>CM061139.1:43339541-44052041 GCA_030789695.1 Scilla litardierei | reverse complement strand
GCAATTTCAGTCGATACAGGAGCGTCTTTGGGAGCTGGCGGCAGTGGACTAGGAGGCATCTCAAGTGGGCTAGGAAGCGGTCAATCAGGTGGAGGAGGCGATTCGGAGGTAGGAGCAACAACGGAGGAAGGTCCTGTTCCAGGCGATTTGGTAGATGGCTTAAAGGAAGACGGCAGCAAGAAAACTGGAGGGTTGGAATCGTTTGGCAGCGGAAAAGCACATTGGGAGGACTGGCAGAAGGTCTTAAGGAATAAGAGAATAAATCCCATAGGGAGCTCGATGCATTGGAAGCCAAAGGGAGGAGAGCCTTACATCTCCTATAAGAAAGATTATAATTCTGAGAGGGGTAAATCAACATTCAGAGGAGGTGGGCGTATGCAACCTATCAATTTGATGAATAAAGATGATTCAAGCAACGCATGGAAAGTGCTTGAGCGTGTGCATGTTCGACCCAATGTAACAATCAAGATAAACACAACAGGGTCAAAGATGACATGGTCCGATGTATGTGCAAAGCGCAGAACTTATGATGATTCCCTTACAATGTCTTATATCCCCTCTAAGCTAGAAGAGGAAGATGGCATCCCTCTTGGCAGCGTTGTGGGATCTCTACTAGAGAAGGGATGTGAAGATTGGAAAACTACGCTGGTTGGATATATGCTGGGAGATGTCCCATACTATGGCCAGCTGCGCGCTAGGGTTGATATGTTGTGGAGGTTGAAGCAATGTGTCCAAATATATAGCAAAGAAAATGGATTCTTCTACTTCAGATTTTAGTGTGAAGAGGATTGTGAGAAGATATTATATGGAAGGCCATGGCTTTTTGATGGCAGGCTGATGGTGCTATAGAGATGGAGCCCTAATATAAACCATGACCGAGATATTCTATCTACGGTCCCAGTCTGGGTTCAATTTCATGGGTGGCCTATGAATATGTGGACTAGAGAAATTCTAAATATTGTAGCTTCTTTGGTTAGGACACCCATTTGCTTGGACAAAGCAACGGCGAAGCTAGAAAGATTGACGTATGCCAGGTGCCTTGTGGAAGTAGATGCAAAAATACCCCTCCCCAAGAAGGTGGGTATTGTCCTTGATGAAGGAAGAAGGCTCAATATTGATACTAAATATGAGAGGGAACCCACCCAAATGCAGCCACTGCATCTGCTGTGGGCATAAGGACGTTCAATGTCCTTATCTACGCCAGCTCCATTCAATCCAAACAGGTAACATAGCTGAAAAACACACTCCAAATGCAGCAGTAAATTTGGGAAGCAAACCCAATTATGCTCCTTATTTGCCTATTCCTAACTAGTATAACAAGAAGACTCCTGGAACCAAAGCTACTTCAAGTCATGAACAACCTGATACTGATACTGAGACTCATGCTGAGTATAACATGACTCATACAAATGCTACAATACCATCTGTATCTGATTCTGAGCTGTTGCCGAATCAATCAACTAGCAACCATGTCCCCTTGGAGCAAATTTACACTAGCCAGGAGATTTCAGGTAATGTAGATGCAATCTTGGGAAATGATAAATCAATGGAAGGGATTGAGAGCTACATGAAAGGAATTGTTCCAGAAATAGTTTTTGATGGGCATACTAGCAATACTCATACTGGCAATTTGAATACTTGCAACTTGTATGCTGGCAATGGCCAGGAAATAGTATCGGATGTGCATACTGGCAATATAAATGGCAATGTGCATTCTAGCAATAGGAATGGCACTGTGCATACTGGCAATTTGAATGGCAAAGTGCATACTGGCAATACTACCACAAACTGGATTTCTGAGGCTGGTGTGCAAAGGAAAACTGGTGCTGATCAGGCTATAGACCGTATACCAGAGGAACTGACCATTTCAAATGCTAACTGGGATGATGAGCTATCAAGACTGGCTTCCAAGCCTGCTGTAAAAGACCCGAAGCAAAAGAAAATAGATATACAGGAAGCTCCTGAGATGAGTACAAGAAGAAGCTCTAGGCGCATAGAAGAGGCTTCAGGGAGGAAAAATCCAACTACTGATTAATGACTATTTTCATATAGAATACACGGGGTCTCAACAACTGCGTTAGAAGACGAGACTTGTGTGATAGATTGCAGCTGTTAAAGCCATCTATGGTGATCTTACTTGAAACGAAACTGAAGGAGGCAAGAGTTAATTGGCAGTTTTGTTTTCCAAAACATTGGAACACTTTAAATAACTTTACCTGTCATGCGGGTGGTCGAATTCTTCTTGGCTTTGATACATCTGTTTGGGGTGTTACTGAAATATCTAAATCCTCCCAGCATATGACCTTACGCTATACAAATTTGGGGGGTCTTATGATGATTATTACTGGCGTTTATGGCCCTAATACGAGGTCAGAAAGAGAGAATTTGTGGAAGCTCCTGTAAGCCGATGCAAGTAAACTGCAATGGGAAGCTTGGTTAGTCAGAGGAGATTTCAATTGTATCCGATACTCGAAAGAAAAGGTTGGCGGAAGACATTACGACGTCAGTATTCTTGATGAATTCAACAGCTGCCTAAGTTATTGCTCCCTCTTCGATATGAAGTGTGTTGGAAGAATGTTAAGTTGGTCCAATAAGAGAATCGGCAGTGGGCGTATAGCTGCAAGATTAGATAGAGTTCTGTGCAATCCTCGGCTAATCAGTCAGCTACCTGAAGCGTTCATCGAATATCTTGACCCACAAACTAGCGATCATTCTCCCATGCTGGTAAAGCTCCATACTAAGGTAAAAACATATCCAACCCCCTTTAAATACTTCAATGCATGGGCCACATTAGAAGGGCATTCTGAACTGATTGAAGCCAGTTGGGGGAAATATGTGGAAGGATCATCAATGTTCAGGGTAACTGAAAACCTGCGCAGGCTTAAAGGGGACCTGAGAGAATGGTCATTGAAGCAAAGATAGGTTCATTCAATTCCTGAATGTAGGCGCAAATTCCAGGAGCTTCAAAATAGCCCGGACATTCATGGGAATTCTGGAATGCAATGCAGGAACAAATACTGTTAAATGAGCTTGCAAATTTAATTAGGCTTGAGGAAGATATGCTGAGGCAGAAAAGTAGGCAAAACTGGCTTCGGCTGGGAGATACTAATAGTAAGTTCTTCTATACGGCCATGAAATCCAGACAGCATCACAATAATCTGGCCCACCATGTGGATTCTGAAGGAAAACAGAATAACTCCTATGAGGGACTCCGGAACTCTGCACCAAAGTACTTTGAAGACTTATATACTTAGGCGAACTATTTGAAGGACTTTCCAAGCTTTAATACAAAGCGTCTCCTTACTGCAGATGTTGCTTCTTGGCTAGAAAGAAGAGTCTCTGGGGATGAAATCAAGGAAGAGGCTTTCCAATTAGGGATGGATAAATCCCCTGGTCCAGATGGGTTCAATGGGTTTTTCTATCAACACAACTGGAGCACTATTGGTAAGGATATAATTGATGCAGTTCAATCCTTCTTTCGTGCTAGCTCATTGTTACATCCTTAAACCATACTCATCTCACTCTTGTGCCTAAGAACGCCAATTCTTCTGCTATGAATGACTACAGACCTATAGCATGTTGTAATGTGTTATATAAAATAATCAGTAAGGTTATATGTAATAGGATGAAAGTTGTAATCCATGAGATTATCTCTCCCAACCAATCAGCTTTCCTCAAGGGGAGATTGCTATCTGATTGTGCTTTGTTAGCATATGAGTATATTAGGGATTTTAGTAATCCCATAGGAGCTAGAGCTTGCCTCAAATTGGATTTGAGGAAGGCATTTGATAGTGTTAATCGGGATTTCATTTATCATATGCTCCTCCAAATGGGATTCAGCAGGAGGTTTATTGCATGGATTAAAGAATGCACCTCAACGCCTACTTTTTCTGTAATGATTAATGGCTTGTCGGTGGGTTATTTTGAAGGAAGTAGAGGCCTACGACAGGCATACCCCCTCTCCCCATTTATTTTCGTAATTACTATGGAACTATTTTCTTTACTGGTGGAAAAAGCAATTGCTGCTAGGATTATTCATCCAATGAGACGTTCTGGAGACATCTCCCACCTTCTCTTTGCAGTGATTTATTGGTGTTTTGTAGTGCAAATTCTCACTCTTTTGGAGGTCTAAAATTATTGTTTGCAGAATTCTATAAATTTACAGGGCTCCAGGTAAATTGGGGAAAGAGCACTGCTATTTTCAGTAAAGGGACGAATAACCCAACATGGTTGGCTAGCTTGCTGGGGATCAGACTGGGATCTTCCATAACTACATATCTTGGGTTGCCTCTGTCCACCAAATATCCAAACCCAACCATGTATGCCAGGCTAATTGACAAGTGCAGGAAGAGGCTCATGGGTTGGACATCATCACTCCTCTCCATTTCGGGGCGTATTGAACTTGTCAGAACAGTAAGTTATGGCATGGTTTCTTTTTGGCTGCAAGTACATCGCATCCCAAAATCAGTCTTGCGAACCATTACTTCAGCATGCAGAAAGTTCATTTGGGGGTCCTCTCGTACCTGGGCCTCGAAGGATTTATGCACTCCTAAGGAGGAGGGGGGAGTTGGAATGAGACTATTATCTGATGTCAAATTAGCTGCTGGGGTTAGACTAACATGGAGGATACTGTCTACGGAGGGTCTATGGGCAAGTTATATGAAAAGAAATTACAGGGACATTGACAATCTATATGTGGCTAAAGGGAAAGCATCTCAATCTGGCACATGGAAATTTATTTTACACTGCAGGAAATTCTCCAAAAATCTGATAAGGAGACAGGTTAGGGATGTGAGATCAACTCTATTTTGGCATGATAATTGGCTCTAATGCGGGCCTCTCAGTAATTTATATGAAGTTCCCCATGATGCTAGCAATAAGAAAGTGCGGGATTATTGGACTATGAATGGTTGGGCCGATCTTCCAGATATTCATCAAGTTCGTACCTTGCTACCGCAAATTACCTTGGACCAGAGACCTGATGCATGGGAGTGGGTTCCTAGCTCGGAATTCTGTGTCAGAGATGCTTGGGAAGGCGCATGTTCTAGGGGTACGCTATTCCCTTACTACAAAATAATCTGGCACAAAAATCATATACCAAAAATGTCTCTTACACTTCTTCGAGCATTCTTTGGGAAATTATTAACGAGGGAATTGCTTAATAAATGGGACACTATCGCCCCGTCCCATTGTATTTTGTGTGATTCTGGTTTGGATGAGAGCGTCAAACACCTTTATTTTGAATGCACCTATACGAGCTACATTATGAAAAGAAGCCTTCTCAAGCTGGGTGTATCAGACCCCTTTGATCCTAGTCTTCAAAAAATAGGTGACTACTATCTTGCTCATTTTAACAATAAAAATACAATAAGTTTGCTTGCAAAAACTGTGCTAAGTGCGGTTGTATGGCACGTTTGGAGAGAGCGAAATAGGAGGATTTTTGAGGGCGTTAAAAGGCCAAAAATCTAATTATTTGAGGACATTGCGGCTGATATTAGAATTGCATTCAGAGATCAAGATACGGATGAGCATGATTCTACGGATGCGATAAATAACTGGGGTTTCAAAGATAAAGGATGAAATCTCATATGACCATAGAGTTTTCTTTTCATGATTGTAATTTCTTTGGATGAGAAGAGGGAGAAGGGTTGTTAGTCGATAGTGACGGCGCTTGTGCCCTCTCATTTCTCTATCATTCCATCTCCCACACTTGTAATCTTTGTACAATATTTCAATAAAGCTACACACTAACTTTTCAATGTATATATATATATATATATATATATATATATATATATATATATATATATATATATATATATATATGTATGTATGTATAGGGCAATCTTCCATTGCGAAAAAATGGTGCGAAAGCCCGTGCGAAAACATTTTTTTTATTTTTTGGAAATTTTTTTTTTCAAAAATTCTTTTTTTGATGTTTAATCCATACAATTATATACCCCAGGGAAAATAATGGGTGAACCCGTTGGGGATTAGAGCACCCATCCACCCGTTACAAATTTAACGGTCTCAAAACGTGCGAATTTGATGAAATGCCTTGATCGAAGGCCAAATGACATTATTTCTCAACCATTATTTTTTGAGGGGGGTATAATAACATATAATGAGGGTGGAAAAAAAAATTTTTGAAAAAAAAATTTCAAAAAAAAGATAAAAACATTTTCGCACCGTGCGAAATGTTCTCATTTGAAGATTTACCTATATGTATATATATATATATTTTTTTGAAAGGTAAGTGTAATCTTTATTAAGGTATAAACAAAAGGGTATACAGTTAATACAAAAAGAGGTTGCCTAGAAAAGTCGGGATTTAATAGAGGGAGGATAGGGCACAAGCGCCGTCACTCTCTACTATCATCTCCCGCTTCCTAGGACCGACCTCATCACTCTCCAGCTAACCCGCATCTCGGAGGTCCCAATTTGCAAGCGCACCTGCCGCATCCACATCATCCAGGTCCTGGTCTTTGAAAGCAAATCTGATATCAGAGGCAATGTCTTCAAACACCATGGTTTTGCAGCGCTTGGTGTTCTCAAAAACTCTTCTATTCCTCTCCCTCCATGAATGCCAGATAATTGCGGCAAGGACAGATTTTGCAAGCGATCCAAGGATTTTTTTGTTGCCGAAGTGCTGTAGGAAATAGTCTCCTACACACTGCAAATCAACCGGTGGGGGCCTACTCATGCCAAGTTTCAACAAACCCCGGCTTAGCAAGTAGTAAGTGAATTCGCAGCCGAAGAAGAGATGCCGCAGATCTTCCTCCATGCAGTCGTTGCACAGGACACATCGGCCATCATTTGGAACCCCCCAGGCCGTGAGCTGCTTCTTGGTGAGTAGTTTTCCTTTGCCCCCCATGAGATGGGATCAAATAACCCCCAAAAATAACCCCCAAAAATGACCCCCTTATCAAAAATCCTATGCCCCCCATTTTTTTGGAAGATCCGAACCTTTCATCTTGATCTCCACCATCTAAATACCTGACCCACCAATTTTCAACCCGATCCCATGTGTTTTGCCCGTTCATCCACCCGACCCAAATTTAACGGTTTCGCATGAACAGAACTTTTGCGAATGGTTGATGAACGTGCAAAACACATGGGATCGGGTTGAAAATTGGTGGGTCAGGTATTTAGAGGGTGGAGATCAAGATGAACAGTTCGGATCTTCCGGAAAAATGGGGGGCATATGATTTTTGATAGGGGGTCATTTTTGGGGGTCATTTGATCCCTCCTCTATATATATATATATATATATATATATATATATATATATATATATATATATATATATATATATATATATATATATATATATATATATATATATATATATATATATATATATGGAAAGTTAGCAATTTTATTCCAATGAATGTACAGCTATACAGTAGGTGGGCATGGGAAGTCAATATAAAGAGGATAGGGCACAAGCGCAGTCACTCTTTAATATTGTCGCCCCATCCCAGAAAAATGTATACAATGAATTTAGCCCTTATCTCTGAACTCCCAATTTGCAAACACGTCCACCTCATCCGTTGTTTCCGGCTCCTGATCTCTCATGGCAACCCTTACATCCACAGAAATATCCTCAAATAGGGTTGTTTTCACCTTCTTTACATTTTCAAATAATCTTCTATTCCGTTCCCTCAAAATGTGCCACACCATGGCTGAGAGAATTATTTTAGCCAACCTGCTTAAGATCTTTTTACCCCCAAAATGTTGAATATAGTACTCACCCACCTCTTGGAGATCTGAATCAAGCTGATCTCTTACATTTAGTTTTAACATAGCTCTCTTCATTATGTAGTTTGAGTATTCACAGGCAAAGAAAAGATGGCTAATATCTTCCACATTGTTGCCATCACATAAGACGCAATGCGTCGGAGTATTCATCCCCCATCTACTGATCAAGTCTCTCGTTAGTAGCTTACCTCTGAAAGCCCTGAGAAGGGTGATAGAAAATTTCGGAATGAGACCTGGATACCAGACCAGATTCTTGAACTTGAAGCTAGTGCCCTGTATCCGAACACCCTCCCATGCCTCCCTAAACCGAAAATCCTTACCCCCACCTGTAGGTGAAATAACATACCCAGCTGCCGAATTGCATTGTAGGGCCAAAATGTGAATGCCAAATCCGGCAGTTGCAGGCCCATGTGAACCCGAGTTCAGATTTGTCGTGACATTTCTCACGGGAGCAACCCAGGACCACCCATCGGATCCAATGGTCAAAGACACCTGAGAAAGATACGGCTTGATGAGGATGAGCTCAGCATCGTCTCTCCACCTCCCATTCTCCCAATATTCATTAACTGTCTTCATTGAGGCACCATGCGGAACAGCAACAATATCTTTGAGAGGCCCACAATTTAGCCAGTAGTCCTGCCAGAAGAGAGTGGAGCGCCCATTTCTCACAACTCTCCTGATCAGTTTTTGGGAGATTCTTCGACTTTTCAACATATGCTTCCAAGTACCTGAATGCACTGCCAAGCCATTAGCCGCAAAAAACCCACACGTCTCTCCATATTTATCCCGCATTAACCTTGCCCAGAGACCAGAAGAAGTAAGAAACCGCCATGATAGCCTAATGCCCGATGCCAAATTAAGATCTTCTAATAATCGGAGGCCGACCCCTCCCTCTGATTTGGGGGAACATATATCCTCCCACGCCCAAGCCCGTGAAGAACCCATGATGAAGCGCCTGCAAAGGGAGGATATAGTACGGACGACAGAAAAAGGCATACGGTAAGCTTGCATCCAAAACGCAACCATTCCATAGATAACTGTCTTGACGAGCTCAATCCTCCCTGAGATAGAGAGCAATGAGGTCGACCATCCCATCATCCTCTTCCTGCATTTATCCACCAATCTGGAGTACATAGGTGATTTAGGGTACTTCGATGATAAAGGCATGCCCAGATATGTGGTAATAGTGGATGATAATTTGATGCCCAAATAGTCCGCCAACTCAATCTTATTTGTAACCCCCTTACTGAATAGGGCACTACTCTTGTCCCAATTGACATGAAGGCCTGTGTAGTCATTAAAATCATTCAGTAAAGATTTGATGCCAATGAATGATTTCTTACTTGCTCTGTAGAAAACCAGTAGATCATCAGCGAATAGTAGGTGGGAAATGGTTCCTGATCGCCTCATAGGTTGAATAGAGCCCCTACCCAAGGCCTTAGAAACAAGGATGGAGAAGGCTTCCATAACAATTACAAACAAATATGGTGAGAGGGGATCACCCTGTCTTATGCCGCGGTTGCCATCAAAATACCCCACTGGCGAGCCATTTATCATAATAGAAAAAGTAGGTGTGGATATACACTCTCTGATCCATGCAATAAATGTTGGGGGGAAACCCATCTGCTTCAAGAAGTACAAAACAAAGTCCCGATTTACACTATCAAATGCCTTTCTCAAATCTAGCTTTAAACAAGCCCGCCTTCCCATAGGATTACTAAAATCCCGTATCTGTTCATGGGCTATCAGAGTACAATCCGATAACAGCCTCCCTTTTAGAAATGCAGCTTGATTCGGGGAAATCAGTTCATGAATGACTTCCTTCAGCCTATTGCAGATAATTTTGCTAATGATCTTATACAAGAAATTGCAACAGGCAATAGGCCTATAATCCCCAAGACCCGAAGAATTTGAATTCTTAGGAATAAGTGTCAAATTAGTGTGGTTTACCTGCCGAAGAAGGGCACCAGATCTGAAAAAGTCCTTCACTGCTACCAAAATATCCGCACCGACAACATTCCAGTAATGTTGGAAGAAATGCCCATTGAAACCATCTGGCCCTGGGGCCTTATCAGGTCCAATCTGATAAACCTCCCTCTTGACCTCCTCATCAGATATTCTCCTAATCAGCCAGGTAGAAGCCTCCTCTGTAAGAATGCGCTTAGGAATAAGTGTTTGAAATGTGCTCACATAATGACTCTGATTATATAATCCAACATAGTAAGCAATCGCCTCCTTCTTAAGATCTTCATGAGAATTATTCTGACCACCAAGATCATCCACGAGGTGACTCAAATTGTTATGATTTTGCCTCGATTTCATGGAATTATAAAAGAACTTGGTATTGCGATCTCCCAGGGTCAACCAATCTTGGCGGCTTTTTTGACGATACATTTCTTCCTCAAGGCTCATAGCATTGGCCAATGCCTTTAATCCTGATTGCTCAAGAGCTTGGAGTGAAAAATCAGATTGGAGATTTGGATTCATGCGAATTGATTCCCAATTGTTGCGGCATGTGGAAACAAGCTTGGAAGCATTATACGATATTGACCAGCTACGAATTATTGGCTTCAACCTCTTCAATTTTTGGCACATTCGGAACATTGGAGTGCCATGTACATAGCCCCCCCAGCTTTCCTCAATAATATCCCATAGCCCTGGGCACTTGGACCAGTAATTAAAAAACTTGAAGGGTTTAGGATCCGAAGGTACCTGAGAATGGAGCCGAATGACCATAGGGGAGTGATCACTTGTGTGCGGGTCCAGGTATTCCATAAAAGAACCAGGTAGTTGGTCAAGCCATCTGCTACTAACGAAAACCCGATCGAGCCGAGCTGAAATCCGCCCAATCCCGACCCTATTATTGCACCAACTCATCTTGCTCCCTGTACTTTTAAGCTCCATGAGCCTACAGGCACCAATACAATCAGAGTAGTATGTAAGCATTTTGTCATCCAGCTTCCGTCCACCCACCTTGTCTTTAGCATTAATCACACTATTGAAATCTCCCCCAGCGATCCACGACCCGCCGGACAACCTAGCAGCATCCGCTTTCATATGATCCCACAACACCATCCTTTCCCTCAGAGTGTTCCGAGCATACACCCCAGTTACAGAACATGAGTAGCCACCCGTGTTGGTACAAGACACGGTTAAATGTTGGTCAGAAGCGGAGGTAAGCGTGACTGACCAAACTGAAGGATCGACCCCCAACAAGATTCGCCCACCAGTGGAGAGGTCAAAATTATTGAAAGATACCCAAGCTGATGGTAAAACCGATTTTTTATTGCAAATTGAAGTCTTTAACTTTGTCTCCAACAGGATGATAATGGAGGGCTTTACTGAGGTTACTCTATCACGTAATTCCCTACGCCGAACCGAGTTATTCAATCCCCGAGTATTCCAAATGAGAATAGTCATTAATGAATAATTTGATTTTTGACTGAGCTCCCTTGCAATCTAGAGCTCCGCCTAGAACACGAATCCCCCTGGGCATCATTCTTCTTTTTCCCTTTTCTGCACTCCTCCGCTTGCTGCAAAATCCTTTGCTCCTCAGCAACCCATTCTGGGTTGTCCACCGCAAGGTCTTTAGGCACTCTATCCATATCCTCATCAAACTGATCAGCAATAAGAGATGGAAGATCTGATGCGTTAGTAGGTGAAGTATCAGATGCGATAGCAGATGCGATATCAGATGCGGTAGCCGCATTTAGTTTACTCGGCCCTTCTGATGCGATAGCAGGTGGAGTCTCCGCTGTAAATTTGTGACTTGCAGGCTCAGCAGTCCTGCCCTCATAATCTTGCGATGTGGCCGCAGGAATCAACCCAGCCTCTCCTACGCCGTGTGCCACAGCTGCGTTACCTTGCCGATCTGAACCGTCAACTCCCCCCCCCAATGCTGAAGTAGAGTCATCAATTACAGTATTGTTGTGTAGGATATTATTATTCTCTTGCCCCTCAGAATTCAGCTGTGATTTATCCTCAATTTGTTTCTCCAGAACCATATGACCTGCCAAATTTGGTTGGATTGAAGGGGGCTCAGTCGTAGTCGGACATTGCCCGTCCGTATGTCCAAAGCATACACAATGGCTACACCTCGGAGGTTCGCCTTCGTATTTTACCTCTATAGTGATGATTTCACCCCCATCCAACTCTACATCAACCGAATTACGCAACGCCGTGGTTGCTTCAACCTCAACTAGGCATCTCGCATAGGAGATCCTATGCAGAAAAGCGGTAGGACGATCAAGGCACATAGGAGTGCCAATCACCGAAGCTATGATATTTAGGGTTTCCAAGTTCCACATATAGAGAGGGACTCTATGCAATTGAACCCAGACTGGTACAGATGTGAGTATATCCCGGTCATGACGAAGATTTAAACTCCATTTCTTCAGCACCACTAATCTACCATCGAATAGCCATGGACCACCTTTCAATATCCTCTCGCATTCATCTGGTGACTCAAATCTAAAGTAGAAGAATCCATTCTCTTTGCTGTACACATGCACCCTCTTCCTCAATTTCCAGAGCCTCTCCACCCATGACACCATCTGTCCATAGTAAGGGACATCACCCAGAACATAGCCCACAAGTGTATGTTTCCATCTTTCGGCACCCCTCTCAACCAAGGGGCCCGGGACCCTCGCCCGAATCGTACCATCTTCCATAGTAGTAGGTGGCACCAAGGTCATATATAAGCTCTCCCCATATGATCGTCTCTCCGCGCAAACATCGAGCCAGGACTTTTTCTCTATGCTTGGGTTGATGTTAATTGGGACCAAAGGCCTTTGAGACAATTTCACAAACGGTTGATGGGTAGGACCTCTATTCAACGTACGTGGGACAGCGTTGCTCGTCTCAATCCGCTGACGCATAGGATGGCCGCCACGAACGTTGCTCTTCTCACGAGGGGGAAAAGGTTCGTCATGCCTCTTACGCATAGGGCGTCTTCTCCGAACTTCATTCCAACCATCCGCTTCCAGAGAGTGATTGCTACCCCCAATCACCGGCAATGGACGCTTCCCCAACTCAACATTAACAGGTGTAGACAAAGAACCCCCAACCCCTGAAGTCACGCCATGAGTCTTGGATGGCAAAACTCGCCCATCCCCCACTCCAACAGAGCATGGAACTTCCTCCGTAGACATTGGATTAGCCTGAACTCTCTCCGCCGGAATAGCCTTCTGAGACTTCGACCCGGACCCCCCAGCCCCCGCATCACCGCCATAGCCACTTGCGAGAATCCAACGTACCTCACGATTGCCAGATAGTCGAGAGTCACGAACCTCCGCCGCACGTAACCCTAAATCGCCCCCTGAAAATTCGGATCCTCCTCTCATTTTATATATATATATATATACGTATATATATATATAGGTATATATATATGTATATATATGTATATATGTATATACATGTATACGTATATATACATGTATACGTATATATACATAGATACATATATATACATAGATACATATATATATATACATACATACATACACAGACATTGGATTAGCCTGAACTCTCTCCGCCGGAATAGCCTTCTGAGACTTCGACCCGGACCCCCCAGCCCCCGCATCACCGCCATAGCCACTTGCGAGAATCCAACGTACCTCACGATTACCAGATAGTCGAGAGTCACGAACCTCCGCCGCACGTAACCCTAAATCGCCCCCTGAAAATTCGGATCCTCCTCTCATTATATATATATATATATATATATGTATGTATGTATGTATGTATGTATGTATGTATATGTGTGTGTATATATATATATATATGTATATATCTAAAATCGTAGGGCTGACTAAGACAAGATAAAAAGCGGCTAGGATTTCATCTTAATGAATCAACGGTTAAGATGAGATGTTGTTTAAATTTTGGGAGGGAAAATCTTAACTTTTGGGGGGAAAATTTGTTGGAAACACAAAACTTTGAAAACCGCCCACACACTCTCTCTCTATACCGCAAACAGCATATCCTGCTATATATTGTACAATCGTCATTCTCTCTCAATATGTAACCCGTGCTATAAAAAATTAGGCTTAAATAAACTGTGCTAAATATCCTGCACATGTTAAATGAACTGTGCTATATATCCTACTTCAAGAAGAGAACCATGCAATTTCTTTGGGAATACGTCTGGGAATAAGAAAATGAGAAAATAAGAAAATGAGAAAATAATAGAAAATGAGAAAATAAGAAAATGACGCATAAGAAATTTTTGGGAAATGATGCTCAATTTTTGGAAAATAAGAAAATGAGAAACGATGCTCAATTTCATGTAAAGAAATAAGAAAATTAGAGAGATAATGCCACATGGAAATTATTTTGGGTCTATTTTTAATACAAAATGAATTTATTTGTTGCTCCGTATTAAACGCGTCTGTACCGAATTTGTTGTTTCGCACCGAAGGCGCCCGCTAAGAAGGCGCCCGCTAAATTTTTTTACTCTTATTTGTTTTTCTACGCCGGAGGCGCCCACATCGAATTTGTTGTTTCGCGTCGAAGTCGGCCGTGCCTCTAAATATTTTTCCGCTAATTTTTTGTTCTTTTAAATTTTGGTTGTGGAAATAATTTTTTGGGGGCAAAGATTTCACGGGGAAAAATATTAAATGCACCGTTCCTGCGGGCATGCGTTACGACTAGTATGTGTGTGTGTGTGTGTGTGTGTGTGTGTGTGTGTGTGTGTGTGTGTATGGATAAAGGGATCCTAAGGTGCCTCCTTAGATTCAATCTAAGGAGGCGCCCCCATTCCTCCCCACCTCCCATATTTTTTTAAAATGTTTTTTCATGGGTTTGTTGTTCCCCTTATGGATGATCAACATACCAAATTTCAAGAGATTCCAATACTTTTTGAGCCTCCATCTACCCCTGGCAACTTCGTGGGGTTTTCAGCATGTTTTCAGACCGTTGAAGTTGTAAGGGGTAGATGGGGCTCAAAAAGTATTGGAATCCCTTGAAATTTGGTATGTTGATCATCCATGATGTGAACAACAACTCCATGAAAAAACATTTCGAAAAAAATTGTAGGAGATAGGGGGAAATGAGGGTGCCTCCTTAGATTTCATCTAAGGAGTCACCTTAGATCCCCTTTTTCATATATATATATATATATATATATATATATGAAAGGTTAGCGTGATTTTTTATTAAACAAATACACAATATACAAAATAGCTCATATAGGCATGTGGTACCAATAGAGAGAGGATAGGGCACAAGCGCTGTCACTCTCTACTATCAGCTTCACATCCCGAATAAGCTATTCAAAACCCAACTGTTACAGATTTTACAAAATTGTATAGATAAAAGACTCAACCCATGTCCCTAAAGCCCCAGTTGGAAAAAAACAGCTGCTTCATCAATTGTAGTTGGTTCTTGGTCATGCAAGATTACCCTGAGATCAGCAGACAACTCCTCAAATAGTAATGTCCTGATTCTTTTTTCTCCTTCAAAAATGCGCCGGTTTCTCTCTTTCCAAATGTGCCAAACAGAAGCAGCAAGGGCTGTTTTGGACAGGGTGTCCAGAGCGCTTTTCCCTCCATACTGGCGAAGGTAAAACTTCCCAATATCATTAAGTCTTGTGGCTTCCACACTAGGAGAATTTAGCTTAAGCAACGTTCTGCGCAGAACGTAGTTAGAGTAACTACATTCAAAAAATAGGTGGTCAATATTCTCTTCCTTGTTATCATCACATAAGACACAATGCACCGGGCAGTTCGGCCTCCATCTACTAATCATCTCCCTGGTAAGCAATTTATTTTGGAATGCACGAAGTAGGGTAATTGACATTTTCGGTGAATGATGTGCGTACCATATTAATCTGTGGAAGAGAAACTGGTTGTTTCGTTGTCTGATACCATTCCAGGCCTGTTTGAAGCTAAACATGTCCCCTGGCACCCAGACCCAGCTATCTGCCCCAATTCTTAACCTGAGGTGCTGAATTATAGGCCTTATAGGATCCAAGCTTGGATCCGTAGACCATGAACCATTTACCCAATAGTCACAGACCCGGAAATTCACAGCTCCCGTTGGGATTTCACAAAACTCGCATAGCCGACCTGCAGGTGTCCACGGGTCCACCCAAAATAATGTTTCTCTGCCGTCATTCACATTTTTCCGGATCAAATTACTGGAATATACACGGCTGTGAAGGAGCCTTTTCCAAGTACCCGAATGCAATGGACTTCCGCTTGCCGCAAAGAAATCTGAATTAGCGCCATATCTTCCCCGCATATATTTGGCCCAGATGCTTTCTGAAGTGAGATAACGCCATGTTAATTTCAATCCAGCCGCCTTATTCAAATCTTCCAGAAGTCTGATTCCAACCCCGCCTTCCTCTTTTGGTTTGTAGATGTCTTCCCACGCCCAAGCTCTAGAAGATCCCAAAATAAATCTTCGGCACATAGATGATATGGTTCTCAAAACATTAAAGGGTAGCCGTAATGCGTGCAACCAGAACGCGACGATTCCATAAATTACCGTCCTCACCAATTCAATACGCCCCGCTATAGATAGCATTGATGAACTCCATCCCAGCATCCTCTTTCTGCATTTATCTATAAGCTTGCCATAATTTGCAGTTCTCGGATATTTAGAAGATAGCGGCAATCCAAGATAAGTGGTGATCGTTGATGCAATCTTGATCCCTAAAATATCAGCCAACCCATTCTTATCTTTAGCTCCCTTGCTAAACAATCCCAAACTCTTTTCCCAGTTAACCTGAAGCCTTGAATAAGAATAAAATTCCTCCAGCAAGTTTTTTATACCCAAGAAAGATCTCTTATTTGCCCGGCAAAATAAAAGAAGATCGTCGGCGAACAAAAGATGGGAAATAGACCCCACCCACCTCATTGGGAGGATAGATCCCATATTAGTGGCTCTAGAAATTAGAATGGAAAAAGCTTCCATGGTAATGACAAATAAATAAGGCGAGAAAGGATCACCTTGTCGAATACCTCTGTTTCCGTTGAAATAGCCGTGGGGAGCTCCATTTATCATTACTGAAAAAGTAGGGGAAGATATGCATTACTTGATCCATCCAACCAAAATATCAGGGAAGCCCAATTGTTGTAAGAAGTAGAGAATAAATTCTCTATTCACACAATCAAATGCTTTTCGCAGGTCTAATTTCAGACATGCTCTTCCACCCATAGGGCAACTGAAGTCTCTTATCTGTTCGTGGGCAAGCAGCGTACAATCCGTCAAAAGTCTATTTTTCAAAAAAGCGGCCTGGTTGGGAGAGATCAGGTCATGAATGACCACTTTAATCCTGTTGCAAATAATTTTGCTGATGATCTTGTATAGGACGTTACAACAGGCAATAGGCCTATAATCCCCCAAAGTAGATGCATTGTCATTCTTAGGCACCAGAGTGAGAAAAGTGTGATTCACCGCTTTGAGGAGTTTTCCAGATAAGAAAAAAGATTTAACAGCTAAAGATACCTCGTGCCCAATAAGGCCCCAGTTATGCTGAAAAAAGAATCCATTGTATCCATCCGGCCCAGGTGACTTGTCAGGTCCAATCTGAAAAACTGCAGCTTTGATCTCCTCATCTGAGACCCTCCTGCTAAGCCAAACTGAAGCTTCCCCAGTTAAAATACGTTTTGGCACCAACTTCTGGAAATGTGTCGTGTAATTATTCTGATTATATAACTCCTCAAAGTAGTGTGGCGCCTTCACTTTCAGTTCATCAGTTACAATATTTCGGCCTCCCCTCCTGTCAACTAGATGATTGAGATTATTTCTGCTGATCCTAGACTTCATCGCCGTGTAGAAGAACTTGGTATTACTGTCTCCCAAGGTAAGCCAGTCATGTCTACTCGTTTGACGAACCATACTTTCTTCTAGCTTCATTGCTTTAATCAACTCTCTCAACAAAAGATGCTCTTTCTGTTGAAGAGATGTGTCAGAATGTATTCCTGGGGCCTTGAGGATCTCCTCAAGTTCCTTCTGTAGTTTCTTAACCAAGTTTGGTGCATTAAAGTCTCCTGCCCAAGCACGAAGGACCGGCTTCAATCTTTTTAATTTTTGTGTCAGCTTAAACATTGGAGTGCCCTTCATATGCCCGGCCCAGTAAGTCTCAATAGCATCCCTGTATCCCGGGCAATGAGTCCAAAAGTTAAAAAACTTAAAAGGCTTCGGGTCAGATATAACCTGCTTGTGTAGCTTCACCACCATAGGAGAGTGATCACTTGTTAAGGGGTCCAAATATTCAGTATAAGTCTCCGGCAACATATTAATCCAACAAGAATTACTGAATACACGATCGAGCTGAGCAGCAATGCGGTCATCCCCCATCCTACTATTGCACCAGTTTAATTTGTTTCCCATGCTTTTCAGTTCCTGGAGCGCACTCCTGTTCATGCAATTACTGAAATCTTGGACCATAGACTCATCCAACTTTCGACCGCCAATCTTATCCTTGGTAAAAAGGACACTATTGAAATCCCCCCCCACACGAGCCAAGCCAAATTACCAATGAGTGCATTATCCGCATCTATGCTTTTCCAAAGTTCTTTCCTCACCAACAAAGTGTTGCGGCCATAGACCCCCGTTATGACACAAGAAAATCCTCCAACATTTACACAAGAAGTAGAAATGTGTTGATCAGAGCGAGAAAGTGTAGTAGCCTTCCATACAACTGGATTAAACCCCATAATTATTCTCCCTCCAGGCGCAAGATCAGAATTATCTAAAGAGTGCCAACCCTTGGGAATCCCATATTTATTGCAGTTAGTTGGAGTCTTTATTTTAGTCTCCAAGAGAATAATCATCGAAGGATTTATAGAATTTATTCTTGCCCTCAGGTCCTTCTGCCGCACCTGATTATTCAGACCCCTGGTATTCCAAATAAATATAGTCATTTAATAATGGGGGGTAGGCTATCGCCATTAAGTATTACCTGAGTCCTGGTACTCCTCCTTACTGTAGTAGAAACATTTGGGATTTGCTTCTTTTTGCCTACTTTGATATCTGCCTTGTGCCACAGCTGAGCCTCCATCTCCAAGTTCCAATCCGGGTTTTCCATAGTAAGCTCTGCAGGTACTCTATCAATTTCCTCCTCTATGCAATCTTCAGACAGTGAATGGGTTGGAATTCGTAAATCAGCCGTCAAAGGGTTAAGAGTAACCTCAGGAACGATCTGTTCCTTTGAAGAAGTCATATCATCTAACAAAGTGTCCTGCAAAGTTGGCATAGCAGCTCCACAATCTTGGCTTGCGTCCTGCATTAAAACGTTGCTAGTGGTAAGGGTCCTGGGACTCAACTCTGCCACATCTCCCATTTGCACCTGTACAGGAATCGATTTTGAAGCTGGCATGCATTCCTCCATGCTTCCATCAACCGGGTTTGAATTGGCCACCGTAGGCATAAGAGGCCGTGCATTCGCCACAGGGGAGAGTTCAGTCACAGCCTCAATCACATTTAAAGCAATATTCTGAACATTCTCCACAGGGGAGAGTTCAGTCACAGGGGAGGGTTTGTATTGAACATGAACGGCAGGTTCAGTACTATTTTGAAGAACTGTGGAGTCTAGCATAGTGCCTTGAGAAATATTCGCCGCATCCTCTTGGATTGAAGGTAGCTTAATCTTGGTGCACTGATCATCTGTGTGTCCAAAGCAAACGCACCTGCTACAGCGGGGGGGTTCTCCTTCAAATTTGGTGTCTATAGTTATAATTTTGCCATCATCCATCTCTACTTCAAAGGATGCAACAAGGGGATTTGAGGCATCAACTTCGATTAGACATCTGGCATAGGCAATTCTCTCCAAGTGGGCCGTAGCTCGGTCAAGGCAAATGGGAGAGCCTATTACAGAGGAAATTATGTTCAGGCCTTCTAGATTCCACATATAGAGCGGCACCCCATGTAGCTGGACCCATATAGGGATAGACGAAAGGATGTCTCGATCATGCTTCATATCCAGACTCCATCTCATAAGGACCACAAGACGACCATCAAATAGCCAAGGACCACCAGATAAAATCCTATTATATATCTATTCTATATTTCATGCATAATTTGAATTTTGTCCCAGTCAGCAGTCCAGTCATATTGCTTTGTCCCAGTCAGCATGTAATTTGAGCTCTTATGAATTTGTCTTGAATTTGAATGAAATTTGAATGAAATTGAACTAAGTGAATGAAATTTGAATGAAATTTGAATGAAATTGAATGAAATTGAATGAAATTGAACTTTGAAGAACCCTTCACCCGTTGGCAGCATGGGTTGAAATTGGAGGGAAACTTAGTATATGGAGGGAATTAGGGGGAAAATTGGTGATGTGATCAAATTATTTGATCACATCAGAGCCATCTCCCTCACGTTTCTTGGAGGGAATTAATTTGATCTCCCTCACGAGGGAAGGTGATCTTCCTCATCTTCAACATCCTCACGTTTCCATCCAACGTTAACATCTCCCTTATCTTCAACATCAACTTCAAGCATCCAACCCCATAATCATCAGCCTCCACGCAAAGAAAACCGAGCTTCCTCACGTTTCCATCCAACGTTGCCATCTCCCTCATCTTCAACATCATCTTCAAGGATCCATCCCCATAATCATCAGCCTCCACGCAACAGCCGTAATCATCTTCCTCACGTTGTAGCAACATTTTGTGTTTTATCAATCATCTTCCTCACTTGGTTGTTTCGGATTTTTGCAAGGTGTCTAGGTGTGCTCTTCAAACGTTCAAGTTGGTGATTTGAACAGTTAACTGGGATATTCAACAGGTGAGAGATATTGATTTTGTGTTTCACCCATAGTCATGTTATTTAACAGGTGAGAGATTTAATCATGACAGAGGATATCTCATTTTTGTGTAACTCATTTTAAATTTTGAGATAAGGAACACATATCCTGATTTTTGTGTTCATTTTTGTGTTAACACATATCCTGATGAATTGAATGATAACACTGTTGTTAACACTGTTGTTAAAATTTCATATCCTGATGAATTGAATGAGTTTTAACACTGTTGTTATATCCTGATGAACTGGACTGGACTGCAATTGAACTCAATATGAATGTTATATATATAGAATGTTATATTCAGTTCACATAATATCCTGTGAAATATAATATGAACAACATGACATAACATCCTATAAATCATGAATGTGAACAATTATGATATCCTGTAATTATGATATTTCCTGTCATATTGCAATTATTTGAATGCAACAGGATAACAAATTATGATATTCTCATCATTGAACTGAATATAACAGGATATTCTCATCATTGATATAACAGGATATTATGTTGTTATATTATGTGAACTGAATCATTGAACTGAATAATTTGAATATAACATTTATAGGATATGTTGTTATATTTCACAGGATATCATATCATTGAACTGAATAATTTGTTATAACAGGATAACAGGATATTCTCATCATTGAACTGAATAATTTGAATGCAACAGGATAACAGTTATATTCATATTATGTGAACAACAGGACATAACATAACATTTCATGCATAATTTGAATTTGAACTCAATTGAACTCATTGAATGAAATTGAGGCAGGGAGGCAGGGATATCTCAAAACTCATTTTTGTGTTAACACATATCCTGATGAATTGAATGATAAAATCTAATAACACACACTCTTGAGAAATGAACTGAGATATCCTGGATTGAATGATGAACTGAATGTTAAAAATATGTCTCAAGGATATGTGAATGATAAAATTTGAGATATCCTGTGAATGATATCTAATAACACATATCCTGTGAACACATTCAGATTTTATATTCAGATTTTATCAAATCTTATCATTCAGATTTTATCCTGTGAATTTTATCATTCAGATTTTATCATTGAGATTTTATCTAATATTATCAAATATCATTAGGTGACTGTACAGGATATGTGACAGATTTGATAATATTATCAAATACCATTCAGATTTTATCCTGTGAACACATTGAGATATCAAATTTGATAATTTTATCATTCACATAATTACATTCAGATTTTATCATGTGAATCATTTTTAATCATTTTTAAAATTTGAGATATCCTGTGAATGATAAAATCTAATAACACATATCCTGTGAATGTTAAAAATATGTGAATTGAATGATGAACTGAGATATCCTGGCATGAACTCATTTATGTTCCAAATTTGATATGTGTTATTAGATAAAGCAAGTTTGATATGTGTTATTAGATTGAACTCAATTCAAAACTTGGCATGAATTTGATAAAGCAAGGATATCACTCATGAATTTGATAAAGCAAGAATACCTGGCATTCAGATTTTTCTTTAGATGAATGAGATAAAGCAAGGATATCACTCATTTATGTTCCAAACTTTTGAATTGAGTTCCAAATTTGAACTCATTCATGAACTGAGATATCCTGGCATGAATTTGATATGTGTTATTAGATAAAGCAAGGATATCTCATTCAAGTTCCAAATTTTGAGATAAGGAACACATTTATGTGTATCTCATGACAGAGGATATCTCATTTTTAACACTTTTGCCATGATATGTGTTATTGTTGACTGATGAATGTTATGTGAACTGAATCATTGAGTTCACACACATATTTCATTTATCTCAAAAATTTCTTTCTTGATTTCCTATAAATCATGAATGTTAAATTTTGAATGATGAACTGAATTATGATATTTTGAGATATCCTTACTTAAATTTTTGTTATTTCTGATTTTTGAGGATATTCTCATTTTTGTTATTGGTCATGAGGCTATCTGTGTTATTTCTTTGAGAATATTTTGAATGAGAATATTTTTGTTATTTTTGTTATTGAGAATATTTTGAATGAGGATATTTTGAATATTTTGAGAATATTTTGAATGAGAATATGACCAATAACAAAAATATTCTCATAGGCTATCTGTAGTCATTTTTGTTCTGTGAACTCAATCAGAAATATTCTCATTTTTGTTATTGTTAAGAAATATTCTCAAGTTCATCAAATTTGAGGATATTCTCATTTTTGAGGCTATCTGTAAATTTCTGTCTTCATTTATCTCAAAAAAATTTTAAGTCATGTTCCAAATGTTCCAAATGTTCATCAAATCATTATGGGTCCTATGTCATGTTCCAAAAGTTCTGTTCCAAAAGTTATGGGTCCTATGTCCTATCTCAAAAATCATTATGGGTCCTATGTCCTATCTCAAAAATCATTATGAGGAACATTTGGAATTTAAGTCCTGTTCCAAAAGTTCATCAAATCATGAATGTTAAATTTTGAATGATGAACTGAATTATGATATTCTATCTCAAATTTTTGAATGATGAATGATGAATGTCAAATTTTGATATTATGTCTCAAGAGTGTTAACACATATCCTGAAACAAACGTTTTGAGACAGGATATGATGATGAATTAACATTTTGGAGACATGATATGTGTTATTGTTGAATGATGAATGTTAAATTTTTGAACATGAATGTTAAATATTTGAATGATGAACTGAATTTTGCATCTCATTCATCTAATCATGTAAATCATGAATGTTAACTTTTGAATGATGAACTTGAGAATTGAGATACATGATATGTGTTATTGTTGCAGGATATCCTATGTGAACTCAATCTTGCATAATTTAGCTAATGTGTTAAATTTGATTCCATATATGTGTATCTCAAGTATGAGATACAAATCAAATTATTGCAGATATACAAATCAAGATTATTGAGCTACACATACATTTGATTCCATATGTGTTAAATTCCTTCACAGAATTCATTCAAGTAAGGATACTTGAGATACACATTGTTAAATTTTCAATGTAAGTATCTCAAGTATCTCAATTCCATATGTGTTAAATGGAAAATTGAGTGTTATTACAGTATTGAGTGAAATTATGCAACATATGTCCTGATAACCTGCAACAATATATGGAATCAAATGGAAATTGAGTGGAACATAAGTCCTGATAATTTAATGGAATATATTGTTAATTGAGTGGAAATTGAGTGGAAATTGTCCTGATAATGGAAATTGAGTGGAACTTAAGTCCTGATAATTTAATGGAATATATTGTTAATTGAGTGGAAATTGAGTGGAAATTGTCCTGATAATGGAAATTGAGTGGAACATAAGTCCTGATATTACAGATGAATGATATATAAGTTAATGGAAATTGAATATATATGTTATAGACTTTTAACATAGCATAGTAGGTGTTTAGAATTGAATGTATAAGTTAATGTTAAAGACAGAAGTCCTGATATGGGTGGAATATATAAGTCCTGCTAATGGAAAAATTTATAAGGGTTGAATTTATAAGGGTGGAATTTATATGGATAAATGTTAATGGATGGAAATTGAGTGGAACATAAGTATTGATATTACAGATGAATTGATATATAAGTTAATGGAAATTGAATATATATGTTAAAGACTTTAAACATAGCATAGCATGTGTTTAGAATTGAATATATAAGTTAATGTTAAAGACAGAAGTCCTGATATAGGTGGAATATATAAGTCCTGATAATGGAAATTTATGTTAATGGATGGGTGGAATTTATATGGGTGGAATTTATATGGATAAATGTTAATGGATGGGTGGGTTGATTTTAACATTAACATAAATTCCACCCATATCATTATCAGGTGTTATATCAGGACTTATGTTAATGGAATATATAAGTTAATGGAAAATCCACCCAAAATAACACCTGCTATGTTATTGGAAATTGTCCTGATAAATTGATAACCTGCAACATTTAACATAGCATACAGTCGAATGGAACATAAGTCCTGATAAAATGGAACTATCCAGGACTTAACATAGCATACAGTAGAATGGAACAAATGTTTAGAATTCTATAAGTCCTGTTCCAAATGTTTTATCAAAATATAAATTTTTTGAAAGGGTCCTATGTTCCATTCTACAGTATGCTTCAATTCCAAATGTTTTATCATTCAGTAGAATGTTTTATCAATTCAAATGTTTTATCAAAAGTCCAAGATCGATAAAACATAAGTCCTGGATATTCTATATTTGGGTATCCTGGATGTACTCAATTTTCAGATTTCGAACTCATGTGTGGATCAGGACCCTTTCATTTTGAACAAAGTGGTCAAGTTAATGTACTCAAGTTTTGGAACTTGAACTCAATTCAAAAGTTTCAATTTTTAGATAAAGCAAGTTTCAAATATCCTGGCATTCAGATTTTCAATTTTCAAAAGTTTCAATTTTCAACTTTGAATATGTGAATTGAATTGTGATATTGTATATGAATTGGAATTTTGAATATCAATTTGATTTGTTATATGATATCCGGTCAAGTAACTAAAATTCTCAATTTGAATTTTGAACTTGAATTTAGTTACTTGGGATGATATTTCTCAACAGATGAATTGGGATGCTATTGTTACTTGACAGGATATGCACTCAATTTGCATTTGAACATGTCAAGTACAGATCACCATAGGAAATTTTGAATATGCACTCAATTTTGAAATGAGATATAAGATATGCTCAAATTTTTGAATATGTGAACATTGAAATGAATTTGATATCCACACTAATTGTATCAACACGTCCTGTCATTTGCATATTTTGCTATTTGGATTAGGGTCCTGATGCCGAGAAACTGAGCAAATGAATACGTCACAGTTTGACATATGGAATTTAAATTTGTCAAATTTATTCACATGAGTGATAAACTTCAAATGAATATGTCATATTCACTTCAAATTTTATAAACTGTGATAAAATTTGAATATGTCAACCTTCAAACTCATTTGAATATGTCAAATTCACTCATTCGCTCAGAATAAATATTCATCTGTGATAAAATTATGTTAACACTAAGTTTAAATGATTCAGTTATACGTTGGCATTCTTTGACCAGCCTATGGATTTTCGCATTCCCATTTGCTTCACACCAACATGCGAACGGTATGGAATTTGTTAGTATAAACTACTATATTCATGCTTGATTGATCATCATTAATCAAGGTTATGATATGCACTCAATTTAGGCATCTGTTGATAGTGACGTATCAGCCTCACGGAAAGGACAAGAACAACATAGCTCTCTCACTGAGCCTACGATTAGTTCTTCACTACCAAGTGTTCGTCGCATTTCACCCTTGCGACAATGGCAACATAAAAGGAATCATAATGACACAATTTTTGAACACGACGCAGAACCATCTGCCAGGTTATTTCCATTTGAATGTGCCAAAAATCAAATATACTCTACTGTATTTTAATTGTAATTAGTTTGGGTGTAATTTGGATAGGTCTTTAGCTCAACGCAGAAGGCGAGATCGAGAGCGTGAACAAGAACACCGAAACATATCTCACGCTCTGACGTCTGACAGTGTCCTTGATATGCCTCATATAACACCAGCACTCACAACTTCCCCGGTTGAACAAGAAGATGCTGTCTCAGCCTCGCGGAACACTATGAATTCTGGACAAGTACCTGGACCATCTGTTAGGTTATTATCACCTGACTAAACATAAAATCTATACTACTATCATGTATTTTAATTGTAATTAGTTTGGGTGTTATTTGGATAGGTCTTTAGCTCAACGCAGAAGGCGAGCTCGAGAGCGTGAACAAGAACACCGAAACATATCTCACGCTTTGACATCTAATAGTGTCTTTGATATGCCTCATATACCACCAGCAATGACAATTTCCCCGGTTGAACAAGAAGATGCTGTCGCAGCCTCACGTAACGTTATGAATTCCGGACAAGTACCTGGACCATCTGTCAGGTTATTATCACCTGATTAAACATAAAATCTTTACTACTATCATGTATTTTAACTGTAATTAGTTTGGGTGTAATTTGGATAGGTCTTTAGCTCAACGCAGAAGGCGAGATCGAGAGCGTGAACAAGAACACCGAAACATATCTCACGCTTTGACTTCTGACAGTGTCCTTGATATGCCTCATTTAACACCAGCGATGACAACTTCCCCGTTTGAACAAGAAGATGCTGTCTCAGCCTTGCATAACGATATGATTTCTGGACAAGTACCTGGACCATCTGTCAGGTTATTATCCACCTGACTGTACATAAAATCAATTCTACTCATGTATTGTATTTGTATTTAGTTTTGGGTTTATTTTTGATAGGTCTTTAGCTCAACACAAAAGGAGAGATCGAGAACAAAAACAAGGAAACATATCTCGATATATGACTCCTAACAGTGTACTTGATATACCTCAAAGCACACATGCATTACCAACTTCTACTGTTGAACATGAAGATGAGGTCTCAGCCCAAGATGCTGAACCATCTTCCAGGTTATTATCTATGGAATCTATCTACTTTAATGTAATGTAAATTTATTTAATGTTGGTTTTATATTGGATAGGTGTTTAGCTACAGGATCACTTAATACACCTCACATAATACCTCCAGTCGCAACTTTTCAAGCTGAACATGAAGATGATGGCATAGCTTCGATGTTAGTTTGTAGGTCAACTCATCATGGCTCTGGTCCACCAACTCAGGTTGATTTTGGTCGGCACCATCTTGGATTAATGAACATTCCATGCCCTCATTGTTCAGCCTTACACTGGTTGGATGAACGGTTGTCGAGGTCAACTTTGACAACACGTCTTTTTGGCACATGTTGTTTGCAAGGAAAAGTAAGATTGCCGAAACTTAATGAACCCCCTCCAGCACTTAGAGAATTATATGATGGTGACAGTGAAGCATCAAAATCATTTCGAAAGTATACTCGGGAGTATAATGCAGCTAATGCATTTACCAGCCTTGGTGTGACAATGGATCAAAGATTGATTGCTGGCAGAGGCCCGAACATATTTACAATTCATGGAGAATTACGCCATCGAACAGGATCACTTCTGCCCCAACCGGATCAAACAGCCAGTTATTGTCAACTTTACATATATGATCCGGATTCTGCTATGGAGTTACGAAGTAATAGAAATCCACATTTGAGCAAGGATGTCTTACAAATTATTCAAAATTGTCTATCGGGCATAAATCCATTCATCAAACTATATTGTCAGGCGTATTCTGTTTTATCTCAAGCAGATTTAGGTGGTCATGATCTTCCTGTATATCTGCATTACAATTCAAACAAGGATCGTCGCCGTTATAACCTCCCAACCGTAGATGAGATTGCGGTTATTTTACCTGGCGATGGCTATCGACCTTCCGGGATGCGAGATATAGTTTTACATCTTCGAGGAAATCATCAATTAATGCAAATCAATGAGACTCATCCTGCATACTTACCATTACACTACGTCTTATTATTTCCTGATGGTCAGCTTGGATGGGAACCTGAGTTGAAGCAGTGGGATCCAGTTCAAAACATAGCATCAAGTAGACGCCTGACCATGTGTGAGTTTTATAGCTACCGTCTGTTTGAAAGACAGAACGAGTATTCTTCAATTTTGAGAGCGGGAAAGTTATTCCAGGAGTTCATAGTTGATGCTTGGGCAGCAATTGAGCAACATCGTTTGACATTCATCAAACTTAATCAACGAAAACTCCGCTCAGAGCTCTATCAGGGTCTTGCAGATATCGATGCATATGCCAGATGCGACCAAATTGGACAGCGCATGATACTTCCTTCATCTTTCACTGGCAGTGCACGTCACATGTTTGAAATATTTCAAGACTCGATGGCTATCACACGTTATAACCAGCACCCGGATATTTTTCTTACAATGACCGCAAATCCAAAGTGGCCAGAAATTACTTCGGCTCTACTGCCCAATCAAAAGGCTACCGACCGTCCAGATTTAGTTGCACGTGTATTTGAGTTAAAAAGAAAGGCTTTGATGAAGGAGATTGATGGCAATAATGTATTTGGAAAGAAAGTAGCACATGTATTTACAATTGAATTTCAGAAACGGGGTCTTCCACATATGCATGCTCTTTTCTTTCTTCGTGGACCCGATAAGATTCATACATGTGATCAAGTGGATAGAATTGTATGTGCTGAATTTCCTGATCCTGCTCAAGATCCTGCATTATTCGATACTGTGTCAAAATGTATGGTACATGGACCATGTGGTGCTCGAAATCCAAATGCTTCATGCATGGAAAATGGTAAGTGTACTAAGAAATACCCTCGAAATTATGCAGATGCAACAACCTTGGATCGTGATGGATATCCTATTTACCGTCGTCGTAGTAATGGGCATCTATATACTGTAAGGGGGCATCAGGTTGATAACCGCGATGTTGTGCAGCACAACAGGTATCTCTCAAGGCGATTTAACTGCCACATTAATGTCGAAGTTTGTGCTGGGGTAAGATGTGTGAAGTACATTCATAAGTATATTTATAAAGGTCATGATCGGACCACAATGGTATTGGGCGCAGTAAATGAGATCCAACAATACCTTGATGCAAGATATATTGGACCACCTGAGGCAGCTTGGCGAATATTCGAGCATCCTTTGCATCAAGAGATTCCGTCAGTTCAAAGATTGATACTTCATTTACCAGGGCAACACCGTGTTATTTTTGATCCAGATGAAGATGTAGATGCAATAAGGTCTAGGGCTGAAAATGATAAGACAACTTTGACTGAATTTTTTACATGTTGCGCCTTACATGAGTCTGCACATGATCTCACATATCAAGAATTTCCTCAAAAGTTTGTGTGGCATTCGTCAACAAATGTCTGGACTCCAAGACAATCTGGATATGCAATTGGCCGAATGTATTTTGCCTCCCCTAATTCTGGTGAGAGATTTTATCTACGGTTGCTACTAACAGTTGTTAAAGGGCCAACATCGTGGGAAAATTTACGCACATTCAATTCTATCGAGTACCCTACATTCAAAGCAACATGTATTGCAAGAGGTCTTCTTGAAGATGATTCCGAGTGGAGACAATGTCTTTCCGAGGCTTCAATTATGAAAACAGGATATCAATTACGAAGACTGTTTTGTATTATTCTTATCGAATGTTTGCCGATCGACCCCCTTGCATTATGGAATGAATTTTCAATGCACATTTGCGATGATCTTCCACATAAATTGCAAACTTTATTTGCAATTTCTACCCCAACTCAAGGCCAACTTGAAGATTATGGATTATTCCTTATCAATGAATTGCTTCAGGAGTACGGTAAGTGTCTATCCGACTTTCCACCAATGCCACTTCCTGCTGGAGATTGGAATGAAATTGTTGGCAATAGATTGTTGCATGAACATCAGGAACTTATAAATAAGGCGAAACAATTGGATGCTCAAAAAGACATTGATTGCCTCAATGATGCACAACGCCATGCTTACTCGGCAATTACTTCATCTGTATTTGAAAATAAAGGTACTACATTCTTCTTGAGCGGTGGTGCTGGAACTGGAAAGACTTTTTTGTACAATGCACTTGCAACAATGTTGCGTAGTCTTGGACATATAGTTATCACCGTCGCGTCTTCCGGTATTGCATCATTGCTACTTAGCGGAGGTCGGACTGCACATTCCACATTTCGTATCCCGTTAGATGTGCATGATACTTCAATTTGTAATTTTAGCAAGCAATCCATGCAAGCTCAATTATTCCGAAAAGCAAAACTTATAATATGGGATGAAGTACCTATGCAACATCGGCACTGTGTTGAGGCAGTGGATCGATCGTTACAAGATATTTGTGATAACCCCAGAGCATTTGGTGGTATTACTGTTGTTCTTGGTGGGGATTTCCGACAAATCTTGCCCGTCATACCAAAGGGGGTTCGAGAAGAAATTGTTGGTGCCTCATTGAGACGATCTGTATTATGGTGCTCTGTACAAGTTTTGATCTTGGATCAAAATATGCGGTTAAATAACTCATCGGTTGAGAATGCAAATTTTGCAAAATTCATTTTGGAGGTATTTTATTTCATGCCTAATTTAATTTTACTTACTATTTTTATCTTAGCCATTCCTTCACTAAAATTATATCTATATGTATTAGGTTGGGACAAATCCTACAGAAGTGGTAGAACTTCCTTCTAACATATTCAGGTGCAAGGATTTAAACGAGTTAATACTTCGAATTTATCCGCAGCTTGATATTGAGGGTGCCGTGACTTCGGCATACCTTACTGAACGAATAATTCTTTCTGCACGGAATGATGATGTTACTTTTATAAATGCTGCTGCATTAAACATTTTTCCGGGACAGAAGATTACGTATCAAGCTGCAGACAGTTTTTCTGAAAATGATGAAACCGATCCAACCATTATGAGTAGATATCCAACTGAGTACATAAACTCTTTGGATCCTCCTGGGTTGCCACAATTTACACTTGAGCTTAAGGTTGGTTGTCCTATTATTTTATTACGAAATATTGCACCAAAAGACGGGCTCTGCAATGGCACTCGATTGATGGTTGTCAGATGTGCATCACGTGTCATTGAAGCTCAAATTTTAAATGGGGATAAAGCCGGTTGTTTTGTGTTTATTCCAAGAATATCTTTGTCACCATCGGCTACAGAATTACCTTTTCATATGACAAGAAGGCAGTTTCCTGTCCGTGTGACATATGCTATGACGATTAATAAAGCCCAAGGACAATCTGTAAAATTCGTTGGAGTTGATTTGCGGACCCCAGTTTTCAGTCATGGACATCTTTATGTTGCACTTTCAAGGTGCACATCTTTTGATCGTGTATGTGTCCTTCTTCAGCCCAACATAAATAACACAGTAAACATCGTTTACCCAGAAGTTCTGCTATGATTTCCAATGAATGATAAAAATTGTATGTAAGTTTTTTAACTTTCTTTCTTTACATTGTTTTATTTATATTATTTGTTTAAATGATCTTTTAAAAAATTATTATCGATTGTTGTCTAACATGCAGGTATAGCATTATCATACGTTACCAAGCTTTAAAATGTGGACCCACATTACCATATATGGCAGGGTAAGAAATTTTTTCCTTTACTACATTTCATTGCATGACTTAATAGTTTTCGGTATGCATTGTTTGATAAAATATTGGTTTGTATTTTTATATAGATAGATGATGATGCAGATTTGGCAAAAACTGTAAGTTTCTTATCATAATTCTACATTATATTTTTAATATACTGTGTTTGCATTAACATTTTTCTTCTCACAGGTTCTGTTACTTCAAAACAATCACATAAATGTCAGGCTACGGGGTTATATCGGATTTTGTTTTGATAAGGTATGCATACCGTTACAAACATTCCCATTTTGAAATTAAAAATTAGTGACTGTTTATTATTATTATTATTATTTTTAGCAAATTGCTAAAAGAACTTTACAAGCAACGACGATGAGTCACATTGAAGACAAAGCAATCTCCTTTTCCGAGGTAATATAAAAATCTTAGATTTTGTTTTTCAAAATATCCTGTTCATTGACCATCCAAATACCTTTTTTGTTATAGAAGTGGAAGATGGTTCTTACCGAGCTTGCTTGGTTCCAGAAAGCACGCCATCCACCACTCCAACGAAAAAAGGTAAATAAATGTATAAATTTAAAATTTTCCATATTATCAAATATATATTCATTTTTCTTAGAAATTTATGTTCTTAATTTATCTAGGTTATTGCTCATCCTATTAACTCTCCACTTTGGATTGAGCTTGACACGTCATCTTTTTATAATGTTATGATGAAAAGGTTTTCTGCTTAAACATGATGAAGGTAATAAAAGTGAGTTTTACAAAGTAATTAGATATATCTTCGTTTCTAATTTTTCTATTCTAATCTATGATTTTATTTTTTATTTTCAGGACACACGGCACTAGCTTCATATGTAAATTTTGTTGGTTTTAAATGCCTGTGTGAGAGATAGTGTTTTTGAAGTTGGACTGCATGGTTCAATCAAAAATGTATTTTTGTGTATGTTTGTTCATAGTTAAGGCTTTTTTCTTTTAGCATATAGTTTAGGTTGTGTGATATTATAAGTCGATGTAAAAAAATGTTGTCTTAAGTACTATTTTGGATGAAAATATGATTTGGGCAAAACTCCCTTCAAAAAATCACTGAGTATGACTATATCCATCGTAGAAGAAGGAAAATTTTATTAATATCCATGCAAAAAGTTTGTGCGGTCTTTTGGATTTTTATTTCCTTCTTTGTGTCATTTGGGAAGTTATGTCGATCTAATTTTTGTGGATTTTAGTATCCGTATTTTTTGTTGGTTTTATTGCTTCATTTGCAGGTTCACAAGGAGACTTTGTGAATTTTATTTCAGTTGGGTTTTCACATGCGAGGTCCCCCGAGCCCTTGGGTTTCTCCATTTGGACTGTTAAGGTAGGTAGTCGAGCTGTGAGTGCTTATTTTTTTATTAATTATAACATTCCAGTATCTCTCCTATTCAAAATTGCCATGCACGCAACAAACCTGCACTCTCATTTCATATCCAGGATATTTAGAAATATGTTGTGATTTGAATTTTTTTGTTTTGGCATTTGATAATGGGAGTTGAGAATGGGAGTTATTTCAGTTTTGGTATGTTATGAATTTTTTTCTCAAAAAATCCTTTCAAAATATTTCAGTTTTGTGATTTGAATTTTTGACTGAGAGTTGGGTTTCAAACTGGGTTTAAACCTGTTGTCAATTTTGATGTTAATTTGCAATTGCATAGCCATTGCATAGTTTATCATGTTCACTTGCGGAAGGGTTCAGTGTTGATGAGTGATGGAAGGGTATGTACCTTCAATTTATCTTCATATCTTCAGTACTTAATTTTTTTTCCTCCATTAAGCATGAATACTTCAATGTTGATATTATGCAAGTAATTGTTTTCTTCAGTAGCTTACTATAAATGTGTGTTTGTTTCCAGAATTTTTGTTGTGTGCAAGAGTGCTATTTGCAAGAGTAGATCACACTGGAATTTTTTGTCCATAGAAAATATGTGAACAAATCACTGTGCATATCATTTTTTGACCAAATTACTAACTGATTACCTGCGACAAATCACTATGCATATCATATCAATCTCGCAGGCAATCCTCGCAAGTTTTTTTGACCAAATCACTATGCATATCATTTTTTGTCCATATGCATTAGAAAATCTGTCATATTTTGTCCATAGAAAATATGTGAACAACATTCATTTTCATACTTACAAAACAACAATTTCTACTTGGATGTTTGATTTACTTCTGAGTAACATGAAATTGAGATTCTTCTAATTGTCGCTTTTGGTTTTGTGGTGATGTTCACCACACCATTTTCATATGGACTGACCAAAGAACAAGACGAGAGACTTGCTACTCTTGGTGATGGATTAGGGAACTACAATGTAAGTGGCAGTATTATGAACTTTACATATTTCAATCATGTTATTATTGACATTCTATATTGGCTCAAAAAAGACATCGTGTGCTGTGGATATGACGCACTAGAAATTTTTGACTATATAGTTTCACTGCTTCTTTCACTGAACTTTAATTCTTTACTCATTGAGTGTGAACATGCTATATGGAATCTTCCCGTAATATCTCCCCTGGTTTATATATTGCAGAGATCTGGGCAATAATAATATCGGCGGAAGTATTCCGAAGAATTTGGAGAAAAAGATGATGACGTCATTTGAAAAATGTCACTCCTCAGGTAACACAACGAATTGTTATTTGAAAAATGTCATTTGCTCTTCTAAAAGACAGAAAAAGATGATGATGCAGTCATATAGCTGCATGTATCAATTTTATCTCACATTTGGAGAATTAGACAGAGTTTTAAGCGATTAAGTTACCTGCATCGATCTTGAAAAATAGACAAGGCATTAGTTTAAGCCACAATAATACGTATTAGCTAGCTGGAAGCAACTAATTAGTTGCATTATTGATGTGTTACATGTTACCTTTTGTTATCTGCATTGATACATCAAATGATACAGCAAGCAATTCTAAGAATAAATAACAGGACCACATGACAGAATCAACATCACCGATGGTTCATAGTTTATCAATATCTGTTTTCATCAGATATAGATATTGAGTTCAATATTCTGGGAATATCTGCATTCTTATATGTAACCATAAACAGGAAAAGAGGTATACTATTATCTAATGCATCCCCAACCCATATGTAATTAACCCATATATAAGTTAATTGAACTGGTATGCTGAAATTTCAAGGACAGCTGGGTTGCCAACAAATATTCTGCAGTTTGCAGGAAACTACAAGGAGGAAGAGGGTAATACACTGATACTGGCCTCATGTTAAGGCATCTCACAATCTTCCTTTGTCCTTGAACATGTTGCAGAGATCTTACACTAAAGACATTGTACGCCCTTAATAAATTCGACCCACTTGGAGATGTAAATAATCATTGTTGTTTTGTTAGTCCTTTTGATTATATACGTCTTTCTTTGGATGTGGCAGTTTCACGAAGAAGCAAAGGTGATAGCTAGACGCACTCATGGATTTGTGTCATCAATTTTGCAGGGACGGAGAGGCTCAAGAAGTAGTTTTTTGCTTTCACTTTCAACTGAAGATCTGAAATGGAGGGGAGAGACAACAGCATCTCTTGAGTTCAAAGGGCCGAAATGTGGGGGATCAGAATTTGAGTGGCTTGCAAGCAGGAGGAGGCTGAGACGGAGCCATCCGATAAGAACGAGACCATTTCCATTGGCAGCCCTTGATTCAGGCGTCCTGCTGTGGTTAGGGACCATTTTTGGAGCACCAGCCGTATGATTTCCCTCCACACTAACCAGTTTTTTATCCATACATGTCAAACAAAAAAATATTACATTGTACCATAGTCACCCTTTATGATTTCAAATATAGATTCTTTTGTTTTGGTATAGGGATTTGAGATATGGAGTCCAGTTTGGTTTTGGGTTTGGGTTGAACCATAGTCACCATCTTGCGCGGGCCATCCTCATCTAATTGGTAACATTTTAAAATTTTAATTTGTATTGTCGTTTGCACTGCAAAATGTTATCTTTGAGGAAAAATTGTGTGTTTTTGGTGAAATAGATAGAATGTTCTGTTGTTTCTGAATTTTGTAGCTTATCATTTTTTGAGAAATTTTTATTCAAAAATTTATCTATTGGAGACTGCAATGAAATGAGAAGTTTTGATTGAAGATGCACTGAAGAGAGAACCAAGGAAAAATGGGTATTTTAGTAGTTCCATATTTTAAAAGGCTTGCATGATTGAATGAGAAGTAAATAATATTAGTGTATTGAATCATTGATGGGTTTCATCTTATAACCACAACTCTGTCATATATGAATTGGGATTCCCACAGTGTTTCTGGATCAGGTCTTTCTCAAAATTTCATGTTAACTAAACAAGTTAAATTGTTGGGATAGTATAACCAAAATTTCAGTTGGGTTATAAGCATATTAAATAATTTTTTCGTTGGGTTATAGTCATGTTAAGTTATAGGCAAGTTAACTAGACCAAAAATAGACCAAAATTGTTGTTTGTTATTATCCTGCACATTTTGGAATGTTGAACTAAACTGAAATTATAACTATTTGTATTTTTGGCAAACTCACAAACTGAAACTATAACTGCACATTTTTGGCAAACCCACAAACTGAAACTGTTTTGGAATGTTGTGAGTTGGCATTTGGAATGCTATAGGCATGTTAAGTTATTTTGGTGAAGAATCAATGAAAGACCAATGAACCAACACAACAATTTTCATTTGGGTTATATGCATGTTAAGTTATAGGCATGCTAACTTGACATTAAAATGTTGGGGTAGCATAACAAAAATTTTCAGTTGGGTTATAAGCATGTTAAGTAATTTTGTCATTAGGTTATAGGCATGTTAAGTTATAGGCATGTTAACTAGACTAAAAATAAACCAAAATGCAATCATGATTCTGGGTATTTTATTTCCAGAATGCAACTAATTAAATACTTTCCAGAATTCAATCATGATTCTATGTATTTTATTTCTAGAACGCAACTAATTTGATCTCAGCTCCAAGCACATATGAATATGATATGACATGATGTTAAATCTCAGGGCTATTTCTTTTTTTGGCAGACTGAGAAGACTGTTTCTTTTCTCAAGGCTGATCACAAATCTTATTCAGGTATGGTATATTCTGTCATCTGATGATGAAGGAAGTACATCTGGAAGCAGGATAAAACTGATACTCAATGAGTTCCATGAAATGTATTTTTTTCTGATTTGATTGGAAATTGGATGACTTGATTCACATGCTAACATGTTCTTTTGAGTTGTTTTGCAGTGATGCGTCATTCACTGCATTAAATAGAAATTATCTCGCTCCATTCTTCACAATACAAAATGGCTAACGAAGATGATTCAGGTAATACATATATTGTTTTGTTTTCATTACAAGTCGCAATTAGTCTGAACCTTTTGTATGTATTTCCCATGAATTTGTCTAGAATCAAGGAAACAATATGATGGAGATGGCGAAGGATTTGATGGGCGGCCTGAAACTGTTTGTGAAAATTCCTATGACTGGTGATGTAGGACGGGAATGGGGCTGGGCATGTGGTGCAGAGATACCCACGGTGTGGCTAGGCATGTGGCAGGCTGATCCCAGGTAGTCTGGGAGACTGTAATCGTCGCCGTTAAGGTCTTAAAAAATTGAGCCCAATCATGAGCTTTCAGTTCATCTTATACTTTATTTACAATTTATATGTCTCAGTTCTATATATCCATCATCGGTTTAAGATGCTTATACAAGTAATTTAGGCTGAAGTGTGTGATTTTAATTTTTGAAAACTATCCATCAATTGATCTTGGATGATCATTTATGAGCAATACCTGATTATTTGGTGTTCTTGCATACTGGCTATAGACACGTTGATTATGCTTAAGCATATGGCAACGAGAAAGAGGTATAGTTGTGCCAAAATCTTATTTGAAGTTATCATAACGCAAATAGAAGTATTTCCTATATGATGAAACTTTGATGTATTTCCTCAAGTAATTGTTAATGGTGATTTTAATGAAAGTAAAGAATCATATATTCATTTGGTGAATGGCAGGCTAGAAATTAATAGTGGGCTACACATTGTTTCCAACTGTAGATTATGATTTATGGTTTACACATTAGTAATGATAAAAATATCATCTACTGCTGTGCTAAATCAAAATACCCGGTTTTCAGCAATTTGTTTCAAGAATGATAGATGATCATGTAATATCATGTAAGAATGAATCAAGAGCAAGTCAAATATTTCAGAAATTTCAATGACTAAAATTTTGGTTATGTAGGATTTTGGCAGGTTGTTCATGTATGTCCTTTGTGTGCATGGTATTTTGGTGTTGGTTTTGTTATAAATGTGTTGTGTCATTTCTCTGCAAGATGTTCATGTTTTATTACACCTTTCAAACATCATTTGGTCAGATTTTAATCTTGCAAACATTATATACCGCCATTGCGTTCATGCTTTTTTCCAATCTCAGGTTTTGATAATTTATGCTGGCTGAGAAATTCTTTGATGCTTAGTTTTGTAGATGAAAAGGGAATTATTACCACCATTTTATCAAAACAGATACGGTGATTCTTTGTTCCTATTGGTGAGAAAAATATTTTTGCCATGGAGAAGGATGCATTTAGTTATATGCTTTTTCCAAGCATGATCTGACACTCAAAGTCTTCAAATTTGGTTTCTACAGGTGCTGAAATCTCTCAATATATTTTCAGAAGAAGATAGTGACTCAGCCGCGGAGGCAGTGCATAATGTAAGTTTGTCATGTATTTGATTTATTCTTGCATTTCCTGCAATTTGGCATGCTTGCATTGGTTGTTCATATTGAATTGTGAGAATGTAACTGGTCATATTGAATTAGTTTTTATGCAGTTGGATGATGCCTCAGATGTCATTGAAGAAAATGTACATGCTCGTGGAGATGGCTGCCCAGGGAACAAAAGGTGGAAGATGCGACGGTACATACTCTGGAAAAGAAAAGATAGACATAAATCATTTCTATGATATCTTGGGTGATATAGTCTCCTTCAGTGGTTGAGCGTCCCTTTGCTGATATTATTCAGAGATAAATATGATACTGTTGGGAGATTTCTTTTTGTAACTATGATACTGAGCGTCCCTCTTCCGATTTATTTTAGTGTCTTCTATATTTTCGTGTTCTGTAGTGATATTTCCTCATTTTTCATATAGGAGGCCTTTTATACATTATGTAAACTTGAGCATGATTTCTTTACTCAACACATGTTGGATTGGACTGTCTATTTCTATACTCCTTTTAGTACAATTGCAAACCGCCTGAATCATCCAACATTGCCTCTGGGCACTATTTTGTGCTTAAATTAATTCCAATGTTGCATCTGGATATTTCATCGATGCTGGGTGGGTGTATGAATCATATGTTTGTCTCATCCTCAAGTTGTGTTTGAAAAACTAAAAGCATCATCGTATGTTTGTCTGCATCCTCAACTTGCCGAAGAAGTCAGATGATGCTTGATGATGCAGTTTCTGGGTTAAATGGGAAAGGAAAGTCCTGAATACAAACTGAAGACCAACCACCGAAGTAGCACACTTCCAGGATCCCATGGATGAATTTGCAATCGACATTTTTCATAGTTTTTTGAAAAAAAACCAAAAAGAACCAAAGCAGTGAAAGCTGACAACTTATTCCATCCACTGCTGCGAGCATTTGCTCATGATTATCTGGAATCGGGATTGACACTCTATCCTTGCATTCAGTAATATCGAGTCTCACGACTGGAAAAATACAAAAGAAGGAAAACATATGTGCAAGCATGGTAGCAGGCACAGCCCCATACAACAGATCAAGCACACCATGTCTGAATGAATGCCTGTAGTATCTTTAGCATTTGCAAATTATAGACAAGTGGTCAATGCAAATTATGAGTTGAAGAGCACATCGGCCCACACCTGTAACCGATGACATGTAATAAGAAGACCTAAAAGCTGGCCTTCAAATCATACATAATTTTGTGTTTAGCTGTGAAGTAAAATGCTTTTATGGATTCACTGCAGAAAGACACAATATTCAGAAGACCATACACCAAGCATTTCAAGTTTTGATAGAGCACACGATAACAAAACCTATTGGTCGGAAGAAAAATAATGAAAAATTCAATCCTGAAATAACAGTAATCAGTTCATCTACCAAACACAAGATTATCAACATCAGCCCATCCTCATCAACATCAGCCCAAGATTAGAATTTGTGAAAATTTTAGGGAGAAAGCTTAAATTTTGTAGGGAAAAGTGTATTGGGAAACAAAACTTTGAAATTAAAAATGTCTTAGGAAAGATTGTGGAGAATCATGATCCATTAAATTGAAATAATTTGTTTGTTTAAATATTAAAGCAGAAGGCTGTAAAAAAATTAAATACCCATAGGTTTGTTGTTCCGCGTCCGCCGAAGACGTCCGCTGAATTTTTTTACGTTCTGTGCCACCAGTGCCGAATGCGCCCGCTAAATTTTTTTACTACGAATTTGTTGTTCCGCGCTGAAGGCGCCTGTGCATGTTTTTTATGATAATTTGTTATTTCATGCCGAAGGCACCCGTGCCGAATTTGTTGTTCTACGCAGAATTTGTTGTTCTACGCCGATGGTGCCCGCACCGAATTTGTTGTTTTATGCCGAATTCGTCGAAGGCGCCACCACCGAATTTGTTGTTCTACGTCGAATTTGTCGAAAGCGCCCACGCCGAATTTGTTGTTCCGCACTACAGGCGCCCTTGCCGTTTTGGTTGTTCCGAGTCGAAGGCACCCGTGTCGCTGAATATTTTTACGCTATTTTGTTGTTCTTTTAAATTTTGGCTGTGGAAATAATTTTTTGGGGAACAAAGATTTCGCGGGGGAAAATCTTAAATGAACCGTGCCCGCGGGCACGGGTTATGACTAGTATATATATATATATATATATATGTGGGGTTAATGCAGAGCAGGTGTCACCTGATCCAATGGATCAGGTGCAAGACACAAAAAGGTGGGACCCAGCGAGTACAAGCCCATGTGGGGGCTTGTACTACCCACCTTTTTTGTGTCTTAGCACCTGATCCATTGGATCAGGTGGCAGCTTTTCTACATTAAATCCTATACATACATATACATATATATACACACACATATATATGGGTAAAGTGTTCCTAGGGTGACTCCTTAGATGAAATCTAAGGAGTAGCCCCCATTTTCCCATATATCCCACAGTTTTTTCGAATTTTTTTCTTGGGATTGTTATTCATCTCATGGATGATCAACATACCAAAAAATCAAGTCATTCCAATACTTTTAGAGCCCTCATGTACCCCGTGCAACTTCATGGGTTTTAAGCACGATTTCAGACCATTGAAGTTGCAAGGGGTAGATGGGGGCTCTAAAACTTTTGAAATGACTTGATTTTTGGTATGTTGATCATCTATGATATGTACAACAACCTCATGAAAAATAAAACCCAAAAATATTGTGGGATATATGGAAAAATGGGGGTGACTCCTTAGATTTCATCTAAGGAGTCACCCTAGGAACACTTTACCCAATATATGGGGGTGACTCCTTAGATTTCATCTAAGGAGTCACCCTAGGAACACTTTACCATATGTGTGTGTATGTGTGTGTGTGTGTGGAATTAGGTAGATTAGGTGCCAGACACAAAAAGGAGGGCCCCATTGAAAGTACAAGCCCATGTGGGGCTTGTACTTTCCAACTTTATATGTCTTGGCACCTGATCTATTAGATCAGGCACCATCATTTCCACATTATTCTCATATATATATATATATATATATATACATATATATATATATATATACTAGTCATAACCTGTGCCCGCGGGCAAGGTTCATTTAAGATTTTCCCTTGCCAAATTTTTGTTTCCCAAAAAATTATTTCCACAACCAAAATTTTAAAAAAACAACAAATTAGGCGTATAATATTTAGCGATACGGACACCTTCGGTGCAGAACAAAAAATTCGCCGTGGTTGCCTTCGGCGCAGAACAACAAATTCAGGATAGAACAACAATTTCGGTGCCGGCACATTCGGTGCGGAAACACAAATTAGCGTAAAAAAATTTATCGCGCCTTCGGCGCAGAACAACAAATTAGCCTGCGCGGGCGCCTTAGTTTAAAATATTCCCACTTCAAACTTTTGGACACCCAAATTTTAAACAACAATAATAATCAAAGCGCAATAATTATTAGATCTCCCAACAAATTTCAACTTCAAAATCTTAGTTCCCCCAAAATTTAGTTCCCCCAAGAGAATTTAGTCTCTCAAAAATTTAAAATTTTTAATTCCCAAAAAAATGTAGTTACCAGATAATTAGTTTCTACATTGTTTATTTAGTTCCCCACAAAAATTTTAGTTCCCCAATATTTAATTTCCCCAAAACAATTTAGACAAATTTAGTTCTTCTGCCTCACATTGTTTAGACAAACTTTCTAAGATGAAAACAATAAAATCTACTTTGCAGCTTATTTTAATCATCTGTCGACTGCTTCTACAGCACCACACTAATGCACATTGTAATACAATGTATATTAACAAATTCATTGTAAACAGCATACCACAAAAGTGGCTTTGCTTTAAGAACCTCACACAGTAAGAATTGGCAGTCACATGCAAATTGAGGTGGTTGCTGCAGCGCAACCTATCCATATCAGAAAGTTAAGTAGTGTTTGATGTAATCAATAGTACATATTGACACTGTAAGAAATTGGAAAATAAAATAAAATAATTGTTATGATCATGGTTCTGTGATATTTCTAACTAATGTTCGTTGTGCTGTCTGAAGTATATGAAAACGTATATACAATATGCATGTTCAAACTCTACCAGATTAGACTATAATTCACTCAAGCCATGCCTTAGTAAAAAAATAATGACATATTGAAGCAGACATCAGACTTTCTAAAAACATTCTAAAATTGCACGATACTCATACATGGTAAATGGTCTGCTTCAATACTATACTGTGTGGTAGGCCCTTGGCAGGAAAAGGCTGTGCCAATTTCTTCTTTTCTTAATTATGTTTGTTTACTTAAAACGGCATACTAGTAAATAAAGCATCCTTTGTACTCCATATTACAAACTTTGGGGAAAATATATGAGATATATTGCTCACAGATACACAAAATGAATCATTACATAACTTAACCAACCTTGGCCTCAACTCAACATAGATCCAACATATTAAAATTTCAAATCCTTTAAATAAAAAGTTAACATTTAAACCCATAAAAGTTTTGGTTTGTAATCCACTTCACAATTCCAACCAAAAAGCAGAACAAAACTCAACCCGATCCGCTTCTCTACGCTCTACTGCTCAACCTTTGAGCTGTCCATCAGCAGTAACTCAAGAATATTTCTCTGCTCCTCTTCACGACACATGATATTGGTTGGTGATGTTGCTACATGTAGTGCTTCTTTCACAGCTTGCATCTACACAATACCTGCACATGACATATTTGTACCCATAGCTTAGTAGGCTTTCAACAACATTGCAACTTAAGTAGATGTCAAATCCACATGACAAATGAGGGATATGTAAACATAAGCAAATGTAAGCAATGGAGTACAATTGAGGCAATCTGAAAATTAGAAGAAATCTGTAACCTCGGATTAAAGAACATTAATACAACCGCTATTGCAGAACCACAATCTCATTGCTATGAAACATTTTCAAATAATACTATGAAGATCATGGTAACAATTGATGGAATAACCACAACATTCTCTAGCTGGAAATATTTATTCCCTCTTCGACTTGGAAAGCACCGTCTTCCACTGTCTGAGCATGTACGTATACATGTGTGGGCTACATGTCAATCCATCCCAAACGAAGAAAATAAGTCAGCTATGCACAAAGACTTCCAAACCTAAATAAAAAAATAGAAAACCATCAACTCATTAAAAAATACTAAAAATGCTGAAAAGGCCAAAAGAACAATATCGAATATTTCCAAGCATGGTTAAGAATTCATAAGTACTGTTAGGGAAATTTTTTAAAAATTGCACAAAAGCAAATGGGTTGAGACTTACAGTGGCAACACTCTTGTTCGTAGGGTTCTTCTCCTTGAAATCCTTCCTAAAATCCTCCCTTCAAACACCAAAGGAAACCAAAAATTTCATCGAAAAACATAAAAAAATAAACCCAAAAAAGTCGACGTTAGCCAATCAGTACATGAATGCTTTAGAAAGCACTGGGTGGCCTTCTTCGACTTGAGAAGCCCATTCACTCCTGGCTGATCGACAAAATTCTGTATGACAAAAATGGAGTCAGTTTCATATGGATATATTCCTTTTCCTAAATATTAGAAACACCACAAATTGATCTGATAGAACATTCTCATACCACTGGCTGCTAGTGTGTGTGAGCTGTCCTTGCCCAAAAACTTAAGAGCAAAACTTTCAATTCTCTGCAAGCATAAACAACTGGGAATTGAATGGTGCATTCTTTTAGTCAAGCAAAAAAAGTTGTTATAGTTATTTATGCAATAAGGTGAAACCAGTCTGAGTATTTGATGAGATCTAGAGCTCATTTTATTTAGGATCTCTCCTATCTGCCTTTGAGCTGCAAAAAATGCAACATACACAGGTAGTAAAGCAAAATTTACCAAATAGTAAGACGTTATTGTCATGTATTATTCTTAGTTCCACCTTTGCATACAGCAAGAAGTTCCTTAAGATGGCTCCAGTCCCTTAACGGCACCTTAGTAAGTTTCTCGACAACTGTTCTTTTCTACACAATGGAAGGATTAGCCCAACAAAAAGATAACTAACACTACAATTGACAATAATAATTTACCTCTGGATCATCAAGAACCCAAAGAGGAGTACTGTCCATGCTCAGAAGGTCCCTTACTACTTCATTATAAATCTCAATCGCCGAGAACTTCAAAACAAAAACAATTTCCCTCTCCTCATGCTGAAAGAGTAATCACACTTAAATAAAAACAGCACATCAAAAAATTCTAGGAACAAATATAAGAGTATTTCTTCTTTTTCTTACAGAATTGTTATTATCAGAAAAAATTAGATCACCCTCTTGATGTAATCATAAATAGTTGCTACTGTATACTCGGTAATTCCTGTCATCACATATGTCTTTCCACTGCTTGTCTGTCCATAAGCATAGATAGTTACTGCAAAGATATGATCCATCGGTCAATTTGTATGTAGCTATGTGTGTCTCTTCATCTCTTTCTGTGTGTGCGCGCACGTGTATGCATGCATTCATGTATGCACATGTGCGAGAGATAAAGAAGATAAGGACTTACAATTAATACCACTAACAACTAAAAGTGCAACTTCCTTGGCTCCATCTTCATACACTTCTTTTGTGGTGCTCTCGTCGCAAAATACTCTGACCATCTTCATACACCTTATACGTTTAATGTTGAAATAAGGCCATAGCATACCAAGCTTATGCTTTGTGGCTGTTGCTGTTCCCAGCCGTGTTTTGTCCTTCCAGTAACTTCTTGATGGTTCTCTAATAGCTTGAATATGTCCATGCTAAACTTTCTTGCTAAACATTAAGTAAATTTATAAGATATCCTAGCATCAATATACGCATTCCTGACACTTACACATTATTATGAGTTTACCTGATTTAATATATGACACCACCTTATTGCCATTTAATATATGCACTATGCAAGAGATCAGCACTATTGCTTCGAGCAATTTACAATGTAGATGCTATCGGTATAAGGCAAAGGCCTCTGCTTCTTAGACTGCAATGCTCCCCATCCCAAAAAGAAACACATCCAACATCAACACAATTAGATTACTCTTATCTTAATATTTTCATAAACGCAAGTAGTCTGCATCTTAGTATGTGTGGAGTCTCGACGTTTCATGTTGGGGATAGCCGTGTCCGTGCAATTAAATCATGGGCACCATGGACTATCTGTATGTATTATATTTGCATATATATTGCCCTTTGGGACCAGGATCTGACGAGGAAGTGAGAGAGGGGACACCAAACATAGGTTCCCCTGATATTTCGGTGATATGTAAAGGACATGGGATGATCATATCTCTCACCTGCAAGTTGACATCTGGTCCCGTCCGAAGATTTTGTACATACACATTATTGGTGCTGACGATTGACAATGTGTTATCCAGGATAATGCATACAGGATAATGTAAGTGATGTAGTCATTAACAATTTTATCCACGATGTTGTCTTTGACACCACATCCTGCATACATCATATACATACAGGATATATTGAGAGTGAAAGTTGTATAATAAATTGCATTGTAATATAAACATACAGGATGTATTATGTAAGCATTATGTAAGTTGTTAAAAAATTTATCCAGTGTGTTATGTCTGTTGTTGGCTTACATAATGTAAACAAACTTACATAATACATCCTGATAAGAAGTTAAGTACAGACTTTGTAACGGGCGAATTCGCCGCCATCAAACGTGCATAATTTAACAATTTCTGCTAACTTTATATAACTTGTAATTTATGTATTTAAATAAATATTAAATTTATAGGGCTGTACTCTTAAACATGAAAGAATGAATGTATGTTATGTTCAACAAACAGATTTTGCTAGAGCCACCAATATTCAATCCTAAGCTGATGTACGTTATCCATCAAAACTTTGCAAGCTAAAAAATTGTTGCTTTATTATTAAGCGACAACCTAGGCTGGAACATGCTTCTGGTACAGTCCTTTAACATCCATTTATTTTCCAACATGTTGAGAACCCATACATCATTAAGAATCTGAGTTAGACCACCTCTGCCACCAATGATAAAAACTTGATCCTTAATCCCTAAAGATGTACGACCAGTCATGGAAATCAGGGTCTACAGGCATCAATTTCGTTCACCTGGCCAGACTGGGGATCAAGCAAAAGAGAATAATTTCTTCTTTTGTGCCATCCTACTCCTCCAAAACCACTAAACACAACAATTTGTTTATGTTTCCTGTTGTTTAAAGTCAGGCTGATTGACCCCATAGGAAGAGTTCCTCAGTCGGTTCACTAGCAGTCATCACCAGGACACCCAAAGGCTCTATTTCGGTGGATGTTGACAAATGCAACTTAATCTATGACAAAAGGAGTGATGTGCTTCTAATAAGCTGAAAGAAGCATAAGCTATATTATTAATTATTGAATTCCAGTATTAAACTAAGATTTACAATATAAACATGAATGTGGTAGTGTAAATTAGGAAACTGAAATGGAACTTTTGAAGCAATAAAGCATCGAACCTTGTTGATCGGTTAGCTGCTCTTTTGCTCTTCCCCTAAACTAAAATGCTGATAATGGGTCTGTCATAATTCTGATAATGGGAGTTTTGTTTCTGTTATTGAAATGTAGGCATACAGAGTGATTTACAACGTGAATGCTGCAGCAAGATTCCAACATTGCGTATGTAGGCATAAACATTCTCATATGCAGAGTGATATACACTGTCATATGCAGAGTGATATAATAATGCATTTATGGAGGGACGGACTTGTGTAATATTTGTTTGCTAAACCATAAAGGTCAATGCAGATAGAGCAATGCTATCAATGAGAATGCAAGAATAAATATTGCATTCGATTTCCAGGTGACTTGCCAATTGAATAATAATAAGTTACAACTGATCCAACTGTGAATTATTGAAAAATAATAAGTTACATTAGCAAATTAGTAATTTGATAAATATTAAGACATCTCATGGCTGACTAATGTCTGTCAATGAAAGCTAGTAGAAGGGTAGGTTAGAGAGCATATGCAATGGAATTTGGAAAAGAATATAGTTGATGATTCAAATTTGCATGATTTCTGCAACACTTAGGATACTAATTGTGTAGGACAAAAGAAATGTGCATGCATAGTTGTTAGCTGATCACATGTTCTTCATACCTTTAAGATTTTTGGATGCATCGTCGGCATCTTGCTCATCATTGTTCCTTCTCTCCATTCGGCATGAACCCTTGTGAGATAGAGCTTTCTGTTTTTATCATAAAAAGATAGTCAAAACTCACAATTGGAAGAAAACCATAGAAAAATTTAAGAAGACTGTCGCTCATCGAGACTTTTGGACTCCCATTGCATTTATTCGATGCTTGTGTATGGCTATCAATGTCTACAATCACATTTCCTGATTTATCCGTGTCTGTGGTTTGACTCTGTAAATATATTTCAAGTAGTTGCACTTGTCATTAAAGTCCCAAATAGATGAAAATGCCTAATTTTATGAAACCTCGGACTAAGCATAGAAGTTATGAAACCGAGATTGAAACTGATTTGGTTTTTGAATTTTTAAAAATGCAGTGGGTTTCCCCCCAACCATTTGGTTTTCCTCAACCAATTGAATTTTTTAAAATATGTAAAGGTTTCCCCCGAAAATTCAAAACTTAGAACGTGTAAAATCTGCAGAACTTAGAATTATACGTTCTAGATTTCATAAGATCAATTCCCTACATAGTTTTAAAAAAATAGGATATGACATCCTATCTACCGAAGATCAAAAAGAAAATACTGTGAGAAGAACTTAAGCATGTTCCAAATGATTGAATGTGAAATTTACTTACCAGTTACACATTCTTGATCAGTTCCACAATCGGTAAGTATTGTATCTTTTAATACTTCATAATTGCTTAATTTTGCCTCGTTTGGCCATAATGAGTTGAAAACCCTTCGATCAACATGGAATTTACAGGTTGCCTTTGGTCGGGTGCGATATCTCACTTCTTTCAAACAAATATAAGACCTGCAAGAAACAAAGAGCTTTTTAGCATAAAATTATCCAAATATTGTCCGAATATGTAGACATACATATGATTGTATACATATCAAAATCTATTTTAATATTAAATTAGAAATGATAGCTTAACTAATTTTTCTTTCAAAAACCCAATCATAATCACCAATAACCTATTAAAATCATGATCCGGTTCGATCCTAGTACAAACTGGTTTCCTAGGAAACAAAATTAATCTCTGAACAAAATCCGTAATCGTATTTGCTTCTGAAAAGAAAAAAATGTAGTAATAAAATCATGAACTATTTACATCCCTAACTGTACCCAAAGGGGGACTAAAAAGAACTGACATAAAGCTTGGATTCAAATGCTATACTCGGAAACTAATAACCACAGCACGGCGATGCTACCGTCAAGATCACAAATAGCATATTTCCCTTTCAAAACATGCAAATAACCCAACTTCAGTTTTTTTTTCACAGCACCAAACCTAACTCAAAATACTATTACTGATATCAAACATCAGGATCCAAATACAAATTGGTTATCACATGATATTCCTCAGGTTTTGAAAAAAAACAATGAAATTCCCAAAGAATCCACTTCTCTACCAAAAATCCTCAAAAGGATCATAGCACTATATCTGGAGTCTTCAAAGAAACTATGCTGCAAGGATTTAAAGGAGACATACCTCGTTTTCTAGTCTTTCATAAAAGAAAATATTGCCATCCCTTTTAAGGACTTCCCTTAATTTAATTTCCTCAACTTAAGTGTCATTAGCCTTAAACCAGGCTTTATATCCTGATATTTTCTATCGTTTCACATAAGCCACATAATAACCACTGCACAAGGTGCTACTCAAGTGCTCCACCATGCCTATCAGACGATAGATATACTGCTTATTCTCTGTAGAACTGCAATCAAATGGGATGAAGTTCATTCATTGTTTTTCCTCCCGATCGCAAAGACCCTGCAAATAGAAACAATTGAAAAATGAACAAAGAACAATGAACTGCTAACATATTTGGGTATCATTGTTTTCAAACACCGGGTCAAAATCGGAAGATGATGCTGATTCGTGTACCTTGAAGATGATGTTGGCTGAGAAAAGGATGCCTAGTTATCCAAATCGAGTAAATGAAATCAATTTCTAGACAATCTGATATCTGACCACAAAAACACAACCAAGTTTATTCTAAAATTCTGACCAAAATAACTCAATTTGATATCTAACCACAAAAACTCAACCATTTGAGGAAACAAAATAATGGCATAAACAAAGAAAAGACAAACAGAAAGTATACATGTTGTGAATAATTTCTAACGGGTACCTCGTTTTAAGAGGAATCACTCCCCTCGACTGATGGATTCATATCTCTGTCATCTCTATGATTTTCCTAACTACTTCCAGAGGAACACTGCATTTAAGAAAAAGAATGTATTGCTTTATTTTAAATAAATGCTCAAACAAAAACAATGAATTAATTTATTTTTATAAGAAAATCATATCTTTGAAGTAGTAGTCAATACATCATCTCCCAATCATCCCCGCAGTCTCCAGATGATCAAGACAGGATTCTTAAAACATGACCAAGCATTAGAAAAGTCTATTGCATTCCATCCAAACCCTACATATTCTTAAAACATGACCACCAAAATGCCATCTGAAGTCAGTGACACAATCCAACCTGGAAAAAAACTGCTTGCATGAACATGGAAAAAAACTAAGTTGTGTACCTTGGTGTTTCGTTTGTAGCAATGCCAACATCCGACATCTCATACTCTTGCTATGTGCTACTGCTCATCATCAAAATCCTTCTCAACTTGCTCTTGGGCTATGCAGCAAGCACATGCAACTTAATTATCTCCAAAAATATTATATTGAACAATATATAGATAGATTTCATTGCCGAATCTTATGATGAAACGTGTCATAAAGATTATATATTTTGATTTCATTGCTTTCAGAAATTGCTGCTGCTGCCTCTGCATACAACCAAACATTTAAAAATTTTAGATAGATTTCATTGCCGAATTTCATTGCATCAAGTTATCTTTTAAGTTGACAAAACCAAAAAAATGCCAAAGGGCATCAAACCAAATCTAAATATAACTTGCACATAAACTCTTATGGCACCAAGAAAACATGTATTTGACCCAAAAGATATCAAGGTAAAGGATGTGTTGCTGCAATTGTCATCGTCATTGTCGATCGTGGGAAAACATTGTCCAAAGATCGCTCAAATTTCAACAGCCCCATCTTCCTATTCATTGTATGTTACCATGAACATTATTAAACCTTGCATAATCTATTCATCTTTCAATCTTGCTTATTTTCCCCCTTTCTTCTTCAAGCGATCGTAGAAGTAATAATGAGTATTCAAAAACTTAAATTGTAGCATTTTCCTAGTATTTTTTGGATTAATTATTTTAAAAATCAAGGGAAAAATCATATACCAGTCCTAATCCAGGAATTGAATTCATAAAACTCAAACTCATAATATCAATAATATCAAACTCATAAGGGAAAAATTAAGGAGAATTAATCTTCCACATAATATCAATAAAATTATTTGATATCAAGTAAAATGTCAAGGTTGATAATGAACTGGTGAGTAGAGATGGATTTTGATCCCCTCATCTTATCAGCACGAAGAACACAAATGAATTAACATGAAGCTCACTTTTTAATTCCCGCACAGACCCCATCACAACTGCATGATTCTAGTTTTTATGCTCTAAGAGGGGATTATGTGTCCTCTTCAGTTTAACCCTTAAAAAAGAAAAAAAAATTGAAGCAACCAAATACCCTTACATTGGATAATGTTTCTACGTAATCAAAAGCAAGGTTTGGAATATATATTAATCAAAAGCAACTTTTGCATCCCCTATTTTGTATTCAATCATTCAGCAAATCCATGAAACATTGAGCAATATGCCTAAAAAGTTACGACATGAACCATGCCATGAAATGCTTATGTCCACCAATTTCAGAAACTAACACAATGGAGCAACATGTTAAGATGTAAGGGTTTAAAAACATGGTAAACACCTTAACGTATTGGAGAAGTTCTCAAGGGATTTGCAGCTTGTTGCACTCTTTGCACATGCTCCCACACTATTAGCCATCTTTCTACAAAAATGTCAAAAACAACAACAAAAATGAAAACCCCAAACACCATTAGATCAAAAATTAGCCCCAAAAAGAATCGAAATCGAAATCGTTTAGAAAACATCATAGTGCATGTGAGATAGAGAACTCCTTAAACCCAAATAGGAAAATCCAATTGCAGCGAACTCCAAAACGATGTCTTTCCACCAACAAATCAACTCTTATAAAAAAGAGATACTAAAAACAAAAAGAAGAGAACATGATCAAACCTTGAGGAACCCAACCCCAACTCGGAGACTTCGAAGATAATTTAGATCTCAGTAGAGCAGAAGCAATGGCGCTGTGAAGCAGCATCATAGTAATCAAACAGTAAGAATCCAATGGTAATCTAAGGGTAAAACATATATAATCAACATTTTACGAAAATATATATATATAAAATAGAATACAGGTGAACGATCAATGAATCTGACCTCGAGACAAAGGATATGCACCTCTCCAAATTTCTTTCTGCAAAAAAAAAATCAAAAACAACAGCAAAGACGATTGGGATATGTTCAGTAAACCCCCATTTTTGTGCTGATCTTTCAAGCTCAAATTGCAAGTTCATGCTTGTCCACTTATGTTACAGGCATTGATAAGCAATTATTTGAATTGACAGTTTTGTTTGGCACATATTTGCAATATCGTAGGCATAATGTATTAATGATATTATTTGCTTCTTAACGGAGCAACTCATTGTGGGTTGTCATGAACACACACTTTATGTGTGTTGCATTGTCTGATTGGTTCAATTCGTTACTTGTTTTCAAATGTTTCTTCTTACAAAAAACTGCCATTATGTTCTTGCAGCTTGATGTACAATATTATAGTTCAAATTTTGTCATAATTAATCTATGATAATCGTGCATTCCAAGTGTATATTAGATAATCCTTCTGTCCACATACGTACCCCATATGTGCTTGCAATTCAAGGACAATCCTATATTGCCGAGTTTCGATAACTACTTATAGTCAAGAATTGCTTGGTAGCTTCTTCTGTATGACATAGTGTGAGGTACTTCCTATGACATTGTAATGTTTAATCCTATCCAGTTATGTGACATTATACACTTTAAAATAAGTTGTCAAATAATTTTGGAAATAGCTAGAGATAGTGGGTTTTTAGTGCGAGAATATGAATTACATGTAAAATGAAGAGAAGATGTGCAATGATGTTTTCCTTTTATTTAGTTCTAACATATTTGCAGCTGGATATGTCATTATATACTTTACAATAGCTTCTACCTGAATCCCTATTGTTCAAACATAAGTTAGAAATGTCTCTATTTATTTTTTCTTCTATCAGTTACATGAATCATTTGCATAAGCAAACAATTGGAGTTTTCCATCATTTGCATCCTGAACCAAAAATGTCTCTATTTATTTTTCCACTTAAGTCCCTACTATCAACCAAAAATCCAGAGAATGCTCCATGACTCTCACGTGATATCTTATTAGCTGCCAAAATGGTGGTAGATTATTTATTTCACACCAAAAGAAAAAAAATCAAGAACTTAGCTCGGGCAATTATACCCATGAGAAACCCAAACATGAATGTGAACCACATCAAAATAGCAATAAAAATTCCCCTCAAATAGATTGTAACCAGCAATCAATAAGATAAGTTAACTGGAAATACCTGTAGATATTGCCTCCTGCAGATAAGAAATCCGCAATAAAATAGAGCTAGAAGCAAGTAATTCAAGGAGAAATGTGAGGGTATAAGCATTGATACCTGAAACTAAGCAATGCACATTTCTATGAAACAAACTTGAACCAAATCAAGAAATTTCCATCATGGGTATTTAAATATTTCTCATTTTTATGATAAAAAGTCTGTTATAATTCACCCCTTCTTGAGAGCTCAAAAGATGAGAAGCCAGTTAAAGTGATGAGAAGAAAAACAAACTGGCTGAAGCCCTCTATGCAATTGTCTTAGCCGTACCTAGCACACAAACATATTCTATTTTGAGCATAACTTTATCTTGAGTATTCATTAAATTCAAAGCAAAAACGGTTACCTTAGTAATTTGTAGAACTACTTCGTCCCTACGGGTGGAGTGTTTTGAATTACCTACCATACAAATACAACACTCAATTTTTGCTGGATTTGAAGTATATTTAGATAGGAATCGTCTAAAATTGGAATGAATTAGAAAAAAATCACAACCCCTGCAAAGATCTGAAGAGAAAAAAGGATAGACCATTTTTGGTTGGAGAGTGGGGAGTCGAATCCATCAACAACGAAGTTGGTCGGGTCATTGGCCTCCATGATCTGCTTCACAATGAGTGAAAGCACGCCATGGCCCCCACGGCCATGGTGTGTTGTGCTCACCGTAAAGAAGATCAGAGCAACCGAGATGCTAGAGTTAGAACTCAAATGAGATCGATGAAACCCTAACCCAAATCTTTTCTCAGTGGATGATGCTTGAGCGGCAGCAACGACAACGAAGAAGCAAAACCCTCAGCAGTCAGTTGGATGATCGGTGGTCAGTACTGAATATCATTTCAAACAAAAAATTAATAATAACAATAATATAATAAAAATTGCAAATTTATCCCAACATTTAACCAAAATAGGGTTAAAATCAATACCTGATCACAGAATAGATTTTGGCATCATGGTCTAAGTCGCGACATTGCCCTATTCAACTCCCCAGCACTTGAAGCAAGAGATAGAGCTGGGTGCAAGAGCACTCTGTCCTGTAGTAAAAACATGGTAAAAATTGAATTAACTTAATAAATAGAAGTGATCTAAAAGCAAAAGAGTGAGAGAGTACCGATTTGGGTTGGTGACGGATGCGAGATATAAATTAACGCTCCAGTTGGGGGATTATCAATGAAGGCTTTGGCCCCTAGTGATGAGAGAGTGCCCAGCTGCGAGAAATGTAGCATGAACAACAAACAACATCTTGACATTTGGGTTTGGATTTATTTATATGTCAGGATATTCCTGTGATACCCTTATATATGAGAATATCAGTATGTCCATTAGCTTCTTCAATGCTACATCACCCAAGACCATCTTATCCCCTAAGAATCTTTATTTGCTTCTATAAATTTGAACAGCCTAGTAAACATATCAGAGTCATTACCATCCAATGTACATGACAATCAGAATGTAATAACATCACTGCCTCAATAAAACGATGTTTTTGTAATCACCAAGGCTAATTTACAGTAATAATATTGCTGATTCATGTGAGAAAAATCTTCTTGCCCAAATTGCATAAAGAAGTTCATATGGTAACAATCACAATATAAATATAAGACTTATACTACACAGCAAGAAAAAAGGGCATGTGATGCACAAAGGCTAATGTACAATAACAATAATGCTAATTCATGCGAGATGAGATTACTGGACCCAAATTACAGAAAGAAATTCTTATGGTTACAATTGAAATGTAAATATAACATTTGCATAACAAAGCAAAGAAAGGCATGCGTCAAAGTGTTAATACATTAATTTCAGCCTCTTTCCATTGTTATCTATTGTAATGGAAATTGACATTCAAATTTACAATTTATACAAAATTTAGTAAAAAATAAATTGATATTATATATTTTATCCCCTCTCTCTCTACTCACAGCAGGAGGTGCAGAAGAGGGAGCAGAATGAATAGACCTGGGTGGAGCTTCCCTTTTTGGAATGGGCTTCGCTTTGGGTTCTATCGTATCCAAGCTGCTTCTAATTGAAAAACAGAGGTAATTAATTACTTGATTACTACTAATGAAATATGTAACATGTTCTATTAAATTTCTTTAATTACCAAATTCAGAAACTGAAAAACGATTAGAATTTTCACAAAGGATAAACACCCAAATTAATCCAAGAGAGAAATCAGGAAGGAGAAAATTCAAATTAAACAATATCAGATGCCAATTCTGATTGCCCTTTGCCGGGATCTGCTGGGGCGAGTCCCCGTCAACTGCAATGCCATTTTTGGGGACATGTTAGAGATATTTACACCAAAAAGAGCTTATTTTTCATTCTTCATCTTTCTTTCCATCAATGAGTAGGCAACCTGCTGATAATTGCAGGCGATGCATTCTCTGAATTGGCTTTCACCCCGTCGTCAACAATCCATTTCCAATTCCAACCTCATCAACATGCAACACAAATGCACCACCAAATCGTAAAAATTAGGCAATAAAGCCAAGGAAACCCTTCAAAATCAAAAACCAACGGGCAATAAATCCAATGAAACCCACCAGCTGCGATGAAGACTAGGCCCACTTGCTAGCAGCGTTAGAGGCGGCTGCGGGGTTGATGATGGTGGTCTGCCGACTGTGAAGGCTTGCGAGCGCCCTCTGGCTATGAAGAGAGGTTGAGGGGTTTGAGGGTTTGAGGGGAGGCGCTCTGGAACTAGATGGGAGCTGCTCGCGGAAGAGATTTTTTTGGGGAGAGAGAGTGTGGGTAGGGAAGAGAGTTTTTTGGGGTTTGAGGGGAGGCGGCGAGGCGCTCCGGAACTGGATGGGAGCTGCTTGCGGAAGAGATTTTTTTGGGGAAGAGAGTGTGGGTAGGGAAGAGAATTTTAAACTTCAAAATCTTTTCAAACTTCAAATTTTAAATTTCAAAACTTCCCCCATATTCCTACCAAATGTCCTAGTCATCATATAAACACTTATCCAATTTCTCTTATCCAATATCTCTTAACCAAAAACTCATATAACATCCCTCATTTTTATACCCTAAATACAATTCAAACCCTTATCCAATTTCTCTTATCAAATATCTCTTATCCAAAAACTCATCATAACATCCCTCATTTTATACCCCAAATACAATTCAAACCCTTATCCAATTTCTCTTATACAAAAACTCTTACCCAATAACCCATGATGGCATTCCTGTTTTATAATATAGATATATATATATATGTATATGTATATATACATGTATATATACATGTATGTATATATGTATATATCTAAATGTATATTTTTTGACGGGTTAGCAACTTTATTCATATAACTCATCAATTACACTTTTGGATTGCAGATGATCCAAACATAAAAACTCTAATGAAAACAATCATAAATTATCCATCATCTCAACTTGGGTAATGAGTCCTAAAATTTAGAATTCCGTGATAATCTTAAACTTTTCCGTCGAGGGAGATCTGTATATTTCTTTTTAATCGACTTTAATGATGGTGCAAAGTGGCGCATTTCCTCCTCCCACTCTTGATTCTCCAAAGTGGCATTCCCATCAAACTCATCCATCCACTCAGCCTCATCATCATTACCAACATTATTAGGATCATCTATACGGACATTTTCCGTAGGGCGCACAGAAGATGGACCACCAAACTCTAAAATACAAGGAACAACATTCGAAACATCTTCTGCAGTGTACTCAGCATCTATTGGGTTCTTAGTAACTGAGGGACCTCCACTTGTAGCTGAAGGATCTCCACCTGTAGCAATATCATCAAGAGCCAACACATTACCATCCACATTTGAAGATGTTTTAGTTTTCTCCACCCAAACCTTCTCGAAGGGACACTGAGCAGAAGAATGCCCAAAGCACTCACATGTCGAACAACTTGGAGACAAGTTTTCATACTCCACTCTAACGATCAAATTTCCCTCCTCCTCCACCGCAACCTTAATGGTGATAGGTAACATTGTCTTCACCTCAACTTCCATGAAACATCTAGCATAAGAGTATCGTTCTCCAGAAACTGTAGCCTTATCTACAAATAAAGGCTTACCTACAGAGCTAGCAATAATACTAATGCATTCTGTAGACCAAAATTTCAACGATAGGTCAGGAAATCTCACCCATACTGGAATTGAGGACAGAAGATCTCTATCCATTTTAAGTTCTGGAGTCCAGCGTCGTAGTGTAATCACCCTTTTATCAAACATCCAAGGCCCTCCTTGGAGAACCATACTGCAATTTTCTTCTAACTCAAATTCGAAGAAGAAAAAACCATTATCCCTGGAGTGAACCTGAAGCTTTCCTTTAGGGCGCCACAATCGATGTACACATGCTCGAATGTGTGAGTAAAATGGTTTGTCCCCCATAATATAACCAGCCAGAGTACAACTCCATTTTGCAACATTAGCAGATACTTCTTTAGGGATCCAAGGGACAGCCTTACCAGATGGAATCTCTCGGGAAGGAAAGTATTCGCATTTGCTATTTTGCTCAACTGAACGGCCAACAGAAAAGAGCGAACTCCATGCTTCATGCCCTGATTTTGCCATCCTAAAGGAGTAGATGGCTTGCCAATAGCTTTATCATTCCGATTAGCATGATTAGGTACTGTCTTAGGAGTAGTAGATGAAATCCGTTGATGACAATATGACAAACACCGATGATAAGGGTTTCCTGCATTGATACATGCAGAATCAGCTTTCCCCATAGCATGTCGGAGGGGTGGGAACCCCGTAGCGAGGTATGGAGGTGCTGGACCCCGAGAAGCCGCCTGACCTCGAGAACCCATGAAAGGATTCCCTGAGCTAGAACAGCCGTTGGAGCAGAAGCCCTCCCCTCCGCCGCTGAGCAGAGCTACGCGTCAGGGACCGCCAGATCTGTATCTGAAAGCTGAGATCTGAGCACGAGGTGCCGGTTCTGAGCACGAGATCTGCATTGATATAAATGTATTCATATAGATCAGGTAGCACCTGATCTAATAAATCAGGTGCAAGACACAAAAAGGAGTGCCACATGGAAAGTACAAGCCCATGTGGGGCTTGTACTTTCCAACTTTATGTGTCTTGGTACCTGATCTATAGAGCAGGTGTCACCTTTTCTACATTATTCTCATATGTGTGTGTGTGTGTACATGTATGTATATATATACATACATAGATATATATACATCTATTATACATTTGACAGCGATTTTTGAATCCTAGGGCTGACTAGGACAAGCTGACTAGGACAAAGGGGTTGATAGAAAGAGGGCTAAGATTTAATCTTAAGAAATGGATGGTTTAGATGAGCGTTGGTGAAATTTTTGGTGGGAAAAAAACTTAAATTTGTTAAAGAAATATGTTGGCGTGACTGGAAAAATTTTGAAACTCGAAAAACATTGGGAACCGACAGACATCATGAAACCTTTTGTTATCAATTTCCCATAAAAATGTTTTAAAAAACTAGCCAAATTTTTCGTTCATCTGAAAACCATTCGCTGGAACCCAGAAACACTTTAGAAGGGAAAACCAAAAGGCCCCGTGGGAGAGGAAGGAGGAGAACAAGAAGCACATGGCCAACCTCATACGCCTCATCATCGCGTCGTCGTTTCTTCCAGGTACCCTTCCTCCTCAAATGCTCTCCAATCATTTTCAATCATCCTCGACTCAGATCTCTCTTCCACTGCCCCTGATGTCTTCATCTCACAGGCACTCTTGGTTTAGGGCTCGGTTCACGGACGATGACCCGATGTTGTTGTCGCTCCCTTCAGTCGCCATCGCCAGTTCGCCCCCCATGCCCGCTTCCAGCCAAGTAATTCCCATTTGCCTCTTTTGTCTGTTTTTGTTTCCTTCAGCTAGAAGCGGGCATGGGGGGCGAACTGGCGATGGCGACTGAAGGGAGCGACAACGACATCGACTGGAAGCGAGCAATTACTCGGTTTTGTTGAAGGGAGCGACAAAGACAACGACATCCAAGGCCGATTCTTATTGTTCGCTTGCCAATTTGAAGAACTGCGATTCTGATTCTTTGGTTTGAATTTGAGCGCACGCTTCAAATATTGAGAATTGATGATAATGGTGACGGCTTTGATGTCTTTTGGGGTTTAATTTGGTTTAATTTGTATTCATCTTTGTCTTTTTAATATATTGGAATTTAGATGGATGAGACTTTGAAGATGGAGAGCCAATTGCAATCGGCTGTTGCCTTTGTTGAAGGGGGAATCCAGGATGCCTGCGATGATTCTTACAGCATATGCCTCGAGGCCTTCTGCGAGAATCGCCAAGTTTTAGTGATGAAGGGATGCCTCCTGCAAGTTTTAGTGATGAAGGCATGTGCCAAACTGGCAAAAACTTCACAACATCCTCCTGCAATAAGTATGCCCGATCATGAATCTGAATTGTTGCACTGAACCGAGTTATTTATCAGATTTGTGAAATCTTTGCAATCTATCAGGAAAGTGATTGGAGCAAGATACTACCTCAATGGCTATCAAGTAGAAGAAGGCAATAAAATCCCCGTAAGTTCAGACACAACGGTAAGTTTCAAGTCTGCTAGAGACGTCTCTGGCCATGGTAGCCACACGGCCTCCACTGCAGCTGGCCGTTTTGTAAACAACATGAGCTACAATCGCTTGGGAGTCGGTGGAGCCCAGGGAGCGGCACCAATGGCTAGGATCGCAGTCTACAATACATTAATGTTATTGCACATCCCTAAACCTCTCTCTTTGGCTACAAGCTGAGGTCTGCTCTGCAATGGGTGATAACTATCTGAGAAGTTTTGTTCCCTAACTAGCATATGCATTTAATAATAAGTGTTTGCTTGCAGGTATGAATACTGGCATTCAGGATGCACATAATTTAGCCTGGAAAGTAAGCTGCATGTTGAAAAATGATGTTTCACCAACCATTATACAAACCTATGAGACAGAGAGAAACCAGTAACATTCCTTGAAGCTGCATTTGCTACTCCCTTCCATTTCTTTCCTTCAAATTATTTCATGTAGAATGTTGACATCCATTGTTAACTATTTTCAGGTTGCCGTCTCGAACACGTTATTAAGTGTTAAAAATTTCAAAGCGGCTATGTCTGTTCCTACTGCACTTGGGCTTGACCAAACCCTTGCAAATGCAGGTGAAATAAAAATATTTTCCATTGAAACTGCTTTCCGTAATTTTGAGGTCTGAATTATATGCAGTTACCTTTCTGTGTTTGCACATCTTGCAGTGCACCGTGTAATAAATTTCAGATTTCTGTCATTATAATATGTTAATGCATATTGTTAAAATTTCAAAAACTTACAAATACATTCCAGATTGTTATTGTGAGATTGTTATTTAAATATGTTAATGTCCAAATTTGGACAAGCTGCATTAACAGACACTAACTGTTTGATGAAATGCAGAACAGAACCAATTAATTTATTCGCATAATCTAGACTCTGTTAACCTGATCGACATGAATCTGTTTTGGAACCGTAGGGGAGTCGCGACGGGGATCTGGCAAGGGACGCGGCAAGTTGGTTGGTATGCCCTCGCTCTCCCGCACCAAAATTTTGATGCATGTTGTTGATGCCATTTTAATTTGGATTTTCAGTGTGTTGCTGGTTGGATTTAATTTGGATTTGCACAAGTTTGGTTTTAATTTAGATTTTCAGTATGTTGAAAATTTTGTAGAGTATGTTGACGCCTGTAAAGTTGTTGACAATGCACATGTTCAGTTTTAATTTGGGTTTAATTTGGATGTAGAGTTGTTGAAAATGCCTGTAGAGTTGATCAAATTTGGATTTTCAGTATGTTAAACATGTACAACATTCTACATAAAGGGTTAAAGAGCGCACGGGCTCTGATATTTGCTCGACTGCTTGATTGGGCTACTTTTGTTCTATTTCTGAAGCTGGGAGGGGCAGATTGGAGGGATGGTCCTTGGGGTTCAGGTTCCGGCAGCGTAGTGCTTGTGCATTCCATTCTTTTAATATCTCTTTTTTCGCATATTGCTCATATCTCTTCTTCTTTCCTTTCAAGACAGTGAAACAGCCCATCTTGCTTAACACTACAAACTTCAATTTATCCTGCAAGTATTAAAAACAAAGGAAAAGAAAGAAAAAATGAATCAGAATGCAGAAAACATCATCCTTCATGAACAGAAGATGTTACATGCACCAAAGAACTCTCAATGACAAGAAGATGTTACACTACAAATCTCAATTACTTAGGCTTCCTTATCGAGATAAATTTTGAGGCATGCAGTTGGACATTCAACACTCTCTACTCAAACCCATGGCAAGAGGCCAATGAAAATAAAACATTAGCTGGCCACAGAGAATCAAATTTCAACAACACAGTAGTTATCATTTCACAAGATTAGAATGAATAACATATAACACAGTCTGAACAGCTTCAGATAAACGCCTTCAGACAACCAGAATCCATGTCACACCAAACCAGTCACTCCCGCTATAAAGTCTTTTGAGCTAGGAATTGTGTATAGAGCTTGCAGGTTAGTATGTAATTGTGTATAGAGCTTACATGTTCATTTGATCCTCTTCTCGACCCTTTTGTCTATAACACCACTGTCTTGACACTGCAATCAATAGACAGTATAAACTCTTTATATATGGTTTATACCCAACTAAAACTGTAATACATGACACATTCTAATTCATTAAACATTCTAATCAAGTACAGACCAAATAAGGTAGTCCTAAATAAATTAAGTTTAAGAAATTCTTTTCAGCAAATCTTATCTTGCGATTGGTGTTATACATCCCTTTTTTATTTATCATTAGGCTTTTTGGTCATAACAATGAACAATAAATTGGCAATCTCTATAGAATTGCAACCTGCCTAATGATAAATAAAAAATGAACTTGGCTCTATTTAATTATTAGATAACAATGAACAGAAAATGTTATAGAGATTAGATATGTTCATATACCAAAAAGCCATGTTCATTGTTTAATTAGATATGTGTATATACCAAAAAGCCATGTCCCCAAAATTTTTAAAGAGCCATGTTCATTGTTTAAAGAGTTATGAACAGAAAATCTGTCCGCTAATATTTCCACGGTCACAAGTTATGAACAGAAAATCTTAAAGATCCATGTTCATTGTTTAATTAGATATGTGTTTACACCAAAAAAGCCATGTCCTCTATTTAATTGTTAAATAACAATGATATACCATCCTCTATTTAACTGTTGACCAAAATGCCTAACGATATACCCGGTTCATTGTTATTTAATTAGATATGGGTATATACCAAAAAGCCATGTCCTCTATTTAATTAGATAATAATGAACCTGGTATATCGTTGGGTTGCAATCCTCTATTTAATAATTAGATAACAATGAACATGGCTTTTTGGTATATACCCATGTGTACAAATGTATATACCCGCACTTTGTATCAGTAGGCTTTTTGGTTGCAATTCTATTTTATTTACCCAAATCTGTATTCTAATTTATGCAACCAGCACATATCTGAATTGCTAAAAAAGTGAGATTTTAATTGCTAAAAAGTGAGATTTTAAACCCCTTTGATGTACACAAAATTAAGTTCATGATTCATCTTGAGTTGCTGTGAATCGTGTATATGTGCAGATTCGAAAATTGAAGTTGGGAACCAATTTATTTAATTCAACAAGATGTTTATGTAGAAAATTCATGTGTTATTTTTGTTTGAATATTAAGAAGAGATGATCAATTATGGGCTTATATTTAACTTTTGATTGATTTTAATGAAGGAAAAGAAAAGGTTTTTTTGCTGACAGATGAAGTAAGCCAATATGGGTCTTTTATCATTTGTGTTGTTAATGCTTCTTTTTGTTTTAATATGGAAAGCTACTGATTATAGGGTTTGATTCCAGTGTTAATTAACATGTAATTAGTCTTTATATGAACTGATGAACTCAAAATTTTATATTTTTTTGTCAGAACGATGGCACGAAGGGAGGCTAGGGCGTTGGGTTTCTCGAGCGTAGGAAGATAGGAGATGCGAAGGGAGGCTTTTCTGGAGCGCAGGAAGAGATAAGATGCGATCGGAGGCTAGGGCGTTGGGGTTTCTCGAAGCTGAGCTAGGGGTTTTCGATCGGACGCTGGGAGCTTTTGGGTTTCTCGATAGAAAGAAGAGAGGAGTTGCTTTGGGTTTTTCCTCAGAACCGGGGTTTTTAGCAAAACGCTGGCCTTTCTCATTGAACGTGGGCTGCAACGACGCAGGCCTTTGGATCAGATCCGACAACATGCATATGATTTCGCACAAGATGCCTCATGCACTATGTGCGCAGCCGGTTTTACAAACAGAAACTCTTCCCGTTGTCTCACATTCTGTTTTATCAATGGAAAGAAATAAATAAATTGGGGAATAGTGGATGTATATATAAGGAGGAATCCGTATATCAATGGTAGAGAAAAGAGAATATCAACTTGATCCAATTTGAAGGCTACTTGATCCAACTTGATTCCAGAGAAGCACACAGACTTTGGATTTCTTTTTCAACGTGTTGTGCATGTCGATGTATTAAGAAGCCAAAAATATCAAGAAACAATGGTTGGTTCATATATGCCAACACATTCCAGTATCAGGGGAACTTTGTCATTTCGTTCATCGTGGTTGGAAAGTTTTGGGTCCCCTAATCTTAATTAGCATCGTTAATAATGATTTGGTGGGAATCAAAATTATCGCCTACTCGCCAACAATCTTGAATCATTTTCCAGAAAATTAAGCTTCGGCGCCCGCTAAATTTTTAAATGCTAATAGGTGGTTCTGCGCTGAATTTGTTGTTCTACGCTAATTTGTTGTTCCACGCCAAAGGCGCATGCATCGAATTTGTTGTTCTGTGTCGAGGGCGCCTTCGTAGAATTTGTTGCTCCGTGTTGAAGGCACACACGCCTAAGGCGCACGTTCTACTAAATTTTTTACGCTAATTTATTGTTCTGCGTCGAAGGCTCCTGCCAAACTTTTTTACGCTAATTTGTTGATCCGCGCCGAATTTGTTGTTCTACGCTAATTTATTGTTTCGCACCGAAGTCGTCCGCGCCAAATTTTTCGTTCCGTGTCGAAGGCACCTATGCCGAATTTGTCGTTCCGCTCTGAAGGCGCTCATGGCGCTAAATAATATTTTTTGTGGAACAAAGATTTCACGGGGGAAAATCTTACCGTGCCCGCGGGCATGGGTTATGACTAGTACATATATATATACACATACATACATATATATATACACATATATATTTATATGGAGCTTGTTGTTATCATTGGCTATGCGTTAGTATTTTTTCATCGTATTTTTCGCAAATCCATTGTAAATGTTGATATTGTCTCCATATGCTTGTTTGTTTTTTTTTATTGTTGTGATATAAAATTGGCTTGATACACCTTAATTTTCTGATTTTTAAATTTCCTATGGTATCACTCAATTGCCTATCCTAATCACTGACTCCTATGTTTTATAGTTCTCCTAGCACTAGTTGTTATTGTTTCTCTACATCCCACACTTTTTCGATTATGATAAAGGGGGACAGAAATAACCAGGATAATAATTCATGTGCTATGAATTTCAAAACATTTTTCATGAATCATAGCATTTCAAACTTATTGTTGAAACCATTGTATGATTCAGGGGGAGTATTGATATATGAACAGGATTTTTAAAACCTTACATTCCATTGCAATTGGTATTATTACATTAAATGGATTGATCCCATTCTGTTGGCCTATTTCGTTCACTAAATAGGTCATACGAGTTAATTTTGATGATGACAAACAAGTCGTGTGATTAACGTCTATCATTAAGTGATTACAGGGAGCAAAGCGCAAAATAAATTTTATTTGCAAGAGGAAGAGTATATGAGGACAATGGTGCAAAAAGGAAATAGTCTTACATTATCAACAATGAAGATGAAGTTTTGGATTGGATACTCAAGGGATTTTCCACTTGAATTCAAACTCCATGTTCTCATCCTAAACACATCGCACTTGGTCTCATATTTAATCTCCTATCCAAAAACTATCTCAAAAGCTCAATCCCTTTATCATGCAACAAAAGAATAACAGAAGCAACCACAGCCGAATTTTTTAAGGCAGCAACACGATTTTCGAATCACAAATCTTTTACTGCCGCATCTTTGAGTTTGTTGGTTTTTTCCTTCGCATCTAATTATCAGCTAACGCACTCTTTTGAAGAAAAAACAGTACACAAAAGAAAAAGGGGAACACACGCCATAAAAAGACGTTAATTACGTTTTCTTTTTTCAGTGGTGTGCTTCTGATTAACGCACGCACACAAATTAGATTCATTGTTGTGAAGGGCTTTTCAAAAAGAATGAGTAATGCATAAAAAAGAGATGCTACATCTCCTTTGATTATTTTTTTCAGTCGATCCTTTGATTATCAATTTTTTGCGGCTGCTGTCAATAAACACGCACGGAGATCTCAGAATTATTTTTTGCGTTCTTTTTTTGTGCGCTCTCTTCTGTCAAAAATTTACGCACGCACGCAATTGTTTTTCCTTGCGCTCTCCCATAATTTTTCTTTTGCAACGACTGCTTCCAAACATTCAGGGCTTGCGAAACATTGAGGAGAAAATCACATGTCCATATTCTTCTTGCTGCTGCGAAGAGAAACTCACAGGTTGTGCAATGGCAGATCTCAAGGGAGGATTTATATCGCGTAGTCAAATTCGTACGTACATATCACCTGATCTAGACGTCGGGTCGACTCGCCGTTTACGCCTACACGACCACATCTTCATGCTCTTCACAATGGTGATAAACTACTTTGCTCAGTCCTCAGAATCATACACAGATCGGGCGTTTTTCTACAGACCAGCCCCTGCAGAATTCAGATTCGCTTAGTTATCTTCCGAAGACAATATCTTCCAATCCAGACATCAGATCAGCAACCCGTTTGTGTCCACACGAGCATGATCTCACAAACTTTATCACGGCGATATCTCTCTGATTTTTCATCGCAGTATTAAAGCTATTTGAATCTATTTTAGTTGTGAGATTGTATTGTGAATAGCTTTACTCTGAAGCTATCTCTGCGCTTTAACTCTTGAACTATATCTGTATACGGTGAGATCACTACCCGTAAGTTTAATCAGTTTTACTGAGTGAAATCCTCATAGGTCTTGGGGTCGGAGTTTTGGCAGGGAGCCACTTCGTTAAAAATATATGTGTCTGATTATCTCTGCGATTGTGATTGTTTTTAAATTTTTTCCACACACCCTATTCACCCCCCTCTAGGGTGTTTTTCAATTGGTATCTGAGCAAGATTCCTTTTAGACTCAAAGTCTAGTATAATTTCGATCCTATGTCACAAATTCAGCACACATACTCATATGACATGCACAATCAAAGAGAAGGGCAGACGTATCTTAGATCACCTATATTTGATGGTACAGACTATAGTTACTGGAAACAACGTATATCCATACACATCAAAGGTATCGATATGGCATTATGGAAAATAATCAGTGAAGGCTTTACACTATTTGATAAACCCACTCCTGAACAGCAAAAAGAAAATGATCGGTTACAAAATCTAAACTTTAAGGCCATGAGCATCTTGTATTGTTGTCTTAGTAAAACTGAATTTAACCGCATTAGCTCTTGTTCTACTGCTAAGGATATTTGGACGAGACTTGAAGTAACTCATGAGGGAACTAGTGAAGTTAAGAAAACTCGTATTAGAATGTTATTACAGAAATATGAAAATTTTGCTATGATGCCTAATGAGTCTATTGATGCTATGTTTTCTCGTTTTGCAGATATCGTCAATCCATTGAAATCCTTAGGGAAGGACATCCCAGAGGAAGATCTGGTTGGAAATATTTTATACTCTTTATCTGGTGAGTGGATTCAAAAGAGGACGATGATTGAAGAAGCACATGACTTGGCAGATATCATTTTCGAGAAGTTAATGTGAAAATTAATGGCTTATGAGGTTCAATTGAAGATGGTCAATGATAGCACACCAAAGATGGAAGAGAAATCTAAGAAGGAGGAAACAAAGGAAAAGAACTTAGCTTTTCAAGTCTCCAAAATGCTCAAGGAGGAGATGAATGAATCAGACGATGAAAGCATGGCTCTTGTTACAAGGAAATTTGTGAAATTCATGAAAAACAACAAAAGAAGGACGGGAAGCATTTGGGGAACCAAGAAAAATGATGGAAATGATGAAGAAAGTTCTGCACCTCAGTGTTTTAGATGCAACAAGAGAGGGCACATGAAAGCATAATGTCCACTTCTGAAAGGAAAAGGAAAGGAAAAGACTGGTGAGGGAGAAAAGAGGACATCAAAGCGAGAAATGGTGGCTACGTGGAGAAAAAGTGACGTAGAGGAGCTCTCCTCAGATGATGACTGGAACGACAACACTGGAACTTGCTGTATGGCTGGAAACGAAAAGGTAAAAATTAGCTCGCTTGTTCAAAGCTTTGATGATGAAATGAATATTAGTGATGATATGTTTTCTAGCATGGATGAAGCTTATGAATTTCTTGTAGAACTACTTCAAGAAATGGGTCCTAAATTCATTAAACTAAAAAAGGTTCGTGATTCATTAAAAGAGGAACTAGGGAGCATGACAAGAGAGAGAGAGAGAGAGAGAGAGAGAGAGAGAGAGAGAGAGAGAGAGAGAGAGAGAGAGAGATGAGCTATTTGTTAAGTGAAAAGAACAAAAGGAAATAATACACAATTTTGATGAAACCCAATTAGAAACAAAAACCTTAGAGCTAGAAAATACTAATAAAAAATGGCTACGTTAGAGCTTAACAACGTTAATTTAGCCAAAGAATTAAAGGAGAAAATTAGCATTCTTGGCTCTAAAGATTCTGAAATAAAATTGTTGAACCTAAAAGTGACTAGCTATGAAGAAAAATTGGAAGAGCTTCAAAAAGAAAAATCTAATTTAATAAAAGGAAAACACATAGCCATCGATTTAGAAACTAGCGAAAAAGAAAAAAGATACGAGACTAAGATTAGTGAACTTGAGAATAAAAACCAAAATCTTAGCTTGACATTAAAGAAATTCACAAATAGCCAAGAAAGTTTTAATAAGATGATAAATGGGCTTAATGAACAATCTAGTAAACATGGTCTTGGCTTTCAGAAAACAACCTAAGAAAAAAACTAGGAAGATCATTGAAAAGAATTTTGCAAGAGACATGAGCTTTCAACATTGCATGCACAAAAATCATATGTCATTTACTAATAATCATTTTAATGTTACATGTTTTTATTGCAACAAAAATGGGCATGTTATGTATGATTGCTTGGCCAGATATTATCCTGCATATGTTATACGGGTTCCAAAGCATTGTAGTAATAATTGTGGATCCAAAATTTGGTTACCAAAGGGTGCATCTTCTTTTGTAGGTGCATCTTCAAGTGGAAAATGACAGCATTTGATACCTTGATAGCGGTTGCTCGAACCACATGACGGGCAATGAATCCCTCTTCACAACGCTATCAAGAAAAGATGGAGGAACGGTTATTCTTGGAGATGGAAAGAAGTGCAAAATCTTGGGTAAAGGTAACATTGGATGTTAATCTTGTTGATGGTTTGTCACATAATTTGTTAAGTGTGAGTCAGCTTTGCTCTATAGGCCTTAAGATACATTTCGAAAATGACAAAGTATATATTTTGAAAGGTGATGATATTCTTTTCAAGGGTACATCTTACAATAACATCTATACTATTAAACTTAGTGATTCAAATAATCTAAAATGTTTAGTTGTAGCACATGAGACTAGTTGGCTTTGGCATCGAAGATTAGGCCATGCTGACATGGACCTAATCTCAAAGCTTGTTAGAAAGAAACTGGTGAGAGGTTTACCTCAAATTAGCTTTGATCCGGATAAGCTTTGCGATGCATGTCAACTAGGTAAATAACATAAAAGTAGTTTCGATCCTAAAAACGTTGTAACTACTTCTAAGCCATTACAACTAATACATTTGGATTTATTTGGACCACAAAGGTTGCTAGTTTAGGTGGTCTGCATTATTGCTTTGTTACTGTCGATGACTTTTCACGTTTCACTTGGGTTTATTTTTTGACACATAAAGATGAAACTTTTGATGTTTTTAAAATGTTTTGTAAAAAGGTTGAAAATGAAAAAGATTTTTCAATTGTCAAAGTTAGAAGTAATCATGGAGGAGAATTTGTTAATGCTAGCTTTGATGATTTTTGCATTTCAAAAGGTTATTCACATAATTTTTCCGCCCCGAGGACACCACAACAAAATGGGGTGGTTGAGAGGAAAAACCGTACTTTGCAAGAAATGGCTAGGACCATGATTCATGATTACAAATTGCCTTTATATTTTTGGACTGAAGCTATACATACTTCTTGCTATATTTTAAATCGTGTGTCCATTAGACCCATTTTGAAGAAAACACCTTATGAGCTTTATAGAGAGTTGACTTCCAACTTATCACATTTAAAACCATTTGGATGCAAGTGCTATATTCTGAAAGTAGGTGAAAATCTGAATAAATTTGATGCTAAATCCGATGAGGGTATTTTTGTTGGCTACTCACCACATAGAAAATCTTATCAAGTATTTAACAAAAGAACTCTTACTATTCAAGAAACTGTGCATGTGAAATTTGACGAGAAAAGTGCTATTAATGAATCTTCTAGTGCTTCAGAATCTACAGATATTGCAGGTGGCTTGGATGGACTGGAGATAAACACTAGCAATTCCAATGAGCAAGAGAACAACAATGACGGTGTACCAAAAGAAGCAGAATCTACTACGTCATCATAAGATCTCCCTAAGGATTGGCGCTTCAAGAAAGATCATCCAAAGAACCAAATCCTTGGAGACACGACTGAAGGTATACGCACTAGAAGTAGCTTTAATTTGATGGTTAACTTTGCATTTATATCCATTTTGGAGCCTAAAATATTGATAGTGCTTTAGAAGATTCCTATTGGATTATGGCAATGCAGGAGGAATTGTCACAATTTGATAGGAATCAAGTCTGGGAACTTGTTCCTAAACCAAGAAATCAAACAATTATAGGCACTAAATGGGTATTTAGAAACAAACTTGACGAAATGGGAAATGTTGTGCTTAATAAAGCTAGATTAGTAGCACAAGGTTATAACCAAGAGGAAGGGATTGATTTTGATGAAACCTTTGCTCCCGTCGCAAGATTGGAAGCAATTAGGATGCTTTTAGCATTCGCTAGTTTCATGAAATTCAAACTCTTTCAAATGGACGTCAGAGTGCCTTTTTGAATGGAGTTTTTTCTGAGGAAGTCTATGTCAAACAACCTCCTGGGTTTGAAGACTCCATCCATCCGGACTATGTTTTCAAGCTTAAACATGCTTTATATGGGCTCAAACAAGCTCCTAGAGCTTGGTATGAGAGACTTAATAAATTTTTGCTTGAAAATAATTTTCCATGGGAAAGGCGGATAAAACTCTATTTGTTAAACATCAAAGTAAAGATCAACTTGTAGAACAAATATATGTTGATGATATCATTTTTGGTGCTACTAACAATCTACTGTGTGAGGAATTTGCTACATGGATGTCTAGGGAATTTGAGATGAGCTTGATGGGTGAACTTATATTCATGCTTGGTTTGCAAATCAAACAATGTGAGGACGGAATTTTCATCAATCAAGCTAAATATGCAAAGGAGTTAGTGAAGAAGTTTGGACTTGAAAATGCTAAGAAATGCTCTACACCTATGTCAACGACGGCAACGATGGATAAAGACGAAAAGGAAAAGAAAGTGGATGAACGCTTGTACCGAGGTATGATTGGTAGCCTATTATACTTGACAGCTAGTAGGCCTGATATATTGTTTAGTGTATGTTTATGTGCTAGGTTTCAATCGTGTCCAAAAGAGTCCCATCTTTCTTATGTTAAACGAATAATTCGATATGTTAAAGGGACCTTAGATTTTGGTTTATGGTATCCTTGTTCTACATCATTTGAGCTTGTAGGATATTGTGATGCGGATTTTTCGGGAAGTAAGACCGATCGTAAGAGCACCACGGGCACTTGCCAACTACTAGGTATGTCTCTTGTTTCATGGTTCTCCAAGAAGCAAAACTCCATAGCATTGAGTACAACCGAAGCCGAATATGTTTCAGCAAGTTGTTGTTGTGCTCAAATCCTATGGATGAGACAACCCATCAGAGACTACGATCTTACTTTCCAACCTACAACCATTTGGTGTAACAATAAGAGTACTATAAATCTATCTAAAAATCCTATTCTACACTCTAGGAAAAACATATTGATATTCATCACCACTTCCTTAGAGATCATATTGATAAGAAAGATATCTCTTTAGGATATATTGATACCGAAAAACAATTAGTGGACATATTCACCAAACCCTTGAACCAAAAACAATTTTGCTTCATTCGAATGGAGTTGGGGATTATGTCACTAATTGAGCATTAGCACGCATATCCATGCACATACACATGTTTAAATATTGTATCTAAGCTACTCACATTGCACACTATTTTATCTCAACATGGGTTTGATCATTCTTTGTATGTGCAAGCATGATCGTCATCATTATTATTGATTTTGGTTGAGAGTTTGATATGAACCTTGTTAGACATATTAGAAACATTAAAATGTTTTTGATGATGATGCACCATATTATTGTAAAATCCACATGCTTGAATTATTAATGAAAAAGTGAAACTTGTAAGCATGCCAAATTGTACGAATCAAATAGATTGATTGTGTCTTATAAACTATAGAGACAATTGGATATGCTTAGATTCTAAAGTTTTTGAATTTATATTTTATCCTTACAATTTTATGCGCTTAAATCTCTATGGAAAATTATTTAGTAGGAGCCGAATATGTCGATGCCTTCATGCGTCACCATTCTGAGACACCAACATTGTAACTAAAAAAAGAAAAAATGCAATGAGCATTCATATAAATTAAAACCAAGAAAAAATAAAGGGGGGAATTTCAAAACATTTTAAAATATACTACATTTGATACTGGCGGCTAGTAACCGGATTTCGGGGGTTTATTGAGCAATGCGTATGAAATATAGTAGATTAAGTAACCACTTAGCGCATCTCAATTTCAAAGGACCCGAAATTTAACATCATGGTATTCCTTTTTGGTGTCTCCCTACACATTACTTGTTGATTATTCTATAGCAACGAAGACTCATAACATGCATTAGATAATCTTTTATTTTAATCTCTTAGTTTCTAAGCACCTTTAATAGTGTCAAAGTGTTTCATAATACAACATCTTCATGTTAGATTTCTTACAACGACCGTATGCTTTCAATGCTTATGACATTTGTTATACTTTAAGTTCGTGGGAAAAAAGCATTGATATGAGATCGTCATCAATTTCCTGTTTCTTCGATTTGCTAAACTTGTTTCATGTCTCATTATTAACCTCTTCAATTTATTTTTGTGATCTTTTCGACTAATGGCAAAAGGGGGAGAGTAGAAAAATATTAATGCACAAGGGGGAGAGGTGCATATTTTGAGGGGGGGAGCGTATGATGTTTATTATCTTGTGCCTATGTAACTTGCTCCTCAATATTGTTCCGAAATATTTTTTCTAGGCTTGTTTGTCATCATCAAAAGGGGGGAGATTGTTGGCCTATTTAGTTCACTAAATAGGTCATACGAGTTAATTTTGATGATGACAAACAAGTCGTGTGACTAACGTCTTTCATTAAGTGATTACATGGAGCAAAGCGCAAAATAAATTTTATTTGCAAGAGGAAGAGTATATGAGGACAATGGTACAAAAAGGAAATAGTCTTACATTATCAACAATGAAGATGAAGTTTTGGATTGGATACTCAAGGGATTTTCCACTTGAATTCAAACTCCATGTTCTCATTCTAAGCACATCGCACTTGGTCTCCTATTTAATCTCATATCCAAAAACTATCTTGAAAGATCAATCCCTTTATCATGCAACAAAAAAAATAACAGAAGCAACCCCAGCTGAATTTTTTTAAGGCAGCAACACAATTTTCGAATCACAAATATTTTACTGCTGCATCTTTGAGTTTGTTGGTTTTTTTCATTCGCATCTAATTATTAGCTAACGCACTCTTTTGGAAAAAAATAGTACACAAAAGAAAAAGGGGAAGACATTAATTGCGTTTTCTTTTTTCAGTGGTGTGCTTCTGATTAACGCACGCACACAAATCAGATTCATTGTTGTGAAGGGCTTTTCAAAAAGTATGAGTAACGCAAAAAAAGAGATGATGGCATCTCCTTTGATTAATTTTTTTTGAGCCGATCCTTTGATTATTAATTTTTTTGCGGCTGTTGTCAATAAACACGCACGGAGATCTCAGAATTATATTTTGCATTCTTTTTTGTGCACTCTCTTCTGTCAAAAATTTACGCACACACGCATTTGTTTTTCCTTGCGCTCCCCCTTAATTATTCTTTTGCAGCGGCTGCTTCCAAACATTCAGGGCTTACGAAACATTGAGGAGAAAATCACATGTCCATCTTCTTCTTTCTGCTGCGAAGAGAAACTCACGGCTTGTGCAAGGGCAGATCTCAATGGAGGATTTCTATCGCGTAGTCGACTTCGTACGCACATATCTCCTGATCCAGATGTCGGATCGACTCGCCGTTTGTGCCCACACGACCACATCTTCATGCTCTTCGCAACGATGATAGACTCCTTTGCTCAGTCCTCAGAATCATACACAGTTCGGGCATTTTCTACAGATCAGCCACTGCAAAATTCAGATTCGCGTAGTTATCTTTCGAAGACTATATCTTCCAATCTAGACATCAGATCAGTGAACTGTTTAGGTCCACGCGATCAAGATCTCACAAACTTTATCATGGTGATATCTCTCTGATTTTTCACCGCAGTATTAAAGCTATTTGAATCTGTTTTAGTTGTGAGATTGTATTGTGAATAGCTTTACTCTGAAGCTATCTCTGCGCTTTAACTCTTGAACTATATCTATATACGGTAAGATCACTACCCGTAAGTGTGATCAGTTTTATTGAGTGAAATCCTCATATGTCATGGGGTCGGAGTTTTGGCAGGGAGCCACTCTGTTAAAAATATCTGTGTCTGATTATCTCCGTGATTGTGATTGTTTTTAAATTTGTGCCACACACCCTATTCACCCCCCCCCCCTCTAGGGTGTTTTTCACATTCTTCATGCATCATTTCCTCTTTGTTTGTCACCATTATGTCGTGACATGTGTATTCATTTATGTTTAAACTTATATATCTATTATACACATTACATATGTTACACACATAATTGATATGCATTGTTGTCTCATTTTATATCTGATTAAATGGCCTAAGTTGATTTGCATCAATGCAGGGGGAGTAAATATTTAATTTTTAAGCACAATTATTATCATTGCTTATGTTTGGTTGTCATCATCAAAAAAGGAGAGAATGTTGAGTATTTGTTCCCTCAATTTGGTTTTGATGAGGAGCACACATAATTAATTGTAACTAAACCCCTGTTTTGTAGTAAATGAAAGCATCGTCAATATAATTCAAGGAATATCGCATGTGATGATAGCTCAAGTCAATGATGCAAGGAAATCAAATGATGAACTCAAGAAAATCAAGTGGAAGTCTTCAAGGCATTCATTATGAAGTGAATTGGATTAATATGTAATTTTTTATTACTTCATTTCCTTATTGAATTAGAATGTTAAGGCTTAAATAGACTTAATAGATTCACTTCCACAACACTCACAACATTAGAGTTCATTCATCATCTGAATCACATATGATTAGAACTTATAAAAGCTCGAAGTAGAGTTTTTCAGCCTCCCTAGATGACTGGTGCTTGAAGCTCAGACGTCTGGCGTGCATGCACGTTACAATGGTTGAAACCTAACCCAGATCAGACGTCTGAGGTTCTCATACCAGATGTCTACACAGTGAGTCAGATGACTGGGTGAAGAACTCCAGACGTCTAGCCATTCATGAGCTAAAACTCTAATAGCTCTATCTCTATAGTCAGACTGATCAAACGTCTGATGTTCTCATCCCAGACATCTTCATAGTAAGACAGACGCCTATGTGACAAAATCTAGACGTCTGGGTCGTGTAGACCAATAATTTCAGTAACTATGTTTCTGTAGTATAACTGATCAAACGTCTTAAGTTAGCATCACAGACGTCTGCATAATGAGTCAAATACATGGGTGATGAACTCCAGACGTCTGGCGCTTGATAACCAAAATTCCAGTAACTCTGATTGTTTCCCAATTTGAATTATCAGAAGTCTGAAGCTTTACCAGACGTCTACACAGTGGCACAGACGCTTGTATATTAAACTACTAACGTCTGCCAACTATCGACTAGCATTTCCAGTAACTCAGATTCTAAACCCAGTCTGATCAGTAATCTGAAGCTATGTACCCAAACGTCTGTATAGTACCCCAGACCACAGGGAAGCCTTCTTTAGGCGTCTGGAACTAGCCGTTTGATATCATTAATTACCCTATCAGCCAGGACTGCAAGCGACTAGCTAGTCTACTCCAGTCTACTGGTGACTATGATTTATGCCCGTTAATAGCCGTTTATAGCATTAAATGTTGGAGATCTTTGTTGGATTTTGGTGTGATTCTTGAGCTTTATAAATAGGGTTGGTTGGCATTTATTTCAGAACTCTTGGAACATTTAGAGAATAAATTCCTTACATTGAATAGCATTCAAAGCTTCAACAAGCTCTCAAGCTCAAACTTCTACACGTGTCTCTAACAGCATTCAAGGCACTCAAAGCTGATCTTCATCTAAGCTTTGTTTCTCATTTGAGACAAGTAGTAAGTGCTCATACCCTCATCATTTAGAGCACACAACACACACCTCTTTGCTTCATGCTATTAAGTCATTATTCAAGGCATAGATTGTGTAATTTGTTTCATATTGAATTGTTTCAATCCTCTTCTCTTTACTTTGGTGAGATCACTCTCAGTTTATGAGAGTGGACCATTCCCAGGTTGTGGGAAGTGGTGATAAAGGTTATATTGGATTTACACTTACCTGTATTTGGTAAGTGGATAGTAGTGGATACTAATCACTAGTGGAATTTGCTAATGGGTTGCTAGATGAGGATTCCTGGGAGTCGGGATTTGAATCAGTGGAATCCGAACCAGGTTACATAACTTGTTCGTGTTTGCAATTTTTGTGTTGTTGTTATCACATAATCTATTCCGCACGTTTAACTGCATCAAGAATTTTAATTAGGCATAAATTCCTTTTTATTATCATAAAACACTATTCACCTCCTCTAGTGTTTTCACCATAGTTTCAGATCCGACATCGCAGTGATGTTTTCTCCTTCTTGCATTTTGAACATCTCATATTCAGATTGAAATACACTTCATTTCAATTGTTTACATTGAAGTTCCTTCGTGGGTGACTAGGAGAATATGCCAAATTTCATTCACTGATTTGCACGTTGAGATGCGATAGAATTTGTTGGCATCCATAGTGCAATATAAAGCCAACATTGCCTTGGCATTGCTCTTGATCGCTTCTTTATCCGGCTTTGTTCTCTCCATCACGAGCTTCGTGATCTCCTCTTACTGTTCCTCTGTGGCATCCCAAAGATCTTGACATCTCAACCATATTATCATCATATGCTTACATTATGGTTAGTTAGTGCCATTGAAGAACAATGTATGAGGGGTTGATTGTCCTTCTTCATGAGAGTTAGATGGAGGTGTAAACGTCATTTGTTGTGTCACGATCGCTTTTCGATCCTACGTTTTTCGTGCACGTACTCTTGTTCGTACACGTATTTATTTTGGGCCTTTCTTGTATCCGAACCCTATGATGTATATGTTGTTATGGCCCTCTCGAAGAGTATTTATTTATGGAATTATTTTGGAACGTCATTTCACGGGTCGTTCTCCCACAAAATAACTTTCTTTGAAGAGGCGTTGTAGCTTCCACCTTCGTCGTTAGACCTTTTTATTTTTAGTTCCATCTGTCTTTACCCTAGCCAGTGACCAATCATCGTAGCCCCGATTCTCTCGTCGACACGGTCGTCCCGGTATTTTAATTATATTTTTCGGACACCGTTTAGTTGGCCAATCACCCTAATCACTTTCAACTTGAGTTTAACTCTAGCTAATCTCCAATTCAACCCTAATTAAAAATTTTAATTAAATCCATATGCTATTCTACGTTTCACATGTTAACATTTCTCTAGCTACCCGCCACCCACTATTAAACTAATTCTACCCCTCCCTCTCACATTCTCTCTCCCCAACCATCTAACTCTACCCCATTTCTAGAGCTATTTAGCAAAACCCTTTCTCATCTCCTAACTCACGTTTTCACCGCAGGCAAACAAGCAGCAGCCGCCCCTTTTCCTCATCCCCGTGCTTCTCCCCCCTTTGCCTCGACGCCGACCAACCTTCCGACGCCCCTCCTCCACTTTTTCCCCGCTGGCCGTCGTGCATCTCCCCTCTCAGGCCGCCACAACCCAAAGGAGCAGGACGCCGCAAAGCCCTAGAGAACCTGCGCCGTTCCCTTGATAGCAGGCGCACGCGCGACCGTCTCCGACGAGTCGGACCACCACTCTTCCCTTCCTTGCACCGACCAGCCCATCTCCGACCATCTAAGGCTGGCCTCCGCCTGGCACAAGCTGCGGCAGCCTTTCCTCCATGAACTCAGACCCTAACCACCCAGATTGGAATCTCCGGCCACCTCCATGGCCGTCGGCCACCCTCAACTGCTCCTCCAGCCACCCAACACCCAAGACAGCCGGAGCACTCTCCTCCACCTTTAAAAAGGCTAGGAAACCACCCTAGAAACTGTCGACTGCCCCATGAAATCGTCGACAGATCTGTCCCCTACCCCACGGCTGCTCCACCACTTGTCGCGGCCCCTTGAACCCCATTGATTCTGGCCAGCCACCCCGTTCGACCACCGGACTGCCATCTCCTCCACTTAAACAGGCTGCATCCTCCACTTTACACCCACAGCAGGCCCTCTCCCTATAAAACTGCCATCATCTACCCAAAATAGCCCATACACCCACAAATCTGCCGTTAACTCATCCGACAGCCCTTTCACCCACTTGCCGTGTTTCCTGTTGTGTCGTTGCCACACACGACCCGACAGCAGGCCGTAGAACACGATGTCCGCTGTCCACATCCTCCCAACACCACAGAACATTGTGCGGCCGTCCTCCCCCTCCGCGTTATTGTTCGGTGATCGTGCCGCTACCCGGCTGGTCGTCGTTCGTTGTCGCTGTCATCCGTCGTTGTTGCTGATCGCTGTCGTGCAGTGGATCTTCGCATGTTTCTGTTAATTCAACCCCTGACATTGCTACCTGACATCAATGTATCTCTCGTCGTCGTGTTAAGGTATATCTAAACCGTAGGAACCCACACCCGCATGTTAACAAGATAAAAACTGTGTTTTCATTTCCTTGGTAACTCACTAATTGAAGATAATGAATACGGGACTGTAGGGTTGGGATGATTGATTTGGAGCACATAGGGAGATCTGGACCATTGTTGAACTGAGACTACGGATGTTGTTTAGGCAAGTGATACTTGCCAGTGTTTGTTTAGGCCACGTTTTCGGCCAATTTGTATAGTAGCGTAAAAGAGACTAGGCGATGAAATGATAATCACCTAGACGCCCTTACTAGATCTAGATTGACAACAAAGCTAGATCTGACACATTTACCATGCTATCATTTCATGCTGCCTGTCACGTTTACTTTCAAATTAACTGTACGCACTCTTAATTGCCTATTGCCATGTCATTTCATGCACCTTATCATAAATGTGTAGCACACGCTACTTTTAAATGTAAGCTGCATCAAGTAGGATCTTGACTCCTACATATTGATTGAGGCTAGGTGCATCCCTATGCCATATTGAAAAACACTTCCTGGCTCGTGATCCAGAAGATATACACGTGGAGGGGTAGGGTTAAGCGACCACTCAGCATAGAAGTGTGCCCGTACAGCCACTTCAGCTGTAAGGCGTAAACTCTGGGATTGGGGTAGGGTTAAGCGACCACTTAGTGTAGAAGTATGCCAGATCAGCTACTTCAGCTATAAGGCGTAAACCCTGTGCACAATGTGAATGCATGTTTTCATCGTGAAATCGTGATATCTTATTTTGTAGCTTTTGCTACAACGTGTCGTGCAAATGTTTAACTTTCATGCTCATCTTAAACTGCTACATTCATGCTAATGTTTAAACTGCTGCATTCATGTCATGTCATCTCCATTATTTTAGAACTGCTAGTTGTACACTTTTGCTCTTATGTTTCCTTGCACAAAAGTCCTCCGTTTTCTTTTGGGAGACTTTTGTTGACATGTGCCCTTTTCTCTTTGGGTGTCACATTCAGGTTTTGAGCCTGATTTAGCTGCAGAAGAGGACAGGTTACTGACGTTCAGTTCGAGGTTTCCGGTCCTACCCTTAGTCTCAGTCGGTGACTCTCTTTACTTTTGTTTTGGACATGCTTTAGGCCTATTGTTCAGACTTGTACTTTTGTGACTACTCTGTGATGTTAGAATAATTTCTGGATGTTTGTTGATGGATGTTCTTTTATCTGCTTTGTTATTATTGTTGTTGTTTCATCGCAATGCAAGGACCTGCTATTTGAAATTTCTACAGACGCTTATTAGACTGCAGCTTCACAGCTCCACGTCTGAGCGAACCTCCTCACGTTTTGCCTTCCGTACTTGGGAAGCGGAGCATGACATGTTACTAGAGTGCTTCAACCAAGATCTGATACCAACTGTAGGATCTACCTGCAATACTAAGAAACTCACTTGAGAGGGGGGGGGGGGGATAGTGTAATGGCAATTTGAAGCTAATTAATAAAATTCTTGCGAAGAGAAATTATAAAAAGCAAGGCAATTAGCACATCCACAAAGAGACAATACAACCACAAACAACACGATGTATCCTGCTTCAGCTACTCCTACTCTAGTGCTACACTCTTCCCAGCGTCTTGTGGATTTTCCACTATAAAAGCCTTTTCCCATGCAAAACAAATACAAATATCTTTCGATATACAATTCACTCTTTTTCAAGAGCTACACTATCTATTTCGAGATAGCTCACCCTATTCTATGGGCCACGACTCTCTTTCCAGAGAGATACTCCCACAACCTGGGAGCTAGATTTCACAAATGAAACAAAATAAGAAAATACACTCTTACCTACTGCCTTGATTAAAGGAACTTACTAGTGAAGTGCTAGGCAAATGGAGAGTGGCTATCCAAGTGCTGGAATCTGCTTTGTGCACTTGGAGATTTTCCTTAAGCTTTGGAGTTCGATGCAACATAAATAAGCTCAAAGAGGGAAAGTGAAAGTGTTGAAAGAAAGAAGCTTTGCTCTTGAGAATTTAGCTCACAAAAATGATTTCTATCTAAATCTATGAGGTCTCAAATCTCCCTCACAATCAGGCTTAAATAGCCTCTCAAATCTACACAAGAGCCGATAAACAGACCAAGAGAAACACAGTCTAACGTCTATAAACGGGTAGATTTCTCATGCAATCGGATGGCTGAAGAAGGGTTTCTTGACATGTGAAGAAGGGGTTCTTGACAGCTGATCGACTATTCAGACATCTGTGAACTCAACATCTAACGACTGATATAGGGTTGGTTAAGATAAACAAAGTGACCAATTCTAAGCATAGCAGTAGTTCACCATTCAGACGGCTGGGACACTGTTCACACTCTGACAATTCTATTTCAGATAGCTGAATAAAATGAGTGAGGAGAGATCATTCTTGAAAAAATAAATCTCACTGAAATCAGACGGCTGAAGTTCACTACTCAAACATCCGAGAAACTGGTCTGACGTCTAGTAATTGAACTTCAAACTGCTGATCCAAGGTTGTGTCTGACAACATAAAACACAGACACACATAAAAAGTAGACACGCTAGACATCTGATGACCCTTGTCCAGACGTCTGGTCTTGGGCCAAAAATACAATGAAGAACGTTTTGGCCAAGGAACCTATTGGGATGGGTTCTAAGATATTCTTATGGTTCTTTATGATGGTAACTGATATGAACGTGTATGTGTGACCATCTAATCAAGTCACACATTTATTCTATAAAATAAATAAAAATTCACAAAGAATCAAATGAAAATACATTAAAGCTTCGTTATTCTACATACTCTCTATGCTTCTATGCTCTATGCATTAAGTCAACCAACCCATCATCTCTATGTTTTGTCTCTAACAAGATATACCATAGAAATTAATCTGAGACTAAAACAATTAGAGACATTAGCCACACATAATGTGATGATCATCATCAAAACCATATTGGGATTAATGGCCAATATCAAACATAGTCGAGATAGTTGACTACATGTATACTGATAGTCGATTACCGATACAATAGTCGTCGACTACTTCTGGGATAGACACAGCTCTACGTTTTACGAAAATATGTAAATCTATCCATTGTGATGGCTTTTTTGGGGGAGAGATTTTCAACGGATTTTAAGCCCTATTTAAGGGGAGTTTGCTCGGAGATTTTGACACCAACATTGAACATATTTTTAAGCTTACTAAGTATTCTAAAACTCTCTCAAAGCTCTCTAAATTTTCAAGGCTTTTATTTTTAAACTTCTTTAAAGCTTCTAAGCATTCTAGCCTTGATTAATTGAGAATCTCTTCAAGCTTTAATCTTGATATTTCTGAGATTCTAATTGTGTCTTTCTTTTGGTCTTCTTGTTTTAAAATTCATCATTTGAGATCAAAAGGAGATTTTTCCATGGCCATTTCACTACACAAAAAGCTTCAACATATTGGCTATAGGAGATAGTAAGAATTTCTTTCTTCAAAAGAGATTTGTAAATCCACATGAGAAGTGGTCGTACGTGATTGTTACTTGTATTGGTTGGGTTGAGATAAGTGTCAAGTGTTGAGCTCCTCACTTGGTGAGGTTGTTGGATCTGGATCTAAGCCCAGGGGGTGAATAGGCTTATAAAAATATTTGTGCAACCCACACGGAATCTCAGGTAGTTATAGCACAATCAATCAGACGCGGAGTATAGTAAAGCAGTCACAGCATGCACAGGAGATATACCCCGGTTCGATCGTCCCAACGACCTACGTCCAGTCCTAAAAGCAATACTAGATTATTAAAGTTAACTGGTACAACCTGTATCTAGAGCACCAATTCTACACTCAACTAGCTCTCAGTACATGCACTCACTAAAGTGCCCAAACAATAACAATCCTAGTAAAGCTCTCTCTTGGCTAGTCCCAACTAGCCAAGTCCCCAAACAGATAATAAAATAGTTCTACAAAGATCATAATACCACAATCACAGATATAATAGAGTATAAAGTTTATATCGCTTAGTAATGACGGCGTTGGTGTCTCTGTCGTTCAGCGTGTGGTCAGAAGCAGTCTGTCATGTAGTAGTCCCCTCTGTAGTCACGACAACGCTCCTTAGTTGCAGATTGAAAGTCACGGCCTGTGATGTTGATGGAGAGTTGATGTTGCGGCTTGCAATTTGAAGTATTCAATGTATACCAATTTCCTGGGTTGAGACAGGAGCTTCCTAAACACCAAGTTGTGGCAGTCTTGGAGGCAAGCAGGATTGAAGTTCTAAACGTGAGACCACAACAACTACTGGTCTTTGGCTGTTGAATATTTCGGCACTGCACACACACACACAAATAACAACCACTCAATACTTTAATAAAAAATCGCAACCCTAACCTTTTTTCACGTGAGATGTTGAATTGTGCGCCTGGCCTTTGATGAATTATGGAAGGTTGCAGCTTATGAATCTTTGTCAAAAATTGCGTTTCCAAAAAAAATTGAGGCTTCAAAATTCCAGCTGCTATCTCTTTGGGGATATGCAAAGGAAGTTGCGGCCTGTCTAAGGATTTTTAAAAAATAGTCCACAAGCGCGGCTTGAAAAGTTGCGGCTTCAAATTGTGCTTGTTAATTCTGGCCAACCCTTTGATTTTGTGCACGTTGTGCGCTTGATGACCCTGCAAACAACCACAAGTAAAAGATTATCAGCTTGTTTTTTTAATAAAGGATCCACTAAACTTTGCTTAATGGCATGCACCAATTGTTGTTGGCTTGGAGAATTTTAGTCAAAGAATACAGCTGATCTTTGAGATATTCAAAGAAAAACAATGTGACCTCAAGGAAAAAACAAAAACTGCTGCTCTTTTAGATTGTCAAAGAAAAAACACAAGGCAGCTGCCTCTTGGGAATTGCAAGGAAAATGAACGGTTGCTGCTCTTGGGGATTGGAAAAAGAAAGTTGTGGCTCCTCTACCTTTTGCGTGCTAGGGTAATTTTTGGCCGACTCCTTAATTGATCCCCTATTGGATGTTAGGTTATTTATGAGAGGGTCTAGGGTAGGTGCGGCAAGATGGGATCTAAAGGCTAGGATAGGAGATCAACATTGGGAGTCCTATTGCTAGGGGGAGTCCAACAGATATGGAATTTGAATTAGATATGGAATAGGATTTGATATTGACTCCAATAGATATGAGTCAATTCAAAAAGGATTGCCTCCCCCTTTTGACTATATCTCCTTTGCATACTGACCAAGTCTCTCCGTGAGTTAATCTCAATCTATCCATTCTTGAAACACTTAATACACGTTAAAAATGTTCACACACGTTTGTTATCATCAAACACGAAGTTCATAGATCGTTGCTACCAACAATCTTCCCATTTTGATGATGATAAACTAAGTGTAAGATTTGAGCAATAAATTTCCAAATAGTGTGTGTGAAAGTGTGACGATAGAGGGTGACATGTAATGATATATAATGGTGTGCAAACAATGATGTGCAAAGTTAATAATATGCATGCTCTCCCTATATTTGTGCTCCCCCTATATTCATGCTCCCCCTTAATTAAGCATTCAGATTTTCATGAGCATTAATATCAAATACCAGGTTAAAGCACACAATATTATCAAATACCAAGTTAAAGCACACAATACTATCAAATACCAAGTTAAAGCACATAATACCAATTCATTGTACCAAATCTTTTTTTTTCTCCCCCTTTGTTATCATCAAAAGTTGAAACATGAAGTCAATGGCATATGACATGCAGAAAGATAGCATTATTAACCATTACCAAGAATTGCATGTATATTACCATAGAATAGTCTAGTCAAAGGCAATGATGTTAATCAACTAAGATTTGAACACCAACGTGCAAGTGTGATGATTAAAATTGAAGCACATACGGATAATCATTTACGAAAGTCAACCAAAACCAATCCACATTTTCCATATAACGTTTTATCACCTAGTATTGATTTTTTCCATCTCATTAAAAATGAGTTCAAGATACCATACCCCCAAAACATAGCCTATAGGACTCTTAGATGTGGGGGTGGCATTACTTGACGAGTAAATACACCAACGCTAAAGTTTACCAATAAAGATTGTGTTGGATGCTCGTGGATAATACTGTTACCAAGGATTGTATCCATTTTTCATGCGGAGAAATTAACCTTCTTTTTCATTTTTATACTTGTAGTATCATTTCTTTTTAATGCTCAATTTTTATCCATGGCAAGGTATATCATATCACTTAGATTTTCAGTTAAGTTTCCCTCCTACATTCACTTTCCATACTTCATAAACGATATCTCCAAATGTGAAACAATAATAATACATGTGGAAGTGAAATAGTAGTTGTAGAAATCAAGGTATTTTCAGTCATTGAACATGCCATGAATATTTAGAAAGATGAACATGGGCACGTAGCAAAAGCAATAATACACCAATTTCTACATAGAGACGAAAATCATTCATGAAGACTTCTTTTAATGAATCAAAGAGAAAGATACACATTTAAGTACCATTTTTATATATTTTTCAGTTTTTTTTGTTTTTAGGCATGAAGTACTAAAGAAAACATGAGATGCTATCACACAAAACAAAGAAAACCATGCACACATAACAATGCAACTATTAGCACACAAACAAGAAAAAGTTCAAGCACACAAGAAAGCATGAAATCTCGTACTAATTTTTATCAATAATACCAAGCTCAAGACGAAGACGACAGAAGCGAGCCTCAATCAAAGGTTTTGTGAATATGTCTGCAAGTTGTGATTCCGTGGGAACGAACTCAATTGACACATCCTCTTTAGTGAGGTGATCTCTAAGAAAATGATGTCTTACGTCAATATGTTTAGTACGAGAGTGGTGTACGGGATTATTAGAGACATCTATGGCACTTTTGCTATCACATCTAAGAGGGACTCTTTTAAGAGCTAGTCAGATAATATTTGTATCATCCACAATACTTGAGCACATCAACTGCCTAAGGCAATGTACTCTGCTTCAGTAGTGGATAATGCAACATTATTTTGCTTACGACTAGACTATGAAACTAAAAGAGTGTCCTAGCATAAAACAAGTGCCACAAATGCTCTTTCTATCAGTTAAACTTCCTACATAATCAGCATCAGAATAGCCCAACAAATCAAAATTACCACTAGAAGGATACCAAAGGCCTAAAGTAGGTATACTAATTAGGTACCTAAAGATCCTTTTAATGGATTTTAAATGAGACTCTTTTGGGTTTGCTTGAAAGCGTGCTCACAAGTATACAACAAACATTATATCAGGCCTAGAAGCAGTCAAGTACAACAAGGAACCAATCATACCTCGATATAGCCTTTGGTCCACTGTGACTCCTTGTTCATCTTTATCCATTTTTGAATCGGGACACATCGGCGTTCCAATTCCTTTAGATTTCTCCATCCCAAACTTTTTCAGAAGCTCCTTGATGTATTTGGTTTGAGATAGAAAGATGCCTTCCTTTTCTTGCTTTACTTGGAACCTAAGAAAATATTTCAGCTTTCCCACAAGGCTCGTCTGAAACTGATCTTGCATGAATTTCTCAAACTTTTGACATAGAAGATCGTTAGTAGCACCATAAATAATATCAACAACATATATTTGCACAATGAGAAAATCATTAGAATCATGCATCAAGAATAATGTATTGTCAGCACTCCCCTTTTTAAAATCATTTTCCAATAAATCTGTGCTTAGACGGTCATACCAAGCTCGTGGAGCTTGCTTAAGACCATACAGAGCTTTTTCTAATTTATAAACATGGTTTGGAAAATTATGGTTTTCAAAACATGGGGGTTGCTCAACAAATACCTCTTCTTTTAGGTAGCCATTAAGAAAAGCACTTTTAACATCCATTTGTTTCAGTTTGAGCCCTTTATAACTTGCAAAAGCTAGCAAGATTCTAATGGACTCAAGTCTAGCACCTGGTGTAAAAGTCTCATCCACATCAATTCCTTCAATTTGATTATAACCTTTAGCTACCAACCTAGCCTTGTTTCTAATAACATTACCAGATTCATCATGCTTATTTTTAAACACCCATTTAGTACCAACTACACGATAATCAGTGGGTCTTGGCACAAGTTTCCAAACATTATTTCTAACAAATTGATTCAATTCATCTTACATGGCCAAACCCCAACTTTCCTCTTCTAAAGAAGTTTCAATGTTTTAAGGCACTATTTTAGAAATAAAATCACCATAAATACATAGAGCGTATAGATTTCTAAAAGAGGAACGTGTGCGAATACCTGCCGTAGGCTCACCTAGAATCAAGTCTGATGGGTGGTTTGGATTGAATCTCAGCTCTCCTCTGGTAACTGCTTCATCTTGTATTTCAGCTGTGCAAGTTTCAGTTTCCTCTTCTTTTTCAGGTTGATCCTCATTATTCCTTGGAATGTTTTGTTATTCTACATTTTCCTCTTCATTGTTCTGCCTGTAATCCAAAGAATTTATATCAGATTCATCAAATTTAATATTTATAGATTCAATAATAGCATGGGTGCGTTTATTATAAATCATGTATGCTTTGCTCCTTACTGAATATCCAACGAACACTTCCTCATCTGATTTGGATTCAAATGTGCCAAGCTGATCTGCAGTATTTAGTATATAGCACCTACATCCAAAAGCTCTAAAGTAAGAAAATTTCTGGGTGTTTCCATGCCATAGTTCATAAGAAGTTTTATTTAGTATAGGTTTAAGCATAACTCTACTGCATACATGGCATGCAGTATTAATGGCCTCAACCCAAAAAGACATAGGCAAACTATATTCATTTAACATACTCCTAGCCATCTCTTTTAATGTGCGATTCATTCTTTCGACCACCCCATTTTGTTGAGGTGTTCTAGGAGAAGTGAATTCATGTAAAAATTCCTTTTTCAAGACAAATTTTTTCAAAAATAGCATTTTCAAACTCACCTCCATGATCGATTCTAATTTCTACAATGGAAGAATTTTTCTCATTAGAAACTTGTATGCAAAAGTTTTGAAAATTGTCAAATGAGTCTAATTTTTTGGCTAGGAAGTAAACACATGTATATCTAGAGAAATCATCAACCAATACTAAACAATACTTTTTACCTCCTATGCTAGCAATGTCTGTGAGACCAAATAAATCCATGTGCACTAATTTCAATATGCATGTGGTGGCAACTTCATTAATGCTAGAAAAAGTAGATCTAGTTTGCTTACCTTTTGTGCATGCCACGCACAACTTACCATTCTCATATGTCTTCTGCAGTAGTCCTCTTACCAGATTTTTGTTTTCCAGCTTCTTTATCAATCACATGCTTGCATGTGCTAATCGTCTATGCCATAGTGTGGCCTCTTCTTCACCTATAAGCAAGCATTTAGAAACAGTTAGTCCTTCAGTCATAAGAGTATAAACATTATTCTTTCTATTTGCAGTAATAATAGTGTCACCTGTGGAGCTATCAATGATTCTACAAAGTTTTGCATCAAATTCAACGTTCATACCTTTGTCGCACAGCTGACTGATAGAAATGAGGTTATGTTTAAGCTTTTCAACCAATAGGACATTTGTAAGCTGAAAGGTATCGTTACCTACAACACCTTTACCAATTACCTTGCATTTTCCATTGTCCATAAAGTAGCACTTCCTCCTTCATGCTTTGCAAGGTTAAGGAACGTTTCGCTATCACTTGTCATGTGTCTTGAGCAGCCAGAGTCTAAGTACCATTCACACTTTTGTCCCTTAGCTGTGCCATATACCTACACATAAGAAGAGCATGATACATGTGACCTAGGAATCCAAATAGGTCCACTAGTGTTAGTCACTTTACTTTCTGGAACCCAAATTTGCTTAAATTTGATGTTGGTGTTCCAATACTTTCAACTATAATAAGCATAACCATCACTACCACATGTATAACATTTAGCAAACATACTTCTTCCTACCCCATTTTCTTTTTGATACTTTCTATTAATTTTAGGCATTTCATCAATTTTATTTCCATAGCCCAAACCACGCCTATTATTTCCATGTATCAGATTCCCTAGAATAATGTCTAATGAATGCTTTCCAACACCAAAATTTTTAATAGACAATTCAAGATCAGATATTTAGATTTTAAGAACATGTTCTCATTAACAAGCATGGTACATTTACTAATAAAGGCATTTTTGTTCTCTTCCTCACTCTTTTTCAGGTTAACCATCTTCTTTTCTAGCTCTTTGTTTTCATTGATTAGCATGCAAATTTTCTCATTTAGCAATTCATTTTCAACTTCTAGCTTAATTATATTTTGTTTAAACATGCTAATATCTTTAAGCAGAGTAGAGCAATTAAGACAATCAGTTTCAGTAGGCATGCTAGATTTTCCTTTTTCAATTAACTAATTGTGGAATTACATTCAGCAAGCATTTCTTTTATTTCATCAACTTCTAATGATATGTTATAGTTGTCTTGCTGCAGTTCAAAGTTAGCATTTTTAAACTTCTCTACATGGGATTCAAGTAACTCAACAGTTGATTCCAAGCTTTGAATTTCATCTTGCATTTCTTTAAAAGTAGTCACAAGTTGAGCTTTGGTTAGAGTTTTTACCTCATCTAGTTCTCCCATCAGGCAAAGGGAGGAGTGCGCAACTTCCTCTTGAGATTCATCCTCGATGTCAATATCCCATGTTAGCACTAGAGATTTCCCTTTTTGATCTGCAGTGTCGTTCTTTGATTGAGGGAAATGCTTCATGAAGTGTCCCTGCTTTTTACATTTAAAACATATAACAGGATCAGTAGTTGTCTACTCAAAAAATTTATTTGCAGAATTAAACTTGTTAGAGTGATTAAACCTTTTTAGCATCTCTGATCTCCCATTGCCTGTTCTGATATATTTCTTGAAGCTTCTCACCAAAAAGGCCCCCTCTCATCTCCATCTACATCCTCCTTAGCCTGAAGGGCTAGTGCCTTTGAAGTCTTGATTTTATCTTTCTCTCTAAGTTCAATGCTCTGCAGCTCCAGCTCATGGGACATCAGGTTCCCTATCAGGTCTTCCACTTTCATCTACGATAAATCCTTTGCTTCCTGAATAGCTGTGATTTTGGGACAGAATGAGCTAGGCAGTGCTCTTAAGATCTTTCTGATTTGCTCCAAACTCGAGTACAGCTTTCCAAAAGAGGTAGATTTGTAGACAATGTCTGTGAACCTCGCAAACATCTCCTTAATTGACTCTGATGGAAGCATGCGGAAGCTTTCATATTCAGTGCTGAGCAATGCAAGTCTGGACTCCTTCACATGCGATGTACCCTCATGAGTCACCTCCAGAGTATGCCAAATTTCCGGCGCAGTTTGACATTGAGATACACGGTTAAACTCGGCTTTATCTAAAGAACAAATCAGAGCGTTCATCCATTTATTATTTAAAGAAAAACGTTTCTTATCTTGATCATCCCACTTATCTTCTGGTTTTAACATTTCATTATCTTCAATTTTAATATTGGGATGTTTATAGCCTTTTTCTACAATACTCCACACATCATAATCAACAGCAGCTAAGTATATCCTCATCCTAGTTTTCCAATAAGCAAAATCAACACCGTTAAACTTTGGGGGGGCGAGAAATAGACTGACCCTCAGCAAAAGCAGAATCAGATATATTCATAGACATGGTCAACTAGGCTAGATCCTCTAAACTGGCTCTGATACCACTTGTTGGATCTGGATCTAAGTCTAAGGGGGGTGAATATGCTTATAAAAATATTCTTGCAACCCACACGGAATCTCAAGCAGTTATAGCACAATCAATCAGATGTAGAGTATAGTAAAGCAGTCACAACATGCATAGGCGATATACCCTGGTTCGGTCGTTTCAATGACCTACGTCTAGCCCCAAAAGAAATACTAGATTATTAAAGTTAACTGGTACAACCTATAGCTAAAGCACCAACTCTACCCTCACCTGGCTCTCAGTACCTACACTCACTAAAGTGCCCAAACAATAACAATCCTAGTAAAGATCTCTCTTGGCTAGTCCCAACTAGCCAAGTCTCCAAACAGATAATAAAACAGTTCTACAAAGATCACAATGCCACAATCACAAATATAATAGAGTATAAAGTTTAGAATCGCTCAGCTGTGGCGTTGTTGGTGTCTATGTCGTTCAGCACGTGGTCAGAAGCAGTCTGACATGTAGTAGTCCCCTCTGTAGTCACGGTAATGCTCCTTGGTTGTAGATTGAAAGTCACGGCCTCTGATGTTGGTGGAGAGTTGATGTTGCGACTTACAATTTGAAGTAGTCAATGTATACCAATTTCCTGGATTGTGGCAGGAGCTTCCTAAACACCAAGTTGCGACAGTCTTGGAGGCAAGCAGGATTGAAGTTCTGAACGTGAGGCCACAACAACTACTAGTCTTTGGCTGTTGAATATTTCGGCATTGCACACACACAGAAAAGAACAAACACTCAATTATTTTAATTAAAAAAAATCACAACCCTTACCTTTTTTTCACGTGAGATGTCGAATTGTGTGATTGGCCATTGATGAACCGTGGAAGGTTGCAGCTTGTGAACCTTTGTCAAAAATTGCGGATCCAAACAAAAATTGAGGCTTCAAAATTCCGGCTGCAATCTCTTTGGGGATATGCAAAGGAAGTTGAGCCATGTCTAAGGATTTTTGAAGAATAGTCAACAAGTGCGACTTCAAAATGTTCTTGTTAATTTCAGCCAACTCTTTGATTTTGTGCACGTTGTGTGCTTGATGACCTTGCAAACAACCACAAGTAAAAGATTATCAGCTTGTCTTATTAATAAAGGATCCACTAACCTTTGCTTAATGGCATGCACCAATTGTTATTGGCATGGACCATTTTAATAAAAGAATGCGGCTGATCTTTAAGATATTAAAAGAAAAACAATGTGACCTCAAGGAGAAAACAAAAACTGTTGCTCTTTTAGATTGTCAAAGAAAAAACACAATGCAGCTACCTCTTGGGAATTGCAAGGAAAAAGAACGGCTGCTGCTCTTGGGGATTGGAAAAAGAAAGTTGCGGCTCCTCTACCTTTTGTGTGCTAGGGTAATTTTTGGCCGACTCCTTAATTGATCCCATATTGGATGTTAGGTTATATATGAGAGGGTCTAGGGTAGGTGCGGCAAGATGGAATCCAAAGGCTAGGATAGGAGATCGACATTGTGAGTCCTATTGCTAGGGGGAGTCCAATAGATATGGGATTTGAATTAGATATGGAATAGGATTTGATATTGACTCCAATAGATATGAGTCAATTCAAAAAGGATTGCCTTCCCCTTTTGACTATATCTCATTTGCATACTGACTAAGTCTCTTCGTGAGTTAATCTTAAGCTAGCCATTCCTGAAACACTTAACACACGTTAAAACCGTTCACACACGTTTGTTATCATCAAATACGAAGTTCATATATCGTTGATACCAACAGAGGTGGTGATTGTTTTCTTGTTGTATTTGGAAATTACTAGCAAGTAGAGCCTAGTGGTTGTAGATGCCCTCTAATTTGAGGTACAGTTGCTCTCTTGGTTGAGAGCTTGATAGTGGAAAATCACATAGTACTTAGGGACTGGATGTAGCCCACAGGTGAGTAAACCAGGATAAAATTGACTTGTGTTTGCATCTGTCATTTTCTCTCTTAATTTTCATTACTTGCAATTTTTGTTTATTAGCTTCCATTGCACATCTTTATCTTGCAAGTTTATTTTGTGTTGACTAAGTAGTTAACGGGTAACTCTCTTAAGAGAAATACTCTAGGGTTAGAATTTTTTGTTTAGCATAATTTTTAATAAACAATAATCACACACAAACACCCCGAGAATAATTTTTAATAAACAATAATCACACTGCCTCGTTAAAAACCCTTAGCTATGGAAAACCCTGTGGGAAAAACCAATAGCGAAGGGAAAAGAGTACAGCACTCCATAACTTCCCCTGATTTGGGGATGTGTCGAGGGGTGGATACTTCTGAATCCAGAGTCAATGTGGTTGCCTCATTAAAACCTTGACTATGGAAAACCCTGTGGGAAAAACCACTAGCCAAGGAAAAAGAGTACAACTCTACAGTTGACTCCCCCTAATCTGATCAAGCTTCAGGCTTGCAGATCTCCTATATATCTATACATTTATCTCCTATGTGTCTATACATCCATCTCATCTGCAACATTCCGAAAGCAAAAGTAAAGTATAAGCATCACACATCTATACAAGTTTCACTCATATAAGGCATTAGCTGAAACTAAAGGAGCGCTAGCAAACTTGGTAGACAGCTCCACGTCTCAATCGTCATTGTCTGCGAGGTACTTCAGGACCTGGTATTGTATGTTCTTGAACTGCTCCTTGGGTGATGGGCTTCTCGGAATGGTGGAAGGATGTAGACTTGGAAGGATTCTGTGTAGATCTTCAGGAGGTGGACATCCCTTTTATGCCATTCATCGCGATGATCTGTAACCTGCATATGCAAATACATTTAACATAGAGGATTTTTCCTCGACCCTTGGAGATAGCGCAGAAGCTACATATCTCTGGTCCAGTGGCGCGCTGCAGGCGTTGCACTGTACCTGGCTAATAGCTATACTGCTAACGCTCAAAAGAGACGCATGCAGTTGGCCAGGTAAAAGAGTGTTTCAAAGACACTTAAGGTACTTCTGGACCATGTATATTCTTCCCCTCTTCCAGCTAACGGAAAGGGGTCTTTTAATGTATATCCATACAACCAAATAGGTGTATTTGGTGGAGAATGAATTTAATGTTTCTTCATCAATCTTCATTTTATGAAGTTTTCATCTTCGGGATGATTAATTAACGTCATCTTCAGGATGATAGTTCATTTCCAGGATAATAGTTCATCTTCGGGATTATTGTTCATCTTCAGGATGATTAATGTTCTGTAAGCCTAGAATTTATGCCTAGCTAGGGCTTTCATATCATATCATATCTGATAGATAGGCTTTAACAGATATTTCGGTAATTTCTCTTCAGGAGATCCGATAATATTTTGAGTTATTAAAATAATCTCAATTCGTTTAATTTGCTCTCTTAAGAACAATACTGTTTTTAAGAGGTGCAAACAACAACCTTTTCGTATGAGTCCTTTAAGGATCTCTGTCTAGGTTGTCTTTCCTTTAATCATATTATCAATATGTGTCCCAAAAAGAAAGGAAAGTAAGAAAAAAAAATTTGTACATGCAGTTGAAAGAAATTTTATATCGGTGATGTTGTCACATCCAATAGCAACATCAACCAAAAATTCCCTCTTTTTGCCATTCGTTGGGTTACGCCTTGACATAAACCAGTCGATGCATCAGATTCATCTTGTAAGTGAGTTCAGCTCATCTTACTTGATTACTTCCTGGTTTGAGCGATTTATACCTCTAAAAACTATAGCAAATTAAAATGATTATAGCTAACGATTTTATTTTAATTCTCCTTCAATACTCAGTTATCCCACAGGATTTGATATCATTTTTGATACCAGGACTTCAGGTCCAACACCTCATATTTCATAAGTGAGTCCAGCTCACCTTATTATTGCCTCATTCCACATTATTATAATTTGGCCAAATCTCTATCTTTGCTTCAGGCAAAGCAGAGTTGTGGAAATGATATTTTATATTTAACTGGCAAAATGAAATATGAGAGAATTTGTCGACAAAATGTGTTCTTTCTTGTCCAAAACTCACCCCGTACGTACTATAATCATTTGATTTCTCCCAGAGGTGTCTCCTTCACGACGCGTTAAAGAAGTGAAGGTTCTGGGACGGGTAAAGAATATGGACAGATCCAGAATTGGTCCTTAGCAACCAAGTTGCAATAAGGTTCTGGATTTGAGCTCACTTTCCTGTGGTGGTATTGTTTTTTCGGTCTCCAGGAGTAGATCTCTCTTTTTGGAGCCTAGTGGTATGTCCTCTCATCCATTAAGGATATCCACTTCTGCTACTGGTGGATTGCATCCAATATATTTGGTATGTCAATCCTAGCTGGATTTTTAGTAGCAGGGATGTGAAAGTTTTGACAATATCTATATTGTCAGTAACTATGTCTGATAACTGTTTTAACAGTTTCATAAGTGTGGATCTTCAAGATCTCATCACAATTCATGATAACCAGATCATAGGTATTAATGATTTAAATGGTCATTTGAGCTTCATGCTCATGGATGATTGTAGTATTTCTGTTGAAACTGATTCTGGGACATTAAAGTTGTGAGGAATCTTCAGGATCTCATCAAATCTTTAAAATAGGATCATCGATGCACGTCTTAGGAGAAGTGAATTTGAATGCTTCCCCTGTTCAGAGTGCTCAGACTCTATTTATCTGGGATATTTACTTCCGAAAAATAGTTCTGCATTTTGATGGTCTATAGTGGTGATATGGGGGTGTCTACTCATCATGGCACAATCTATAAGATGTGCTCTAAACGCTTCCCCGTCAGGGGTTTTCGGAAACTGTTTATATAAGGTGATCAGACTCATATAAATAGGTTCTAAGGAGGCGTTTTGATGGTTTGTGTTTCAGAGTGTTTTCTCACTACAAAGCGTTGACCGTGGAGAACCCGGTCAACGTGGTCAAGGGGCCCGCTTTGGGTCCCTTGGGGGGCTTCGAATTGGTGCAGAAGGGGCGAGGGGAAGCCTCGGCCCTGGTTGAGACGCTCGGCCCTCGGATAGACGTGCTCGGCCTCGGCTGGAAGGGGGACGAGGGGTAGCCTCAGTCGCCCGGGTAGATGCACGGCCGACGGGCGGCGAGGGGGAGTCTCGGACCCGACTAAGACGCTCGGCCTCGGTAGGGCGTGCTCGGCCTCGGTAGGCTGACGGTGAGGGGAAGCCTCACTATCCAGTCGATCGAGGGGTCGGTGAGGGGCGAGGAGTAGCCTCGGCCCGTTGATCAGCTGTCCACCTGCGTAGACGAGAACGCTCGTCAGGGGGCCGGACCTTGGTTCCGGCCAAATCCCCTCCGATGCCTAAGTCAGATAGTGATCTGAGAAAGGAGGCCCGGCGGAGACGGTTCGACTCGTGAGGAGATCGTAACGGCGTCTCTCGGCGCGAGCGGGGGAGGATGGAGATGAATTGGGGGAACGAGGTCGTTGATGGAGTACCTTAGGTTTTGTTACCTGAGATGCGGTCCATTTCTTCGTCGTCCTCCGAGCCCTTTTGTAGAGCTCCCTGCGTGATTGCCTCTGGCCCACGTCCCACGCCCGCCCTCGATCGTGCCCCATCAATCCGCCCCCCTCGCCGCCGCTCTCTTCGCCATTCCAGCACCTCCCCATTACCGCCATTTAGTGGTCACGCGTTCGGGGGAACGGTTTTCGCAGGAGTGGGTGAGTGTCCAGCGGGTTATCGGGGCCGGGTCGGATCGACATTCGAGAAGATCCCTTACAGGGCCTTTGTTGAATGGGCTTGAGGATGCAGGTGGGCCTTCGACCAGTAGTCGGGCTCCTGGGCTCGTGTCTTTTAGGGTCTCGGTCAAATAGGCGTAACAGTGTGGTTTTCTGCTTTGTGGGATGATTTTCAGGTTCCCACAGACGGCGCCAGATGTTTCAGAGTGTTTTCTCACTACAAAGCGTTGACTGTGGAGAACCCGGTCAACGTGGTCAAGGGGCCCGCTTTGGGTCCCTTGGGGGGCTTCGAATTGGTGCAGAAGGGGCGAGGGGAAGCCTCGGCCCTGGTTGAGACGCTCGGTCTCAGATAGACGTGCTCGGCCTCGGCTGGAAGGGGGACGATGGGTAGCCTCAGTCGCCCGGGTAGATGCACGGCCGACGGGCGGCGAGGGGGAGTCTCGGACCCGACTAAGACGCTCGGCCTCGGTAGGGCGTGCTCGGCCTCGGCAGGCTGACGGTGAGGGGAAGCCTCACTATCCAGTCGATCGAGTGGTCGGAGAGGGGCGAGGGTAGCCTCGGCCCGTTGATCAGCTGTCCACCTGCGTAGACGAGAACGCTCGTCAGGGGGCCGGACCTTGGTTCCGGCCAAATCCCCTCCGATGCCTAAGTCAGATAGTGATCTGAGAAAGGAGGCCCGGCGGAGACGGTTCGACTCGTGAGGAGATCTTAACGGCGTCTCTCGGCGCGAGCGGGGGAGGAAGGAGATGAATTGGGGGAACGAGGTCGTTGATGGAGTACCTTAGGTTTTGTTACCTGAGATCCCGTCCGTTTCTTCGTCGTCTTCCTGGCCCTTTTGTAGAGCTCCCAGCATGATTGCCTCTGGCCCACGTCCCACGCCCGCCATCGATCGTGCCCCATCAGTCCCCCCTTGCCGCCGCCCTCTCCGCCATGCCAGCACCTCCCCATTATCGCTATTTAGTGGTCGCGCGTCCGGGGGAGTGGTTTTCGCAGGAGTGGGCGAGTGTCCAGCAAGTTATTGGGGCCGGGTCGGATCGACGTTCGAGAAGGTCCCTTATAGGGCCTTTGCAGAATGGGCTTTTGACCAGTGGTCGGGCCCCTGGGCTCGTGTCTTTTGGGTATCGGTCAAATAGGCGTAACAGTTTGCAATGTAATTGCATGTTCCCATGTGGTCACCTACAACTGGATTTTTAATGGATAAGAAATCCATTTAAATCATTTTAATGATTTATATTACCCATACTTGGGTGTGAACACAAGCTTCAGGGTGTTCGTTATTTTTCCAGTTGTAAAACATTTAAATTTCCCAGTGTTATCCAAAGTTACCACCATTTTATAAAAGAATGTGGTTGGATAATGACCATTTATTTAGAGGATATATTGATGAGTACACCAAGGGTACATCATCAGTCCGGTTAAGGGAGTGGACGAAGCCTATTTATATCCCTTAAATACTCTCAAGAGACCTAAAGGTCTTCATTATCTTTAATGATGATGGTATATCATCTTAAATTCATTTGAGGAAGTGGGGATAGTCAAGGTCCATGTGAATGGAGATGATCTCATTATCATTTTTCCTTTTTGAATAGGACAATGAAAGTTTCACCCTTTTTGAAGAATCTTCGGGTTCGTCTGGTTGATGATGTCTTGCATCATCACTCCAGGGTGATAACGATCCAAAGTTGGTCGATTCTGGACACTTCTGGTGTTCCAAAATAATTCCTCTTTTGAATTTATGTGGCACTTTTGAAAAGTCCATTAAAATGCTCAAGTTAATTTGTCCGGTAATAGTTGAACTGTGTTCAAAATGTGAAGGATTACATCTTCACTTTGACTATTGTGCGGATCATTTTGGGACAAAGCTTCAGGCTTCATTTATTTCTTGAGTCATTAGGGATTTCGTTATGACGAATATCCTTTTTGAAACTGTATGAGTTTCAGAGAGTATATGGCATCCTCATTTTATTTTTTAGGGGTATTCAAGATAGCAAAACATACGCAGTAAAATAAAATGTATTAAGACTACAAGAGAATAATACTGATGATAAGTCAACAAGTGACATAGTGTGATGTGTGCTCTTGAAAAACATACAACAATAATTATGCTCATTTAAGACTTATGTTATGACAATAGATTTGATTTCAAAGTTTATTTGTCCTCGGGGAGTAGCTAAATATACATAGGGTCAATTAGACTTTCGTCGTTTGACTAGATATGTATGTATTTTTATATGGCATAAGTTAATGCACATTCATGTTTGCAAAAACATTATGGCTCTTATCAGAACTTCCGGTCTGATTTTGGCTTGCCATTGCTTACTCCATGTCGAGGTATATCGTATCTTCTCTTTCCCATTTAATCCAAGACTTCCCCTGTTTTGAGTTTTCCTTCTTTTTATTTCAGGTCATGTTTGATCCTGAACTTCCCCTGATTTCAATATTCCTTATTTATAAAGGGACAATGAAAGTTAGTCTTGCTAAGGAGACATAAGCAAGGGTTTGAGCAAATTATTTATACTTCCACTTTTCTAATTAATAAGGGACTTTTAAAAAGTCTATTTGAATGCTCGAGTATAGCTTCAGGCCTTTTACTTGAGTCGTTCAAATTTTATGTGGATAGTTTATCATGCTCAGAGGGGAACAAATACGTGGGTGCGTAATATATTTCTCACTTATTCATTAAGCTACGACTTCAGGCGTATGCTTATATTCAAGGATAGAAAAAAAAAATCTTTCCTTGTAAAAATAAATGAGAGTACTCTTTTAAAGAGTTTAGCGGTATTATGGAAAACTTCTGGTGTCCATATTGAATTATATAGATCATGGATCTTATATATCTGTTTACCGCAAAGTGTGCATCTTTTATAAAGATAGCAATTATAATGTTCGCATAAACCATCGTATTTATTTTATTAGGGAGAGAGAGTGTTGACTTTTGATTTGATTTTGAACTTCAGGTTCATTTTGTCAAAGTGGATATTAAACTTTTTGAAATCATTATAGTCGTATTGTCATAAATATCGTCATATCATGAGCCCATCATACATATAATGTAAAACTTGTAAACTAAAGATTATGTTCAATTAAACTGAATTGAAACAAGTATGATGTGCACATGCTATTTCTATGCTGCAGGCATTTTTTAAAAAAAACTTATCGCATGTATATGGTCTAGCAATAGACGTTGAAACTATATTAAAGTGATTTTAGCATGCTTTTTGACAGTTTCATTGTAACATTAACATGGTATTAAAATAATTAACATCCACGCAATTAATGCATAAGCAATGAAAACGAAAATGACTTAGGACTATGGGGATCAGCCAGCCGACACCGAAATAAAAAGAAGTACAGTCCGAAGTTACATCAAAAAATAGCATGAAAGAATAAAATACAACTCGGGAACTTCAGAGAGAAGCCCCTATCTTCATTGTGCGTACGCCTTCAGCTCCTTTTTTGTGTCCTTTGGTCTTCTTTTTACATTTATATCCTCACTTACAAATTTCTCTCAAAAAAAAGAAAAATTGCAGGAAATTAAAAGGTGTCGGAAACCTGGCTGATCCCTAAAAACATAGCCTAATTTGCACATCCACGCAGATAATCAATCACAGGCATGTAAAGATTAATTTAAATAATCTAAATTGTGACGTGCAAAAATTTATTTTGAAAACCTTTTACCTTTGATCCATATTTTAATGTTTTGTTTACCGCTTTAAAACACTTTAAATTTTCTTTTAATTATTTTGGGCTTTTTAGGGCCAAAAATAAAAGAAGAAAAATTATTTATGTAAATGGGCTAATTTTCTGGCCTTTTGGGCCATGAAAACAACACATTAGGGTTAATTTGGGCCTCCCCCGAAAAATTGGCCCGTTTAGGGTTAGGGTTTCGGAAACCCTAGGGGGGGCCCGCGGCGTGTCGCCGCGACGGCTAGCCACGCAGGACGCGGCCGCCGTGGCGGCGACAGGCCGCGGCTGCGGGCCGCGGCCGCCGCCGCTGCGGGCCGCGGCCGCCGCCGCTGCGGGCCGCGGCCTGCAGGCCGCGGCACGGGGGCCGCGGCACAGGGCCGCGGCAACTGGCCGCGGCCTGAGGCCGCGGCTTCAGGCCGCGGCACAGGGCAGCGGCGTCAGGCCGCGGCAACAGGCCGCGGCCGCCGCGACTTCAGGCCACGGCAACTGGCCGCGGCCTGAGGCCGCGGCCGCCGCGGCGTGACAATCGCGCCGGCGGCGCTTGTGAAGCGCCGCCGTTGCGCCCTATGGGCGTGCGGATTTTTGGATCAAAGGTTGGGGGTAAAAACGGATTTTTCGAGTATTCAGATCGCTAAAAAACAGATTTTTATTGTTTTTAGGCATGCGAATCTAAAAAAAATTGATTTTTACCGTGTTTTTAAACTTTTTGATCCTAAAACATGCAGATCTAACGTGAAAAGCAAGTTTAGATCTAAAAAGTTTTGATTTTTACCTCTAGATTCGACAAAGGAATCTAGTCGACGGTTGGTGAAGGATGCCCTTTTCGCTCCCCGTTGAGAAGATTACGATCTTCTTGATCTGAGCGATTGATGGATCTCCTTTCCCGCGAGCCGCCGTCTCCTCCTACGAGCGTGATCGTGCTGATAACGTGTTATGAACGAGAAACAGATTTGGAGAAGGGTTGAGGCTAGGAAACCCCTAGCCTCATTTATATAGTATTCATAATGGGTACTCATGTGGGTGGATACCCAATAGGCCCAATGGGTCCTATTCATAACATAATAAACAATAATCACACACAAATTGCCCTTCATCTCGATAACTCGATAAGAGGCTCTGTCTATTAAGAAAGCTGAAGGGACACAATAAGATGGGAAAGTTATTAAGATTCATTCATCCTGTATCTCACAATTAAATACCATACAGAAATTTTCATTTCTCCCCTGCCATCGGAATAATCGGATGTCACATGACCGATGAGATATCAACCTATCAAAGCAGGAAGATGATACTGAGTTCGAGGGTATTCTCGTCATTTGTTTGCAAAGATTCGCTTGGTCACGTGATTAGGGAGCCGGCCCACCGTCAATGACATCTTCGTCTCTTCATGCATAATTAGCTTCATAAAACGACAAAAGTAGGGGCAAAGGTGGGAAAACGAGGTTCTTCACACAGACAAAAAAAAAAAGAAAAGAAAACAAGGAAGAAAGCATGCTGCTTTAAGAACAGAGAGAGCTCTTTTTACGGTGGGCCCCACGAATATCTAGGTGGTCCCCGACGGGAAAAATGGCCGGTCAAACACGGCCCGGTCCACGATGAGCCTTTCCTCGCCACGCAAATTTGTGCAGTTTGAAATTAATCCACTACAGCACCGAGACAATTGGGACCCATTGTCAGTGTAAAAGGTAAAATGATTGCCGTGGGAAGTTCTGTTGGCCTCATTGGAGGTGAGCGTACGTTTTTTGTAATTTTTTTTCCAGGAGAATTACTGTACACACAGAAAAATCGTTGTAGAGATGAGCCAACTTTTTAAAAGAGAAATGCTAACTACATCTCAAAATGAGGTGTTTGGAGTTGACATAATACCAAAATTAGAAATAAAAACCTTAAAAATGGTCACATCGAATCATCTCTCCATCAAATTTTTGATATTTCAGGCCGCTGTCACCTCTATGCACCTCATTTTGAGGTGCATAGAGTCCCAGCCTTTTAAAATTGGAAAGGAATATCAATCATAGGTCGTTGGATTTGGATATCAATCGACCATGGCAATGGCCAATGATCCCATTTTATTATATCATGATCATAGGAGGGGAGACCAATGGTCTCTAGGATGCCAAAGGTCCACCCCACTACCAAGTAATATGGTGTTTATGATGGATAAATGAGGGGGGTGGGGGGAGACCATAAGTCTCCCCACCATAAGTCTCCCCCACTCATAACACTCCACTTTATCCATACATTACCTTGGACTTAACATATGAATACTTCGGGATTCATGATGCTAATGGGGTGAATACTTCTGGATCCAGAGTAAACGTGTTTGCCTCGTTAAAACTTTAGCTGTGGCAAACTCAGTGGGAAAAACCAACAGTCTTAAGGAAAAAGAGTACAACCCACATGTTACTCCCCCTGATCCGTACAAGCTTCAGGCTTGTAGGTCTCTCAGCTGTCTCATCCCAATTCCTTTTACAAGCTCTACAAAAATACTTCTAGGCAGAGCCATAGTGAACAAACCAGCTAAATTATTACAAGACTGAATCTGTTGTATTTCGACTGGCTTCTCCTTTTGTAGGTCGTGCGTCCAGAAGAACTCAAGAGATATGTGCTTCGTCTTGTCGCCCTTGATGAAATCAGTCTGTAATTGAGCTATGCAGGCTGCATTGTCCTCAAATATCGTGGTTGGCTCAAGGTCACCAGTCTTCAGGCCAGTAGTCATTAAGATGTGATGAATCATTGAACGAATCCATACATATTCTTTGCTTGTTTCATGGATCGCGAGGAGCTCGGAATGGTTGGAAGAGATAGCTGCAGTGGTTTGCTTCACAGAGTTCCAGGAGATGGCTATACCACCGTAGGTGAACACAAAACCAGTCTGTGATTTCTCGGTATGAGGATCAAACCGGTAACCTGCATCTGTATAATCAATCAAAATGGAAGATCCACCTTTTAGGATGTATAATCCTAGGACAATTGACCCTTGAGGTAGCGCAGAAGCTGCTTTACTCCGTCTCAGTGGTGCTGCGGGCGCTGAATTGTATCTGGCTAGTCGGAAGACTGCGAACGCTATGTCAGGGACGCATGCAGTTTGCCAGATATAGTAGTGCTCCAAAGACACTAAGTTAAGGTACTTCAGGACCTAACATTTCCTCCACCTCTTCTAGCGGACAGAAGGGGTCCTTATGTACATTTAAGGATCTGAACGACCATTGTTGTACTTAGAGGATGACATTTATCTCATTTGTAAATTTTTCAGTAATTTTTCAGGATTCCTCCGCTTAGGTTTTCTTTCTGTAAGCCAAGACTATATTTAATCTTGCCTAGGTCTTTCATTTCAAACATTAGTTTGAGGCTTGCAGATATATCATCAATCTCTGCAAGAGATCCGATGATATTTAAGTCGGTTATTAATACGAATCCTGATCCCGTGGTTTTAATGAAAATACACGGGCAGACTCCATTATTGGTGAAACCTTGTGAAACAAGAAAACCACTCAGTCTGTTATTCCACATTTTTCCCAATTGCTTAAGACCATACAATAATCTTTGCATCTTAACAGAATAGACGTCTCGAGGTCTATATTTTATTTATGTTGGTATTTTGAAACCATATGGAAGTTTCGTATAGATATCTTTATCTATATTGCCATGTAGATATGCAGTCACAACGTCCATGAGCTGTATTTCTAGGTCTTCCATTGATGTTAAGATTATTATCAATCGGAATGTGATCGTATGCATAACCGGGGAATATGTATATTCATAATACATCCCCGGTCGTTGGGAAAAAACCTAAGCTACAAGCCGTGTTTTGTAGTGCACGATCTGATTATTCTCATTTATTTTCCTTACGAATACCCACTTTTATCCCACAGGTTTTACACCTTTTTGGTGTTTGGACTACTGGTCCAAAGACTTTACGTTTCAAGAGTGAGTCCAGCTCTACTCCTATTGCTTCGTTCCACTTTGGCCAATCTCTGCGTTTGTTTTCAGCTAGAGATAGTGAATCGATATCATCGTCGACATTAGCGACGTGAACAGCAATATCGAACGCGAAGTCGTCGTCGACGACATTGCTTTTTATGTCCAGTACCTCCCCAGTACGTACAAATTTTAATTATATTTCTCCTATATTGTCCTCTTCGGGGGACTGAAGGAGGGGAGAGGTTACTAGTCCGAACTCAGCATCCTGTGGTGGGATATTCTTTATTTCTACAGGTATATTCCTCTTACAAGGGAATTTATCATTGGAGCCAGTCGGTCATCCCCTTTTTATTTGAGGTACGGCCGGTTCTGCTGCCGATGGATTGCACCCATATTTAGGGATGTCAATTCTAGCTGGCGTATTGGCAGCAGGGACGTGTGATTTGATAATAATCTGGTTATCAGTAAATTTTTCCGATAGTAAGAGTATTTTAAATGTGAAGGATATTCAGGATCTCATCTTCACAGAGATTAGTACGCGGATCATTTTGAGACAATGACTTAGTGTCAGAAATGGTCTCAGAAGCTTTAGGCTTTAGTTTTGTGAGCCTAGTATGGAAAATAATTTTATGAAGATGTATCTATCAGTACCATAAAGTACCGAAATGGAGAACTTAATGGGTGAATTGGCCCACAAATGTCTCCTTGTATTTTCTCCAAGAAGCTAGGAGATTCAAAACCCCACTTTTCTGGTGGGACGGTCTCCTGATTAGTTTTACCCTTATAACAGGGGGGGGGGGGGACAAGGAAAATCACCCTTTTGAAGAATCTTCAGGTTCCTCAATTTTTGTCCACGAGAGTGGGTTATGTTGCGGTACATCATTTTCGATCCTGGGTGACCTAGTCTATAATTGCAAGAGATTGAATTCTGGTGATGTAGAACACTGTCGGTGCTCTATCAGATTAGCTTCTATAGGTTGAATGTAAGTTTGATAAAGGCTCGACAGGAGTCCTTTAAAACGTGCTAGGATGGTTTCAATACCATCCTTGTTACAAATAACATACAATTATTTAACACTATTTGAAATCATCAGTTTCCAAGTAATATCCGTTTAAACGGATGTCCTTGAAATTTAATAGATTTATGTTTGATTATGGAGAAAATAAAACATCTTTTATTATAACTTGTGTTTGGTTTGGGAGCAATAAAATTGCTTCACCTGATCCTTCTATTATATAATTTAGTCCCGAAATTGTAGTGACGGGACCATAATAATTAATATGCTATTAAAATAGCATCTATCAAGAAGGATCTTGTGCGTGGAGAATTCATCTCTATCTCTAGAAAAGAATGTAAAAAGTTTTATTGAAAAGTAAAACTACATTCGATTAAGATAAAGAAGGACATAATCAAAATATTAATGATAATGGAAGAAAAGATGACTAAATTAGCTTTAGTCAAGGAGGTCGTTATTCTCGATATTCTCGGTGTTGAACCAAGTTGGAGGCTGTATATCCACCAGATTTGTTTCAGAGGAAAGCTTCAGGCTTGCCATATACAAATCTTGGAGGTAGCGTGGAGTACGACAGACCCTAGACCAATGTCCAGTCATGCCACAGCTGTAGCATTTGTCTTCCCAGTTTTTCTTAGAAGCAGACGTCTGGTCAGAGGTATTCCTCTTCCACGTGTTCTTTTTCTTCCCCTCAGTATTGTTGTTCTGGGGAGGAGCTCTAGTCTGCTTCTTCGCAGCTTTCCCCTTGTTGAATCTTCCTCTGTGCTTGTTCTTCATCTTCTGGGAAGAAACTGTGTGGGCTTCAGGGAGAGGAGTAGAGCCAGCAGGGCGTAGGTTATGAGTGGCCAGTAGGAGGTCTCTGTTTTGTTCTGCCATAATAAGGCATGAGAGTAAATCAGAGTACCTCATAAACTTGTGTTCACGATACCGTTGCATGAGAATAGCATCCTTCTCATGGAAGGATGTGTATGTTTTCTCAAGCATTCGGGTTTACGAGATATGTTCACCACACAACTTCAGGCATGAGGTGATGTTATGGAGAGCAGAGTTATACTCAGCTTCGGACGTGTAGTCCTGAAGTCGGAGATTTTTCCACTCATAACGTGCACGAGGGAGGATAACATCTTTCTGATGGTTGTGTCTGTCCTCAAGTGCTATCCACAGTTCATGAGGGTCTTTCACTGTTAGATATTCGGCCTTCAGGGTCTGAGCAATATGTCTCCTGATATAGATAATTGCTTTCGACTTCTCTACATCGGTGACTCTAACAGTAGAAGTCCATTCATCAGTTGTCACAGCCGTAGCTGGAGCCTGAATTGTGTGACTTATGCCATGTGAGCGCAGATTGAACTTCAGGTCCAGCTGCCAGCTCAAGTAATTTTTTTCAGCCGCATTGAGAACATCAAAATGTAAGGGACCCTGCAGAGCTACACACACACACACACTAGAGGGAGGGTGAATAGTGTAATGGCAAGCGAAGTGCTTAATTAAAAGTTACTGAAATTAAAGCACAATAAGCAGCGGAAAATAAACAGAGTGCTCAACAACAACAATCGCAAACATAATGATTTTACCCTGGTTCCCCAAAACTTGGGTGCGTCCAGCCACACCAATATTCACTATATTCTCATACAGAGAAGTGAATACAATCTCACACAGAGATACCTCACACATAGGATTTGTTCTTTCACACAGAAAGAACCAAACTCTCACAAAAGAGAGTAACTAATTCCCACAAAGAGAATTAGGGTTTCGAAACAAAAACAAAATGAAACAACACTTGCCTATGCCTTGATATGATCTTACCAATGTGAAAAAGAAGGCATGCAAGTGAATGACCAAGTGCTTGAGATAACTTTGATTGCACTTGATGATCTTTCTTTCTTCTAGGAATGAATCCTAACACTTCTCACTTGAGTGTATGAAATGAAGAGAAGAAAGATGTTCTCCAAGAAAAGGAATGAGATTGAAATCCCTTGGAGAAATTCACTAGAGCTTAAATGCTATATCATAAGATTGAAGCTCCAATGAGGGAATGGGAGAGATTAGGAGTGGCTATTGATTCTCTAAGATATTCAATACTAACCAAGAGTTCTAAATGAACTAAGCCATCTCCTATATATAGGAAGCCAAGAAGACCCCATAAAACCAGCCAAAAAATCCAAAGGAAATAAATCTGCAATGGCTAGATTTTGGCAGTTTACGGCACAGACAGTCGACTGATGAACAAATGACAGTCGACTGTTCAACGGCTAGAAAAATCCCAACGGCTATAATCTGAGCCAGAACAGTCGACTGTAAAACAGATAGTCGACTGTATATCCTTCATCAGGCGACTACTGTAGGGATGGAAATGAAACAGAGAGATGCAACTTACTCCCAGTATGCATACAGGCGACTAATGACCAAAGTACAATCGACTGTAAAATAGACAGGCGACTGTATATCCCATCAGTCGAATGCTGCAGAGGATGGAAGTAAAACAGAGAGAGATGCAATTTTGCCTTTCAGACGACTGTTGACCATTTCACAGGCGACTATAAATATACATGCGACTGTAAAAACATCATTAGTAGACTGTCTTGCAAATTGGGATGAAGCCCAGAAAATACAAGATGCGCATAGTCGACTGTCGACCAATTCATAGGCGACTGTAGAAACAAAGGCGACTGTAAATTGAACATCAGTCGACTGATGCGAAAAGCTCAAGAAGAGTCAATAAAAATGTTGACTTGAGCAGTACACCACAATCGACTGTAGAAGGCTCGACAGGCGACTGGAATCACCCAGTCGACTGTGAAACCTTCATCAGACGACTGTTGGAGAGCCAGAGACTTCAATTGAGTCTTTGGGCAAGTGAACCTATTGGGTTAGATTCTATGATAATCTTAAGGCTCACTAAGATGGTTAAATACATATGCATGAGAGTATGACCATCTATCAAGGCATTACAATAATCCTAGACTCAAAAAGAGAAATGCAAGTAATAGAAGTTACATGGATTACATATAGCATCTCCTAGAGTCTAAGTCTTCAAGCTCACGATACCTTGATGCTCCCCATCATCTCCAAGCTTTGGCACTCCTTGATGAGTTTTCCTTCATCAAGCTCCAAGCTTTGTTATAGCTCCTCTAGATGTCCATCCATCATCATGCTCCAAGCTTTGGCTCTTCTCCGTCACTCTTGGAGGTCTTTAAGATATCCCTTGTAATATCCTCCAAGCATTATGCTTTGTCTCATCAACATATAATCATTAAGATAAACTGAGACTAAAACATAAGATTGATTAGCACATTAATATAATGTATTGATCATCATCAAAACAACGTTAGTCTTTAACCCAAGAATTAACACAAAATCGACGCTCGCAGTCTTTGCCATTTATCAAAGCATGGAATAAGCATGAATTAAATATTATTCAAAAATTAAGACATGCATAGTAGTAAAATTAAGACTGTTGTGGGGATCGGCCTGTCACCACCAATAATAAAAGTCCAAAGTCCCTTTTACATTTTGAATTACGAGAAAATAAAAATTACAATTTGGAAACCCTTGGGGGTCCCAGCATTAGCAATTTTCCTCCGTCTTCAGGTGAAGTTTCTCCGGGCATTGGATTTTACATTAAGTTCCTCACTACATTTTCACTCAAAAAGAGAAAAATAAAATGCGAGGAAAAATAAATGGTGGTGACTAATAATGGCTGATCCAAAAACCACAACACAGTCTTACTAACATTCCAGGCAGTTTTAATAATATAATTATGCAACATCACAGGCATAAAAAATACATTTTTTCAACATCGCATGCTATTTTATTGGATAAATACATTAAATTTACGTTTAATAGTTAATTGGACCACGGGGAAACGTCATTACCTGTTAGGTTAACCTAACGACAGAGCGGTCTCAGAATCCTTGTAATGATTAAAACGTAAATTAATATTTATTTTTATCCAATTAAAAAAATAAAGCGATTAATAATGAATTTAAACATGGAATTAAGTAACAAAATTTTTACTTGCCACAAATACCCCGGAAGGAGTTAATCAAACTCAATATGCCCACCATGATATTCCCTGATTTTTCTAGATTTTTTCAGAAATTTTTTCGGATTTATTCCGATATTTCCAAAATTTTCCTGGATTTTTCAGGGTTTAATAGGGTATTTACAGAAAAATATATTAATTTATGAATTAAAATTAATTTGGCCTGCAGGCCAGTGGCCCGCGGGCTGCAGGCGCGTTAGCTAAAAATACCCATTTTTATTATCAATTTAATTACTGGGCTTCTAGCCCATAAGGTGAGGCACATGCCTCTTCTCCCCCTTACCCGAGGGTTTGGGTTTAAGGGGAGGGGGCAGCCGCCAGTTATACCAAAATTTCACATAGTCCCCCAAAATCGGCCTCTTTTTGATCGAAGCTCATTTAGCCGCCATACGTTCGTTTAGCCCCAAAATATCAACACTAGGACGACGCTACAAGGCAGCCACCCCGAGAGGGGCGGTGAATCGGCGTTCCAGGAGAAGGACTCCCCTCTCGACATTGGGGGGGGAGGGAATTTGTGCGGTGGCAGCCCCCTCGACCCGATGCGTCACCGACAGGGCGGCACAATGGCAGGACCCCCCGACAGGGGTGTCGACGATACGGCCCCCCCTCCAACAGGGGGAGGGGCAGCACTCCGGCCCCCCGATAGGGGGGTTCTCCGATGCAGCAGGCCCCCCACAGGGGGGAGGGCGGTTCTCCGACACCGAAAAAGGCCCCCCCCACTGGGGGGCGTTCTGACACCCAAGCGAAGCCCCCTGACACCGTTCCCTTTGGATTCCGACAAGGGGGCGGTGCTCCTACATCGAAAAGTGGATGCCCGACTGGGGGGACGGTGTTCCGACGGCACGGGGAGCCCCCCGATAGGGGGCGGCGCGACGACGGAGCCCCCCGACAGGGGGCGGCGCGGGGGGGGGGGGGGGGGAGCCCCCATGCCGGCGTGAGTGATCAAGCCCCCCCTTTTGGGGAGGGGATTTGGGCGAAAAAACGGGGGTTTTTTTAATATAAAAAACTGTCATAAACCCTAAATTTGGGAAATTTGGGGGGAAAACAAGTTTGGGTTTTCTATATTTATCAAGTACACAAAAAATCAAAGGATGTGCTTAAGAATTTTTTTCTCAATTAAATAGGTGTATGTTCTTGATTTTTAGCAAAAATATATAATATTTTGAATTACTCAATTATCTATGAGCCAAGGAAATTACCTCTAGATCAATGATTTAGGGAATAACCAAGAGAATACGTAGAGAGAAAAATAATATCCCCGCTCCCGCAACGCGTTGCAGGTTCGTCGCAACTTTGTCGCAACAAGCAAGATTCCTTCGCAAGAGGGAAATTCTGCAGGAAAATTTTGTGTGAAATTTTGTTGGCTCAAAAAAAATTTCTCTAGAGCGAATTCGTGCTGATAACATGTTGGAGATCAATCGACCATGGCAATGGCCAATGGTCCCATTTTATTATATCATGATCATAGGAGTGGAGACCAATGGTCTCTAGTATGCCAAAGGTCCACCCCACTACCAAACAGTGGGGTGTTTATGGTTGATAAATGAGGGGGGAGACCATAACTCTCCCCCACTCATAACATAGGTCACATTATCATCTCTTTTAATTTCTTTCTGTTTTTGGAAAATGTCAATTCTATATACCGAATTATTCGATTTATGTAGTCATTCTCCTTTCCCACAGCGAGGAAATGTCATTTCACAAGTCTGATCTCTCTTTTGAATTTTTTTTTTTCATATTTTGCACGGAAATTAACTTACACCCAACGATGAAGCGGAGAATAATGGGTATCGTACGACATATGGGGCCTTGCCTCATATTCCCTCTCACATAAAGCAACCAAGTATATTAATACACGGAAGCAGAGTGGAAGATGTGGAACTGTAGGTGCCCTTTTGATTATTGGAATATAGTTGCTAAATATCTGTGATCTAAGATGGTTATTCCTACGGAGTACTGATATTTTCTTGATCAATTGATGCGTTTAGAAAGAAAAGGAAACATTATTTTCTTGATAAATTGATGCGTTTAGAAAGAAAAGGAAACATTCTTTATGTCATACGCCAAGTATAACTGTTGAGATAGCATGCAAGAATTAATTTATATACCGAACTGTGGCTTCAAACTAATGCCAGAAAATAATCAATCCACATGTACCTCGTATACCTACGTTAACCGGTGGTACTTAATCACAGTATCAGCCAACCCACTCAGAAGATTAGCGTCCGGATTATAATACATACGTGACTGTTCGTAAAAGCTAAAAATAGTGTCCACATATTTCGTCACTGTAAGGCGTTCTGAAAGTTGTATGTAGTGGAACATCAGCTGATTTTTACATACGTCAGTGATCTTTCTTTTGCATGGATGGCTTTATATTCTGTATCATGCATGCAGCAACGTTCTTAATCTTGCTAACCCGAGTTGAATCAATCATACTTGTCGGGAATGAGTCAAATTAGCTTCCTTTATAAACATTATTGAATATCACGAACTGTTAAGGTTTGCTCTGCACCATACAGATTGTGACTCAGATTGCTTTAGCTATCTTCCCAAGGCGTTACATAACATAGCAGCTTGGACGTGCCTCCAATCTTTACGAGAATCATATCATCATGAAAGTGGACAAACGATCTGGCTTGCCTTAAGGTATGTGTATTCATCTTTAAACATCTCAATAATCTCATTCCAATTATCCTGTGGCGATGAATGGCTCATTGTGTCTCAGTCTTGCTTGCTTCTCAAGCACTAATGGCGACTGCTCGTCTGAATAAGACAGTCAAGACCTTGCCCAATATTACAACATTGTGCTCAATAATTACGAATTACACTATGGCTGCATTTCAAGAATATTTATTAATTTCATTAATATCAAAAATTTTAGTTCACAAATGTAGGTCTCAAATCAAATTTAAAAAATCAGAAGCATGAAAAGTTCAAAAATGTTAGAGAATATTGAGAAAGTGTAACTATGGCCAATAGCCATGGTTCTATATTTAATAAATCCATATGGTATTCCAAGAGACACTTGGATACCAAAGGTCTCCATTCCACTAAGAGTGGGGGAGTAATGGAGGGATAAGGGGTGGGGGAGGCCAAAGGCCTCCCCCACTCATAACACTCCCCCTTATCCTGGCCTCCCCCACTCACAACACTCCCACTTATCCATCCATTACTTTGGTCTTAGCGTATAAGGCTAAAGGGGTGGATACTGAGTAATCATGTTTGCCTCGTTAAACCTTAGCTGTGGAAAACCCAGTGGAAAAAACCAACAGCTTAAGGGAAAAGAGTGCAACACACAAGTTACTCCTCCTCATCCGTACAAGCTTCAGGCTTGTAGGTCTTTCAGCTGTCTCATACCGATTCCTTTTACAAGTTTTACAAAAATACATTTTGGTAAAGATTTGATAAAAAGATCAGCTAAGTTGTTGCATGACTGGATCTACTGAACTTCAATCTGCTTGTCCTCTTTTAGCTAGTGTGTCCAGAAAAACTTGGGAAATATGTGCTTCGTCCTGTCGCCCTTGATGTAGCCATTTTGAAGTTGAGCAATGCACGTGGCGTTGTCTTCAAACAGGACAGTAGGCTCCAAATCACCAATCTTCAGACCAGTGGAGTGAAGGATGTGGTGGACGACGGATCGTAGCCAATAACACTCTCTGCTTGCTTCATGGATCGCAATGAGCTCTGAATGATTGGATGACGTAGCTGTTGTGGTTTGCTTTACCGATCTCCACGAGATAGCAGTACCTCCGTAGGTAAACACAAAACCTGTCTGTGATTTTGCCATGTGCAGATCTAAAAGATAACCTTCATCGGCATAACCAAGTAATTGGAGAGATGCACCACTCTGGTAGTAAAGTCCCAGATATATTGAACCCTGAAGGTATCGCAGAAGATGCTTTACTCCGTTCCAGTGGTACTTTGTAGGCGATGCACTATGTCTGGCTAGGAGATTAACTGTAAACGCTATATCGGGACGCGTACAGTTAGCCAGATATAGAAGTGCTCCAATGGCACTGAGGTAGGATACTTCAAGACCCAGTATCTCCTCCCCCTCTTCCAGAGGCCGGAAGTGGTCCTTATGTACATCTAGTGATCTTACGACCATATGAGTACCTAAAGGATGACATTTATCCATATGAAACTTACATAGAAGTTTCTTTGTATAATTTGATTGGTGTAATAGGATTCCACCTCGTAGGTGTTTAATCTGTAAGCCAAGACAATACTTTGTTTTACCTATGTCTTTCATTTCAAAAGTATGTTTTAGGCTTTCAGATATCTCAGTGATCTCTGTAGGAGATCCTATGAGATTTAAGTCATCAAGATATACTGCTATAATGACGAATCATGTTCCGTTCTTTTGATAAAGATACACGGGCAGACTTCATTATTTGTGAATCCGTGCTGTGCAAGGAAATCACTAAGTCTGTTATACCACATTTTGCCCGATTGCTTTAGACCATATAATGATCTATGCAACCTTACAGAGAATACGTCCCGAGTATCTCTTTCATCTCTGGGGATAGATTAAACCCATCAGGAAGTATCATATAGATCTTTTTATCTATATCGCCATATAGATATGCAGTCACAACGTCCATGAGCTGCATTTCTAAGCTTTCCAGAGAAGTTACGCTTATTAAAAATTGGAATGTGTTCGCATCCATGACAGGGGAATATGTATCTTCGTAATCAATCCCCGGTCTTTGGAAAAACCCCTGGGCTACAAGGCGTGCCTTGTAGCGAACGATCGCATTATCTTCATTTCTTTTTCTTATGAAAACCCACTTATATCCCACAGGCTTTACACCTACTGGTGTTTGGACTACTGGTCCAAAGACTTTGCGTTTCAAGAGTGAGTCCAGCTCTACTCTTATTGCCTCGTCCCACTTTGGCCAATCATCTCTGCGTTTACATTCCGCTAGAGATCGTGGTTCGACGTCATCGTCGTATTCAGCGACGTGAACGACAATATCGAACGCAAAATCGTCGTCGTCGACTGTGCTATGTCTGTCTAGTACCTCTCCAGTACATACAAAATTTAATGAAGTTTCTCCTATTGTTTCCTCTGCAGGGGAAATAAGGAGGGGAGAAGTAGCTGGTTTGAGCTTAGCATCCTGTGGAGGGATAATCATATTATCTCCAGAAATCTTCCTCTTTCGAGGAACTTTATCTTTTGAACCTGGTGGGCATCCTCTTTTCAATTGAGGTACATCCAATTTTGCTGCGGGTGGATTACATCCAGCTATGGGGATGTCAATCCTAGCTAGCGTGTTAGCAGCAGGGACGTGTGAACGGACAATCTTCTGGTTGTCCTTGAACTTATCCGGCAAAAGATGTACTGTATTCTGAATGTGAAGGATCTTCAGGATCTCATCTTCACACAGATTAGTACGCGGATCATATAAGGACAAAGACTTCTGGTCCAAACTAATGGTCTCAGTAGCTTCAGGCTTTTTAGACGGTGTGCCTAGTTTAGGAAAAATTTTCTCATCAAATTCACAGTCAGTAAAATGTGCCTTGAATGCGTCCCCCGTTAGGGGTTCAAGGTATCTGATAATAGAGGGCGAATCAAACCCAATATAGATACCTAGACGACGCTGAGGACCCATTTTGGTCCTCTGAGGTGGTGCTATTGGGACATATACTGCACTACCAAACACTCTCAAATGAGAGATATCCGGAGGTGCACCATATGCAAGTTGCATCAGGGATAATGTATGACCTCCAGAGGGTCTTATCCTAATAGCTGAAGCGACATGTAAAATAGCATGCCCCAAGCATCCACCGGCAAATGGGATTGCATAAGCAATAGACGTGCAATCCATTAGAGTCTCTTTATAAGGGACTCAGCTAATCCGTTCTGGGTGTGAACATATGCAACTGGATGTTCAACTTCAATACCCGTTGCCTGGCAATAGTGTTCGAAGACTTGTGAAGTAAATTCATCCGCATTATCAAGACGTAGTTTCTTGATATGGTTATCGGGAAAATGAGCCTGCAACCTTATTATTTGTGCCAATAGCTTTGGAAAAGCTAGGTTGCGGGTGGACAAGAGGCACACATAAGACCATTTAGTTGATGCATCAATCAGTACCATGAAGTACCGAAATAGGCCACTTGCAGGGTGAATAGGCCCGCAAATGTCACCATCAATTCTCTCAAGGAAGCCAGGAGACTCTAATCCCACTTTCAGGAGGGAGGGTCTCGTTATCAGTTTTCCCTTGAAAAAGGGGACAAGGAAATTCACCCTTATGAAGAATCTTCAGGTTATTCAAGTTATGTCCACGGGATTCAGTGATGATGCGTCGCATCATTGCTGATCCAGGATGACCAAGTCTATTGTGCCAGAGTTGGAACTCTGGCAATGATGGGCACGTCTGGTGCTCAGTCATATTGGCTTCTATTGGTTGAATGAATGTATGGTAGAGACCCGACGGGAGTCCTTTGAATCGTTCGCAGATGGTCTTCTGGCCATCTTTTTGACGAGTTACATACATATATTTAACTTTACTTTCATCTTTAGTTTCTAAGTGATATCCGTTTAAACGAAAGTCCTTGAAACTTATGAGATTCCTATTTGATTTAGGAGAGAATAATGCATTCTTTATCTGAAGTCTTGTATTATTTGGGAGCAATATTATTGCTTCACCAGATCCTTCGATTATTTTGGACAGTCCTGAAATTGTGATAACATGACCGTCATATTTATTTATGCTATTAAAATAGCAATGTTCGCAAAGGATTGTGTGCGTCAAGGCACTGTCTACTAGGCAATCATACTTCATCTATATAAGCAAAAACGAAGTTTTATTTAAGTAAATGTAGACTGACATTCAAAATAAAAGTTTGCATAAAAGCAAACTAAAGATGAAGCTACATGTAGTTTTTAATGCATAGATAAAGATAGGGCTCAATCGAGCAAGTTGTCATTCTCGAAGTCTTTTGCAGTGAAGATTGTTGGTGTCTGAACAGTCGCTAAGTTTGTTTCAGGCAGAGACTTCTGGCTCGCCTGATATAGTTCCTGGAGGTGGCGAGGAGTACGGCAGTTTCTGGACCAATGTCCAGTCATGCCACATCTATGGCATTTATCCTCCCAGTTCTTCTTTGGAATTGACACTTGATCAGTGTTCTTACGCTTCCATGAGAAGTTTCTCTTTCCTTTATTGTTGTTGTTGGACGGGGGTGCTACTCCTCGTGATTGCTTCATTACACCTTTCCCTTTGTTCTTTTTAGCCTTCTTCTTGTTTTTCCACTTCTGGGGAGAAATGTGGTGGGCTTCAGGGATATGGGCAGTACTAGCAGGGCGTAAATTATGAGTAGGAAGCAGTAAATCTTTATTCTGCTCTGCCCTAAGGAGGCAAGAGATCAAATCAGATAATTTCATGAAGTTGCCTTCACGATACTACTGCATGAGGATTGCATCTTTCTTGTGAAACGAGGTAAATGTCTTTTCCAACATGCGTTGCTCTGTCACTTCTTCATCGAACAACTTCAGGCGTGAGGTGATATTGTGAAGTGCAGAGTTATACTCAGCGACGGACTTATAGTCCTGAAGTCTGAGGTTTTCCCACTCATAACTGGCACGTGGTAATATTACATCAATTTGATGTTTATACCGTGCCTCCAGCGCTGTCCACAGCTCCATTGGGTCCTCTACCGTTAGGTATTCGGCCTTTAAGGTCCGATCTATATGTCTCCTAATATAGATAATGGCTTTCACGATCGGAGACAGTGGTAGGAGTGCTGCTAGATGTAGCAGAAGTATCGGCCGCTGCTGGGGCCGATAAAGGAGCCAAAATTGAGCCAAGGAGGGCCATCGAACGCAAGTGAAACTTCAGGTCCACTCGCCAACTCAGGTAATTTTTTCATGCAGCATCAAGGACCTTGAAATCGACGCTTGCCAATTTTGCCATTTATCTATACAATTTAAAACAAGCATGAGTTAATTAAGATGTAAATTCATGCATAAAGAATAAAATAAGTAAAATGTGGGGATCGGCTAGATACCCAAAAACGTACAAAGTCCAAAGACCGATATACAATCCATAAAGAAAATAAAAAATACAAGTTGAAAACCCAGAAGGGGTCCCTATCAATTGCAAATTTCACCTCTGTCTTCATATCTTGGTACACCGGTCTTTGGCATTAATACATTTAATCCTCACTTACAAATTCGCTTAAAAGAAAATAAAAGTGCAAGGAATATAAAAGGTATCAAACTGGCCGATCCCAAAAACACATTTTAACTTATATAAATATCCACACAGTTTATAATATGCTACAGGCACAAAAGAAACAACCACGCATATAACTCAGGCATATATAATATGGACAAAAGACTATAAAATATAATAATCTCTAGGACCACGGGGAGACGTCATACACCGTTAGGTTAGTTGACTAATGGCAGAGCAGTCGCAGGATCCTTAAGATAATTATATTTTGAAAAATCCTAATAATCCATAAATTAGTAACAATGCAAGAGTGATATTTAAACATAATTTTAGCAATTTGACAAACTGGGCGTCAGGCGCTAAAACAAGAAATTAAAATTAATTAATATTTTGATTGGGGCTGCAGGCCCATAAGTAAAATATTAATCATTTTAATAAGCAATTTTATTAACTTGGATTCTAGCCTAATAAAAAAAGCCAAATTAAATCATTATTAATATTTGGGCTGCAGGCCCATTTTGCAAAAATTTAATTAACATGTTAAGTTTGCAATTGGATTAACTGGGCTTCTGGCCCAATTTGAAAGTCAAAAATAATAATTAATCTGGATGGGGCTGTAGGCCCATAAAACTTACTTGCTATCTGATTTATTAAATTTAATAGAATATAGCCCTTAAACAAATTTTTGGGCTGGTGAATGCTAAAAACCCCCAACCCTAGTATAACAGATTTTGTCCCCTTCTCACCTTTCGAGGGGGGGCTATTAGCAACCGAAGGCCCCCCTGCGGGGGGAAGGCGCTAGGAACCCCTCTACCGTCGGGGGGATGATGGCCGAAGACCCCCTGCGAGGGGGTGTCGCTGGGATCCCCCCCCCGTCGTCGGCCGGGGGGCTGCGAGCAGAAGACCCCCCTGCGGGGGGTGTTGCGGGAGACCCCCCTCGCTGTCGTCTGAGGGGGGGGGGGGGCTGCGGGCAGAAGACCCCCCTGCGGGGGGTGTCACGGAGGACCCCCCACCGCCGTCGGCAGGGGGGCTGCAGGCAGAAGACCCCCCCTACGGGGGGTGTCACGGAGGACCCCCCTCGCCTCGACGGGGGGGGGGGGGGGGCTGCAGGCAGAAGACCCCCCCTGTGGGGGGGGTGTCGACAGAGATCCCCCCAAGCGGGGGGGAGTTTCGCCGCGAGGGTGGCGATCGGAAACCCCCCTCCGCCGTCGGGGGGGGGGGTTGCTGGGTCAGAGGCCCCCCTTCGGGGGGCGGCGATCAGAAACCCCCCGCCGTCGGGCGGGGGGGTTGTGTGCTCAGAGGCCCCCCTTCGGGGGGGGGGGTGACGATCAGGAACCCCTCCTCGTCGGGGGGGGGGGGGGGGCGATGAACAAGAAGTTGAAGGGTCTTTTTATTTTTAATTTTTGATGTTGTACAGGAATATAACAGATTTAAACAAGCCCAAAATAGGCTGTGTAAAATCGTAGCCAAAAATTTTGTTTGTAACTATCTACGGGATCGAAAAGTATTACCTATAGATTTAAAATCTAGGGACGATCGTAAAAAGAGAAGATCTGTAGAAAGAAAAATCCACGCTCCTAATACGCCAAAAAGGATCGCTGCAACGGATCGCCGCAACGGTTCACCGCAACAAGAGATTCCTTCGCGCGTAGGGGATGGATTTTTGAGGGGAGACGGGATGAAAAGCTCAAGAAATGAGAGCTTTACATGCTGATAACGTGTTAGAGAATATTGAGAAAGTGTAAACATGGTCAATAGCCATGGTTCTATATTTATAAATCCATAGGGTATTCCAAGAGACACTTGGATACCAAAGGTCTCCATCCCACTAAGAGTGGGGGAGTAATGGAGGGATAAGTGGTGGGGAGGCCAAAGGCCTCCCCCACTCACAACAAAAAATTTCTAATCCTAGCATAATACCCAGAAAACTATTGAATTCATAAATTAAATGCTGTGAATAAATTTCATACTATTGTACGGAAATTATTACGCATTATCTGTTATTCCAAAACATTTCCAGCGATGACATCTGATCTCCACACCAACCAAGTGCGATAGTAGTTTCAACTTGATGATGAAACTCATTACGATCCATGAACCATCCAAGAGCTCGAATTTGGTTCTAAGCGTTACTAGAACTTGAGAGAAAGAGAAGGAAAAAATATTTCTTTTTGGAGAGAAAAATTCTACATTTAAGCCAAGACTTCAAGATTATTTTTCTCTTTATTTTTCTTGTTGTTTAATGATTTTAAGGAGAGGAGAGTACCCCATTACACAGTGTTAGGATCACAAGTAATCCGTTTATGTTTAGAAGTTTTGTTAAAGTCAAACCATATCCATAAGCATGTAGGATTAAAGAAAGATCTCATGATATCCTTTAATACTTAGGAGTATTATTTAGAGTCAAAATATATCTAATAAATTATAGGATTAATGAAAAAGATCCCTAGAAATCCTACAACACATAGGTGTTTTAATTTGAATCAAATTCTATCTTTTAGGTTTTTCATCTTTCTTTTTAGGATCAGTTGTTTGTAAATCTTTACAAACATTTTGTGCTTGAATTCGCGACTCTTTATGATGAGCTCCTCTCTCTCAGTTAATATGATCACAACTCGTTACGATTGTTAGTGTATATATAGTATATTTCAACCTATTTTTCTTCAATTATCATGGCGAGCCATCATCTTTGTGGGACTTTCAAAATCTCATTCCTACTTTGGTAGCAACTAGATCATATTCTATGTTCATGTCATATGTATGACAGCGACACTAGTTGCCTATGAAGACCACCCATTTCAGAATTATCACTATCTGGTTGGTGTGAGACCGGACTCTCTTCCAAACCAAATCTAAGTATGTCATTGACAGCTACAGTATTGTCTGGTCTCTCATCATAACTATGTAGCTACGCTATCAAGGGTATAGAAATCTCAAACCCTAATAACACATTAATGTCGTGATTCTTGTATGCAATACCATAATTAAAGGTGGATCAAACTTATTACACTAATAAGCTTATCCATTCTACCTTGCCGAGGATTTACTATGGATCCACACTAACTCCTTGTGATGATAATCTTCCATATTAGAGGAGACAAATCTCGTCTCAACTGCCACACCCCTTTACATGTTTTGGACTATATCCAATGTGTACCTAGCCACAATCACATTCATCGTTGGTTGGTAAAATCCAAAGCTTAGCCCTCCAACACGTGGGTTCTTTAGTGCGTCTCAAGTCAAATGACTAACATACACCAACTGTCACTTCAGAGTTTCTATTAATAGGTAGTGTATGTTTACCGTAGAAGCTTCTCAGTGAGTCGTTTTGTGAACTTGTTCTCCAACAAGTATATGTGCACTGTCTCATAATGTCTCCATATTAAATGGCTATGAGACTAGCTACTACCATCTTATTAGTAAAGATCAATGTACACTGGTCTATCTAGAATATCAATATCCTATCTTGATATTCCTACGACCCGAAACATTTTAGATTTATACTTAAGCGAATCGATTAGTTCTTATTATCTTGACCCTAATATATATCCTTACACAATCCAAAGATTTTATCCATGCAATCTCATACTAATATACACATATATTCAAAATGTATCAAGAATTCACATAGATAAAAATTACTAAATATATTACTAATATTTAAACGAGATGTATCAATTACGATTATTGACGTTGTAATTAAAGATTACTATGCATATAAACAATTTAGATGGCACAGTGGAAGACGGAAAATCAAAATTTTCTTATTCTAGCAATCATACAAGCCATGGATCTAACTGCAAATCTTAGATATTAATACTAAAATAAAAACTATACCTTTACATGAGTATGCTTTAGCGATACTCGTGAATCCAAATCTCTTCTAGTGATGACCCAAGCTCGCTCACAACTGGCGCCTTAGAAGATTCACCTTGATAAAGAGATCCTTCATAATCCATGACCGTCCTCCCAAGCTTTGCTAGAGCAAGAAAGGAGAAGAAGGAAAAAATTTAATTAGTGGGAGATATTATCCTTTAAAGATATTTGAACTTCACCTTTACTTAGATATTTAAGTTTCGAGAACTTCAATCTCTTTCTTAGGTATATATCCGACACATGGAGTTTCTTATGTTGTGCACTTAAGAGAATATGGGTAGCTTTCTATTTATAGAATCATGAAGAAGGAGAACCCATGTTTGCTTCTCTAAGCCTTGGCATGAAACATATGGGGAAAAATCTAAATTGGATTTCCCAAGCTTTGGCATGAAAAACATGGGTTTCTTTGAGTCAAACTCGTGTTGTCAGCACTAGTCGACTATGTATACCATACTGGTCGACTAGGCTATTGATAGACCAGTTCATGTATCCTACCATTGATTAGTCGACTAGAGGCAAGCCCATGGTTTACTAATCAACACTGAATTAGTTTTACCTCTCCCCCATTGTTTAAGATGTTTATTACTCTTTACGACCATTTCATTTCATGCATTCGTAGCTATTTGCAATGCATTTATGTCCTCTCTAATAATCACAAATCTTGTGATCTATGTGCTCTTTGATGATCACAATTCTTGTGATCAGTCCCTTGTATATCTCATATACATAAAGTTTATTCCTTCGCTTTTCGTGACGAGCTATAATCCGTGTGAGACTCTAATAGACCGATTACTACTTTAGTAGTGACATGATCATATCGTGTCACATGTACGATAGCGGTGCTAGCTTGCCAACCTCTATTTTGGAATCTTCATTATCTAGTTATTGTGAGACTAGAATCTTTTCAACCAAATTTAGGCCTTACAATGACAACTACCATGTAATCCAGTCCCTTTGTCAATATTATGTCTCTAAAGTGTCTAGGGTACAAAAATATCAAACCCCATTACACCATAAAGCCTTGAGTCATATGAGATCACATAGTTATGAGGTTGGATAAAACTTGTAGCTCTTTACAAGTTTATTTGTTCCACTCTAACCAGAGATTTACTATAGATTCATTAACTCTCTGTGACACTAACCTTCCATACATAAGAATCATGTTTAGATGGATACTCCATTCGCATGTTGCAAACTATACTCAGCGAGCACCTACACACCGAGCTCAATCATAATGTTCAGTAAAAGATAAAGCATAGCATCCCACATTCAAGGTCATTTATCAATCTATGGTCGTAAAGACTACGTTGCACCAACTGTCAATTAAGAGCTTCCATTATCATATAGAGTATGATATCTGTATGAAAACATCTTGACGAGTCATTCTGTGTACTTGTTGCCCAACAAGCACATGTGCATGTCTCACGATGTCCCCACATCAAGTGGTTATAAGAACAACCACTACCATCTGATGGTAGAGATCAACTAACATCGATCTATCTGGAATATCGATGTCACGTCTCAATATTCCTTCGATTAGGAACATTTAGGAGTTGTGCTCACACGAATCCATTAGGCCTCATTATCATAATCTCATCATGAACCCAATATTCATCACACATCTCCAAGGATTTAATCATTCAATCATAACATAACCTCATGTATACTCACAACATATACAAAGACTACAGATAAAAATACCATCACACTATTATTTTGAATAATATGTATCTTACAATTATCATAATTGTCTGAAGGACATACATTTCATAATAGACAAAAGTGTATACACATCCCAACATATACCACATGTCCTAACAACCAAATCCCATGTTGGTCTTATCCACTAAACTCTCCAGACAGTTTTGTAGAAATGCCTTCGTGAGTGGATCTACTTCATTATCTTTCATAGTAACTCTATAAAGCTATATATCATGGCAATCTTGAATTTCATATAAAACATGAAATATCCTCAAGATATACTTGGATCTTTACATCCAAAATGCTTCTTATGCCGCATCATTTACTATGATGTACTCCAATTCTGTCATAATGTCTGCTATAGTACTGTTAAGGCCAAAAATGACCGAAACAATTGTGTTGCTGACGTGGACCCTTCCTGATGAATCGGAGCCTCGTCAGCCGATTGAGTGGGATCCTAGGTTGGAAGAACCAGGGTCGTTGATGGATGATAGTTGACTTGTGATGCTTGTTCGACCCTCGAGCAATCCGTATATCGATCGATCGGTGCTGTGAAGCTTAGGATCGACCCTTACTGAAGATTGAGACTCGGCGATCTGCACCCCAAGGAAACGTCGGGGGGTCAGATCTGGGTCCCGACCCAAATCCACTCCGATGCTCAAGTTTGTTGGATATTGAATCTCCACCCCGTTGTTATTTTGATGATGAGCAACATATTATGTTACTAATGATTTCATTGAGTTTGTGTGTAGAAAGTGCATTTTTAATGTAGGTGATGAAGTATGGAATTTTAAGAGCCATGATTCAAAGAATGAAAGTCAAACTTATATGTTGGTACAAGCAAATCAAGGAAGGCACAAAATCAAGTTGCATCCAAGGTTGGAAGGCTAGGAGTATTAAAGAACAAGCACAAAAACTATGTGGATCAAAAGCTTAAGTGAAAGCCAAGGCAAATGGACAAAGAGTTGCTTGTTAGCTCAAATAATGTTATGTAATGCTTTGAATTTTATTTGAGTCTTAGGAATTTGTTAAGGTCTTTTAATTAAGCCCACACACCCTTAGGATTATGCCAAAAATGATTTAAAATGATTTAAATATTTTTTCCCAAGTTTTCGAGCCCAAAGCCCATACTAGGAAGTCTCTGGGAGTCGACTACCACATTGGGAGTCGACTACCAGCAGACAGCCTGGCATCTGGGTCAAATAACTAGATTTTCAAAATCATTTTTATTATTGCATATAAATAAATTTGAAATTATTTTCAAAAGTCTCCATGTTTAAATGCATATAAATGTTGGAAAAGTCTTTTGGTAATAATTTGAATTTCAAATTTCAAATCTCCTTGATTAAGTCAAACATATTTTGGAAATAATTTGAATTTCAAATTTCAAATCTCACTGATTGATGCATTTTTGAAATAGTTTTTTTGAAATGATTTTCATCTTTATAAATAGAGGGATTGAGCCTGGATTTCAAACAAGAAGATATTTCATCTAAAATTATTGTTTCAAACGGTTTTTTAAAGTTCTTTCTCAAGCTCTCAAAATCTTCTCTTGGCCATATTTTAAATTGCTTTTTCAAATATTTTTTGGCCTTATTTTATTGATCTTCCAAAGCTTCCAAATTTCTTATCTTTGAGATCAAGATCATCCTATAGCTACACTTCAACACTTGGGCTTCAAACTGAAAAGGCTATAGGTAATCCTTCAAAAGTGTTATAAGTATTTTTCTCACTTGGGTGTAGTGAGTTGTGAAAGTTCTCGGATTGCGAGGCAAGTAAAAGTCCTCGGCTTGTGAGGCAAGGGAAAATCCTTGTTGTAGACAAGGTGGTTGTAAATCCTCTTGGCGGGAGGTGATTTGTACTATTTACCGATAATAGTGGATTAAAGCCTGAAAAGAGTTTCGGAAACTGGACGTAGCCCTGGAGGGGTGAACTAGGATACATCGTGGTATTCGTGGTTGTTATCTTGGTTTGATTCCTTACTTGCAATTTATTATTTCCGCTATTTCATTGATGCAAGTATTTGTTGATTAAGATTAATAGTAGGTAATTCTATATTAATCTTAGGAGATTTCTAGTTTTTATAAATACTATTCACCTCCCTCTAGTGTTCTCTTTGCCATCTCAGGTCCCAACACTTGGTATCAGAGCGAGATTACAAGATGGCGTCAACAAGAAGACAACTTCCACAAACCTTCGATAGCTCAAATTATGACGATTGGAAAAGAAGGATGAAAGTCTACATTCAATCCAAAGACATCAACTTGACGAGATCTGTGGAGAAGCCATATTACCCACCTACCACACCCGAGTCACAATGGACAAAAGAGGAAGAAGAAATGGAAATCAAAGATGGAGATGTAATTGGATATATTCAAAGTTTTTTGAGTAACAAAATTATTAGTCTTGTGTCAGGAGCGACTACGATGCATCAACTATGGCACATGATAAAGGAGCTTGATGAATCCACCTCTAAAGACTTATCCTCCAACAAATATATAGAAGGTTCTTATACTTGCTACATTGCACAAACAAACGATGAGGTAAAACTCTACCTCTAGTTATGAAGATGAAAATAATGATTTACTTCATGCTTACAATGATTTAGTTAAAAATTATAAATCATTGAAAAGTAAATTTAGTTCTTTGAAGCATGATCATAGGAGTTTAAAGAAAGATCATAATTCACTTCTTATTGATCATGATAAGTTGAAAAGTGAGCATAATGCTTTATTGGATGATTATGAATGTTTAAATCTTGTGCAAGATGAATCTCTTGAAAGATTGAATAATTCTAAGTCTATTATTGAACAATTGATAATTGATAATGATAGACTAGGAGTAGAAAATTCTTTGCTTATGAATGAATGCAATGGCATTAATGGTAGAATTGATTTGTTGTTTAGTGATTTGTCTATGAATAAAAGTATGCATGAAGAGCTTGTTTCTAAATTTGATAATTTCAAGCGCAATGCTAGCTTGAATACTTTTTCTTCGTGTAAACATGATTCCATGATTAAGAATGTTGTTAGAGACAAAAAGAATCATGTTATAAAGAATATGCATGCTAATGCTACTAGAAAGAAATATGCTTTCATGTATGGTAAGATTGCATGCAATAAATTGTTGAAACCCAATGTTTCTAATAGTTCCATTCATAGTTGGATTCTACTAATCATGTGACTATGCATCCATATGCTAAGATTTATTCTATGACCATGCGTAGATTACATGTAATATGTGTTAGGTTCCAAAGAATTTGAGTTTGATTGATAAAAATGCATATATCCATAATATCGTGATGAATATGCATAATTCTAGAAATTCTTTGTATGCTAGGAAAACAAATCCTAAATGGGTTTGGGTTCCTATTGGCTGATCTTCATGAACCCCACATATGCGACACTAAGTCCCCATAACAGGAAAGACGAATTCTCTCTTGGTCATTACTATACTCGCACGCTTCAAGTGTCACTCAACCAAAAACCTTTCAACAGGCCTTGCCTCGAAGCTAGGTCAGAAATCTAAGTGGCTCCATTCATGTACAGGTTCGTACAATGACCTCAAGTCTAAGGACCAACTAGCCTATCATCACAGAGAGTTATCCCTGACAAATTAGTTATGTTGATCATGTGATAACTTTCGTTGGGTCGTTCAGTGAACTCATTCTCCAATGAGCACCTGTGTCTCGTCTCCAACTTCGCCAAGTCGAACGACCATGAGATCATCATCGCCACTTCATGGTGAAGACAAAGACACAATGGTCTATTTGATGTTTCGATATCCTTTTTTCGAAACATCTATGAACACGAACAATTTTAGACTTATGCTACTAACGGTCAAACAATTCTCCATGATCGAGATCCTCATTTTGATACTTGTTTAACCTCACATTAAGTCTTAGGACTTTACCTAGGTTCTAATGTCGACTACATTATTATTAACTTAGATAAATTCTTAACATACAGCTTACTGTAATTTTGAACAAGATGTTTGTACACTTACACAGAGATAAATTGCCTTGAGTTCAAGGGCAAATCTATCTCCCAACATCTTTCACTTGCACTCAAGCCCATTTATCCCGGTATCTCATACCGAATTTAACCATAAGTCTCTCTAGACTTTATGTGGCAGAGCCTTTGTGAGTGAATCTGCTAAACCGTCTTTAGTTATAGACATAAGGAGTTTTCTATGTTCACATCAGACCACACATTTGAATCTCATCCAAATAATTTCCTTGGTATCTTGGAATCCATAATAAATGTCTTTCCTGGATCTAATCCAGCTCATCGTACCTTACGAGAATAATCCTACATAGTTACCAGTCAACTGCACGGTTCATAATAATTTCTAATAAAGTGTCAAACTCTTTGACCACTTTGTCAAAATATATGATCCGGCTCCTTGATGCCTCGCATGCTTTTTATTCGCTCTCACTGACTTTGAAAACTCTCTTGGCTGATTCATATAAGTTTGTTCTTCTAAATCTATTTAGAAAACAGACTATACATGAATGCTCCAGTTTTACTTGTCATCATGAGCATTTTCATCGAGTCTAATCCAAATAAATCTGTACACAGCTGTTGACGAGAAAATTTCATCATAATCCATTTATAGGAGTTAGGATGATAACCGTTCTTAACCAACACAAGTTGTACTTCACTATTTTCCTTCTGCATGATCGCTCCCAGATATACACCCGAAAAACAATGTAGCTTTACCACAAGTGCACGGTTAAGTGGCAAGCGGGTACCGAATCACGAGGATGACTAATGACAGTACTCTATTTTGGTTACTAAGCTATTTGATGGAAAAGTCGTTTGAGAATGGATGGTGTAACAATCGTTTCATTATCAATGCAAATTCAATATAATAAAGATATCTAGGGCTAGGGTATCACTACTATGGATTTTCAAGTCATCGACGTGAGTTATGAAATACCATGCAGTCAAACTTGAGTCAAGGTGAACTTGCCGCAAATAATTGGAGAACCAACTTATGATGTCGCGCTATTGTAGGTCTATAACACTCTAAACTAGAGCCTCGCTGTCGCGCAAGCCTAGTCTAGACTACTAGCATTAAGATCGGCAAGCTCGTCCAATCCAAACTCAAGCTCGTTGTCGCGTAACTTGAGTTTGGATCTAGATCTTGATAGTTGTATCCATTCACTGTCGTGCAATGAATATGAGTATAGGAGAACAATAAAAATGCTAGCTTTGGTCGCCGTCACGCACCAAATCTAGGGAATTTCGATTGTAAACCTAAATCGAATACCTAGGGCTTTACTTGGATCAAGATCCTCTGTTGAGCTCATGAGATCTAAGAGAAATCCATATCTATCCATAGTAAATCAATCAAGATCTAACCTTTCTCACAATTCAAATATTAGATCCATAGGGTTCATCCCTTTACCCTAGAGCAAAGGAACTACTCACAAATCATATTAGAAATCGATAGGAAAACAAGATCAACAATGAAATTAAGCATGCAATCAAGATTCAATAAGCGATATAGCAAAAAAATCATGACTAGCAAGAGATCAAGACAAACCAACGTCTCCAAAGAAGCTTTCAATAGAAAATTTAGATCCAATCTTCAATCTCTCTGCAATATAAAAGCTTAACTATGATTAGAAACTAAAGAAAAATAATTCTAAGAAGTCTATCTGGTCTCTTGGGGCTGGAGACAAAACTGGGCTTAAATACATGCCCAAAAGAACCAAAAAATACACACCAAACTGCCCTTGCGCCGCCAGAAACCCTAGTTTCCTGACTGGGCATCTGCGCCACGTGGCCGAGTACATCAGTCTGCAGATCGTCCAAAAAACAGAGAAGTCAGCTTGGCTCTCTTCGAATTTTTGGCCTCCACTCGGGCGAGTGGAGTTCTTACTCGGCCGAGTGGAATTCACCACTCGGCTGAGTACATTGCGGTACTCAGGCTGGAAAATGTCGTCGTGTCAGTCTTGCTCGCCAAGTAGACTGCTTCACTTGGCCGAGTGAACTGCCTTGCTCGGCCAAGTGGCCTGTTTCAGAGATCATTCCTTCTCCTTTTTGCTTCCGCGTCGATTCCTTCGACGTCCTTCTTCTTCCACTTATCCTCCAGTGTCGTTAACTCTCTGATATGATCATGAGCGACACTCCGGCACGCGTGCAAGTCCTCTAGGCTCCAAATTGCACCCAATTTTTACATATCTCCTGAAATCAGATGAAAAACAATACATAGTGAAAAGTATCGAAACATCGTCAAATAATCATGAAAATCGCGATATGAGCAATCGAAATGGCTTGCAAATATGCAGAAAAAAGGTGTAAAATATGAGCCTATCAAAATCCTCCAAGCTTACCTCTTACGCGTCCTCGAGAAAGATGAGTAGAAAGGCGAACTTGGCGAATAAAAATAAAGAAAAATGGATGAACGAAAAAGAAGGCGAAGTAGTGAAGATACTAGATCATTCTCTCAGAACTTGGAGTTGCACACTCAAATAGCACGACCAATGAATATAAACATGCTAAAGATTTTCACTTCGATACCATTTCATATGGGTGCTTTTGATAGAAGAACTAAGAACATCGAAAATCATATTGAAATATGAAATCATTTTTAGAATCAACATTGTCAAGGGCATGTAAAATGATATACACAATCATAGATCACATAGTTTTCAATTGACCGATTCTACTTGGAGTATAAGAGATATCACACATTTCAAATCGATAAGAATAGAAAAAGATGGTTTTCATGAATTTCGTGCCGACATTCAATTCATGGACATCGTTATACTCTAAGTAGTCTCCGTAAGTATCAAAAATTACTTATCTTAGGTTGTTATGCACATATAGGTAGTCACTCTCTCACACGTCATTGGATCCCCTCCCCCAAGCTTATCTATAAGCGTGATGGCATCAAATATGTAAGTACATCTTTTTCCCCAAATTTTTGTTGCTCCAAAGAAGAATAAGAAGAAAGAAAAGAGGATAGATGGGATTAAGTATGTGCAATGGAACTTCAATTTTTTTATTTTCTCTTTTTTTTCTTTTTTTCTTTTTTACACAAGAACAATCCCAACTAAGATAAAAGGATATGAATATATTTTTTTCTTTTCTTTGGGATTCATGGAGCTTATTCTTTTTAGCAAGGGGAAGATGCAAATATAGGATTTAGTAGGGGGAGATTCACCAACAACTATAAGTATAGACATGATGTTCAAGACATGTGGAGAAAGAAATATACATAACGCCCGGTTCACTCTTTATATGTGCACAACAACTTCAGTAGTGTAATTTAATCTACTCAGTTTGATAACAAAAAAGTAAGCTAATCCAATCATATCAAATGGCAAGCATTCATTCAACCTGGAAGTTTAGAGCATATTTCATGCAAAAAGAAGTGATATTAGAACGACAAAGCAGTACTCCAAGTATAGGCAATCAATGCGTGAAGCCTGGTGTGTTTTCTACGAAGGGTATACAATAATAGTTTCCAGACTCAATTAATGCTAGAATTTCATCCAAATTCATATAATGAGCGATGGAAGTTCTTTTTCTCAAATGCTTATCAATGTATCGTGTATGATATCAGAAATGAAAACGATAGCATGGCAAGAGAGTACATGCATATGAGAAAAGCAAATACCAAGATATAGTCATCATAGGAAATTCATCTCTAGCATCGAAAGTAGGAGAAGTAAAGACGAAACTAAAAGAAACTAACTGTACATATGCAAGTCACTCCAAAAGTAAGAAAACGTGATGCATGGCAAAAAAAATAAAAAGTGAGTGAAAATGAGTAAAAAATGAAAAATAAAGGTAAAAAATAAAGGAAATAAAAATGCGTGTGTGAACACACTCCCCCAAGCTAAAATCACATTGTCCTCAATGTGCTAAATGTGGCGCGAGGATGCATAAGATATGGGAGGGTGGGTGTGGATGCATGTATGGTAAAAGGAAAAATAAAGAAAGTAAAATATGACATGATATATACAAATGATGGATGTAGCAGGCATGCAAATGATGGATGGACAATGCAAAATGGGTACAAAAATGTAAGCCAGAAGTGCATACTCTCCCCAAGACTGATATATAGAATAGTGCCAAGAAAAAAAGCGATCAAAACATGCTGGCAAGCAAAATGGTGGCAAAATGATGGGGCGAGAGGTGATGCAGTAAAATCATGGAAGGCATCTAGTGTGCCTAGACTGGTGGTGGAGCACCAGCACCTCCCTGTGGTGGGGAAGGTGGTGGTAGTGGTGCAGGCTGCTAAGGAATGGGCCGGGGTACTGGTGGTGGTGGAGGCATGCATGCAAGGATCTGGTTCAGCGTAAGCTGAATACCAGGCAGAACGGTGACGCGTGCTTGCACAGAGCTAACAGTGGCGGCGAGAGCCCGAAAATCCACTCCGAGCCCACTCACGGCCCCCTCGACAGCACGGAGATGCTGGATAAGGGCGTCGAGAGCGGGAGCAGAGGGGAGCATAGGAGGAGGTTGGGGCTGATGCACACGGCCACCGTAAATGAGTGGGGCTACTAGTGGGTGTGGGTGAGGGGTGGTGCTCGCTAAAAGACGCTCAGCCTCTGTGGGATGCTGAGACGCAAGAATGCTCCCAGAAGTGTGAGCAGCGGCAGAGGGGATGAGGCGACGACTGAGGACGAGACATGCAGAGAGGTCGTGGACACAGAAGTGGGGACAAACATCACGACACTCTTGATGAAAATAGCAGCAGCGGAGACAAAATGGTCGACGACTGGGGAGGTTGTGGAAGCAACAGAAAATGACTCCCCAGGGGTCGAGAAATCAGGTGAGGATAGGGTCTCGACTGTCGAAACTAGGGAATGCTCGCCTCTCTCAAATGTAGCAGGGGTGGCGCTCTCAATGCTCATGTAAGAAATGGGATTAACACTCAATTGCACAGAGGTGGTGATGGTGGTGGTGGTGGTGGTGACAGACACAACAATCGTGCTCCCGGCACTGGCAGATGTGTGGCCAGAAGTACCGGGGCTGGAATCAGATCAGGTGCAGGTTGTGGGATAGGGATCTTCGGGGCAAGATGGCCGAGAAGGGGATCCTGCTGGGCATCCTCAGGCTCGAGTACATAGGCAGCTGGGATGAGGAGCTCCATCTCTGGTCTCCACTCCCCACCTGCAGGTCCAATGTGGGTCCGAGCAGTGCTCGGAAGCACCATATAATCCGCTGAAAATGGACCATGTAACCAAACCCAGTGGTGCTGAACATGAGGATACAACATCCACATACGGGCCATAACATCTATAGAAAGGGAAGTGGGGCCTGTAGGTCGGAGCAAACTAGTAGGGAGCTCAATCTTGCACATAGGAGCAAGCAAGGTGATCAAACCGCCACAACATATCACCGTCATAGCGGTGACTGAGGAAATGATGTGGTCAAGATACTAGCTGGCAATATCAATCTGAGTGGCGGGGACTAAGACATCCCTGTCGCCCTCAAAGGCTCTCTCTCTCGTCATCGCGTAGAGCATATAGAGCTCAGGCGTAGACATCATCCCAGGCTCATACCTCGCAAGAATGGTGGTCGCCATAAGGTCTGAACAATACGTAGGCAAGGGTAGACGATAGAGGAGGCCTTGGCCCAACTAGGGTCAAAGGCAAGTGGCGATCCCGTGATCCTAGTCCAGAATACGTGTGCGTCAAAGGAAGGAGGGGTGTGGTGCGTGGGACCAAAAGCGCGATCGGGGTTGGGGACATGGGGCCAATGGAAAAAGGCACGGAGCATATCGAGAGTGATCTCGCACTCCCGATCCATCAGGCAAATAGTGCACCCCCTGGGAGTCCTACAAATAGAACTCAAGACCTCGAGGGTCGAACGGATGTAGGTGTCTGCCGACACCGAAAGAAAATCACGCCACCACATGTTGTCGTACAACTGGAGTAGCCCCTGAAATACCCCTAGGTGCTCAAGATCATCTATGTGCATGAACCTAGAGGGGACTATCGAAAGATGGGAGAGCCTCTCAAATCTGGCGCGGTATGCGTCATCTCTGAAAGTGATCCCCATCGTGTCGATGGTCGTGGCGGGTTGTGCTGGTGAAGGTGGAATAGGTGAAGTAGGAGGCGGAAGTATGGGTGGTTGATCGCTAGGAGGAAGGGAGTCTGTTGTAGCGGAAGAAGGACCGGGGTCGCCGGTCTTCTTCCGCTTGGCAACGGGCTCCCGCGCACGAGACCTAGTGCGTGGTGGCATCGTGATACCGTGAAGTACGCAGAAAATCACAACGTGCCAAAAATAAAATAGGGAATGGGTGTACCAAGCACGATGCGACTCCTCGTAAGTGAACCGAAAGAATGACGCCTCCCCTGCAGCTCCAAATTAGCGCTAGATCTCCCCCAAGATATCCTGAAGAACAAAAACAAAGGATTAGCAATGAATATCAAATAATCGAGGGGTAGATCCAGAGAAATAGGCGTAAATAGGGTTTAATTTGGATTTGGGGCAGATTTGGGCTTACGAAATGGGAAAATAGGAGAAAGGGGCGAATTGGGGTGTTGGAGGGCTGCCGATCGCTGGCCGACGGCGAGTGGTGTCACGCCCCGCTCCCCAAATACCTGGAATTTCTCTATTTTTTTTCCTTTTTTTCCAAGTATCCTGAAGAGTGAGGGTAATGAGAGGAAAGAGAGAGAACGAGAAACTGAATATGCAAGCCAATGCGCACATGCTGGGATAGTACAAGTATAGTTTCAGAATAATATCAAACAAACCCAATAAATATCATAGAATAACAAAAACATATCATATATAACAACTTTCATTTATGTACATAGTCCAGGTACACCACTACATATACACCGTCATTCTCCACCTCACAAGACAACCACGTCACACCACAACTACAGCTCATACAAAGTGTTACCCCTGAAACCCGACTCCAAGTCACCACCAACCATGCTGCCCTTGCTACCTGAAAAATAGGGAGGAGCACGTCAATGCGCGTCCCAGTAGGAACCAACTTGTATTTGGAACATCATTTTAAGGTTATCAATCCACAAGGCGAGGCAAAGGAAATAGGACATATAAACTAAGTAATATAGCGGAAAGTAAATAGCCAAGTAAGAAGATCATACATGCGGTCCAGTGTCGAGCTACTGCAAGAAAAGGGTTAGCACGAATAATAAAGCAATTGTTCACACCAACATGATCTAAAAGGGAAGGTATTAGTGCCAACAGTGTAACACAATATATGATATCACCAGCATAGCAGATAAGGACAAAGAACGTGCTGCAAGCAAAGAAGTAACATGCAAAATTCTTATTTTACAATTGAATTGATTGGAAACTTGGGTAAACTGTGTGATACCAGGACCTGTATGTCACCTTAAATTTGGGGTGAATATAGCATACGACGCAGTGGACATGGGCACTGTACGCCGGGCCTCTCAGCTCCCCCGTCCCTGACAGGAGTGAGGCCTCCCATAATAACACAACCTCCGTATGTGCCCTCCACTCTCGATAAAGGCGAGTTAGAATAAATATCATATATCACATTATCATTTCCCCCAACTTCTAAGTCCAGGCCTCATATCTACAATTTACTCAAATTCCATATAAACCCAGATTTTGCTAACTCACCCTCCTTAGAGAGGATTGAGACATTCTAAATCATCAATTAAACATCATAAGTCATCCTATAAGAGTCATGATAGCATGGTTTCACAGTGTCAACGTTTCTCATTCATATCGATCTGGGTCATGCACCTAAGTGTCATGCCCTCTATCATAACCACATCATATATCAACATGGGTCATGCACCAACGTGACATACCCTCCATCACAACTCATTGGTACATCACTTATGAAATCATGCCATACATGTCCCGCAACATCACAAATCCATAACATGGTTCATGGGAGCACACTTCTCATGTTTCTCAATTTCCATTTCATTAAGGCATTTCAACAAAACGTGGAATGCATTATATATAACATCTCAATCACATTGGCAATATGATTGCATATCACAACAATCAAACTCCCTTGATATAATAACAACAAGTATGGACGATATGAGTAAAATTGGCAATTATACATAATTTAACATCCCATAGAAATGGCTCAACTTGTTGGAAATTGTAAACAGTCACAACAATGACCACAAATCATCATTTTCCATTGATAATTTGACAAACCTTCCCAAATGCAAGTTGTAGATATGGTAGTTTTGGATTCACAGATAAAATTTCGTGCAACAATATTAAGTAGGTGATGTATGGTGAATTATTTGGTGAAGTGTGTTAAGTCTGTTTTCCAGACAGATTTCAGAGTCTGTAAAGATTACTGTTTTGGACATGTTTTAGCCAGAATTTCACAAAATATACAATGTGATGAAATTTTAGAGAAACTTGTTAACTTTCCAACGAGATCAAGAACATAAAATTTTATTGTGTGTGCAGGTACTGAGGTCAATTTTACTAAACTGTGTCAAAACTGAAAATCAAACAGACATGTTATAAAGATGTAATTTTTGCGCATAATTTCTAAATTGAACATATATCAAAATTTATATGATTTTGGGATAGAACTTCGAGATCTACAAGTATATATTTTTTCGAAACATAATGCAAGCTACAGTAACCATAATTACAGCAACAACATGCAATAGAATTTTAAGATTTCAAAAGAGATAATTTTGCTTCGAATTTCATGGGGTTATGCATGGAATTGAATCATGTCACCTTAATTTGATTACCCCAACTACATATTAAATAATCATGATAGAAAAACATGGTAGAAATAACAATTCCATGGAATTCCAAATCCAAGTAAATTCCTACCTCAAAATTTGATTTTTCTTATTCTCCTTCTCTTCTTTCTTCTCCACCTTCTCTCTTGCAACCACTTGTGTTTCATGGTTTTAGGAGGAAGTAATTAGGGTTTTCAATAGGAGGAAGAGGATAAAAGGGGGTGGGGATGGCCGGCCATGGCTAGGAGGGAGAAGGGAGAGAGGAGAAAATGAGAGAAGGAAAGAGAGATATCTAGATTTCTCTCCATTTTTCTTCTCTCTTCTTTTTCCTTTCTTCCCTTCCAAGAAAGGAATATTCCAAGGAAATATTCCATGAGGAAATGACCAAAATACCCCCCCATCTTATAGGTAATTACAAGTTTGTCATTACTTTACGTACACACCATTTTAGTATGTACACACAACATCTTTGGTCAAAATGACCATTTCGCCCCTCACCTTTCTAAAAATTTACGGGGGTTGCCATTGACCCCTAACCCCTTTCACACTAGCATGGCTTCCCTACACACACCCATGCATGCCTACACATGCATACGTGCACCACACACCCACGTCCAACACATTCCTGTTGTTTTACACCCACGACGTCATTCGCACTTCTCCCGCACTCATTCTCGCTTCCTCGTCTCTTAGCCACGTATTACGGCCTAATCCCCCTTGTACTACGCTACATACATCCATATCTACATTTATTTCATGCCTGCCCACATATCGTAAGTAGAAATACCACGTGTGTTCAGTAGAATACATGTATAGTTCAAAATAGAGCATGACATCCTACCCACCTTAAAATAAAGTTCTTCCTCGGACTTTCTAGGGTGTGAACCCTGACCAAGGTCAACTAGGTATGATGGTCTTCTACCTATGAAGGATAAACAAGAATACATACCTGCACCACACCTATATACGTTATATACTTCATTGTCACCCATACGCATTTGCGTTACATGCATATCACGGATACATCCTACTATTCGTCTAATAGCACACCCACATCACTATGTGTATCACTACACACATGTATATACATAGGCATCCTTTCCATGAATATTTAAGCACACACATATATATACTAACAGATACACAACACACACACACACATACCATAAATAGGTCTCTATACGTATCATTATACGTATCCAGATCACTACTCGTACCTATATGATATGGACATCACTTCATGTCCATATCACGATACATAAGGCATTCATACATGGCATGCTTTCATGTGTATCACAATTCCTTCAAGTATAACGACCTATGTTCTACTTGTTTATATATTTACATATACATCTATATCTAAGCAGAGACACACCACTATACACATTAATCTACACACCATTACTTGATAAACAGGGTCACTATCATGGTGTCACACCGTATGTACACCGGATATCTATACACTCAATACTTAGTCATATGAGTTCACTCGCATCCATAGACACATAAATATCTATATACACACAATATTTAGTCACATCCATACATACATTCACGTGCACGTACTAACACATGCATGATCGATTCACATAAGGTTCACAATCATAACTATAAATAAATATACACATAACCACACATCCAAGCAGTGCACCTACTGCCTCACACAGATAGGTACATGTACCACACACAATACACACAAGAGTGCACAACATAATACGTCTCCGTATATGCCATATCTAACTAGATTGTCATTTCACATGCACATACTGCCACAATAGTCAAGTAAACATAAATATCCAACTACACGCCACACCCACGTATAAATATTCAAACAAGCACACACATCTCAATACCCACATATCAAACAGTTTCATTCACTTTTATTCATCAAACATGTATACATACACTTATATTCCATATCTATCACATTTACATCCACATTGCATATTTATATACATACACACATACTCTGGTACAGACCCATATATACACACATACAAACAAGAATACATTTATCCAAGGCACACGGAGATACACTGGATAGATAACCCTATAGGATAGATCAGCAGGTAAACAAACAAAGATATGTATAAGTATATATATATACATCCATTCACTCAATATACACATCATTACATATGCACCTACTGCACACTACACATACATGGACACATCCAAACACTCCATCGTGACACGTATAACAAAAATCCCTACAACTATGGTACATATTCACTTATACGCAACAAGCAATACCCCACATAGATACTCTCATGCACATATTCATTATACTCCCACAGATGTATAATTATCAATACCATACATAGATTTCTGAATCCACATATAGCCAAATACAAGTACACACATACACACAACACTATTATACTAATAGTAGATATGCACACAACCATGCAAATACACACACACACACACACACACACACACACACACACACACTAGCGAATGCCCGTGCCTGGAGGGCACGGCAAAGGTCGTCTCACGGACGCAAAACCGAGGGGGACAGCTGGCTCAAAGGCGAAAGAATGACGAGGACAGTCGTCTCCCGGATGCAATACCGACGACGAAAAGGTAGTCATAACCCGTGCCCGCGGGCATGGTTCAGTTAAGATTTTCTCCCGTGAAATCTTTGTTCCCCAAAATATTATTTACGCAGCCAAATTTTAAAGGAACAACAAATTAGCGTAAAAATATTTAGTGACGCAGGAGCATTCGCCGCGTAACAACAAAGCGGCGCGAAAAATACATTATGGATAATTTGACCAAAAATGAGGAATTATGTTCATGTTGAATCAAACTATCCTGCTAATTTCATTCTATCAATCTGTGAATAAATACACATATATTTTTAAGTGTCAAACACAGATGGGTGTTGTATCCAGTCTATACTAACATGACACTTTTGGTTTGGAGAAGCATCATGTGTATAATGTATGAAAAATGAGAAGTGCCTAGCATGTATGCTAGTACAGTAGTCACATAGGATCCTAAGGACCATCTCAGGCTTTTAAATTATCCAAGTAAGTTAGGAAATTTAGGAAGCATGTATATTATATGTGCTAAAATCTATAACATCTATAACAGCAAAGTCGTAGTTGACATATATAAGCAGTAATGTCATGACATACAAAACTTTAAGTCACTGTAAATTAGTCATTGGGGGGAGTTGAACAAAAAATAAAAGAGTAGAAAGAATAACCAGGGTATTAGTAAATAGAACATGCTATTAAGTTATTAACATCTAATGTCGGACAGCTAAAATGAGCATAATTAACATGCATGTTACTTTCTATAAGCCAAATAAGGAAACTGGATTCAAGTGCTTAGAAATTTGCTTTGCAAAATAATCAAAAACAACAAAGACTATAACCCAAATCCTTGAAGTTGGCAGCATGATGGAGTGCGGAAGGTATATGACATGAAAATGCATTATGGATAATTTGACCAAAAATGAGGCATTATGTTCATGTTGCATCAAAGTTCTTGTTGCATCAAATTATTCTGCTAATTTCATTCTATCAATTTGTGAATAAAGGCACATATATTTTTAAGTGTCAAACACAGATGGGTGTTGTATCCAGCCTATACTAACATGACACAAATGGACCTAGATTCCCTCCGAACTCTCAACCCATCAACCACAACATTGATCAGATTCTGTGCATTAGCCATGTCACCACGTTCCCCCCAATCACATCCAACCATGAAAACAATTGCACTTGGTGAAGTAAAAACATCATGCAAGCAGCTATTAAAATTTACATTTGTTACATCAAAAAGTAGCACCTTAATAATGTTACACAAAATTCATTTAGATCCAGTTCTATTAGTCTAAGCCAAGTAGCACCATAATAATATTTACATTTGTTACATCAAAAATACATCTGTTACATCAAAACTGTTAATATACAATCCATCATGGTTCAACAGGAAACTTTCGCTTCATTACATTATTAAGGGAATGCGTGTCAATCCCAATCCAACATCGTGTGTCATCTGGATGCACAATAACCTAGGTAAATTACAAACATAAATTGGTTAGAGAAATAAAGAAATATGTGATAATATTAGTAATTTAAATTTAAAAAGTTTTTACCTTATGCGGGGGAGCATAGGTAGATGTGCTTTATGGACCCAATCAAGCTCCTTAAGAACTAACTTCCAATTCTATAACACAAACGATATGTTGATATTCAATGAAAATGATATTGTGGGAATAAAATTCTAATATTTTTTACATTACCTCCATAACACATGTTTCATGTGCATCAATATTCCCTGTTAACTGTGCTTCTACAGTTCTTTTTGCATCTTGCTGAAAATAATAATAATAATAATAATTTACTAACTTAAAATTCTTAATATGAAAATGATAACTTATGTATTGGTCAGCATAACTTGTCCCACCAAATTCTTTTATAATCACGCAACGTGACATCTATATTATTTTGAGCAAGTAACACAACCTAAGAGAACAAAAACTATTAAGAAATGAAATGAAATGAAATAAAATATATTGTAAAAAATGCCAACGTACAACTGAATCATTTAAACTTAGTGTTAAAAGAATATTACATCCCAAATGGTAACCAACTGAATCATTGAAATTCGTTACATGAAATTTCTAATATCCAAAAATACTGGCAATTTCTAAATAGCATAACCAAAATGGATTATTTACCGGGCATTTTTCTAATAACCTTGACTTAATTTGTTGTCTAAACATTTCTAAAAATAGCAAGCATTAAAGCTAAAAAAATTTCTAAATAGCATATGTAGCATATGCATATGACAGGATGCATAGCATCAATTTTTTCAGTCTAACATGCCAAATATCATAGCATCAATACGTCTGAAAACCCAAAAATTTGGCTGACAATTTTTTGGGAGGCTTGATAGTAAATTAGGTATCAAAAAAATATTCAAATATTAAAAATCAGTTTGAAATTGGAATTGGAACTGGAATTGGAACTGGAATTGGATTTAGCATCAATTGGAACTGAACTTTTCTATTGGAACTGGAACTTAACTTTTCATCAATATTGGAATTGAAACTTTTCTAATAGAACGTTTGAATATGAGTTCCAATATTCATACAAATATGCACCAATTGGGTATTTGAACTGGAATCTATTTGAAGATCACAACAAAGAGCTGAAAAAATAAAAAAACTGAAGAACACAACAAAGAGCTGAAAAAATCAGTTTGATATGCTATTTGAATCATATTGATGCCGAAAATTTCAAATTTCAAATTCAAATATGCTAAATTTGATATGCCAACTGAATTATTTCAGCTTGATATTGAAATTTGAATCATATTTCAATACATTTCAATACATAAGTTGAAATATCAAGTTATGCTCTGTAACTTGACTGTCAACTTATGCTCTGTAACTTTACTGTAATATTGGCATTGATATATACTGAGTTTCTATCTGAATTTCTATCTGAATATTGGCATATCAACTTGATAGAAATTGATATGCCAATTTGATATGCATAAGTTACCTAAGTCAATATTCAGATAAAATTTCTATCTGAATATTGGCATATCAATACATAAGTTGATATGCCAATATTCAGATAGAAATTCATATTCAGATATAAATTCATATTTAAACTCTCATCCAATATTCAGATAGAAATTCATATTTGAATCATATTTCAATACATTTACAGCAAAGTTACAGAGCATAAGTTGAAATATCAAGTTTACAGTCAACTGAATTTTTCAGCTTGATATTGAAATTTTTTCAGCTTGATATTGAAATTTGATATAACAAGTGAAATGTATTGAAATTTCAATATTCAAAATAGTTATTCAATTTGATGTATGAGTGGGACTAAGCAAATAACTATAGTTTACAGAGCATAAGTTTACAGAGCTATAAGTTTGAGTGGGACTAAGCAAACTTTGCATGAACTTATGACTGATGTATGAAATGGGTCGACTTGACTATAAGTTTACTGAGCTATAAGTTTGTATGAAATGGGTCAAGTTCATACAAACTTACTGTCCCAAGTTGACCCATTTCATACAAACTATAGTCAAGTTCATGCAAACATATAGCTCTGTAAACTTTGCATGAGTGGGTCATCTTATAGCTCTATAAACTTCCATTTCATACATCAGTAAATATGCAAGCTCATGTTTGAGTGGAATTTTGACAGGAAGGCTCATGTTGCATAATTTACAGAACCAAACTTTCATTTCCTGTAAAATTTTGATGTATGAAAATTTTTGTAAACTCCCATTTTACAGAACCAAACAGTTCCTGCAAATTTTGAAATGCTTCCATTTTACAGACCAAACTTGTTTATGTTGATGTCTGAACCAAACATCAGTAACAAAACATCAGTAAAAATGATATAAGATTTTGATGTCAAAAGTTACAGAACCAAAATTTTACACATCATTAACTTGGATGTGTAATTTGGTTTTGTAAAAATGCTATAAGATGAGAAAAAGTTACTGGAAATGGAAGTTTGGTTCTGTAACTTGGATGTGTAATTTGGTTCAGACACCAAATTTTACTGAACCAAACTACCATTTTACAGAACCAAAAAGTTCATGCAAATTTTTGTAAACTCCCATTTCATACAGCAGTAAATATTCAGTTTGAGTGGGTCAACTTGGGACTAAGCTATAAGTTTGAGTGGGACTAAGCAAACTTTGCATGAAATACCACAATAGTTAGTCAAAATAGTGAGCATAAGTTTACAGGGCATTGATATATACTGATTTTCAAATTTTGAAACTCAGGGTTCAATATCCATCAAGTTTCAAAATAGTTATTGAAATTTCAGTTTCAGATAGAAATTAACAGAGCATTGATATGAATTTCAATCAAGTGTCAATAACCAATTTCAAACTTAAACTTGTCTGAAGGATATTGAACTGAAATTTTCAATATTCATTTATCTCATTTATCTCATTTATCTTAACCAATTTCAATATGAACTGAAATGAAATTGATTGATGGATATTGAAATTTCATCAATGGATATTGATCCTTGAGCATATGACATAATTTCAATTTCAATGGATTTCCGTTTTTGTTTAACAGGATTTTTGAGCCTTCTTGTACATCGAAACTGATGGATAGGCTCAATATCATTAAAACTGATGGAAAGGCTCAATATTTTGACATGAAGGCTCAAAATCCATCAGTTACAAAAAATTCCATGGATTTTTGACATGAAACTGATTGTCCATTAGTTACAAAAATTTCAATTTCAAATGACAGGCATGCTCAATATTTTTGAGCCTATCCATCAGTCTCATTGTCCATCAATTTTTTGTTTCAATTGAAATTTTGAGCCTTGAGCATATTTTTGTTTAATAGGATTTTTGTTTCAAGTTCAATTTCATAGGCTCAATATCCAGGAGTTCAATTTCAATTTCATTTTCCATTTCATATGCATAGTATGACATGGGACTGCAATCCTGGATATTTGACTAATGGATATTGAAATGAAATGAAATGAAATTGTTTAATATGAATTTCAGTTTCATATGCTCAATGCTCAAAATTGTTTAAGTTTAAGTTTAATTTAACTATTTTCAATATTTAAGTTTAAGTTTCAAGGCTCAATATTTTGAAAATAAAACATAAATACTTAAACTTAAATAGTTTCACTGCTCAAAAACTTGATATTGAACTGAAACTTGAACTTAACCTTGATAACCAATATAAAACTTAAATACTTAAACTTAAATAGTTTCAATGCTTAAAATTTCTATCTGAGCTGAAAAAATTTACATCAAGCTGAAAAAATTCAGAGCATAACTTAAACTTTTCAATATCAAGTTGAAAAAATTCAGATATCAAGCTGTAAATTTCTATCTGAATTTCAATATAAAGTTTCAATTCAAATAAAACTTAAATTTTCAGTATTGAGCTGTAAATTTTTCTGCATATCTTTTCATCAACTTTCAATATCAAGCTGTAAATTTACATCAACTTTTCAATATCAACTCAATATGCTACAGTATTCTCTTTTCATCAACTTTCAATATCAAGCTGTAAATTTACATCAACTTTTCAAATTCTCTTACCCTTGGTATAATGATTTAGTTACAGTATGTTATCAAAACATGAATGCTTTAGTTTTAGGTCATATTCAAATTGCTTTAGTTACAGAATTTGAATATAATATCAAACATGAATGCTTGGTAACATTGGGTTTGGGTAATACCAATGATTTAGTTTCATTGGTATATGAAACTAAATTTTTTTTCAGGAGGGCACATCTCCTTGCTTGCATGCTTGAATATGATTCAAGAATTTCCCTTGCAAATGATTCAAGCCTCATGCAAATTTTTTGATATGATTCAAGCAAAATGATTCAGCAAGCACAAATGATTCAAGAATGCAAGCAAATGATTCAAGCATGCAACCAAAAACTGTTTAACATGAAATTTTTTTATCGAAACCATTATCTTTCATGTGAACCTTGTTCCTAAACGTTGATTAAATGTAAAAACCAACTATTTTGCACCAACAGCAACTATATATGGCACCAAGCATTTGCAAAATGCACCAATCATTTTCACCAAATTGTAAGAAGATACTATTTTCCAAATGCACCAACAGTTGATTAAATGGTTAAAAATTTAAAATCCACTATTTTGCAAAATTTCATTCATAAGACAAATAGTTGCGTTTGCATTTTGCTTATAGTTGCTTTTTCATTCATAAGACAAATATTGAAACATAGGGTTGCTTTTTCATTCATAAGCATAGGGTTGCTTATAGTTGGTTTTCATTCATAAGACAACTATTTTTAAGCATAGGGTTGCTTTTTCATTCATAAGACAAAATTTTTAAGAAAATAGTTGCTTTTTCATTCATAAGACAAAAATTTAAAAAGCAACTATTTTGCAAAATTTAAAAAGCAAAATTTCATTCACAAGACAAATAGTTTCATTAATTTTTCTCATTTGCTTGCAGTCTGCATTTACAAACAGAACAAAGTAAGATTATATTAGCATTTTCAATTTTGGTTTCAGTTTAATATTGTTTCAATTTCAGAACTGCTAGAACATAGTCAAATATTCCAGAACAGACATTTTCCAGAACAAACTAAAACAGACTGCAATTTGCCTTGTCCAATATTCCAAGTGCAAACCAAAACATAGTCCAATATTCCAGGACATAGTCCAAGTGCAAACCAAAACAGACTGCTATCTAATTCAATTGCACGTGGACTAAATTGCAACCTTTTTAAGTCCATATGCTATCTAGTTTACCTTTTTCAAGTAAGATTATATTGGGCTATCTAGCTTCAATTTAGAGGTTCAGGTGCTTGCAGTCTGCATTTACAAACAGAACAAAGTAAGATTATATTAGCATGACAACAAACGTTTTGAATTGAAACTATTCATTCAAAACTATTCAATGAAACTATTCAAACTAAAATTTCTCCATGGGATCAATTATGGATTGCTTCTAAAAAGGTAAAGGAATGATGTTACTCACCGGGAAAGAACACGTTATGCCTGAACCATAGAAATGATATTCAGCTCCCATGTCAAATAAAGCCATGTCTCCATCTTTTAGCATCTACAAAGATATGTAAATGTAAGTTACAAATAGAAGGAACCCAACGTCATACAGGGACAACTGAAATTTAACATTATGAAGGGAAATACAATTTCAAATGAAGGATCACATGCAACTTTGATACCAATAAAATTCAAAAAGAAATAATAAAATTTGACTATGAACCCCCTAGCTATCCCAAATCCAAATTTTTTTATCAGTAGAAGCATTAATGGTTACAATATTCAGTAGTTGTATCAAACTAATTAAATTATCTACTAAAGAATTTGTGAGAGTTCTGCAAGTTAAGCTGACATGCCTAAGAATTCTCACGCTAGCCATAGTGTGACTAACGGCTAAAGATTTTTCAGAGGAAATTGGTCCAATGCTATCTATATATATCAAGCAGTGGTCCAAAATGCGCAATCAACCCCCTTCCCACCACTCACCCTTGTCTCAGGAAGAAAAGAAGGAAGTTGCATAAGGACACTTTGCCAACATTAAGAGACAAAGATTGATCTATAATTTTGAAGCTCTAAATAAACCCAATCTATTAATATTTATTATCATTACATAATTAAATATATTATATATGCTTGAGGTTTCTATGTGATATATTTAATTCTAATTATTACCTCTGCTTCCCTCAGGCAAAAATTCTCCCCTTTCTGTTGATTCAGCTCTACCCCTTGATCAATAGTGTCAGCCTATCCACAAACAACAGAGACAATAAAATCAAAATATTAATAGCTCTTAGAAACAAACTGCATGCATTGCAAAATTTTGAGACTGTCCATAAGTAAATGAATTTCAGTATAGCCCAGTAAGAGGCAGATGCATTGCAAAATTTTGAGAGATTGAACAGGAAAGATTAGGGAGAACATAAAGAAAGTTCTTTTATAAACGCCTCCACAATCGGTTTTTTTGGTATTGTTTTGCGAGGAAACAAATTGTAACAAGTTCTCCTTGTTCTGCCGTAACCCAAGCAATCAGAAAGTTCAAGGTTTAGAAGTTCAGCGGTCATACTGAGCTTCTTTTACAAAGTCTCCATAACATTTTGCAATAAACCTAATGACTTAAAGAAATAAATCATGTTATACAACCAAGTAATTGGTCTCCACAACACATTTTATTCTTCTTTGTTAATTAACTATGGAAATACAGTTAGCATAGAAAGCAAATCCCATGGCATCTGTGTTAGTCGAAGTAATTCCCTATTGCAACCATAAATTATGCCTTTTGATTAAAATGAACTCAAAATTTTTAAGTGTAAAGGTCAGCGTTCACATGAAGCCACTCTCAAAGTAAAAATTATCAGATAATAACCTACACATAGCATGATTCTCTTACACCAAGATCTTAAAATGTTGATTGATATATGCTAATACATTATGATCCTGGCAAACCAGCCCAACCATGATATTTGCTTCCAGCATTGAAATTGGAATATTAGGGCAAACATCCTAGTTCACTCGTCCTTCATGGCCAAAAAACCATCTATGAAAACACTACATACAGGACTAATCTTAACCAACTCAACCTGGATAACCAAAGGCTAGCTTTTACCATTTCTCTGAAGTGGTCCAGTAAATTCCAAGAAAAAAATGTTTCAAAATGGCTTATTGATATAACAGATGAGGACGATGTTCATTAAATCAAAGGCTCCTAAGGTTGGTAAAATCACAAACAAAATCACTATATGCATCAATAAAGAAGTGGGGCAAATCAGTTATTGAGCTATACTAATTAAACAATATAGTGTGCATTTTTTGTATTCGAAAACATTCATTCAAGAACTAATCATTCACACACTGAAGTAAAGGGTGCAAGATAGAGTTGAGAACTATGAAATTATATGGAAGAAACTAAAAAAATTGAGACTAAAATAACATGTTGCAAGCAACATATAACAAAAAACCCTAGATATGAAAAGTGACAGAATTTCATGTCACATGGGCCAAGCGTTCCTCCCTCCTAGCTAACTTCCTCTCCTTGCTTGCCTTACTCTTGGCACCAAATGTATGTTTTTATGCCCCAAGACTTCTCTATAGCAAAGGAATTGTCATTTAGGATGACAATTCTTATTTCTATTTCTACAGCTTCTTGCCACATGATCGCTTGATAAAATGGTAAAGAATCTATCTATTCTCCTATGTATGTGGAACGGCTGCTGACAGTGGTTTTGTGCATATAATTCAGGTTAAACTATGGGATTTATCAAACAATCAGCCATCATGTGTAGCTTCTAAAATATCAAATAACATGTTGCACCTCAGTTTTTTGTCCAAAGGAGTAACTGCATAATGATATATACAGTGGGAAAGATGATAATGTTCACCATGCAGATATGATAACCTCATGTTAAATATTGAACTTCCTCATTTTGATTCAGCCAAATACTCTGCATATTATCTAGTATTCGAATTCGTGGCCTATTGTTCATTTTTGTGATCCTGCAACCGTAAGCACATTAATGGCAGGATCACAAAAATATTAACACATTCAAGCATTCTGTCTTTTGTAATGGCAGGAAAAATATTGCTTGCCTCCTAATCAATTAATTCAGAATATTTATTGGCAATAAAATTCTGTCTTTTGTTGGCAACCATTACAAAATTCAGAATTTTATAATGCTTGGCAATAAAATTCTGTCTTTTGTTGGCAATAAAATTCCAAATCACAAAAATATTGCTTGCCAATAAAATTCTGTCTTTTGTAATGGCAGGAAAAATATTGCTTGCCTCCGAATCAATTAATTCAGAATCTTTATTGGCAATAAAATTCTGCCTTTTGTTGGCAACCATTACAAAATTCAGAATTTTATAATGCTTGGCAATAAAATTCTGTCTTTTGTTGGCAATAAAATTCCGAATCACAAAAATATTGCTTGCCAATAAAATTCTATCTTTTGTAATGGCAGGAAAAATTCTGTTTTTTGTAATGGTTTTAATTGATTCAAGCATTCATGGCCAACCCCCATTCAGAATCAATTAAAACCATCAAAGACAGAATTTTGCTTGCCTCCGAATCCAAAAAAGTTGCAATTTTTTCATCACCCAATGATTGGAGATAGGAAACCCGTTAGCGGTATTGCCAAAAAAGTAAAATGCAGGACAATTTCAATTTGGTATGTTAAATGCTCATCTCTCATGCAACCAACAAAGGAATAGGTTGCACATTTCTCAGTCATTAGAAATAAAAAACTTACCAAACATATTTAGGACCATGCGCATGGTGATATTGGCCTTCGAATTCCATTTGGATCGGTTACAACCTTCGCAAAATAAGAAACCAGTGTCAGAAGTTTCAGGTCTAATCCTTCAGAATTGTAATTTCTTTTAGAAAGAACAAATGAGGAATGAACAGAAAGAACATTTAATCAAAATGAACATTGAGTAGACCTGAAAAAATTTGGATTTTTTCAGGCCCATCGCAGGACCCATTTAATTTATTTTCAAATAACATTGGATTAGACCTAAAAGAACTTTAATTTCTTTTGAAAGAACATTGGATTAGACCTTGAAGAAATAATGCAATTAGAAAATCACAGGACTTCCTTTCAAGCCCCATTTAATCAAATTTCAACTAAAAATTCTGACACTAAAATCACAGGTGTTCTACATTTCAAGACTTCCTTTCAGAAATAGCAAACCAGTTTCTTCCTTTCAGGACTATCCTGCTTCGTTTCAGAACTTCCCCTTGGGCTATGTTTAGGGATGCTTCCTTAATGACTGCATAATGACTGTATAATTGGGATTAATGACTACATAATGACTGGTAGAAAATTACATAATGACTGCATAATGATCATTTCCCCTTGGGCTATGCTTCCATATTGTAGCACATCACTAGTAGAATATTACATATTGATTGCATAATGATCAACAACGAAAAAAACAGCCTACAAATTGCAGAAAGAAAATAGCAGGAGCTATGCCAAAGATTAATAAACGATTTCAGCAAGAAAATTTTACAGATCTATTTACAAAGTGCATGTCATTATTTGATGTCAGCTCGCATATAATTTCCCGTGAGCTATATTGCCCTTATTGCCCATATTACAAAACCTGCATGCATAGTCAAACATTTAGCTTTAGCATGGAGTTAGCAGAATATTGCAACAAAGTTACTGGCAAACATCTATATTTCCCAAAAAATTAAAAGAGAGGCAGAAAATTGCACATTAGGATGTAGTTAGCAGTCCCCAAAAAATTATGACTTCACTCTTAAGAGTGTAAAATGACAACTAATTAACTTACCCTAATCAATTGAAAAATAAAATTACATATTTAGAGCCCAATGTTCATGATTGCTCCAGAACTTCTGCACCCCATTCTTCACATCCTGCTGACTCCCCATTCTTCACATCATCCCAAATAATTGAATTAGGTTTCCATTTGTTAAGGGTTAACAAACTTCCCAAAATTTTGAATCAGCCTTCTTTGCTTAAAACGCAACCAGAAACATCCCAAAATTTTGAAAGGGCCGATCCAATCATACATGTATGAAGATAAAAATGTAAGCGTTAGTTTCTTCACCCTTTAACTTGTTCAAAAAAAATCATAAAAAAAAATCCTCGGCCTTCTCTCTGGACGCCAAGCAAATCCTTCGCCGTCTCTAGCATAAGGTTTTCTTGATTCTTGACAAATTCATGGGAATTTTTCCGTTCAAGAAGCAAATACTTAACCATCAAGAACAGCAAAGGAATAAATCTAAATTGGTCTTTTGTATACTTAACCATCAAGAATCAAGAACATCAAAGGAGCAAATACTTAACCATCCAGTTAAAGTATACTCACCGAGATGCAAGACGGCCTGTACCAAAACCTCTGCCTTCTTTTTGGACAACCCAGCAAATCTTCAGTGCCTTCCTCTTCTTCTTCTAGCTGGCAGATGATGAGATCTTAAAATCCTAGACAATCGTCCTCTTCTTCTTACCTTCGTCTTCCTCCTCTTCTCATTTTCTTGCAGGGATTTTGGGGGCAAGGAGGCAGAGAAGGGGGAGAGAGAGGGAGAGATTTCTCTCCACCAAAGTTTGGGGCAGCCAAAGACGGGAACGAAGTGAGAGAGAGGGAATGAGACGATGGGAGCTTGCGACGTGGGCCGAGGTTTTTTACAGTTGGGGGGAGAGAGAGAGCCCACTTTTCTTCCCCCAAATTTAATTCCCCCCCAAAAATTTTGATTCAAACTTATAATTTCAAACTCAATTTCTCTTCACCTATCCAATTTCTCTTATCTTATCCAATGTCCCTCATCTTATTCCTCATTTATACCCAAATTCTCAACTCTTATCCAAAAACTCTTATCCAATAACCCATGATAACATCCCTGTTTTATAATATAGATATATATATAAACACGCACACGTATTAGGACCCATGCACCATGCACACACATTATCATATATGGGCACACACCCATACACACATGCTATACATATCTTGCTACCACATACTCATACATGCAAGCTACCCAACTGTACTAACATGTAGTCGTAGCTACACATACCATTATATACATAGCATCTGATATACACATACTCTACCTAGTATACACATGCAAATAGGTGCATTCCAATATTCATACATATCTAGTATCATTTCCACACACACACACACACACACACACACACACACAGCTATTCATAGTACATCTATTCTATAAAATAGGGATGTTATCAAGAGAAATTGGATAAGAGAAATTGGACAAGGGAATTTGGATAAGAGAATTTGGACAAGAGTATATACACACACACACACATATATATATCTACATACATATATACATATACATATATACATATACATATACATACATATACATACATCTATTCTAAAAAATAGGGATGTTATCAAGAGAAATTGGATAAGAGAAATTTGACAAGAGAAATTGGATAAGAGAATTTGGACTAGTGTATATACATACATATCTATTCTATAAAGGATGAAGATTTTGAATCTTATCCTACTAGGACAAAGCTTTGTCCTACGTGGCAAGTTTGTTCTAGGTGGCAATGACAATTTTGGTGGGACTTAAATTTGGGGGGAAACTTGAAATTTTGGGGAACTTGAAATTGGGGGGGGGCTCAGCCATTAAATAAACCGTGCCCTATGGGCACGGGTAATGACTATATACCAATAAATGCTCAATACTAATAACACATATACACAATCATACCATGCTCGCTCTAACACCTCTTATCGACATGCAAACATCTCATATGCCAATACACAATCCCCCTCATGCCACTATATACGGAAGGGTACATGCACGACATATACATCCAAATGGCCCTATAGACACCATTCTATGGGTAAGCGTATATACACACATATATATATACCATAACTCCACTTAATCGTGCAAACCCATAGCCATCCCACTTATATATGCACTGTATAATCTCAAATCCGTACATTCATCAAATTTTACATATGATACACGTCACACTTATATCCCTATCCCATAATAGGCACGGTATAGAGCTAAGGGACTCAACTTAGGGTGGACGGGTCTAAAGCGCCCCTACCCACCGTAGGATACATCTACTCCAAACACCCTGGAGCATTACTCATACTATCCATATGCCTATTACTTATCCATATCGCTACCTACGCACCATATATGGCCATAGCGCAACACATATCTTCACGCAATAGTACAACCCACAACCATATACCAAATTAAGACAATATACCAGTTCATATAAACACATAGGCAACACATACACATACTTATAGTCATTTGAAATTTTAACACTTTAGGAATTTATGCCCTAGCAATGCAACACTAGCAATATATATGTACCAGTATTCCATGCCTATATCTACACCACCTACCCATACAAATACATATATATTCACTCACATACACTTCCCCCATATCCAGAGACGATATAGACATTCCACTACTCTATCCATACAAGGTAGATGTACACACATTGGTACATTTCCCACATGAAACACAACTATAATATAATAGATAGTAAACCGCATACATGCACTCATATCACATATGTGCATATCCTCACTCACGCCCTTACAACTCATACGTCCCCACTAGCTTATATGCACCCAACAATATACATCCACGAACATACATATATGTATCACCTATGTCTCAGAGTCACACAAGTATAACACATACCTACTCACATACCCGTATCATGTATCTATATGGAGACTATATATATATATATATATATATATATATATATATATATATATATATATATATATATATATATGGGGCAAATGTGCCTGAGAACGTGCGCAGGTAGAATTACCTGCGCACGCCCCCTCTGTTCGGGGTTTCTAAATATTTTTTTTTGAAAATTTTTTTTGCAGTAGCTAGATATACTTGTTATGAAGCTCCCCACAAAATTTCAGGTCAATCCGACACCGTTTGAGCCTCCGTTCATCGATTTCAAAAACGTTGCGCAAAACTGTCCAGAATTTGGACAGTTTTGCGAAACGTTTTTGAAATCGATGAACGGAGGCTCAAACGGTGTCGGATTGACCTGAAATTTTGTGGGGAGCTTCATAACAAGTATATCTAGTTACTGCAAAAAAAAATTCAAAAAAAAAATACTTACAAACACCGAACAGAGGGGGCGTGCGCAGGTAATTCTACCTGCGCACGTTCTTAGGTACATTTTTTGCATATATATATATATATATATATATATATATATATATATATATATATATATATATATATATATATATATATATGCTCAAGTATTCACCCACCTAGTATGAACGCCCACACATATCCATATACCACTATAACCATCCAAGATACATGCAACTTCATGCTATTCAAGTATAAATACATATACTAAATACAAGTATACCACGACATATATATAATTCAAATCTCTAAGCACAACAAATGCACTTAACACACTGGTTCACACAGTTATAGATACTTACGTACACCCACAATATCCATCTATAGTAGAATACACTGCAGAAAGTTCATCCCCGGACTCCCTAAAGCTAGGGGTTCAAGGGTGGGCCACTTAAAGCTCTAAGGTCACTAAGGTCACTACCCACCTTAGGGCTAACCTATCCCAATCACCTACTGAAGCATTACATGTACTATCCTTACGCACATCGCAGTGCGGTGACCTGCATGGGCCACCAAAAACTGTCATGCCCCGCTGCCCAAAATACCTGGAATTTCTCTTCTTTTTTTCCTTTTTGTCCAAGTATCCTGAAGAGTGAGGGTGATGAGAGAAAAGAGAGAGAAATGAGAAACTGAATATGCAGGCCACTGCGCACATGCTGGGATAGTACAAGTGTAGTTTCAGAATAATATCAAACAAACCCAATAAATATCATAGAACAACAACACCATATCATATATAACAACTTCCATTTATGTACATAGTCCAGGTACACAACTACATATACACCGTCATTCTCCACCTCACAAGACAACCATGTCACACCACAACTACAGCTCATACCAAGTGTTACCCCTGAAACCCGACTCCAAGTCACCACCAACCATGCTGCCCCTGCTACCTGAAAAATAGGGAGGAGCATGTCAATGCATGCCCCAGTAGGAACCAACTTGGATTTGGAACATCGTTTTAAGGTTATCAATCCACAAGGCGAGGCAAAGGAAATAGGACATATAAACTAAGTAATATAGCAGAAAGTAAATAGCCAAGTAAGAGGATCATACCTGCGGTCCAGTGTCAAGCTACTGCAAGAAAAGGGTTAGCATGAATAATAAAGCAAGTGTACACACCAATATGATCTAAAAGGGAAGGTATTAGTGCCAAAAGTGGTACACAGTATACGATATCACCAGCATAGCAGATAAGGACAAAGAACGTGCTGCAAGCAAAGAAGTAACATGCAAAATTCTTATTTTATAATTGAATTGATTGGAAATTTGGGTAAACTGTGTGATACCAGGACCTGGACCTCACCCCAAATTTGGGGTGAATATAGCATACGACGCAGTGGACACAGGCACTGTACGCCGGGCCTCTCAGCGCCACCGTCCCTGGCAGGAATAAGGCCTCCCATAATAACACAACCTCTGTATGTCTCCTCCACTCCTGGTAAAGGCGAGTGGGAATAAATATCACATATCACATTATCATTTTCCCCAACTTCTCAAGCCAGGCCTCATATCCACAATTTACTCAAATTCCACCTAAACCCGGGTTTTTCTAACTCACTCTCCTTAGAGAGGATTGAGACATTCTAAATCATAAATTAAACATCATAATTCATCCTATAAGAGTCATGATGACATGGTTTCACAGTGTCAACGTTTCTCATTCATATCGATCTGGGTCATGCACCTAAGTGTCATGCCCTCTATCATAACCACATCATATATCAACATGGGTCATGCACCAAAGTGACATGCCCTCCATCACAACTCATTGGTACATCACTTATGAAATCATGCCATACATGTCTCGCAACATCACAAATCCATAACATGGTTCATGGGAGCACACTTCTCATGTTTCTCAATTTCCATTTCATTGAGGCATTTCAACAAACACATGGAATGCATTATATACAACATCTCAATCACATTGGCAATATGATAGCATATCACAACAATCAAACTCCCTTGATATAATAACAAGTATGGACGATATGAGTAAAATTGGCAATTATACATAATTTAACATCCCATAGAAATGGCTCAACTTGCTGGAAATTGTAAACAGTCACAACAATGACCACAAATCATCATTTTCCATTGATAATTTGACAAACCTTTCAAAATGAAAGTTGTAGATATGGTAGTTTTGGATTCACAGATAAAATTTCGTGCAACAATATTAAGTAGGTGATTTATGGTGAATTATTTGGTGAAGTGTGTCAAGTCTGTCTTCCAAACAGATTTCAGAGTCTGTAAAGATTACTGTTTTTGGACATGTTTTAGCCAGAATTTCACAAAATATAAACTGTGATGAAATTTTAGAGAAACTTGTTAACTTTTCAACGAGACCAAGAACATAAAAATTTCATTGTGTGTGCAGGTACGGAGGTCAATTTTACTAAACTGTGTCAAAACTGAAAATCAAACAGACATGTTATAAAGATGTAATTTTTGCTCCTAATTTCTGAATTGAACATATATCAAAATTTATATGATTTGGGGTAGAACTTCAAGATCTACAAGTATATATTTTTTTCGAAACATAATTCAAGCTACAGTAACCGTAATTACAGCAACAAAATGCAACAGAATTTCAAGATTACAAAAGAGATAATTTTGCTTGGAATTTCAAGGAGTTATGCATGGAATTGAATCATGGCACCTTAATTTGATTACCCCAACTACATATTAAATAATCATGATAGAAAAACATGGTAGAAATGACAATTCCATAGAATTCCAAATCCAGGTAAATTCCTACCTCAAAATTTGATTTTTCCTCTTCTCCTCTTCTTTTTTCTCCACCTTCTTCTCTCTTGCAACCACTTGTGTTTCATGGTTTTAGGAGGAAGTACTTAGGGTTTTCAATAGGAGGAGGAGAAAAGGGGGTGGGGATGGCCGGCCATGGCTAGGAGGGAGAGGGGAGTGAGGAGAAAATGAGAGAAGGAAAGAGAGATTTCTAGATTTCTCTCCCTTTTTCTTCTCTCTTCTTATTCCTTTCTTCCCTTCCAAGTGATCGGTCCCCGGATATACACCTGGAGAACGATTGTAGTCTTACCGCAAGCGCACGGCGTAGTGGCGAGCAGGTATCGAACTCAGGAAGGAACAATGACGGTGTCTTGTTCTAATCACCTAGCTATAGAAATGGTCAAGAATAATTTGGGGTAGAATTTTTCACAATCGTTCGTATATCTATTGAAATATCAATGGAATAAAGCGCCTAGGGCTATGGAATCCCCGCTACGAACCGTATCTCATCGTTGTGATTCGTAGGTTAAATCATTGCTAGACTTGAATTTTGGGTGAGCTAGTCGCAACTAAATGTAGAACCAAGCTCACGCTCTCGCGCTATTGCCGGTCTATAGCGAACTTAGGGTAGGGCCCAATCTCTTGCAAACCCTAACCTAAGCCGCTAGCATTAGGATCGACATCATCGTTCAACTGTATCTCGAGCCCACTCTCGTGCAAACTCAAGCTACGACCTAGGTTGAGATAGTTCCTACCCGTCCAATCTCTTGCAAATGGGTATGGGTATAGAATTACGATTGAAAACCCTAGCCTTGGTCCAATCTCTTGCAAACCAATTCTAGAAAAGTCCAATCGTAAATCTAAATCGAATTTTTAGGGCTTCCTATCAATTGGGATCCAATCTCTTGCAAATCCCAATCAATATGAACCCATAGCTATCCGTAATCAATCAATCCCAACCTAACCCTAATCAATTCTAGCAAGAATTTCACCAATTCATCACAATTTAGAAATAGGGTTCATAGGGTTCATCCCTATGCCCTAGGACAATAAAACTACTCACTAATCATCATGCAATTCATAAGAAATTCAATAGAAAATTTAGCACAATTCATTGCAATAGAGAAATTATCAATAAAAATGGAGTTTTTGACAAGAAGAGAGACAAACCAATGAGAACCCAATAGCATCCAACAAAAACAACCTTTTAATCTTCAAGAGAAAAGCTAAATCTATTGATCTAAAAAGCTCTCTAAAAAAGGCTGCCAAAAGTATCAAAAAGTTCTTCTAAACTAGGGCAAAAACTAGGTTTAAATACCCCTCAAAATCGCCCAAAAAATCGCGACAAAAATGCCCCTGCGCAGCTCAAAAATCGCAGTTTACGTAGCAGGCGGGGCGGCTCACTCGGCCGAGTGACAAAAATACCCCTCAAAAACTGGGTATAAATACCCCTCAAAATCGCCCAAAAAATCGTGACAAAAATGCCTCTGCGTAGCTCAAAAATCGCAGTTTATGCAGCAGGCGGGGCGGCTCACTCGGCCGAGTGACAAACCCTGTAAAATTACAGTAATTTGGGAATTTTTGGGGGTCTGTCTTCGGGAGTGACTCGACCGAGTGGATTTACTCACTCGGCCGAGGGGCAATTCTTGCTCGGCCGAGTCGGAATCGTCAAAAGCCTGGTCATTTACAGTAAGTCGGCCTCTTTTGAAGTGGAATTTCCCATACCACTCGGGCGAGGGGATTTCCATGCTCGGCCGAGTGGACTATCGTCACTCGGCTGAGTGCACGCCGATTTCCTTCTGTTGATGCGTGTCCGTTCTGGTCGGTCGAGTGGTCTTCTGGCTCGGCCGAGTGAGTACTTCACTCGGTCGAGTGAGATGCTGCAAATGCCCATTCTTCATCTTTTCGCTTCCTCGTCGCTTCTACGACGTTCCTTCTTCCTCCACTTGTCTTCCATCGTCGAATAGCCCTCAAAAGAGCCTCGGGTGACACTTTGGAGTGGGTGCAAATCCTCTTGATCTCAAAATCACTCCGAATCGCTCCATATCTCCTGAAATACGACAAAAACAAGAAATCGTGAAAAGCATCGCAATATTGTCGAATAATCGTGAAAAACGTGATATGAGCGATCAAAGTGGCATGCAAACATGCAGAAAAGGGTGTAAAATACGGAGCGATCAATATCCCCCAAGCTTACCTCTTACTCGTCTTCGAGGAAGATGAGTAAAAAGCAAGCCCGACGGGCAAAATGATGGAAAAGAAGGAAAAATGAAAATAAATAAATAAAAAATAGAATAGAAAGCGAAGAAGAGAGGCGCTAGATCATTTATCTCAGGACGTGGGTTTTGCTTACTCATATAGCATGTATCGAATATAAAACACATGTCACAGACTTTTATTTCGATATCGTAGTATAATGATGCATTCGAAATAGAAAACCCCAAAATATCAATATAGCATGAAACATGGAATCATTCTAGGATTAACATCGTCTGAAGCATCTAAAGCGGTATGCATAACCATAGATCACACACTTTTCAATTGAATGCTTTCTATAAGGAGTATAAGAGATATCACACGATATGGAATAGTGAGAATAGAAAAGTATGGTTTTCATGAAATGAATGCTAAGTGTCGATTTCTGGATTTCGTGAAACTTTAGCAATCTCACCGAGTATAGAAGATTACTTAGCCTAGGTTGTCATGCACCGTCAAGTAGTCACTCTCTCTCACATCATTGGATCCTCTCCCCTAAGCTTATCCATAAGCGTGGTGGCATAAACAAATCAATATGTACATTCCCCATTTTTTTGAAGCTCCAAAAAAGTAAATATAAAACAAAAGAGGGAGGAATGAAAGAAAGAGTATGAGATGGGATCGTTATGAACTTATTTTCTCTTTTTTTCTTTTCTTTTTCTCAATTTTTTCCCTTTTTCTCTCTTTTTTTTTCAATAAACATATATACATAAGCGATCCCAAATCAAAAGAGAGGAGGATATACAAGTATATTTTTTTTTCTTTTTGATTTTGGGGATTTGGAGCATGAAAATTAATATCGTGGGAAATGCCGATAATAGACTTGCTAGGGGGGATTCACCAATGAATATCAAATAGAGAAATGATGCTCAAGATATGTGTAGAAAGAAATAAATGTATCGCTCGGTTTAATCTCAAAAAGTAAACTAGTCCAGATATATCACCCTAGCAAACATTCAATCAACCTGAAGGTGAAGCGTACAATCATGCAATAAGAAGTGATATGAGAGAGGAAAGCAGTACTCCAAATATAAGCAGACAATGCGTGAAGCTTGGTGTGTTTTCTATGAAAAGCATACATATGAATCATCAGACATCAGCTAATAACAGAATTTCATCCATATTCATACAAGAAAAGAGTGGGTTACTATTTCAAAATGTAAAGCATAACATAGCATATGATATCTGAAACAAAAGCTAGGACATGACAAAATAGCATGCATATAGAGATAAGCTAACACCACGTCATCATCATCACAGAAGAATCATCTCTAGCAAAATATGAAAGAAACAAAGATAAAAGAAAATAGAACTATACATACAGTGCATCATACTCAAAAAGGAAAAGAAAACGTGATGCATGATAAAAAAATGAAAAAGTGGTGAAAATGAGTGCAAAAGTGGAAAGAAAATGTGAGAAATAAAAATAAAGGGTGGCAAAAAGGTAGAAAGTGTGAGAACTCACTCCCCCAAGCTGAAGTGCACAGTGTCCTCAATGTGCGAAGTGTAGCACAACGAGAGACGTGAAGTGGGTGGGGTGGGTGAGGCTGCATGCATGATGAAAAAGAAAGAAAAATAAAAAGAAAAGAAGATGCGAATGAATGAGATGCATGCAAAGATCAGGATGATGCAAATATAAGTGTCCCCAAAAAGTCTCTCCCTCACTCCCAAAAAGATATAAAAAGATATGATCAGGTAGGCACCAAAGTAATACGTGGAGGAGGGGGGCAAAAATCAATCACCAGACTCAGGAACAAACGGGCAGCAAAACGACAAAAAGTATCAGAGGCATCAAGAGTGTGCCTAAGCTGGTGGTGGTGCTGCACCAGCACCGTCCTATGGAGGAGGTGGTGGCGGAGGTGGTGGGCGTGGTATCTGCTGGGTGGGTGTGGGGGGTGGAGGCAGACGCGCCAGAATCTGATTCAGGCAAGCCTGAATATCGGGAAGCATGGCGACGCGGGACTGCACGAAACTGACCGTGGCGGAGAGAGCCCTAAAGTCTCCCCGAAGTCCACTAACAGCCCCCTCGAGAGCACGAATGCTCTGAACTAGAGTGTCTGGGGGTGGTGGAGCGGAGGGACGCACAGGTCTAACAGGGGATGTGCGGGGCTGTCTCTGGCGGGCAGTGTATAGGATGGGGCCAGTAGGGTAGTGTGGAAGGGGTGCTGTGCTCGGTAAGTGATGCCCATCCTCGGTGTGAGGCTGGGACGCAGGCTGTGTCGAAGCGAAAGCAGCAGCAGCATAGGTGGAAGTCAAAACGGGCAATGAGGCAGCAGGAGAGGTCAGTGACGCAGAAGTGGGGACAGATGTCATGACGCTCTCGGTAAAGACAGCGGCTGTGTAGACCATAAGGTCGACGACTGGAGAGGCTGTGTAGTGCACAAAAGATGACTCCCCAGGAGCAGTCGACAGCAATCAGGAGAGGGTCTCCATAGCAGCAGAAAAGAAAGACTCGCCGCTCTCTAGAATGGTGGTGGGATGCCCATGGCTCAGAGAGGTGATAGGCTCGACGGCCATAGGCACGACGGTGGTGGTGGTGGTGGTGGTGGACTCAGCTATAGTGCTCCCGACACTAACAGACGTGTGGACAGAGGTGTCGGGAGGTGCAGACAGGGCAGGCACGGGCTGAGGGATCACGGGGTCAACAGGTGGTGCAGGGGGGTGCAGGGGGTGCCTGCTCAGCATCCTCAGCCTCAAGCACGTAGGCAGCGGGGATAAGGAGATCCATCGCTGGAATCCAATCCCCATGGGCCGGTCCAATGTGTGTCCGAGCGAGGCTCGGAAGAACCATGTAATCAGCACTAAAGGGACCGTGCAACCACACCCAGTGCCTGTGACCGCGGGGACGAAGCATCTTCATCCGGCCCATAACATCTATCGAAAGTGCGGTGGGGCCCGAAGTTCGACGCAAGTCGTCAGGTAGGTCCACGCCGGTTATAAGGGCTAGAAGTGTGATCAGACCGTCGCAGCAAATAGGTGAGCGAGCGCTCACCGAAATGATGATGCGGTCCAGAAACCAACTAGCAATGTTGATCTCGATGGCGGGGACCAGGTCGTCGCTACCCCTATCCAGAACTCTGGGGCGAGTCATCGCGTAGAGCATGTAGAGCTCTGGCGTAGACATGGTCCCGGGCTCGTACCTCGCTAGGAAAGTAGTCGCCATGAGACGCTGTGCAATGCGGAGGTAGGGGTGCAGAATAGCTGAGGCCTTGGCCCTACTAGGGTCAAAGCCAAGTGGGGATCCCGTGATCCATGTCCAGAAGGTGGAGGTGTCGAACGACGGGGGTGGGATGTGCGTGGGAGCGTAGGCACGGTCAGGGACAGGGACAGCGGGCCACTGGAAGAATGCTCTAAGCATATCGAGAGTGATCTCGCACTCTCGATCCATCAAGCGGAATGTGCATCCTCCAGGGGTCCGGTCAATAGAGCTCAGGACCTCAAGTGTCGGACGGATGTAAGTATCCACCGACACCGACAAAAAATCACGCCATCCCACGTTGTCGTACAACGTGAGAAGCCCCTCGAGTACCCCTAGGCGGTCAAGGTCAGATAAGTGCGCGAACCTAGAGGGTACTATCGAGTGCTGGTAGATATGCTCAAACCTGGCATGGTGTGCGTCATTTCGAAACGTGATCCCCATCGGCCCGACAGCGGGAGCGGGTGGAGGGACTGGATCAGCAGGGATAGGCTGTGTAGGTGGTGGTGGTGGTGGTGGTGGCGGGCTAGGTGGAGGGGAGTCCTCCCTAGCGTGAGAGGGACCGAGATCATCGGTCCTCCTCCGCTTGGGAGCAGATCCCCTTGTACGCGGCCTAGTGCGCGGCGGCATGTGTGCCGCGAGACGTGTCCCAACCCAAAAAAAAATAATGCGGCATGCTAAGTGATGGAACGAATGTACCTAAACACGTCGTGAGAGAAATAAGTGGTACGTGCGAAGAGACGCCTCCACCGCGAAGCTTAATGCACGTCCAAAAGCTCCCCAAAGCTCCCCCAAGCGAGCCTGCAAATCAAACGGTCGAATCAGCAAATAATATTCAATATATATGGGGGAGCTGGGGGATAATAGATAGATATAAAAATTAATTTGGGTTAGGGGCTCAACGGGCATACGGATCAAGAGAAACAAGGAGAAGAGGGGCTTTTAGGGCAAAAGAGGGGATGATCGGCGGTTGGCCGGCAGTGGGAGTGGTCGCCGGTCGTCGGCGGGGTGACGGGAAGTCTTCGCCGACGATCGACGGTCGGCTAGGCCGGCGGGGAGGTCGGATCGGGCGAGGGAGAGGGGTTGCAGCAGGCGAGGGAGAGGAAACGGCAGCAGGCTCGGGCGAAATGGGGGTTTTTTCGTTTTGAAAACTGTGCCTGCCGCTGCCGCTTATATATAGGAAATGTTACGACTCGGCCGAGTGACAAGGTCACTCGGCCGAGTGCGTAAACGAAAAAGAATTTCAAAAATCTCCTTGTCGCTTACGACTCGGCCGAGTGGCTTTGCTTCACTCGGCCGAAGGGAGAAACTCCACTCGGCCGAGCGGCACTTCCACTCAGCAATTTTTGAGCTAGGAGGGTATCTGTTCCACTCGGCCGAGTGACAAGTCACTCGGCCGAGTGGCAATTAAAACTAAAACTTACAGAAATTAACAGAGAGTTGGTCTGCAGAAACTTCCCTGTTTTGTGCTCCACTCGGCCGAGTGGAGTCTTTACTCGGCCGAGTGGCATATGCCACTCGGCCGAGTGACGTGTTGTTTTCTGCAACAGCTCTCCATTTTCGCTCTGGTCTCTGTTTTTCTTCCTCCAGTCTGTTTCTTCATCCTCCTAAGGCCTGAACGCATTCCTGGAGTGCTCTTCCTTGCCTCAATCATCCTCCATATGATTGATCTCCCTTTCTCCTTCTCCTGTCATGAAAATTAAGACCCGTTGTCACGATTTTCATGGACAAAAGACTCTAAAAACTAACAAAAGGCTATACCAAAAATGATAATCAAAATAAAAACAATGCAAAAACCGTCGGGTTGCCTCCTGACAAGCGCTCATTTAAGGTCATGAGCTCGACCCCTTTAGATATTTGTTTAGCTTGCGATATTAGGTGCATACGAGATGCACCCGTCAAACTTGTCGGGAAGGCCGCTTGGGTTCGGGTCATGATGTTCATCGGTCTTCCTCGATGCCTCCTCATCATGGGCAATGTTGGGGGATAATTCCCCCAAGCTAGAGCTTGTTCCTATCTTCTTCTTGGCCGGTGACACCGATCTTCCATTCGGTGGAGCTTTCTTCGGATTCTTGGCCTTTGAGAGCTTGCAAAGCTCTCATATTCTTGCGACATCAGCGTCACCTTCATCACCATCCGTGGAGCTATCTGGAGGGTCTTCCAACTTCTCTTCTTCACCCGAAGCTTGGCCTTCTTCGAAGCCATCGTCATGGAGAGCACCAATAGAGTGGGGGATTGCTTCTTCAATCACTTCATCGAGGAGATCCACATAGTCCAACTCCTCGTGATAGGGCATATATTTCATGGCCTTGGGTATGTGAAGCTCAACTTCTATGTTCCCGACATTCAAGGATAGAGTTCCTTCACGCACATCGACGATAACACAGGCGGTTGTGAGGAACGGGCGTCCAAGTATGAGCGAAGTGTCGCCCTCTTCCTTAATGTCCATTATGACAAAATCACAAGGCAAGCATATACCTCCCGATACTTGGAGTGGAATATTCTCTGTGATCCCTACTGGCCTAGTAATCCGACCGTCCGCAAGTTGAATCCTCATATCGGTTGGCTTCAAGTCGGTGCCCGTGTTCAATCTCCGGAACATACTAAGGGGCATAAGGCTCACACTAGCGCCCAAGTCAACTAGAGCTTTTTGCAATGGTACGCCTCCTAGTGTGCAAGGGATGCGGAAACTCCCGAGATCCTTCGATTTCACCGTCTCCTTCTCCTTCCGGGTAAACCAAGTTCCTTGCTCTGCAAGCATGATTTTTTCCTTCATTTTCCTTCCCGAAATCAAGTCCTTCAAGAACTTCGCGTAAGACGGGATCTCAATAATTGCGTCTAAGAAAGGAATATTGAGGCTTACTCCCCTCAAGTATTCTAGAAACTTGGCGAGCCTTTTCTCCATCTTGGCTCTAGCTAGCCGTTGTGGAAACAGCACCGGTGGCATGTAGCAGCACTCATCAAGTGGCTCCACCACTTTAGAATTTCCTTCTCTAATCGGCTTCTTTTGGCTCTCCTCTTCAATTTCCGGTTCTTTTTCTTCCAAAATTTCCTCCACGGGTTGCTTGCTTTGGGTCATAGCGGGAGTGGTATCCTTCCCGCCCCTTGTTGTAACCGCAACCACCGCATTGATGTGTCTGGTGTTGCTCCGTGGATTGGGCTCGGGTTGAGCCGGCAATTGTTGGGCGTTCTTGGCGAGCAACGCAAGTTGCTCTGCAAGTTGAGCGACGTCGGTATTTAGTGACTCTTGTCCCGCCGTCAATTTAGCATTTATCTTTCTTTGCTCCACCATAAATTCCTCCACCCTAGCTTCGTGGTCCGATCGTGGATGAGCTTGAGGTGGGTTGGGAGCTCTCCAACCTTGGTTGTACCCGGGGGGTCTATATGGTCCCACTTGTTGCCACGACGGGTAATTTTGTTGCGGTGGCCCCCTCGGTTGATATTGAGGTTGTGGTAGTGGAGGTCGAACTTGGGGAAGTTGTTGTGGCAGGGGGTTCAAAGAACCATCATTGTTTGCATATGAAAAGTCCGGATGGTTTCTAGCGGTCAGGTTGGCCCAATATCCGGAGTTCCCCGCGACATATTGCACTTGCTCCAAGGCTCCCTCTCCATTGTCCCCTCCTACATACATGGCTTGGGATTGGTCTTGCCAATCACTCATATTGCTCATATGTGTAGATGTAGAGGGTGCTCCATGTGGCTCGGTGATATATTTCTCCAATCTCTCCACCACCTTGTTGAGAGAGTCAAACTTGTTTGAAAGCTCCGCCACAGCCTTGGCCTCATAAATGCTAGTGGGCTTCAAAGAGGACGAAGAATGTTCTCGCTCGTCCCCCCATTGTTGGTTATTAGAGGACATCTCCTCTAACAAGGCCGTAGCTTCATCCGGGGTCTTTGATAGTATGGCTCCATTGGCGGTTGCCTCAATAATTTGCTTCGTGCCCGGTTGGAGTCCATTGTAGAAACTGTGAACAAGTTCCCAATCTTCTATACTATACTGGGGTCATTGATGTTGTAAGTCCTTGAAGCACTCCCATTCTTCATAGAGGGTTTCTTGCGGTCCTTGCTTAAAGGACATGAGAGCACTCCGAATCTTCACCGTCTTGGAAGGAGGGTAAAATTTGTCAACGAAGGCGCTTGCCAACTCATCCCAAGTGGTGAATGTACCTTCCGCTTGCGTCCTCAACCAATATAAATCTTTATCTTTGAGTGTGAAGGGGAAGAGTCGCAGTCGGATTGCATCAACGGTGACGCCCGGCATTTGGAAGGTGGCGCATTTGGACAAGAAAAGCTGGATGTGATAGTGCGAATTCTCATGGGAGTTCCCAAGAAACGGGTCTTGTTGCATCAATACTACCAAGCCCGTCTTTAGCTCAAAATTCTTGTCCACCGCTAGTTCCGGCATGGCGATGGATGATGTGGTGGAAGAAGTCTTAGGCCGAAGCCTATCTCTAATGGATATGATCCTCGCCATTCGTGCCACAAGCTCCTCCGGTGTCTCCGCACGGTTCATACAATTGGCCTCTGTAGCGTGTCTTCTCTCGGCTCTGATCCTCCTCACGGTATGCTCGATCTCCAGATCAAATAGTATTTCCTCGGGGTTCGCCGTAGATCTCGTGTACATGCAAAGGAAAACAGAGTTTCAAAGGAAATGTTAGCACGAATAAGGAGTAAAAAGATAAAAGTAATAAATGAAAAAGAAAACACTAAGTAAAGAGAATAAAACACTGTCGCCTCCCTGGTAACGGCGCCAAAAACTTGGTCGGTCCCCGGATATACACCCGGAGAACGATTGTAGTCTTACAGCAAGCGCACGGCGTAGTGGCGAGCGGGTATCGAACTCAGGGAGGAACAATAACGGTGTCTCGTTCTAATCACCTAGCTATCGAAATGGTCAAGAATAATTTGGGGTAGAATTTGTCACAATCGTTCGTATATCTATAGAAATATCAATGGAATAAAGCGCCTAGGGCTATGGAATCCCCGCTACGAACCGTATCTCATCGTTATGATTCGTAGGTTAAATCATTGCTAGACTTGAATTTTGGGTGAGCTAGTCGCAACTAAATGTAAAACCAAGCTCACGCTCTCGCGCTATTGTCGGTCTATAGCGAACTTAGGGTAGGGCCCAATCTCTTGCAAACCCTAACCTAAGCCGCTAGCATTAGGATCGACATCATCGTTCAACCGTATCTCGAGCCCACTCTCGTGCAAACTCGAGCTACGACCTAGGTTGAGATAGTTCCTACCCGTCCAATCTCTTGCAAACGGGTATGGGTATAGAATTACGATTGAAAACCCTAGCCTTGGTCCAATCTCTTGCAAACCAATTCTAGAAAAGTCCAATCGTAAATCTAAATCGAATTTCTAGGGCTTCCTATCAATTGGGATCCAATCTCTTGCAAATCCCAATCAATATGAACCCATAGCTATCCGTAATCAATCAATCCCAACCTAACCCTAATCAATTCTAGCAAGAATTTCACCAATTCATCACAATTTAGAAATAGGGTTCATAGGGTTCATCCATATGCCCTAGGACAATAAAACTACTCACTAATCATCATGCAATTCATAAGAATTCAATAGAAAATTCAGCACAATTCATTGCAATAGAGAAATTATCAATAAAAATGGAGTTTTTGACAAGAAGAGAGACAACCCATGAGAACCCAATAGCATCCAACAAAAACAACCTTTTAATCTTCAAGAGAAAATCTAAATCTATTGATCTAAAAAGCTCTCTAAAAAAGGCTGCCAAAAGTATCAAAAAGTTCTTCTAAACTAGGGCAAAAACTGGGTTTAAATACCCCTCAAAATCGCCCAAAAAATCGTGACAAAAATGCCCCTGCGCAGCACAAATATCACAGTTTACGCAGCAGGCGGGGCGGCTCACTCGGCAGAGTGACAAATGGCACTCGGCCGAGTGACAAACCCTGTAAAATTACAGTAAGTTGGGACTTTTCGGGGGTCTGTCTTCGGGAGTGACTCGGTCGAGTGGATTTACTCACTCGGCCCAGGGGCAATTCTTGCTCGGCCGAGTCGGAATCGTCAAAAGCCTGTACATTTACAGTAAGTCGGCCTTTTTTGAAGTGGAATTTCCCATACCACTCGGACGAGGGGATTTCCATACTCGGCCGCGTGGACTATCGTCACTCGGCCGAGTGCACACCGATTTCCTTCTGTTGATGTGTGTCCGTTCTGGTCGGCCGAGTGGTCTTCTGGCTCGGCCGAGTGAGTACTTCACTCGGCCGAGTGAGATGCTACAAATGCCCATTCTTCATCTTTTCGCTTCCTCGTCGCTCCTACGATGTTCCTTCTTCCTCCACTTGTCTTCCATCGTCGAATAGCCCTCAAAAGAGCCTCGGGTGACACTCCGGAGTGGGTGCAAATCCTCTTGATCTCAAAATCACTCCGAATCACTCCATATCTCCTGAAATGCGACAAAAACAAGAAATCGTGAAAAGCATCGCAATATTGTCGAATAATCGTGAAAAACGCTATATGAGCGATCAAAGTGGCATGCAAACATGCAGAAAATGGGTGTAAAATATGGAGCGATCACCAAGAAAGGAATATTCCAAGGGAATATTCCTTGAGGAAATGAGCAAAATACCCTCCCATCTTATAGGTAATTACAAGTTTGCCATTACTTTACGTACACACCATTTTAGTATGTACACACAACATCTTTGGTCCAAATGACCATTTCGCCCCTCACCTTTCTAAAAATTTACAGGGTTTGCCATTGACCCCTAACCCCTTTCACACTAGCATGGCTTCCCTACACACACACATGCATGCTTACACATGCATACATGCACCACACACCCATGTCCAACACATTCCTGTTGTTTTACACCCACGACGTCATTCGCACTTCTCCCGCACTCATTCTCGCTTCTTCGTCTCTTAGCCACGTATTACGGCCTAATCCCCCTTGTACTGTGCTACATACATCGATATCTACGTTTATTTCATGCATACCCATGTATCGTAAGTAGAAATACAACGTGTGTTCAGTAGAATACACGTATAGTTCAAAATAGGGCATGACAAGTGGGCAGTGGCGGAGTGTGTGGTGGCGACGACGGGGTCGCACCACTCGGGCGAGGCGGCAGCGGCTCGGTCGACTGGGGGTGAGCTTTGGGCGAGTGAGAGAGAGGGGAGAAAATTTGGGAATTGGGAAATTTGGATTCGAGCGGCCGCGTCTTTCGATTTAAATACTGTTAAGTCGGTCGAGTCAATCGGCCGAGTGGAAATGTTACTCGGCCGAGTCGCGAAAAATTAGGATATTTTCACAGATTTTTGTTATTCTCCGACTCGACAGAGTAGGAACTATCACTTGGTCGAGTAGACAAAGTTACTCGGCCGAGTAGATAGGCCAGTCAGAGCATTTTAAGAGCTAAAATGTGTCAGATTCACTTGATTGAGTGACACAGTCACTCAGCCGAGTGTCATATAATTTCCAGAGAGGAATTTCGAGACTTCCCTGTACAGTACCCTACTTGGCCGAGTAGGGTCTTCACTCGGCCGAGTGGAAAAGTCAATCGACCGAGTGGTCTGCTGTTTTCAGCTCCAGACTCTCTGTTTTTGCGACACTTCTGTTTTCTTCTCTCCCGTCAGTTTCTTCCTTCCTTTGGCATTTGAGCGCACCCTTGGAGTGCTCTTCCATCGCCATGGCCATCCTCCGTTCATATGGTCTCCCATCATCTTTTTCCTGAAATGAAAACTGTAGCCCATTGTCAGATTCTTCCTAGACTCTTGACTCTATAGACTAATAAAGATCTAAAACAAAATTGAATGTAAAATTCAACTAAAAACTAGGATATAATCGTCGGGTTGCCTCCCGACAAGCGCTCGTTTAGGGTCTTGAGCTCGACCCCTTAAGATATGACATTTAGCACGTGATATTTGGTGCATAGGAGATGCGCATGTCAAATTTTGTGGGGAGGCCTTGAGGGTTCAGGTGTGGTGTTAGCTCTTCCTTGGTCTCCCTAGTGTGTGTCTCCTCTTTAATGGTGTTGAGGGATGACTCCTCCAAGCTTGCATTCTTAGTATCTTTCCTCTTTTCCGGCGATTGAGGTGTTTTTGCCGGCGGTGCCTTCTCCCTTTGCTTCATCGTAGAGAGCTTGCAGAGATCTCTAATCCTTGCGACATCAACGTCGTTCTTCTCTTCATCGGTGAGCGTGATCAATTCTTCAATGGGAGGATCCGGTGGTTCTCCATTTGGTACGACATCTTCGGTATTTGGGGCTTCATCAAGGCTCTCCATGTGCAAGGCTCCAACGGCATAAGGCATGGCTTCATCTATTACCTCGTCAAGAAGGTCCACGTAGTCCGCTTCTTTCGGCCAAGATCTTTTCTTCATGGTCTTGGGAAGATGGAATTTGACCGCTATATCACCAACATTGATAGACAACATTCCTTCTCTCACATCTACTATGACTCCGGCGGTGCATAAGAAGGGCGTCCAAGTATAAGCGATGTATCGTCCTCCTCTTTTATGTTCATGACGACGAAGTCACATGGTACACAAAGACCTTCCGGTATTTGAAGAGGCACGTTCTTGGCAATCCCCATTGGCCTAGTAATTCGCCCATCGACGAGTTGGATCTTCATATCAGTGGCCTTGAGGTCGGTCCCCGTGTTGAGCTTCTTGAACATGGTGAGCGGCATGAGGCTTATGCTCGCTCCCAAGTCTACTAAAGCTTTGTAGAGGGGGACTCCGCCAAGGATACATGGAATCTGATAGCTTCCGTGGTCTTTCATCTTCTTTGGCATCTTCTCCTTGTTGGTGAACCAAGTTCCTTGCTCGACTAGCATAATCTTCTCTGTTCGCTTCTTTCCCGTGATTAAGTCTGTAAGAAACTTGGCGTACGACGGGATTTAAATGCTCGCATCCAAGAATGGGATGTTTAGGCTAATCCCTTGCAAGTACTCCAGAAATTTGGCGAATCTCTTTTCCATCTTGGACTTCGCCAATCGTTAAGGAAATGGTATTGGTGGCATACAGGTTCGATCCCTTTGAGGCTCATCGCTTCAGATTTTCCGTCATTATTTGTCGTCTTGGGGCTCTCTTCTTCTTTAATTCGCTCCTTTTCAACCGGAATTTCCTCCCTTCGGCTTTTAGCTCGAACCATAGCGGGAGTTGTATCCTTCCCGCCTCTCGTAGTCACCTCCAATTGACGTGCGTTTATATTTTATATATTCACGCACGTCTTCTTCGTGATTTTCCATTGTTTTCTGGTGTTTCGTATCCTTTCTCTCGCGATTTTTAGTTTTCTTTCACTTCTTTGTGTTTTTGTGTCAATGCATGAGAATGACAGCACTGGGGACATATAAAGAAGATATCATGAGTCCCCGGAGCAACGGGAGGTGTCACGCGCGATCCCGAGGGCCAAACGTCGAAGAATTCCATATATAAGCTCTCAACCGATCGGTTGGACAGAGCCAACCAATCGGTTGGTGCACGCGTATCCGACCCAGACATGAGCAGAAGTGAAGAGTAGCTCACCCGATCGGTTCATCTGTTGCCAAGATTGCCCATCTCATGACCCGATGAGCTCATCCGATCGGTTGGGTTACCGGGTGAAGTGTCTGAAGACCGAAGGCAATATCGATTATCAGCTCACCCGATCGGTTAATGCTTCAACCAATCGGGTGGCCGTAGTTTCTATATATAGTGACCTAGGTTTTTCCCAGATGAGATCCCCATTGTATTTTCTGTCTTTTTGGGATTTTTGACGGCTCGGAATTTATTCCGTCTTGTAAGTTTTCTGATTGTTCTGGAACTTTAATATTGCATTAATACTATTGTTAGCTTCTATGTTCTATTTCTTGATTTTGATTTCAATGGTTGAATTTTGTTGTGATGCTATTTTTTCCATGAATTGTGAGTAGTTCCCAAATCTGGGATTTTGGTGGAAGCCCCTTCATGGGTTCTCCCTAGAACGACCATAGGATTAGGGTTTCGATAGGATTTAGAAATTTAGATGGTTACGTGGGGCGTTTTATTGTCGTTGGCGGGAGAAAGACCGCCTCTGACCATCGGGCCAAGGGGAAATAAAACTGGCGTTTGATCCCCTAACCACAGCTCACACCCCTAGCGTAGACATTGAATCCTAGCGCGTGGGAATGGCAGGATGAAATGTTGGGAATAATCGTTGCGAGCTTAGTGCTCCCAGAGTTGGTCGGTGTTAATGGACATGGGAATGCCCACCGACCGAACCCGTGTAGTCCTAGTGTATCATCCTGGGCATCGACCGGAATATCGGGCCCATGGGACGCTAGGTATCACTCTTAGAGGCAACGTCTCACCACTAAACCATAAAATCCAAACGTATCCCTATCCGTCGGTCGTAATAGAAAGGGCACATAATAGGGTGGAAACCAAAGTCCTTTGTTCCCTTTTATATCTTACATCCTTCGTATTTCTATTTTGTGACAACCTACCGATTGATCGGGCTAGCTCACCCATCGGGTGATCCGGTTCCTTCTTGACAACAAGCACAACACACGCCTCCCTGAATTCGACCCCCAAGCCACACTACAACACAGTACGCTTGCAGTTACAAATATTTAAATCTGGTATCCCCGATCTCACTGCATATACTGCTAAATCTAGGGGATGTCAAGCTTTATGGCGCCGTTGTCGGGGAGGCAACGTGCTTGTTTCTCTTAGGACCCTGTGAACCCTAGAGACTAGTTCACATCCTCACCACGCGATAATTTTCGCATTATTCTCATTTTTTAATTTACTTGAACATATTGTATATATTTGTTGTACAGGGCTGGTAGACTGTGTCTCCATACCACCTTCACTACTTCTTATCTCTCCATTCATGCAACCCGTGCTATTAACGTGATCTCTTTCCGTGCAGTTCTCTCTCCTTTTCTTACAGGTTATCTGCTCTATAGCAAGAATGATGTGTGCTGTTTCGGGCGATATCTGGGCACATGCACACCACATCAGCTGTTTGGCCCAGAGTCTGACAGAATCTGTAAGCGCCTCGAGCATCCTATCATTTCTGTCAGCTGATGTAGAAAATCAAGAGAGGAATTATGATGTTCGGTAGCATCCCAACCCAACAACATTTTTTCCTTCCGATGAAGTGATGCTTATTGACATACCCAGTACCGACTTCAGTAGGGAAGAGCTATGCACTTATGGGGATGTTCGTCTGGAGGATCATCAGGTAGAGTTTATCGAATGCAATGAGCAGGAATCTATTTTATCCCAGCAGACCTCTACAGAGCACCCGTGATCTTGGGACCATGAGGAAGCTGAAAGTAGTGGTGGAGAACTATCAACTGTTGAGACATGTTTTCGCATTGAAGCCTTCTTCCCAGATGATTATCACGTACCCGAGAAAGACACAGAGCCTTCCTCCGTAATCCCCTCACTACCTTGCGAGGCTTCACCGTGCGAAACCACGACTGAAAGTGAAGTTCCGGATGCTAGCATCCAGGAGACCCAGGAAGAAGTCCTTTCATTGGAAGATGCTCAGCTTGAGAAATATGTGTCGGGACCACATGAAGTCGAGATGAAGGAGTTACCTCCGGGATTGAAGTATGAATACTTGGGGGAGAATTCAACGCATTCGGTCATCGTAAACTCCTCGCTACCTGAAAACCAAATGACTAAACTACTTGATGTTTTGAAAAGGTTTAAGAATGTATTCGGGTATGTGATTGAGGACTTGAAGGGGTGAGCTTGGGACTTTGCTCGCATAGGATATTGCTTGAAGATAAGCAAGTTTCTTCCATCGAGCCACAACGAAGATTGAACCACATCATGATGGAAGTGGTTAAGAAGGAGATTGTTAGACTCCTACAAGCCGGGATTACCTACCCTATTTTTGACAGTCGTTGGGTTAGCCCGGTACACGTTGTTCCCAAGAAGGGAGGAATGACGGTCATTCATAACGAGAAAAACGAGCTCATACCCACGAAGACCGTCACCAGGTATCGGATGTGCATCGATTACCGGAAGTTGAACAAGGCCACAAGGAAAGATCATTATCCTCTCCCCTTTATTGATCAGATGCTCGAAAGACTGGCCTAGCACAACTACTTCTGCTTCATGGATGGATACTCTGGCTTTCTGCAAATTCCCATCCACAATGATGACCAGGAGAAGACGACTTTAACTTGTCCATTTGGGACGTATGCTTATAGGAGAATGCCGTTTGCGCTTTGCAACGCCCCAACTACATTTCAGAGATTGATGTCCGCAATCTTCTTTGATTACTCCCAGGATATAATGGAGGTCTTCATGGATGATTTCTCTGTCTTTGAAACGGAGTTCGACTCGTGTCTCCGCAACCTGACTAAAGTCCTAGAGATGTGTCAAGATAAAGGACTAGTTCTGAACTAGGAAAAATGCCACTTTATGGTCCAAGAAGGAGTTGTGTTGGGGCACATTATTTCTTCAAGAGGGATTGAGGTGGACAAGGCAAAGGTGGATGTGATCGAAAAGCTTCCTCCTCCACTTAACCTTCGGGGAGTCCATGGTTTCTTAGGGCACGCGGGATTCTATCACAGGTTCATAAAAGACTTCTCTAAAATTTCTAGGCCCTTGACTCAACTCCTCGTGAAGGATACTCCCTTCGTCTTTGATGACGAGTGTATGGAAGCTTTCCACCTTTTGAAGCAAGCCCTTATTTCCGCACCTGTGATTCAGCCGCCCGACTGGAGTCTACCTTTCGAGTTAATGTGTGACGCTAGCGACTATGCAGTTAGGGCTGTCTTGGGGCAGAGGAAGGAAAAAAATATGCATGTTATATACTATACGAGCAAGACCCTCGATGAAACCCAAAGAAACTATACGACCACTGAGAAGGAATTGCTAGCCGTCATCCATGCCATGGACAAATTTCGGCAGTATCTTGTGGGTGCCAAAGTAATCATGCACATTGATCATGCCGCCCTCAAATACCTTTTGAGCAAGAAGGAGGCCAATCTGCGCCTCATAAGGTGGATTCTCCTCCTCCAGGAATTCGACTTGGAGATCAAGGACAAGAAAGGATCGGAGAATGTCGTTGTTGACCACCTGTCCAGGATGCCTACTCGATCCGAATGCTACTCCTATTGACGACTCGCTCCCTGACGAGCATCTTTTCTCTATCTCTTCTGTCTGGACTCCATGGTACGCCGACATTGCCAATTATCTAACATGCGCCATCGTCCCCCACAATGTGAGATATCAGCAGAAGAAGAAATTCTTTCACGAGGTCTGGAAATTTTATTGGGACGACCCTTATTTTTACAAGACCTGCAACGATGGGGTGATACGAATGTGCATCCAAACAGAGGCAACCTCCATAATTTCAATTGTTATGATCAACAGTGTGGAGGCCATGCTAGTGCTTACAAGACCATGGCAAAGATCCTCCAGAGTGGATTTTATTGGCTGACGCTTTTCAAGGACATACACGCTTATGTCCAAGCTTGCGACAAATGCCAAAGGACGGGAAACATCTCCAAGAGGAACGAAATGCCTCAGCATTACATTTTGGAAGTCGAGATCTTCGATGTCTGGGGAGTTGACTTCATGGGGCCATTTCCATCGTCCTCAGGAAATCAGTATATCTTGGTGGCTGTAGATTATGTGTCCAAGTGGGTAGAAGCGATAGCTAGCCCTACTAATGATTCCCGGGTGGTGGCTAGATTCTTTAAAACAATATTTTTCCGAGATTCGGCGTGCCTCGAGTCTTAATCAGTGACAGAGGGAGCCACTTCATAGAGAAGAAATTCGAAGCTCTTTTGAAGAAGTATGAAGTGCAGCACCGAATCGGGCATGCCTATCACCCGCAGACAAGCGGCCAGGTGGAGGTTTCAAACAGAGAGATAAAAAGCATACTGGAGAAGACTGTGGCTAACTTTAGGAAGGATTGGTCATCGAAAATTTCAGACGCGATCTGGGCTTACAGGACTGTGTTCAAAACTCCGATCGGCACAACTCCTTACCGACTTGTCTATGGGAAGGCATGTCATCTGCCTTTGGAATTAGAGCACAAGGCGTTTTGGGCCATCAAGAATCTGAATTTCGACGCCAAGGAGGCAGGGAGCCACCGACAGCTACAACTGAGTGAGCTTGATGAGATCTGGCTCAACGCTTACGAAAATGCCCGAATCTACAAAGAGAAGTTGAAGCGGTGGCATGACAAGCGCTTTTGGAAGAAAGAACTCAAGGAGGGAGATTTAGTTCTCCTATTCAATTCAAGACTGAGACTCTTTCCCAGAAAGATCAAGTCTTAGTGGTCGGGACCATACCGAGTCACCAAGGTCTTCCCGCACGGAGCAATCGAGATAATGTAAAGAGATGAACCGTTCAAAGTCAATGGGCAACGTTTAAAACACTATGCAATCAGCGAGCCCGCAATCTCTTCGGTCAGAATCTCAATGACCGATAGCTCATCTACAAATCCTCCGGATCTGAATTGATCACAAAATGAGGAGTCGAGCTACCGACTATAACCAAGCGTTTCATGGGAGGCAACCCATGTTCTAAACTTATATCATTTCTCTATTAGGATTAGTTTACCAATTTTTAGCGAATAAATGCTGCCATGGGAACTTTCGTTGGGGGACTTAGATAATTCTTTGTGTTTGTGCAGGAAATCATCCCCACCCGATCGGTTCAAGCATCAACCAATCGGGTGGGCTATGTCTGAAGGTGGGGTGTATTAAATCATCAGCCAATCGATCGGGTGGCAAATGCAAATGATCGGGTGGAAGACCGGGTGACAATAGCAGAGCTCTCGGGAATTTTTGGTGTTAAATCAACAGATCGGATGATAAGAAGCTGTGATCGGGTCGCTGACCGGGTGAAGAGTCAGAGCTCTCGGGAAATTCGAGGAGCGGTCAACCGATAGGGTGAAAACTCACCCGATCGGTTCACCTGAAGTTGTTGATCCACAAGAGAATTTCGAAAATCAACCCAACCGATCGGGTGAACTTTCACCCGATCGGTTTGCCTACCCCTATATCTACATACCGCCCTCACCCGACCTCATTCGCCCGACGTCCAGAAATCCCCTTTCAAGCGATTGATCTCGCCTTCCTCTCAATCGCTCTCTTTCCTCACTCCCACTACTCCCAATCTTTTTTCCCACTTATTCCCACATGTCCCCCACCATCAAAACCTTCCCATTGACCATATTCACCCACAAATCACTCAAACCTTAACCCTAGCCCCCAATTTTCGAAATTTCAGTTCTTGTTTGTTTAGCGAGCGAGCGGCTCCCCAAATCACTCGATCGAACAACATGGTGTCTAGTAAGGAGTATCTAGCTTGGAGCTGCATCACTGCTGGGTAACCTCTTTCCAAGCTTTATGTTTCCCCACTTATGTGCAATGTTTTGATTTTGTGTTACTCCCTACATTTGCTTTACCATTATTGTAGACACATTCCCACACATAATTGTTCTTCCCCTACACAATTAGCATGTCTGGGAAGGGAAAAGAGCCAGCATCATCATCACGCAGACACCACCTACACGGGCCTTTTCCCCCACCTTTCCTTGGCATCTATCCTTCAACTGAAGAATAATCCGCACGTTTGCACACCCTTCTTCATCGCCCCATGCGACCTACCCTTTTTGCTGATCGCCCCACACTCGAATCTCTCGGACTTTTTAGGGGCATCGCCAAACTTTTCGAATGCATTGCGTGCGATTTCCTTCTGCGTGCTTTTGCCCACACCCATCTGAATCTCACACTCGAGTTCCTTTTTTATCTCGAAGTGTATGATTGGGGATTCGCCTTCCGCCCTTTTAACTCTGACTTTACAATGAAGTTTGCCGAGCTTAACAATTTGCTTAATTTCCCTCACCCCGATCATAATGTCGAATGTTAGACTCATGATCTGTCTAACATCTATTCTTATTTCTGGGACGACGGTGTTTGGCAAAGATTCACCCGGTATCCATCCTTCCCTTCAGAGGCTCTTGCCTCCCACATCATACACTCATGTTACCGCTTAGCCCACTGCCTCTTTGCCAACACCATTTTTTCCCGCGTGGATATTTCCACGGTGTCTAGGGACGAGCTTTTCTTTTTGTATGCCATGTCTCACGATAGGATCCACGGACATGTCCCATTGCCCATAAACACCGGCTATTGGATCATCCACGAAATTTTGTCTGTTAGACGTGCAACTTCCGGACCAATTTGTTGCGGTGGGATGATCACCCTTATTGTCAGTCATTTTATGAGGCTGCTGTCTGACCTATAAATTTTACCGGGACGTACCCATATCGATCGGGACTACTTGATCGACATCGGTATGATTACTCCTTTTGGTTGTGACCATGCAGTATACCTTTATAGTCCTGACAACTCTCCTTTTGCCATCCTCCCACCATCATCTTCTGAGCGAATCCCCATTTGCATTTCTCATCTACCGTGGGAGTTCTATCCAGATCATTGGTATTCCCCACTAGTACATCTTCCACCTTTGGAACCTCCCGATTGGCACCAGTATATCGGTTCACCCGGTGCCATTATTATCCACCATGATCCACCAATAATTTTCGATCCACCAGTGATCCAGCCTGTTGCGCCTCCTTCTCCTGTCGACACACCCTCTCCTTCGTCCTCACAAGATTCTTTCGTCCACTATTCCCCACCCTCCTCCTCATCTCCCTACCATTCTTCCGACAGCAGCTCAGATTGACCTTCCCCTGCCATTTATTTCTGCATCACATTGATCATATCATTTTGCTAGCATTGTCATGATCAGCTTGGGGGAAATCGATTTTTATGCGTGTTGTCGTGTGATGTTATTGTCTTGTGCTTGTTTATATGTGTTCTTTGGATGTGTTTTTATATCTTTTATTTGTATGTTTATTTTTCTTTATTTTTCTATTTCGTTTGTGTATTTATCATGTTTTTCATCTTTTTGTGTCGGTGCGTACTTCCCCCCCATTTTCATTGCCCTCCCATATTTACTACTATTGCATTGATGGCCATGCAAGTTTCAGCTTGGGGGAGTCGCACTTTATGCGTCAGTTGTGTCTTTTTCATCGTTTTGAGTCGTTTTCATCGTGCTTTTCCTTTTCTTTCTTTCTTTTTATTCTCCCTCTCCTAGAGATGACCCCACATGATGAATTGCCATGGATCCACACACACACCCTTAGCTTAGCTACGATAATCACATTCACTAACCCGAGGAGGCCGAGTCCTATATTTCATGCTTCGTGGGTTCACTTTGCTTTTGTGTGAGTTGTTTGCCGTAACTAGCTGTTTGGTGTACTTCTATATTGTGATTTTGATTTATATACCTATCCTTGGTTGACCCCTAGACTATCATGTTTCGATTTCGAATATGCGGTATTTTACCTCTACTATCTGCTTCTCTATGCATGAAATATATATATATAGTTCGCTTCAATTCGCATGTGTCGGGACTCTACCATTAGGACTAGGATAACCCATTTAGCTTATGCTCTGATTCATGAGAAAAATTTTCTTTTGCCCAAGTGTTTAGAATTCGATTTCTTTCTTGTTTTACTTGGTGCAAATCCCCTCGACGTGTACTGTTCTCCCACTTAGGAGAGTACACAAGTATATAGCCAAAAATCCAAAAGCCCAAAAAAAAAAGAAAAAAATGAGAAGAAAAATCCAAAAAGAAAAGAAAAAAAATTTGTATAGCCAAAAGTAGAAAAAAAATACAAATACCCAAAACCCAAAAAAATTCCCGTTGTGAATACCATTCCTATCAACCGTGAATAAAGGGAAGGCGAGAATTTGCACCGAGTGTTCTACTCCACACCTTCTCAACCTAAGCAATAGTGTGGTGATCTTCTAGTTCCTAGCAGTCGAGTCCCCGACACATGATACGCTTCAATTCTTATTCTATTCTCATGCATGCTTGAGCTATTATTCACTGCTAATTCGAATTGAATCGATATTTGGGTCATTCCTTAGGTATGTGTATATGGAGATTTATTGCACAATTTAGATAGTAATAACGTCTGCTAGCTCACGACCACACTCACTCACGCTTCACCACGTGGGCCCACGACACTTGTATAGACTCAAATTCCTGGGTTTAGTGAAGTGTTTATCGCATGCCTGCTTAATGTGGCGTGATTGATTTCGTTGGCTCTGACGGGCGATCTAGGATTTTATTTTCTTTATTTCTGTTTCTTCCTTTCTATTTTTCCCTCCGAGCTCCTACTCTCACTCGTTTTCCTCGAGGACGAGGAAGGGTTCAGCTTGGGGGATTTTGACGTGCGTTTATATTTTATATATTCACGCACGTCTTCTTCGTGATTTTCCGTTGTTTTCCGGTGTTTCGTATCCATTCTCTCGTGATTTTTAGATTTCTTTCACTTCTTTGTGTTTTTGTGCCAGTGCAGGAGAATGACAGCGCTGGGGACATATAAAGAAGATATCATGAGTCCCCGGAGCAACGGGAGATGTCACGCGCGACCCGAGGGCCAAACATCGAAGAATTCCATATATCAGCCCTCAACCGATCGGTTGGACAGAGCCAACCGATCGGTTGGTGCACGCGTATCCGACCCGGACAAGAGCAGAAGTGAAGAGCAGCTCACCCGATCGGTTCAGCAATCGGGTGAATCCGACAGAGCTCTCTGTCTTTTTGGAGCTAAATGGTGAAGTGTCTGAAGACTGAAGGCAATATCGATTGTCAGCTCACCCGATCGGTTAATGCTTCAACCGATCGGGTGGCCGTATTTTCTATATATAGTGACCTAGGTTTTTCCCAGATGAGATCCCCATTGTATTTTCTGTCTTTTTGGGATTTTTGACGTCTCGGAATTTATTCCGTCTTGTAAGTTTTCTGATTGTTCTGGAACTTTAATATTGCATTAATACTATTGTTAGCTTCTACTTTCTATTGCTTGATTTTGATTTCAATAGTTGAATTTTTTTGTGATGCTATTTTTGCCATGAATTGTGAGTAGTTCCCAAATCTGGGATTTTGGTGGAAGCCCCTTCGTGGGTTCTCCCTAGAACGACCATAGGATTAGGGTTTCGATAGGATTTAGAAATTTAGATGGTTATGTGGGGCGTTTTATTGTCGTTGGTGGGAGAAAGACCGCCTCTGACCATCGGTCCAAGGGGAAATAATCCTGGCGTTTGATCCAATAACCAAAGCTCACACCCCTAGTGTAGACATTGAATCCTAGCGCGTGGAACGGCAGGATGAAATGTTGGGAGTAATCGTTGCGAGCTTAGTGCTCCCGGAGTCAGTCGGTGTTAATGGACATGGGAATGCCCACCGACCGAACCCGTGTAGTCCTAGCGTATCATCCTGGGCATCGACCGGAATATCGGGCCCATGGGACGCTAGGTATCACTCTTAGAGGCAACGTCTCACCACTAAACCCTAAAATCCAATCGTATCCCTATCCGTCGGTCATAATAGAGAGGGCACATGATAGGGTGGAAACCAAAGTCATGTGTTCCCTTTTATATCTTACATCCTTCGTATTTCTATTTTGAGACAACCTACCGATTGATCGGGCTAGCTCACCCATCGGGTGATCCGGTTCCTTCTTGACAACTAGCACAACACACGCCTCCCTGAGTTCGACCCCCAAGCCACACTACAACACCGTGCGCTTGCGGTTACAAATATTTAAATTTGGTATCTCCGATCTCACTGCATATACTGCTAAATCTAGGGGACATCACCAATACCGCATTTATGTGGCCGGTGTTACTCCTCGGGTTTTGCTCCGGTTGAGCCGGTAATTGTTGTTGAGCCTTATTGAGCAAGGTAATTTGGTCTGCCAATTGTGCCACGATAGTATTGAGAGAATCTTGGCCGGCCGTCAATTTCGCATTAATCTTCTTTTATTCAGCCATGAACTCCTCAACTCTAGGTTCGTGCTCGGATCTTGGTGGTGCCGGTGGTGGGTTTTGCGATCTCCATCCTTGATTATAACCGGGGGGTCTATAAGGCCCTGCTTGTTGCCTTGGTGGATATTGTTATTGTTGGGACGGCCTTTGTTGATACGGTTGTTGTTGTTGAGGGGGCCGAGCTTATTGTTGTGGCGGTAGTGGTTGTTGATGAGTGGGAATCAGGGCTCCCTTGTTGTTGGCATAGGAAAATCCGGGGTGACCCTTGGTAGCCGGGTTCACCCAATAACCATTGTTACTTCCACTGGCGACGTATTGCACTTGCTCCATGGCTCCTTCATTTTGCTCGCTTCCAACAAACATGACCTAGCCTTGGTCTTGTCAATCACTCATGCTCCCTCACGATGTCGGTGTGTTGGGCACTCCATATGACTCACACATCCGATTTTCAATCCTTTCCACTACCTTGGAGAGAGAGTCAAACTTTGTGGTCAACTCGGCCACTGCCTTTGCTTCATAGATACTTGCCGGCTTCAATGATGATGATTGTTGGCCCCTCTCATCAGCACATTATTGATTGTTAGAGGCCATCTCCTCTTGCAATGCTGTAGCATCCTCTGGTGTCTTTGATAGAATAGCCCCGTTGGCCGTGGCGACAATTATCATCTTTGTGTCCGGCCGCAATCTATTATAGAAACTGTGAACAAGCTCCCAATTGCCGATGTTATGGTGGGGGCATTGATGTTGGAGATCTTTAAACCGCTCCCACGCTTCATAAAGAGACTCTTGGGACCCTTGCTTAAAAGACATTAATGAGTTTCTTATCTTCAAGGTCTTGGATAGCTGGTAAAATTTGTTGACGAACGCGCTCGCTAACTCGTCCCAAGTAGTGAATGCCCCGTGCGCTTACGTCCTTAGCCAATATAAAGCTTTGTCACGAAGAGTGAAAGGGAAGAAACGCAACCGGATAGCATCCTCTGGCACATTCGGTATCTGAAAAGTGGCGCACTTCACCAAGAACATTTGTAGGTGATAGTGCGGGTTCTCTTGAGAATTCCGATGAAAGGGATCTTGTTGCATCAGTACAATAAGCCCCACCTTTAGTTCGAAGTTCTAGTCGGCTGCCAACTCCGGCATAAGTATGGAAGATGTAGTACCCGAATTATTTGGGGTAAGCCTATCCCGGATGGAGACAAGCCTAGCGGTCCGTCGTAATTGCTCATCTCTAGTTTCCTCTGCCATTTGATTCTCCTTTATAATTGATCTCTTTTTCGCTCTCAGTTTTCTTCCAGTGCACTCGATCTAAGGATCAAATAGTATGTCTTCTTCGGATGCCTTCGATCTCATGTTCATGCACAGAAAAAGAGAGACTAGAAAGATTTGTTAGCTCAATAGAGGAATAAAAGAAAATAAAATAAAGAAAGATAAATAGCTAAGTAAAGAAAATAAAAAATCTTCGCCTCCCCAGGCAACGACGCCAAAAACTTGATCGCTCCCAGATATACACCCGGAAAACAATGTAGCTTTACCGCAAGTGCACGGTTAAGTGGCAATCAGGTATCGAATCACATGAAGGACTAATGACAGTACTCTATTTTGGTTCCTAAGCTATTTGATCGAAAAGTCGTTTGAGAATGAATGGTGTAACAATCGTTTTAGTATCAATACAAATTCAATATAATAAAGATGTCTAGGGCTAGGGAATCCCCATTATGGATTTTCAAGTCATCGACGTGAGTTACGAAATACCATGCAGTCCAACTTGAGTCAAGGTGAACTTGCCGCAACTAATTAGAGAACCAACTCATGTTGTCGCGTTATTCTAGGTCTATAGCACTCTAAACTAAAGCCTCGCTGTCGCGCAAGCCTAGTTTAGACTACTAGCATTAAGATCGGAAATCTCGTCCAATCCAAACTCAAGCTCAATGTCGCGCAACTTAAGTTCGGATCTAGATCTTGATAGTTTGTATCCATTCACTGTCGTGCAACAAATATGAGTATAGGAGAACAGTAAAAATGCTAGCTTTGGTCGCTGTTGCGCACCAAATCTAGGGAATTTCGAGTGTAAACCTAAATCGAATATTTAGGGCTTTTCTTGGATCAAGATCCTCTGTCGAGCTCACGAGATCCAAGAGAAATCCATTTCTATCCATATTAAATCAATCAAGATCTAACCTTTATATCAAGCCTAATAGCATAGCAATTCAATAGATCCCACAATTCAAACATTAGATCCATATGGTTCATCCCTTTACCATAGAGCAAAGGAACTACTCACAAATCATATTAAAAATCGATAGGAAAACAAGATCAACAATGGAATTCATCATGCAATCAAGATTCAATTAGAGATATATCATAAAAATCAAGACTAGCAAGAGATCAAGACAAACTAACGTCTCCAAAGAAACTTTCAATGAAAATTAAGATCCAATCTTCAATCTCTCGCCAATATAAAAGCTTAACTATGGTTAGAAACTAAAGAAAAATAATTCTAAGAAGTCTATCTGGTCTCCTGGGGCTGGAGACAAACTAGGCTTAAATACATGCCCAAAAGAACCAAAAAATACAGACCAAACTACCCTTGCGCCGCCAAAAACCCTAGTTTTTTCGACTGGGCGTCTGCGCCACTCGGCCGAGTGGAAATATCACTCGGCCGGGTGAGAATTATGATTTAGCCGAGTACGTCAGTCTGTAGATCGTCCAAAAAACAGAGAAGTCGGCTTGGCTCTCTTCGAATTTTTGGCCTCCACTCGGGCGAGTGGAGTTCTTACTCGGCCAAGTGGAATTCACCACTCGGTCGAGTACATTGCGGTACCCAGGCTGGAAAATGTCGTCGTATCAGTCTTGCTCGGCCGAGTAGACTGCTTCACTCGGCCGAGTGGACTGCCTTACTCGGCCGAGTGGCCTGTTTTAGAGCTCATTCCTTCTACTTTTTTTTGCTTCCTTGTCGATTCCTTCGACGTCCTTCTTATTCCACTCATCCTCCAGTGCCGTTAACTCTCTGATATGATCATAAGCGACGCTCTGGCACACGTGCAAGTTCTCTAGGCTCCAAATTGCACCCGATTGCTACATATCTCCTGAAATCAGACGAAAAACAAGAAATAGTGAAAGTATCGAAACATCGTCAAATAATCATGAAAATCGTGATATGAGCAATCGAAATGGACGCAAATATGCAGAAAAAAGGTGTAAATTATGAGCCTATCACTGTACCAATCATTTAGACTTGAAGATTCACTTGCAGCCAAAGGAAACACTTTCCTTGGGCAGATAAACTAAAGTCCATACTTTATTCACGTGCAAGGACCCTATTCGGATTGCATCAAGTTATTAATCAGAGTCCCTACTCCGAATGGCATCCTAGAAGTTGACTAAGTCATCATCACTTATAATGTTTTACTCGACTTATTCATTTCACGAGACTCAAGCAATCTAGTAACTTCTTAATGATTGATTTAATGAATATCATATTGATAAGATTCTCGTAGAACCTTATCAAGAATCTAGGCATTACTATCTGGGACTTAACTCAGAGGGAGGATTGTAACTTAGAGACACTTGCCATGCATCGCACCATGTCTAACAAAGTACGATTCATGCTCTCCAACACATCGATGTGTTAAGAGACTTGACCTGAGAGAAAATCATATTTTCTTTTAATTACGCAAGAATTATATAGCTAAGTATTCGACTCTTCGATCTGATCGCACAGTTCAAATACTTCTGTTATTGTGTGTTTCAGAGTGTTTTCTCACTACAAAGCGTTGACCGTGGAGAACCCGGTCAACGTGGTCAAGGGGCCCGCTTTGGGTCCCTCGGGGGCTTCGAATCGGTGCAGAAGGGGCGAGGGGAAGCCTCGGCCCTGGTTGAGACGCTCGGCCTCGGACAGACGAGCGCGTCCTCGGAAATAGGACGACGAGGGGAAGCCTCGGTCGTCCGGCTAGATGCGTGTTCGGCGAAGGGCGAGGGGAAGCCTCGGCCCGGGTCGAGACGCTCGGCCTCGGTGGTTTGCGCTTGGCTTCGGCGATCGGACGACGAGGGGAAGCCTCAATCGTCCGGCAGGTTGCGTGGTCGGCGAGGGGCGAGGGGGAGCCTCGGCCCGTTGATCAGCTGTCCATCTGCGTAGACGAGAACGCTCGTCAGGGGGCCGGACCTTGGTTCCGGCCAAATCCCCTCCGATGCCTAAGTCAGACAGAGATCTGAGAAAGGAGGCCCGGCGGAGACGGTCCGACTCGTGAGGAGATCGTAACGGCGTCTCTCGGCGCGAGCGGGGGAGGAAGGAGATGAATTGGGGGAACGAGGTCGTTGATGGAGTACCTTAGGTTTTGTTACCTCAGATGCGGTCTCTTTCTTCGTCGTCCTCCTAGCCCTTTTGTAGAGCTCCCGGCGTGATTGCCTCTGGCCCACGTCCCACGCCTGCCCTCGATCGTGCCCCATCAATCCGCCCCCTCGCCGCCACTCTCTTCGCCCTTCCAGCACCTCCCCATTACCGCCATTTAGTGGTCGCGCATTCGGGGGAACGGTTTTCGCAGGAGTGGGCGAGTGACTTAGCGGGTTATCGGGGCCGGGTCGGATCGACATTCGAGAAGATCCCTTACAGGGCCTTTGCTGAATGGGCTTGAGGATGCAGATGGGCTCTCGACCAGTAGTCGGGCTCCTGGGCTCGTGTCTTTTGGGGTCTCGGTCAAATAGGCGTAACAATTGCCCCCATCGGTCGAGTTGATTAGCTTCGGCCTGTTCGGCTCGGCCGATGTGACTCCTGCCGATTTTGACAAGCTCGCCAGTCGATGCCGACTCATTTATTAGTCGTCATCATGAGTGGGCCCGTTCGATATTTTTAAGGCGCGGGCTCCGAAGCGCCATTGGTCCTCTGATGCCGCCACGTGTGGCTGCGAATTTACCCCCATCGTTCGCGGGGCCGTCTTCAATCGAGAAGCTGAGGGGTTCGGGCGCCGCCATCGGTGGGGTCGATCGGCCTCGGCTAGCTTGGTATAACTGCTACGCCTCCTGGGGTTCCGAGTGGCGCTTCAGCCGAGGCGTGGTCATAAATGTAGGTCATGATGAGGCGGATCGATTGGACTTCCCCTGGCGCCGATTTCGAAACGCCGCCAGTTCTTCGAAGCCTGCCGCGCGTTCTTGTCAGCCGCTTCGAATTCGCCCCTGCGCCCGGTATATAAGATCCTCAGCCGCGTTGATCTCCCCTCCTCCCTTGCTCCTCCCGGTATTCAAAGCTTTCCGCAACTCGGAGTTTCCCGTCGCCTTCGCTTTCTTGCCTTCTCCGAACTAGTCGAAAAAGGTAATTCCTCTCTCGCTTTCATCTCATGGCTGCTCTTAGGATAGGCAGTTCTGGTCAAAGGGCGAGGGATCCTCCGGAGTCCAGGCGGGGCGAGCCCCGGCTAGGGGAATCAGGTTCCCCCGCCGGGAGTCGTTCTCTTCAAGATAAGGGGAAGGGGAAACTTTTTCCAGACTACGCCCGTGATGACGTGGCGTCGGCTGCCGTGCGGCTTAATGTGCCCCCGGTTGTCCTCCGTACGCCGTCGAGGACTCCTCCTTCGGTGGCCGCGGAGATCCGGGAAAGATATCTCTGCTTCCCATACGAGGTTCGAGTTCCATTTGTCGACGAGCGGATTTGCCTTCCGAGGAGTAATGAGGTCGGTGCCTACGTCGAGATGTTCCGCATGGGTCTTCGCTTCCCGCTCCATCCCTTCTTCATCCAGGTCATGGAACATCTCACGGTGTCCCTGTGTCAGTTCACCCCGTGTTCGATCGCGGTACTGACGGGCTTCGTAACGCTCTGCTGTACCCGTGGTCTGGAGCCGTCTCTCCCCCTTCTCTTCCACTTTTACCAGGTCCAGACGGTCGGTCCGGGGTCATGGCTGCTACTCCGAGCCCGTTCGAGGAGGGAATGCCTGATCGGGTTGCCCCGCTGGTCAGGGGATTGGAACTCGGATTATGTCTTCGTGGTCTTCTTGGGTGAGGCCCAGATTTTGACAAGTTGGGGAGCGTCTGTCCAACCTCGCCCGCCACTAGCCCTTTCGGATGTTGATCAGGCAGCCGCCGCGACGCTGTCGGCTCTTCCTTTGGAATCGAAGTCCATCTGGCCTTTGTTGGATGACCTACTCCTGAAGGCCATCTTGTGGTCCTCGGGTAGGTCGCTTTTTCCTCCTCGGACTGCCCTGTGACTCATCCTGATTTCGGTTTCCTTTGCAGGGATGGCAGGCCGCGAGTTCGTCCGTGACGTCGATGAGCCGATCCATCGTGGAGCTGCTCGGAGCCGAGGCAGTACCTCCGGAAGGGCGCCTCGACGGACCGTTGAGGAGGAGGTGCGCTGAGCCGAGCCCTCCGTGGGCAAGGTAGTTGAGGAGGATGTGCGCCGAGCCGAGCCCTCCGTGGGTAAGGTAGTGGCCGTGCCTCCTGCCTCTTCTTCTGGTGATCCCCTCCCCGGGGGCGTAGTAAAGGCCGGACCTGCCCCACCAGCCCGAGAGGCAGGGGGTAATGACGGGTCCGGTGTAGTCCCCCTCGCCCTCAGAGCGTCCCCTCCCGTCCCTGAGAGTGGAGATGGGGCAAGGCGGAAGCGCTCTCCTCCGGCGCTCGTGGTGCCTCACAGAGGGAAGAAGAGGAAGGAGGATGCGGAGCCCTCCAGCCCGGCCAGTTCTGTGCCTCCTGCAGGCACCACCGGGGATCTTCAGGTGACTCTGACAACCACCCCCATCGCAGCGTCCCCGCTTCCGTCCCCGTGAATCGGAGCGCTATTGGCGAGCCATATGGCTTCCCTCGATGTTGCCCCCGGGAGTTCGGTGTTCGCCGACCGAGCCCTAGCCCAGCAGGTGGCCGAGAGCTCCGTCTTCCCTCGGGACCGCAGCACCCTCGAGAAGATTCCCGCCGACAAGGTGTCGGATTCTTTGGTTTGGGCCCTTCAACAGGTTCGGCCCTCTCGCAGTCCTTTCTTTCCCTCCACTCCCTTTTTAGCTCATGTCTCGTTTTTCAGGGGTCGACGCTCGTCGTGGAGCTGCAGCGGCGAGCCATCCTCCTGAGGAAGCTGGAGGAGTCCACCATGAAGGCTCAGGAGCGGGCCGGGGCGGCCGAGGTGGCCATGATGGAGGCCCAGATGGAGTCTCGGCGCCTCAACCTCCGTGTGGCCGCGTTGGAGGGACAAGTGGGTGACCTCCAAGGAAAGCTGGAGGATGCTCATCAGTCGGCTGAGGAGGCGGCGGAGTCGTTCCGCCTGGAGAGGGAGGAGCTTCAGAGGGAACTGTCGGATCGGCGCCAAGTGACGCGGCTTGCAGAGGAGGTGGAGAAGGGCGTCGTCGAGACCCTGGGGATGAGGATCCTCGAGGTCCTCAGGGTGGCCTTCGGTAAGTACGAAGACCTCATCGCCCCTCGGATCGTCGAAGTCGTCCAGTCTTCCTTCCGGGAATGTGCGGAGCGTGTCTGGCAGGCCCCTCCGTCGGTCGATCCCCCTCGCTCCGAGCAGGGTGAAGTGCCCGAGGATGTGTCCTCCCGAGCTCGGGCTCCCTAAGCAGTCCCTCCCGGCCTTATCCTCAAATTTTTTAGCATCCGCTTCGCTTTGGGCCAGTCTACTTGAAATGGATCCCTGGCCCCCGCTGTCTCCTTCGGCTTCGTCGATGGCTCCGTGGCCAATAATTGCTGGTTGCATGGCTGCTATCTTGGGCTACCTACTTTGGGTCTTTTGTCAACCAATTTTGCTCTGTCGGTGTCGATCTGGCTTCTGTAGGGTGTTTTCTTCGCCTCGATCCCCTGTAAATAAGACACATTTTTGTACTCTGGTTAACTATTATAAAAGAAATTGACTTACTCGGACTTCTCGTGTACTTTGCGTTGTCGACTTGTTCTTGGCCTAGGACTGGTCGACGTTGGCGTTGGCTGGGGGGGATTCTCCCCAGACTTATAGGTGTGAGAGTCGGTCGGCGAAGGCAAAGGCTCCTCGGCTTAGGACCGGTCGGCATCCGTGTCTCGGGGGAGTTGCCCCCAGACTTATGAGCACAAGAGTCGGTCGGCGAGGGTAAAGCTCCTCGGCTTAGGACCGGTCGGCGTCCGTGCTTGCTGGGGGAACTGTCCCAGGCTTATGGGCGCGGAAGTCGGTCTGCGAGGGCCAAGCTCCTCGGCTTAGAACCGGTCGGCGTTCGCGCTGGCTGGGGGGATCGCCCCCAGACTTATGAGCGCGGGAGTCGGTCGGCGAGGGCAAAGCTCCTCGGCTTAGGACCAGTCGGCATCCGTGCCTGCTGGGGGAATTGCCCCCAGTCTTATGAGCGTAGGAGTCAATCGGCGAGGACAAAGCTCCCCTTCCTCCTCCAGTGAGGCGGCGGTCCCCAGTCTCTTGCGCTATTGGTGACATGTCAATTCCGTCGGGGATTTAAGAAAAGACCAAAAGGGAATGCATTTGTACTCTCAAGAGTCCTGTCGGACCGGTACATTTGGAGGAAAGGAAGAGGAAATGAAACTAGACAGAGGGACGTAAACCTAGATAGCTCCCTCTTACTAGGCTGCAACCGGGGGGAGAGACATCGCCCGCTCACTCTATGATACGGAGGGGACCTTGGACGGTGTTGATCTTCTTCCCCTTGTCTGGCTGCGTGGAGGTCCCTTCTCCGTGGGCCGGCTCGTCGGCCTGGTTCCTGGCGTGCCCCCGGCTCATCATCTTCTCAATGTCCTTCTTCAAATGCCAGCAGTCTTCGGTGTCATGACCATCGTCCTTATGGTACTTGCAGTACTTCTCCCTGTTCTTCCCACCTCTTCTAGCCTTCGGTGGGGGGCGATCAGCTCGCTCTTCCTTCTGTACTTGGGCGAGGACGGCGTCTGGGGTGGTATCCCTCGCACTTTCTCCCCGCTGCCTGTTCCTCGGCCTCTTCTCGGTCCGGTATCCTTCGGGGCTGACTCGTCCGCCGTCGCCGCGCTTGGTCCCTCGAGTGGCTTTTCCTGCATCCTCGGCCAAGGCCTCCTCGGTCAGCATGAAGCGTTCGGCCCTCGCCATGATCCCGGGGAGGTCCTTTGGGGGATCGTTGTGTAGGGACTTCTTGAGGCCTCGGTGGCGAAGCCCTTTCTTAAGGGCCGTCTGGACCACCAGGTCGGGAGGGTTGTTCACGTTCAGCCTTTCCGCATTGAAGCGGCGCATGAACTGTCGGAGCGGCTCGGCCGGGCCTTGCACCACGTTGAACAGATGTTCAGCACCAGGTTTGATCAGCCTCCCCGCCATGAACTGTTTGCAGAACAACTGGGTGAGTTGCTCGAAGCTGTCGATGGAGCGACCGGGCAGGCTGTGGTACCAGGTCATTGCCGCTCCCCTGAGAGTAGAATAGAAGCCCCGGCAAAGCAGGTCATCGTCAGCTCCCTGGAAGGCCATGTCCCCCTCGTAGTCCATCACGTGGTGTCCCGGGTCCCCTATTCCGTCGTACTTCCCCAGCACTGGGATCCTGAATCGAGAGGGGACCCGTGCGTCGGTTATTCTCCGTGATAAGGGGCACCGGTCTCCGTGGATGCCCCCGGGGATGCGGTATTCGCCTGCCTCTGGCTCGATCGAGGGTGGAGGAAGCACAGGCGTCGGCGGGGCTGGCTCTGCGACCCTCGCCACGCTTGGGGTCGGGCTGACCCAACGTTCCCGACTCCTCCCGCGGGAGCTCCTGCTCCGCCGCGATCGGTCTCTTGAGTGGTGTCGTTCGCTTCTCCTGCGACGGGATGACCGCGACCGACGAGATGATGCCGTCATCGATTCGCCCTCCATCCCTTCGGTTTCTCTTCGGCTCCTTTCACGATAAGGGGAGGAGGCGCGTGACCTTGCCTGACGAGAGCCGTGCAGCGTGAATCGACGCTCCGTGTTCGGTTTCAGGGTCCCGTGGTCGTCGACCACGGCGGACCGCAAGTGCGGGGGACCCCCCGCCCATCGATGGCTATCGTCCAACGTGCCTCCGTTGGACGGCGCAGGGCCGACGAGCTGCTGCACCGTCGCGACCAATGTCTGGAGGCTCGCGTTGGTCTCCTGAGCCAGGGCGCAGAGCTGTCCCTGTGTGGCCAGTTCTGAGCCGCCGGTCTCTTCGGTTGAGAGGGCGGGGTGGTCGCCGATGGGCATGTCCTCGGGGTTGCCGTTTGATGCGCCATTCCCTTCCTCCGGGATGGGGGGCATGCGCTTCCTTCCATTGCTGGCTCGTGCCATTGTTGGTGTGGTTTGTTACTTCGTGGGACGGTTTTTGTTCCCACAGACGGTGCCAGATGTTTCAGAGTGTTTTCTCACTACAAAGCGTTGACCGTGGAGAACCCGGTCAACGTGGTCAAGGGGCCCGCTTTGGGTCCCTCGGAGGCTTCGAATCGGTGCAGAAGGGGCGAGGGGAAGCCTCGGCCCTGGTTGAGACGCTCGGCCTCGGACAGACGAGCGCGTCCTCGGAAATAGGACGACGAGGGGAAGCCTCGGTCGTCCGGCTAGATGCGTGTTCGGCGAAGGGCGAGGGGAAGCCTCGGCCCGGGTCGAGACGCTCGGCCTCGGTGGTTTGCGCTTGGCTTCGGCGATCGGACGACGAGGGGAAGCCTCAATCGTCCGGCAGGTTACGTGGTCGGCGAGGGGCGAGGGGGAGCCTCGGCCCGTTGATCAGCTGTCCATCTGCGTAGACGAGAACGCTCGTCAGGGGGCCGGACCTTGGTTCCGGCCAAATCCCCTCCGATGCCTAAGTCAGACAGAGATCTGAGAAAGGAGGCCCGGCGGAGACGGTCTGACTCGTGAGGAGATCGTAACGGCGTCTCTCGGCGCGAGCGGGGGAGGAAGGAGATGAATTGGGGGAACGAGGTCGTTGATGGAGTACCTTAGGTTTTGTTACCTCAGATGCGGTCTCTTTCTTCGTCGTCCTCCTAGCCCTTTTGTAGAGCTCCCGGCCTGATTGCCTCTGGCCCACGTCCCACGCCTGCCCTCGATCGTGCCCCATCAATCCGCCCCCTCGCCGCCGCTCTCTTCACCCTTCCAGCACCTCCCCATTACCGCCATTTAGTGGTCGCGCATTCGGGGGAACGGTTTTCGCAGGAGTGGGCGAGTGACTTAGCTGGTTATCGGGGCCGGGTCGGATCGACATTCGAGAAGATCCCTTACAGGGCCTTTGCTGAATGGGCTTGAGGATGCAGATGGGCTCTCGACCAGTAGTCGGGCTCCTGGGCTCGTGTCTTTTGGGGTCTCGGTCAAATAGGCGTAACATTGTGTATTCTATTTTATCAGACTTATGTTTTATCAAGAACATGTGTCGTAATAAAATAAGTATAACTTATCAAGGCTAATTTAGACTTGGGTCTGAATACAGCCGTATGTACAAGACCGTGAGTTCTCCAACTCATTCTCCCACTGTCTTATAGAAGGTGTTAGGCAATTATACCTTTGAGACAAGACTTACAAGTGTCTTTCGACTCATAATACGAAAGATCAAAACTCTCTTTATGTGACTTGACAAGTTTGTTCTCATCGGTACGGCCTAGTCTATTTTGCCATTGATAAAGTTTCTATAACTTGTGTATTTGTGTATTCACATTTAATACAATATCGTTATACAAAACATTCACACCGAGACATTGCTTCAGAAGCAAAGTGACGACATTCGCCAAAATGTGTTTCTCCTTTTGTATAACAATCATCCTGAAATCGTGACATCAAATGTCACATTTTCAGTTCCTCTTACTTTTGCCTTTTCTTATCATAGTCAAAACTTTCTTTCTCAACCGACTTTCTTCAATGCCTTCTCCGTTCTAAATCACATTTAGACAATACTTTTCCAACAAAATTATTAGCTGTGCAAGCACCTTACGTATCCAAACACTTGAGCTTCACAACCTTGAGTTGACTCAACAAGTTGATTGACTCAAGATCTGATTTGGATACATGGTCTTGCACCGCTCGTGCACTCATCTTCGATTCAAACAATTTGATCGAAGTTTTGAATCTTGGGGATCGAAATCGTTTTCCATACAACTTTGAGTTGATTCAACAAATTGTTTGAAGAAACTTGCTTTGAACATCAGTATGTTCAAGCTGCCCCTCATAGAGGCGAGTGACAAGTAGCGTGCTTTTATTTTGTTGGACACAGAGCTCAAGGAAATCATTGTCCGTAAGCTTGTGCTAGTAAGGACATTTTAAGGTCATTGAGAACCTGGTTTAGACTATCAAACTTGATTTGAGTTGATATTTCTAAAACAATCATCTTAACCAGTTTACATTTTCCGTTAGGATATTTTTTTTTGGATTCCATCATGTTTTACATAGAATTTCCCTAGTTTAGCATATGTTCAATGATTTTTAAATATAGTTAAAATGGATTTTTATTCAACTATATCCTTCCACTATTTTAGCGATCATCTTAAGCCATATGGATGAACGAATAATAATATGTAGTGGGAAAGGGACCCGACCACTCTGAGTCTCACAACCTTGAGTTGGCTCAACAAGTTGTTTAATTCTGCGATAGGTAGACGACTCTTCATCAATCACATCGAATGTGATTCCCTTATAGGTTTTTACCCCGAGTCACTTATGACCTTGAGTTGGCTCAACAAATCATAAAGACTAGTCTAGTCAGACCCTTACTTTCTTGTCCATCCTAACTTACACCGGCACTCGGTTTGTTCACGACGCGACAGTTTGGGTTAAGTCGAGCTACATCACATGTTTAACGGAATTGGTTTCCAAAAGATAGTCATGTTACAGCTTGAGTCGACTCAACAACTATAACATGAAATCCCTGGTTCCCAAAGTCCAAAAGTAAGGAGGGCAACGGCTAACCTTGAAGAAGATTTTTAACGTAATTGACTAGATATAATTGACGATGTCACATAATCATAATTCGCATCCTTGCGGTCCAGCGGAACACGGCTAGGGATTTGGCTAGGCCAGGATCACTATCCCAAGTCGAGCTAGGGTGATCCACAACACTAGTCAAAAAACATTAAATCGGATCATGGTCCATTAAAGGAAACTTATTATTCATATATGTCCCGTTCGATTAGAATTGGCTTCATTAAGACTAGTTAATCATATCAACTAGTTGAATCCTAAAATTCGAAATTATTAGGATTGGTTAATAACTTTTATTAATGTCCTTATCAACTATAAGGATTTTATGGTGCTATCCTAATCATGTATTAGGCATTTTAAAAATTCAAGTTGCAACAATTTTAAATCATAGTCGTCTGTTCAAAATTATTATTAGAACAATTAGAATAATAATTTGACGGGGCTACCCTAAACATGAATTTAATATGTTGCAACAATTTTTAAATCATAGCATGTCCTTCAAAATTATCATATAATTTTCTTAAGGCTTTTAATGGCTATCCTAAAGTCTTTCTTGAATTATCACATAATAAACATAACTAATATAACCATTAAAATATCAACTAAACAATTTAGCTAAGCATGAAACTTAAAATTATCACATAAAACTAAGTTACATCAATAATTATCAAATAATTATAAAGATCTAATTTTTAAAATTATCACATGATTTTAAAATTAAATTCAGTTTTCAAAAACAGTTTTCGAAAATAAAAACTTTGCTTTAAAACAACATTTTAAAAAGTTTAAATAAACCCTCCATCTTATGGAGAAGCATGATGTATCATATATATATATATATATATATTATAAATGCAAATCATAGATCAGGTAGACTGGCTCTGATACTAATGTTGGGTTTTACGGGTCCTTAAGGCAATAAAATCGACGTCCGGCCTTGGTCGGTCAAACGACGAAAATAAAGTTGTAGCGAAAAAACAGATTAAAAACATTTTTAAACCAAGCCCTAAAGAGAAGAACCCAAGCCAAGATCTATAATATCCTGTGGTTAGGTCTGACCAACCCCTAAGGATAAATCTTTTTAACACATTTGCAATTATAAATGCATGTTTAAATAAACTACATACCTTTCACTTCGTTTCCGCAGAATATGAAGCGTTGTTTTCAGCAACTTTTCTTTGGCCCCGCGCCGCTTCTCCCGAGTCGAACCTCGTCCCGAGCCGCACCTTGTCTCGAGCTGAACCGCTTCCCGAACCGCACCGCGTCTCGAGGCGAGCAACACCCTTGTCGCCGAGCCAACTACGCGCCGAAGAAGATTTCACCTTGAGTGGATCATCCGTCAAGATTTCGGATCCGATCCGAACTCCTTCGTAGCTTTGCTAGAGCCCAATCAGGAGTAAGGAAAAATTTCAGAGAGAGCTGGTATAATTAATTTCAGTCTTAATCCAAGCTTGATCCAAACCTTTGGGACCTTCTCAGATTTTGGGACTTGGTACAAGTTTTCAAGGAGAGTGTTGGCCTCTATTTATATAGGCAGCTGACCCCTCCCCTTCTCATCATATCCGATGTGGGACTAAAGATATGGAGGAGAAAATTAATTAAAGTTTGCATTTCATAAAGAGAAATTTTTAGCGAATTTTCTCTCCCTCACCGTTAAACTTCGCAAGGGATACAACCTATCAAATCGAAGAGCGCTAAACGGTGAACGCATAGAAACAAATGGAGCTCCATTCTGACTTCGTTTGACCCTTCAAACGTGTGTCCAAACTTAGCCCAAATTTAGATTTTCGCTCAAAATCTAGCCGCCAACCCAAAAATCTGCCCTAGGGTTCAGCTGCTATCGACCCTTATGTTCCTGAGAAGCTCTTCGGGTTCAACTCCCGAAATTGCTTGGCTCCGGGTGTAGCTTAAGGAGGAGGCAGTGGTGCAGGTGACGCAGCTTGTCGTCCTTCCTGAATCAGCTGCTGCTGGATCTCCAGCATGCCTCTCATAACACCCAGGAGTTCGTTGAAGTCGGGATTACCGTTCCCATTGACTCCATTCCCATTGCGAGTGTTATACCATCCAGCCATGCTGTAAACAGAAAAGGTAAACATTTGTGTACAACTTTATTTAAATGAGCTGGTTATTAATAATATCTATACTGTTTCTGAAGTGTCTCACTTAGTGCAAAGGAGGAGAGGAGGAGGACCTGCATGGGCCACTACAAAAACCTGTCATGTCCCGCTTCCCATGTAAGGGAACAAGAACGTGAGCAGGTCCGCTTGTGCTTGAAGCAAAGAAGGTGTACTTTTTTTCTTCCTTCCTTAACTTAAGCACAATAAGCGTTATTTAACAAGCAGGTCCCTGCACGCGAATTTCTCAGAAACAGCACAAATATTTATTACAAATTTATTCCAGCGTTTTTAAAGGGAAGTACACAAAGTGACATTAGGCCTAGCATGGCCGTACAACCTACTGAAAGCAAACACACCTGGAAATAGCAAATACAACTAAATAGGTAAAGACTGCAACAATTTTCTAGTCTTCAGCAAGGAGGACCTCAGCGTCCTCGTAACTCTGATCAGCGGGGTCCTCCTCTAAGGTAGGGTCCTCAAAAGCGGGGTCTACAAAGTAATCGGTCTCTGAACCTAACATATATTTCACAAACACATGAAATATATGTCAGCGAGAAGCTCGGCAAGATATTTAAAGTAAAAGAATTAAGAACAGCGTGCAAGAACAAAAGAGCGTTAGTACACATTTTACAATTGATAAGTGCAGAAAGAGAAACATAACATATATGAAATTGCAGTTCAATAAGTAAAACTGTTGTATGTTTCATTTATTGTGCTCGTGATAAGTCCCTGTCCAGGTTAGTAGTATGTACTTGATGCACCCTATAATCGGGGGTTTACCGTGACGCCTTCTTGCTTGCCTCCATTGGTGTGGTTATGGAGGGAGCCGTAAGGTGGTCAAGCTACATCTACGAACCTTACTACTAAGGACCAACCCCACCCAAGTGTCATAACCAGTCACCGACTAGTTTCATTCTCCATCTGTAATCGATGGGTTCTCGTTGTAATTTGAGGGCTGTATCATACCCTCTGTCCCGTTTTGGTTCAATTAAAAATATACAGAGAAAGTTGTTCTTTTATCAAGGGTCTATTAACACGAAAAGTCCGGTTTTAGTCAGCTACAACAGATAAAATATGAGCGTATTAAAATGATGATTGTGTTAGTTTTTAGCAGTTGTCTCAACTTCAAATACAATAAATACTTGCCTCGGTGGGGGTGTGGGTGTCCAGGCGGTGGTGACGTGATGTATGTTTTATTTGCGTCAATTAAATTGTGACATCAGTTTTAATGGTTATCAACCAGTTAGAATATCTAAATTAATTTACTAAAAGTGACATTCACTTGAGGGGGACTAACATCAACTTATTACTAACTTTAATTAACACTTAATAAGTTATATAACCTTAAAATACAACTTCAAAATAAGTTAACTAACTTTAGAGTTTATATGACTATAGCTAATAACTTTACTATAAACTTTAGGCTAATTAACTTAATTTAAGAAAAATAATACCCTTATAATAAAAAAACTTTACAATAGAATACTTTTATAAAAACTAATTCTTAATAACAAATAACTTAACTTAGCTTATACTTATAAGTTTACTAACAATAATTTAACAATATGCTAACTTAATATACAACAATCTTAATTTAATAACTAAACTAAGGAATTAATAATAATAATAATAATAATAATAATAATAATAATAATAATAAATAGTAATAATAATAATATCTAATAAAACTTACCTATAACAATCCCTCTCTCTTCGTAACTCTCCCTCTCTCTCTGTTTCTTCCTGTTCTTTCTTTCCTTCCTTTTTTTTGTTTTTTGAAGAGCGCAGGCGATCGGGCAAGGGGCGGCGGCGACCGGGGCTGAACGGCTTCCAAGCGGCGACGGCGGGGATCGAGGATAGTCGGGGGTCGGATCGGAGCAAGAGCCTGCGCCGGCGGTGGCGGCTGCCTCAGGAGGCGACGCGGCGGGCGGCGATCGGGGCTTAGCGGTGCTTGGGGGATCGGCGGTGACGGCTGATCGGAGGCGGGGCGGTTGTCCGAAGCGGCGACGGCACAGATCGGCGGATCGGCGGTCGGAGGGCTTCGGGTCACGGCGGCGGCGTGATTGGGCACGACGGCGGCGATTTGGGTCTCCGGCGGTGCAGATCGAGCAACTTGGGTTGCGCAGGGTTAATTTGGGTTCGAATTGATTTGTGTTTGTTTTGAATTGTAAGGAGTTTGTGGAGGCAGATTTGTCGTTGTTTGTATGGTGGAGGTGGTGGTGGCTGATGGTGGTTCGTTTGTTGTATGGTTGAAGGGGGATGATGACGGTGGGATGTGGGAGTGGCTGATGGCTGGTTTGGTTGAATTGGCTTGTCTTTGGGTTGGTTGCCTTGGCCTTTCTTTTGCAGGTAGCAGGGGATGGAGGGGTTCCGATGTCTGAAGCCGGGCTCGGGGTGAAGACAGGTGAAGGGGAAGAGATTATAAGTAGAATAATGATAACTTGGTCAATGATTAATAAATAGGGTGGTTAGAGGAAATTAACTGGGTTGGTGGGTGCTTTTGACTAAGTGAGAGGAGACGTATCTGATTTTAAAATGTAACTTTGCATTAAATTTTTAGTCAATATAATTAAATGGGTTGGCTTAGTGTTAGACTAAGTTTGAAAAGTTTTACACACGTTTATCAGATTGGGGGTGAAGTAAGTAGGGTAATAATTGGGGTAATTAACTAGGGTAATTAGTAAAAGTTAAAAAAATGATTAACAAATTGCATCGCGACGATCACGAATACGATGTCCGTTACGAAAAATCATTTACTCTGATTGAATCCGTCTTGTTATGGAAGTACTTGTACGATGAAATCCGGCCGTTACATTCTACCCTCCTTATAAAAATTCCGTCCTCGAAATTTGGACAAAACGACCTAGTAAACTAAGTTGTAAATAGCATGAAGTATATAACGTGATATCATAGTATTCAAGAAAACAAGGGATTTTGGTTAAGAATACTTACTATTAACTTCACCATACTAGCTGAATAGATAAGGGTAACGTTCTTGCATATCGTCTTCCCGCTCCCATGTAGATTCTCCAGGTGATTCATGACGCCACATCACTCTCACGAGGTCAAAGACTTTATTCCTAAGAGTCTTCTGACGTCGATCCAGAATCTGTACTAGCTACTGCTCATAGGTAAGATCTGGTCGCATTATGATTTCTGAATGATCTACCACATGCGTAGGATCACTGATATAACGACGCAGCTGGGAGACATGAAACACATCATGCACTCCCTCCAGTGAAGGTGGTAACGCCAAACGATAGGCCACTTCTCCAACTCGTTCCAATACATCGAAGGGTCCAATGAATCTCGGACTGAGCTTTCCTCTCTTTCTAAATCTTATCAATCCCCGGTTAGGAGATATCTTCATGAACACATGATTTCCAGGTTGAAATTCTAGATGACGACGCTTCGCGTCAGCCCAGTGCTTGTACCGGTCTTGCGCAATGCGAAGCTTGTCTCTGATGGTTCGCACTACATCAACGGCGTCTACGATCATTTCAGGACCCAAAACATCTCGATCGCCAATGTCATCCCAACTCAATGGGGAACGACATTTTCTCCCATAAAGTGCTGCAAATGGGGCCATGCCAATGCTGGCTTGGTAGCTATTGTTATAGGCAAACTCTACCAGGTGTAGATGATCTTCCCACGAGCCTTTGAAATCCAGCATACAAGCTCGTAACATGTCCTCCAATATCTGAATGGTACGTTCTAATTGGCCATCCGTTTGCGGGTGATACGCAGTGCTGAAACTAAGACTGGTATCCAGATTGGATTGCAGACTCTTCCAAAATTGAGATGTAAATCTAGTGTCCCGATCAGAGACAATGCTCACTGGAACTCCATGCAGTCGAACAATCTCCTGCACGATTATTGATTACATCACAACGTATACTAGAAAGAAGTTTTTAAAGGTATAGGATAAATCATTACCTCCATATACTTCTTAGCAAGTATTTCCGTAGATTGTCCCACTCGGAAAGGTACGAAATGTGCTGATTTGGTTAATCGGTCAACGATCACCCAAATCGCATCATTCTGCTTAGTACTCCAAGGTAGTCCAGTCACGAAATCTATAGTGATGTGCTGCCACTTCCATTCCGGAATAGGCAGAGGTTGAAGCAATCCAGCAGTGCGATGATGCTCAGCCTTTACTTGCTGACACACAAGGCACTTGAAGATGCTTCAAGCTACGCTCCTCTTCATTCCATTCCACCAAAAATTCAGACGAAGGTCCTTGTACATCTTGGTTCCTCCAGGATGAATAGAGTATGGAGAGTTATGCGCGTCATTCATGAGCTCTTCTCGTATATCACCTGAAGGTACGCAAATTCTGCTGCCATATCTCAAAGATCTGTCTTCATGGATAAGAAAATCCGTTCGAAGACCTGCTTCCACTTGCGCCTTGATCCTCTGTAATTTTGCATCTCCAGACAGAGCAGCTTTAATCCGATCCACGATAGTAGACTGGATTTGCATATTCATCCATGTTGCCGAAGTCCCGGGCAAAATAACTTCAATCTCCAATTCTCTCATTGCTTGCTGAAGTCTCCATTGAGCTGTAAGAGTCATAATCGCTGGTAAACGGCTTAGTGCATCAGGTACCACATTCACTTTTCCTGGATTATATTGAAGATCAATATCATAATCAGCCATAAGCTCTAACCATCTTCGTTGTCTCATATTGAGCTCCTTCTGGGTGAAGATGTACTTCAAACTTTTGTGGTCGGTGAAGATCTTGACTTGCTCGCCCAATAGGAAATGTCTCCAAATCTTTAGAGCAAATATAACTACAGCTAGCTCCAGATCATGAGTTGGATAATTTTTTTCATGAGTCTTCAGTTGTCGGGAAGCATATGCTACAACATGACTATATTGATGTAGAACACATCCGAGACCCTTGCCGGATGCGTCACAATACACTTCAAATCCTCCAGTCCTGTCTCGTATAGCCAGAACTGGTGCAGTTGTCAGCTTTGCCTTCAATTCTTCAAATGCTTTCTCACATGCCTCGGACCAGATGAACTTGATATCTTTCCTCGTCAGACAAGTCATAGGCTCAGCAATCTTTGAAAAATCCTTGATAATCGACGGTAATAACCTGCCAATCCTAGGAAACTTTTGATATCTGATGCTGATCTAGGAGTAGGCCAATTCCTGACTGAGGTAACTTTCTCCGGGTCGACAGAGATACCATCGTCCGATACCACATGCCCAAGGAATGCAATTCGGTCTAGCCAAAATTCACACTTGCTGTACTTGGCGTATAACCGATGATGTCGCAAGGTCTGCAATACAATCCGCAGATGCTTGGCATGCTCTTCTTCATTTTTTGAGTAGACCAAAATGTCGTCGATGAAGATCACAACGAACTTATCCAAGTACTTATAGAAGATCAAGTTTATAAGATTCATGAATACTGCTGGGGCATTAGTCACACCGAATGGCATGACTACGAATTCATAATGCCCATACTTGGTCCGGAATGCAGTCTTCGGAATATCTTCATTTCTGACCTTCACTTGATGATAACCACTTCGGAGATCCAGTTTAGAAAATACTCGCGATCCCCCAAGTTGATCGAAGATGTCGTCAATGCGCGGAAGCGGATACTTGTTCTTTATAGTTACCTTATTCAGTTCTCGGTAATCCACACACACATCCTTCTTGATCCATCCTTCTTCTTGACCAATAGAACTGGTGCACCCCAAGGAGATACGCTGGGATGTATCAATCCCTTCTGCAACAGTTCGTCGAGTTGTTTCCGAAGTTCTTCCAGTTCAGCAGGAGCCATGCGATAAGGTGTCTTCGAAATTGGTTGAGTGTTTGGCAGAAGGTCGATGGTGAATTCCAAGGCTCGATCAGGTGGTAATCCTGAAATATCTTCAGGGAATACATCCTCAAAATCTCGAACCACTCTAGGCTACTCAGGTTCGACTAACATTGATGCAATGATCATTTCGTTCGGCTTGGCCCGAAACTTGATAGGTCTAAGTGAACGGTCTCCCCTTGCGAATTCAAACACCGGATGATCAGGGATTTCAAACACTACCTTCTTATTGTGACAATCGATGGTAGCGTAAAAATTTCCTAACCATTTCATGCCGAATATTGCATCGAAGTTTGGCATGTCGACTATCATAAAATCTGCAAACAACTTGTGTCCACAGATCACTATAGGGCAAGATCGACAGCCACTAGAAGTTTTCACTACTCCACTCCCAGTAGTAATGTTCCAGCAATTTGGTAGAGGGTCAATACGAATAGAATATTTCTCTACAAATCCTCGGGATATGAAGCAATGAGAGGCTCCAGAATCAAATAGGGATAGAGCCGGATGAGAGGCTACTAAGATAACACCTAGAATGAAGGGAAATACCTTAGTTAAGGGCAAATAAATCAAACACACATATATAAACATACCATAAGCATATAAAAAGAATAGTTTAGGTAATACCTGAGATCACTCGTTCATAGTCTCGGCCTCAGCGGCAGTCATGGTAAATGCCTATCGCTTCGGCTAGTTCTGCCTCGCCTGATCATAAGTTTTCTGCTGTGGAACCAAAGGTGGTCCATGCTGATTCGGTCCAGGAGCTCCATGCTGAACAGGTCCAGAAGGTCCAGCAGTCATTGGATTATTGGTGCGGCGAGGGCAGTCCCTGGCGACATGTGCAGATGATCTGCATATCAAGCATTGGTTCAGCAGCTCTCTGCAGTCCTTCTTGAGATGTCCAGTCCGTTTGCAGTGAAAACAGACCATCTGAGGTCGGTTATTGACAGGAGCAGCAGGCCTCTTGAATTGAACAGTCTGAGTAGGCCTGAAATTGCCCCTGGGTGGCTCCGGTGGACGTCTGCTTCCTCCGATCTGAAGCGCCTTCTTACGCTTCTGAACACGCTCAAAATCCCTGGCAGCGTCCAACACTCCCTGAAGTGTGGTTGGGTTCGTCACAGACATCGAACCCTGAATATCCAGGTCCAGCCCCTAGAGAAATTGATTTGCGCAGTCTTCGGGATCCTCCACCAGGTTTGGAGCAAATCGACTGAGCATAGAGAATTTTGCCTCGTATTCATCAACTGTCTGATTGCCTTGCTTCAAATTGATAAAACGTTGATGCAGTTCCCTCTTAGCTGCTCGAGGAAAATATTGAGCAATGAAACGCTCTCGAAACATGGCCCAATTGATGGGCTTAACCAGACGGGCTTCTTCCCTGTCCCACCAGTTTCGTGCATTGCCCGTCAGTTGCTTCTTGGCGACTTCAACCCATCCAGCTTGATCAATATGGGAAAGACTCAGATCGTCTTCCGTACTACGGGCCCATTCTTCAGCTGCTATCGGCCCTTCTGTTCCCGAGAAGCTCTTCGGGTTCAACTCCCGAAATTGCTTGGCTCCGGGTGTAGCTTGAGGAGGAGGCAGTGGTGCAGGTGGCGCAGCTTGTCGTCCTTCCTGAATCAGCTGCTGCTGGATCTCCAGCATGCCTCTCATAACACCCAGGAGTTTGTTGAAGTCGGGATTACCGTTCCCATTGACTCCATTCCCATTGCGAGTGTTATACCTTCCTGCCATGCTGTAAACAGAAAAGGTAAACATTTGTGTACAACTTTATTTAAACGAGCTAGTTAGTAATAATATCTATACTGTTTCTGAAGTGTCTCGCTTAGTGCAAAGGAGGAGAGGAGGAGGACCTGCATGGGCCACCACTAAAACCTGTCACGCTCCGCTTCCCATGTAAGGGAACGAGAACGTGAGCGGGTCCGCTTGTGCTTAAAGCAAAGAAGGTGTACTTTTTTTTCTTCCTTCCTTGACTTAAGCACAATAAGCGTTATTTAACAAGCAGGTCCCTGCATGCGAATTTCTCAGAAACAGCACAAATATTTATTACAAATTTATTCCAGCGTTTTTAAAGCGAAGTACACAAAGTGACATTAGGCCTAGCATGGCCGTACAACCTGCTGAAAGCAAACACACCTGGAAATAGCAAATACAACTAAATAGGTAAAGACTGCAACAATTTTCTAGTCTTCAGCAAGGAGGACCTCAGCGTCCTCGTAACTCTGATCAGCGGGGTCCTCCTCTAAGGTAGGGTCCTCAAAAGCGGGGTCTACAAAGTAATCGGTCTCTGAACATAACATATATTTCACAAACACATGAAATATATGTCAGCGAGAAGCTCGGCAAGATATTTAAAGTAAAAGAATTAAGAACAGCGTGCAAGAACAAAAGAGCGTTAGTACACATTTTATAATTGATAAGTGCAGAAAGAGAAACATAACATATATGAAATTGCAGTTCAAGAAGTAAAACTGTTGTATGTTTCATTTATTGTGCTCGTGATAAGTCCCTGTCCAGGTTAGTAGTATGTACTTGATGCACCCTATCATCGGGGGTTTACCGTGACGCCTTCTTGCTTGCCTCCATTGGTGTGGTTATGGAGGGAGCCGTAAGGTGGTCAAGCTACATCTATGAACCCTACTACTAAGGACCAACCCCACCCAAGTGTCATAACCAGTCACCGACTAGTTTCATTCTCCATCTGTAATCGATGGGTTCTCGTTGTAATTCGAGGGCTGTATCATACCCTCTGTCCCGTTTTGGTTCAATTAAAAATATACAGAGAAAGTTGTTCTTTTATCAAGGGTCTATTAACACGAAAAGTCCGCTTTTAGTCAGCTACAACAGATAAAATATGAGCGTATTAAAATGATGATTGTGTTAGTTTTTAGCAGTTGTCTCAACTTCAAATACAATAAATACTTGACTCGGTGGGGGTGTGGGTGTCCAGGCGGTGGTGACGTGATGTACGTTTTATCTGCGTCAATTAAATTATGACATCAGTTTTAATGGTTATCAACCAGTTAGAATATCTAAATTAATTTACTAAAAGTGACATTCACTTAAGGGGGACTAACATCAACTTATTACTAACTTTAATTAACACTTAATAAGTTATATAACCTTAAAATACAACTTCAAAATAAGTTAACTAACTTTAGAGTTTATATGACTATAACTAATAACTTTACTATAAACTTTAGGCTAATTAACTTAATTTAAGAAAATAATACCCTTATAATAAAAAAAACTTTACAATAGAATACTTTTATAAAAACTAATTCTTAATAACAAATAACTTAACTTAGCTTATACTTATAAGTTTACTAACAATAATTTAACAATATGCTAACTTAATATTCAACAATCTTAATTTAATAACTAAACTAAGGAATTAATAATAATAATAATAATAATAATAATAATATCTAATAAAAACTTACCTATAACAATCCCTATCTCTTCGTAACTCTCCCTCTCTCTCTCTGTTTCTTCCTGTTCTTTCTTTCCTTCCTTTTTTTTCGAAGAGCGCAGGTGATCGGGCAAGGGGCGGCAGCGACCGGGGCTGAACGGCTTCCAAGCGACGACTGCAGGGATCGAGGATAGTCGGGGGTGGCGGATTGGAGCGGGAGCCTGCGCCGGCGGTGGCGGCTGCCTCAGGAGGCGACGCGGCGGGCGGTGATCGGGGCTTAGCGACGCTTGGGGGATCGGCGGTGACGGTGGATCTGTGGCAGGGTGGTTGTCCGAAGCGGCGATGGAGTAGATCAGCGGATCGGCGGTCGGAGGGCTTCGGGTCACGGCGGCGGCGTGATTGGGCACGGCGGCGGCGATTTGGGGCTCCGGCGATGCAGATCGAGCGGCTTGGGTTGCGTAGGGTTAATTTGGGTTTGAATTGATTTGTGTTTGTTTTGAATTGTAAGGAGTTTGTGGAGGCAGATTTGTCGTTGTTTGTATGGTGGAGGAGGTGGTGGCTGATGGTGGTTCGTTTGTTGTAGGGTTGAAGGGGGCTGATGACGGTGGGATGTGGGAGTGGCTGATGTCTGGTTTGGTTGAATTGGCTTGTCTTTGGGTTGGTTGCCTTGGCCTTTCTTTTGCAGGTAGCAGGGGATGGAGGGGTTCCGATGTCTGAAGCCGGGCTCGGGGTGAAGACAGGTGAAGGGGAAGAGATTATAAGTAGAATAATGATAACTTGGTCAATGATTAATAAATAGGGTGGTTAGAGGAAATTAATTGGGTTGGTGGGTGCTTTTGACTAAGTGAGAGGAGAAGTATCTGATTTTAAAACGTAACTTTGCATTAAATTTTTAGTCAATATAATTAAATGGGTTGGCTTAGTGTTAGACTAAGTTTGAAAAGTTTTACACACGTTTATCAGATTGGGGGGTGAAGTAAGTAGGGTATAATTGGGGTAATTAACTAGGGTAATTAGTAAAATTTAAAAAATTGATTAACAAATTGCATCGCGACGATCATGAATACGATGTCCGTTACGAAAAATCATTTACTCTGATTGAATCCGTCTTGTTATGGAAGTACTTGTACGATGAAATCCGGCCGTTACAATCATATTGATAAGGTTCTCGTAGAACCTTATCAAGAATCTAGGCATTACTATCTGGGACTTAACTCAGAGGGAGGATTGTAACTTAGAGACACTTGCCATGGATCGCACCATGTCTAACAAAGTACGATTCATGCTCTCCAACACATCGATGTGTTAAGAGACTTGACCTGAGAGAAAATCATATTTTCTTTTAATTACGCAAGATTATATAGCTAAGTATTCGACTTTTCGATCTGATCGCACAGTTCAAATACTTCTGTTATTGTGTATTCTATTTTATCAGACTTATGTTTTATCAAGAACATGTGTCGTAATAAAATAAGTATAACTTATCAAGGCTAATTTAGACTTGGGTCTGAATACAGCCGTATGTACAAGACCGTGAGTTCTCCAACTCATTCTCCCACTGTCTTATAGAAGGTGTTAGGCAATTATACCTTTGAGACAAGACTTACAAGTGTCTTTCGACTCATAATACGAGAGATCAAAACTCTCTTTATGTGACTTGACAAGTTTGTTCTCATCGGTACGGCCTAGTCTATTTTGCCATTGATAAAGTTTCTATAACTTGTGTATTTGTGTATTGACATTTAATACAATATCGTTATACAAAACATTCACACCGAGACATTGCTTCAGAAGCAAAGTGACGACATTCGCCAAAATGTGTTTCTCCTTTTGTATAACAATCATCCTGAAATCGTGACATCAAATGTCACATTTTCAGTTCCTCTTACTTTTGCCTTTTCTTATCATAGTCAGAACTTTCTTTCTCAACCGATTTTCTTCAATGCCTTCTCCGTTCTAAATCACATTTAGACAATACTTTTCCAACAAAATTATTAGCTGTGCAAGCACCTTACGTATCCAAACACTTGAGCTTCACAACCTTGAGTTGACTCAACAAGTTGATTGACTCAAGATCTGATTTGGATACATGGTCTTGCACCGCTCGTGCACTCATCTTCGATTCAAACAATTTGATCGAAGTTTTGAATCTTGCGGATCGAAATCGTTTTCCATACAACTTTGAGTTGATTCAACAAATTGTTTGAAGAAACTTGCTTTGAACATCAGTATGTTCAAGCTGCCCCTCATAGAGGCGAGTGACAAGTAGCGTGCTTTTATTTTGTTGGACACAGAGCTCAAGGAAATCATTGTCCGTAAGCTTGTGCTAGTAAGGACATTTTAAGGTCATTGAGAACCTGGTTTAGACTATCAAACTTGATTTGAGTTGATATTTCTAAAACAATCATCTTAACCAGTTTACATTTTCCGTTAGGATATTTTTTTTGGATTCCATCATGTTTTACATAGAATTTCCCTAGTTTAGCATATGTTCAATGATTTTTAAATATAGTTAAAATGGATTTTTATTCAACTATATCCTTCCACTATTTTAGCGATCATCTTAAGCCATATGGATGAACGAATAATAATATGTAGTGGGAAAGGGACCCGACCACTCTGAGTCTCACAACCTTGAGTTGGCTCAACAAGTTGTTTAATTCTGCAATAGGTAGACGACTCTTCATCAATCACATCGAATGTGATTCCCTTAAAGGTTTTTACCCCGAGTCACTTATGACCTTGAGTTGGCTCAACAAATCATAAAGACTAGTCTAGTCAGACCCTTACTTTCTTGTCCATCCTAACTTACACCGGCACTCGGTTTGTTCACGACGCGATGGTTTGGGTTAAGTCGAGCTACATCACATGTTTAACGGAATTGGTTTCCAAAAGATAGTCATGTTACAGCTTGAATCAACTCAACAACTATAACATGAAATCCCTGGTTCCCAAAGTCCAAAAGTAAGGAGGGCTACGGCTAACCTTGAAAAAGATTTTTAACGTAATTGACTAGATATAATTGACGATGTCACATAATCATAATTCGCATCCTTGCGGTCCAGCGGAACACGGCTAGGGATTTGGCTAGGCCAGGATCACTATCCCAAGTCGAGCTAGGGTGATCCACAACACTAGTCAAAAAAACATTAAACCGGATCATGGTCCATTAAAGGAAACTTATTATTCATATATGTCCCGTTCGATTAGAATTGACTTCATTAAGACTAGTTAATCATATCAACTAGTTGAATCCTAAAATTCAAAATTATTAGGATTGGTTAATAACTTTTATTAATGTCCTTATCAACTATAAGGATTTTAAGGTGCTATCCTAATCATGTATTAGGCATTTTAAAAATTCAAGTTGCAACAATTTTAAATCATAGTCGTCTGTTCAAAATTATTATTAGAACAATTAGAATAATAATTTAACGGGGCTACCCTAAACATGAATTTAATATGTTGCAACAATTTTTAAATCATAGCATGTCCTTCAAAATTATCATATAATTTTCTTAAGGCTTTTAATGGCTACCCTAAAGTCTTTCTTGAATTATCACATAATAAAAATAACTAATATAACCATTAAAATATCAACTAAACAATTTAGCTAAGCATGAAACTTAAAATTATCACATAAAACTAAGTTACATCAATAATTATCAAATAATTATAAAGATCTAATTTTTAAAATTATTACATGATTTTAAAATTAAATCTAGTTTTCAAAAACAGTTTTCGAAAATAAAAACTTTGCTTTAAAACAACATTTTAAAAAGTTTAAATAAACCCTCCATCTCATGGAGAAGCATGATGTATCATATACATATTATAAATGCAAATCATAGATCAGGTAGACTGGTTCTGATACTAATGTTGGGTTTTACGGGTCCTTAGGGCAATAAAATCGACGTCCAGCCTAGGTCGGTCAGACGACGAAAATAAAGTTGTAGCGAAAAAACAGATTAAAAACATTTTTAAACCAAGCCCTAAAGAGAAGAACCCAAGCCAAGATCTATAATATCATGTGGTTAGGTCTGACCAACCCCTAAGGATAAATCTATTTAACACATTTGCAATTATAAACGCATGTTTAATTAAACTACATACCTTTCACTTCGTTTCCGCAGAATACGAAGCGTTGTTTTCAGTAACTTTTCTTTGGCCCCGCGCCGCTTCTCCCGAGTCGAACCTCGTCCCGATCTGCACCTTGTCTCAAGCTGAACCGCTTCCCGAACCGCACCGCGTCCCGAGGCGAGCAACACCCTTGTCGCCGAGCCAACCACGCGCCGAAGAAGATTTCACCTTGAGTGGATCATCCGTCAAGATTTCGGATCCGATCCGAACTCCTTCGTAGCTTTGCTAGAGCCCGATCAGGTGTAAGGAAAAATTTCAGAGAGAGATGGTATAATTAATTTAAGTCTTAATCCAAGCTTGATCCAAACTTTTGGTAGCTTCTCAGGTTTTGGGACTTGGTACAAGTTTTCAAGGAGAGTGTTGGTCTCTATTTATATAGGCAGCTAACCCCTCCCCTTCTCATCATATCCGATGTGGGACTAAAGATATGGAGGAGAAAATTAATTAAAGTTTGCATTTCATAAAGAGCAATTTTTAGCGAATTTTCTCTCCCTCACCGTTAACCTTCGCAAGGGATACAACCTATCAAATCGAAGAGCGCTAAACGGTGAACGCATAGAAACAAATGGGGCTCCATTCCGACTTCGTTTGACCCTTCAAACGTGTGTCCAAACTTAGCCCAAAATTAGATTTTCGCTCAAAATCTAGCCGCCAACCCAAAAATCTGCCCTAGGGTTCCGAACCCCCGCAGTTGGGCCCACCGAGTGGGCCCCACTGATTCTGACGAACGCGCAGCCTAGCAAGGCGCGTGTCATGCACGCGCCCAGCGTGGGGCGCGTGCATGGCACACGCCCCCTGGGCGTTCTGCTTGCATGCACGCAACAAAATGACTCGGCCCTTTGGGCCGAGTCAAAAACAAAACAAAAACCTTTTTTTTGAAAAAAATTGCTTTAACTCTTAAAGCTATTTGGGCCTTTTTTCTCCTTGGGCTTTTAATTTAAAACACATTTTAAATGGACTTATTGAGCCCGTTTGGACTCCGATTTGAGCGCGGTTTTCTCCGTGATATTCGTGGAAAAAACATCTTCATTTCTATATCTTTATAAAATATATTTGTAAACATTTTGCAATATATATTTCATTTTCTATTGCATCATATGCAATAATCCACATCTTTAATGTTAAAATCTTTTTGCATCAAATACAAATGAACTGAGGGCATACATCCCTCAACAGGTGGTTCCCTACTGTCAGATTTGGCTTGGTTCCAATAGGCTCTAGCCCAAATATTAATGAAGAATATTTTGAATATTACATATAACCTTTGTATTTTTAAAGTTGCCTTAGATTGTAATTTTTGAAATTTATATGGACATTCGTAATTAATTAATCGATTTTTGGGCCCTTGGCTTAAAATCAAAATGCTTGATCTCCGAATCCATGGTGCCTAGATATGAAACAAGATCTTCTATCTTTGTTTTGTCATAGGAAAACTTGGTTCTTAAAATTTTTTCCAGATATTGTCATTTTTTAAACATAATTTACATGATCTTTGTTATTTTGTAAACTGGAAAAAAAAAAAGTAATATATCTTTTTCTGTATAAATTGAACTCTTTTGAACCTTTTGTTTATACTCAACATTCAGTATTTTTATTCTCAATATCTTAAGGCTAATTTTTTTAAAAAAACGTCTCACCTTTTGTCCAAATACTATCCTAAACTTTGAAAATAATAGAAAACTACCATGAACTTTATTTTTTTCCAAGTTAGTCTTCTATGTCGTTTCAAAATAGAGGTAGTTTAAAAGATTGAGGTTGTTGTTAGACTTATAAACGTTGGAGGAAGTAATTTGGGCTTTTTTAGAAATAAAAGATTGAGTTAGTTTTCTGTTAACGATCTTAAAAGATTACTATGGGAAAATGATCTTCATGTTAGGTTTCTTTTATATTCAAACTTCAGTATGATATTTTAAGAAACAGGTGAAACAAAAAGATAGTTTTCCAATGTAAAGCATATATTGTATGCCCTAACCTCATCTCATCAGATAAGCAAACTGTTTCTTTCTTTCAAAGCTATTAATCCAAGTTGACTTCCACCAGCTCATTTAACAGGGAATCCTGCCAGGATATGCCAAAGAGAAGCAAACACAACCTGGCCTTAACAAGACATGATCTCATCCCAGTTCTGACCTGCAAATTCACTGCCACCAACTCAATGATGAAATAAATAATGGCCCCAACAGCTACAGCTTGCCAAAAACATAACCAAGCCAACCCACACTTTCCTTCAAACTTCAGGTTCTTGTTCATGGAGTAGTAAATTATTAAGTACAGCATGTGCAAGCTACACAACAGCTGCATTTTTTTTTTCCATTGAACTTTGCCTGTGGAGGTTGTGTACAAGTCACTGAAGAATTTAACCATTTCCATGTATGTAATTCTGATGTGTATTGTCTCGGTGAAGGGTTCTGGATTTATTGATGGTTTTGTTGTACTTGCCTGGCAATTCTTGCAGGGCAAACAAAACATCATTAAAAAGTATGATGACTTCCACAGCAAGGAGATGTATAAATTGTTGTAATGTATTTGAGTGAGATCACATCGAATGCTGTGGAGTACAGTTAATGCTATGATACACGTTCCTTTATCAGGATCAGGATTTTGCAGATTTTGTGGTGGGTTTATCTAGAAAACAAACTTCCTTGCTTTTTGTTTGTTGATATTGTAATGGAATTTCAAAATAAGTAGGTTGTGTTTTAAGTAATGCTGAACATTGATTGTAGGCATTAAAAAATTGCGATAACCAGCTGTTTGTTTGTCTGATTGCATGTAACTACGAAAAAGCGAACCCCAGCTTGCGGGGCGCACGCGCTTTACCAGCTTTCCAAAGGACCTAAAGGAAAAAAAGAAAAGCGAACCAAATCCTCCCATTTGCTCCCCTTGGATCAGACTTCTTTCTTATGTTTGTTCATGTCTTCTTACCCAGTTTTATATGTTAAGAAAGCGATGCAAAACATCCTAAATATCCTAAGATTAATCTAGATTTTATGAGGATTTTTTAGGAAATTTTTTGTAGCCCAAAACATGGATTTCCTGAAGCCCAGAAGCTGGATTTTTCACCGTCCCTTCGGTTCAGCAGTGCAGCCCAGTCCGCTTTGTATTTTTTAGCACTTTTACATGATTTGTCATCGGCCCACACAGCACAGTGCGGCCCACGAGCCCACAGCCACAAGCACGGCCCACGCACGGTGACGTGTGCTACGCAGAACCACGCTACGAGCGCACAATCGACGAGCCCACGGCCCACAAGCACGGCTCGCGCACAGTCACGTGCGCTGTAGGGACACGCTGTGAGCGTGTGTTCGATCGCGTGTAAGGAGCGATTGCATGAGGAGGCGGCATGTGACAAACCATAAAACGTCTGCATGAAGAGGCGGCGTGCGACAAACCATAGAACGTCGCAAAGGAAACAGGCGCATGCGGGCAGCCGACCCGCATCCGCTTCAAAAGCGGATTCATGACAGAGCTGTTAGTGTCTTTCAAGGGATTTTAAACCCCTATTTAGCCAAGATTATGATGTGACTTTTTTATTGAAGTTTACGGCTACATGTAAAAATACAGAGTGCAAACTGAGTGAGCCAAGAGGAGGCTGTTGCTTGAAAGCCAAACAAGAGTTTTTTCTATTGTTTTCTTCTCCAAATTCTTAGCAAAATTGGATTTTCTCTTGAACTAAATAACATACTTTGTAATCCAAGATTATTGCAGAATGGTGATCTCTCCAACTGAACATACATCAAGAATTAGGTGGAAACAATATGAATCTTAGTGTCATGTGTATTTTTCTTTTGTTTTAATATATTTTTTCATATATTGATTTTATTACAGGTTTTGTAGAAAAATCATTAGCTTTGCTTGTTGGTTCAATGAGTCTTGGGAATTCTGTGAGACGATTGTCTTCTTGATAAGCATATCAGTTGGCCTAAGAGCCCAACAATTGGCATCAGACCCCAACAATTAGTATCAGAGCAAAACAGGCTAACTAATCAGTAAGGACACGTGACGGGCACGTTCGATCACACGCGAGGCGCGCTATAGCATGAGAAGGCGCCACGTGACGAACCATGGAGTATCAATGGATGATCCGATGGCTACGGACTGACGCGGATGCGGGTGATGCATGGGAAATCGATGCATGCGATCAGCGGCTCTGAATCTTCATCCACTTCGAAATAAGATTCGTGATAGACGCATTAGGGGGTTTTAAAAGGGTATTTATACCTTTTATAGCCTAGATTTTAATGCGAGTTTCGTGTACAAGTTTACGGCCACCTGTAAAAATAAAAATACACAGGGCAAGGTGAGGATGCCAAGGTATGGTTGTTTGAGTTAAACCCAAATTTGTTGAATGCTGGATCATGTGTTGGGTCTTCACGACATGCTACATATTTGCAATGGAAAGGGGAGGGGCACACCCATGTGATGCCTATGATAAAAGGCAAGGATCTCGGTTGAAAGTTCTCTCAAGGCAAATCTCCATTTCAGCATGAAGGACAGTTTCATATAGAACCAGAAACCAAAGCCAGAAAGGGACTTGTCGATAAGAATCGCATGCTAGCTTCTGATTTTAAAAAAAAACGTCAGAAGATATTCCGTATAAAGTTTATGCGAAATGATCGAACCTTTTCCTCTCAAAGAACACGAGGGAGGAGAATATATAAGCCATTAATTCATCATGATCGAGAAAAGACATCAACTCTTATGTTTAAGCCAAAAATCAATTTCAGAAGCTAAATTTAGATCTACACCACACGAATTTTCTTTATAGTTCCCTACACTAAGACAACTTCACTGCCAATGCCTGGCTACAGGAGTTGCGAACATGATAGATAAACTCCAAACAAATTTTGACGAAGCAGCCAGATTGCTCCATGTCCTTTATGGATATGAAAGAATGAACTATATAAACCAATAACAAAATTTCCGCGTATACTAAACATGGAATTTTAGATAGTGTTACCTGCCGACGAAAAGAATTTTATTTCCAATGGCGATGAATGATCATCCTTTTGCTTCAGAGCATCGTTATTGAATAACGCATTTTTTGTTTTTTTGCCTTTTTCTTCTTAACTGCTACCGTTTATTTACAATTATTCTGCATTGCTTCAGTTAGAGATCCGGCTGCAGCCCTCCAACCATCACTCCCGGCGCCGCTGTTAAATACTGCTTTCATCATTTTCAGTTCTTCCTGGCTCGCCTTCAGGAACAATCCCCCCAGCACTCGCTGGATGTCTTCGGCCAACATACCATTGCTCACGTCTGATTCATCCTTCTCTGATCCGGTAATATCCACACCGAACAACTTATTTGGTGTTTTCTCTGAATTTTTGGATTGAGCCGCGACATCAGTGGCATTGTTCTTCGTTTCCATGTTTACGGATGCCAAATGTGCGCTCGACTTGGATGCCCAGTACTCTGCGCAGCGATGGTCAGGATCGAATATTTCAATCACCTGTTTGACACTCCAGTTAGAATGTGGGCAGACAGCATTTGAAATTCGCTAGTTTGAACAAAAAAGATAACCAATTACGAATCCAAAAGCCTTATATACCTCCTAGTTATTAAAAAAACCAAAATAAAATTACATGTTGAATATCATCATGCCGTATTGTACTATAAAAGAACTAGCTATACATGTTCTCCATAGAAACCAAAAGGTCAACAGATGCAATGCAATTTAGACAATCAATTTATGAACTTCGATTGGACATAAGAGTTACCTGAACGATTGATGGGGTTAAAAGCCCAAACATTTCAAGCCCATTGATGCTTCCTGGAGGTTGCGATGGGGGAAGGCCTTGCTTCCCCTGGCTGCATTGTCTTGTGATCTCTAGATTCACTCTTTCTCGCACCCTATCCCAACACTGTGTAGCCGAAGAATCAATGAACACCTCCTCCTCGTACTCTTCTGGTTTGACCTAAAATTTACGAAGATACAAAACGATCAGAGTATGTGATAATCGATTTGAATATTTAGCGGGAAAAAGAAAAGGAAAGAATCATTTAACTTCTACCAAATGAAACTATCAAGCATTACAAGTACTGCAGTGAGAAGTCCCACCTTAAACAATGGCCCAAGGAGTCCAGCATCTAATACTTCAGAAATGTAATAGCAAGTCCTTGTTGGATCAAGCATGCTTAGAAACTGGACCCGACTTCTAAAACCTGCATCCCATTTATTAATCGGTCAGTAACATGCTTTAGTTAAATTTTTGCTACAAATTCACTTAGTCATGAAACATATGGCATGGAGTTCAGTTGTAATGAACCTTTAGGAAAGATGGCTTCCCTACTGCACCACTGCTTCCCAAACATTGCAGTTCCGAAGTGAAGAGGTTCGACGGAGTACTGTAATCTCTTTTGAAATGCACTGGTTTCGGGATCTGGGTTTTGCACATCTGAATGCGCTGAAATACCTGGATGAAGCTGATTGAGGTCAAAACCAAACAGCTTTGCACTTGACTTGGGAATATGCTGGGCATCTGTAGAAGAGGATGCTTTAGTCAAATTCCCAGGTGGAACCCGGTTAGAGATCGACGTATCTGATGAATGATTATGGGAAACGGAAGATCCACACTCGGGACTTGGTCTCAATGGAGTATCAGTTATGCTTGTTGACTCATGCTCCTTCCCAACTCCTTCCCTAGCACACCCAATTACACCAACAAATGAATCAGTCGATTGCTTAGCCATATCTGGACTGCAACATTGCTCGTCTTTAACAGCAAGTTCTGAAACTGGAGAATTATCACGGCTATCTAGAGATGCAGATTTGTGTTCTGCAGATGGTTGTTCTGTATCCAGACCAGGGAACCACTCAGCAACCGTCACCGGCAAAACTCCACTGCTTCCAAATTCAATTGGCTTCAAGTCTTTTTTATTACTCTTTTCTGGCTCATAATCAATTCGATCATTCTGACAAGTGGCAAAAGCATCCTTCATATTGCTATCAAGTTGTCGTTTCTCCCAGCAATCATTCGAATCTGACGGATACACTTGCTTTGAGCCTCCTAGATTTTCCAATAGTGTAGTGCCTGAAGTTGGAACCTGGCCCAAAAACTCTAAACCCCACCAGTGCACTGCACCCAAATCACCTTCCAGAGCTTTTACAAGGGTATTAAGTTCATCCATGCTATAGCGGTAGAGCAAAAATCTGCACATTGGTTCGCACGAGCAGAACTCTTTTGCATGGGTTAAACATGAAAACCGGTTCGGGGAACATTCACAGCTTACAGCAGATAGGTGCAGATCATAGAAACAAGAATAACATTCTATCTCATTTGCTGAATCAACAAATTTATCCATCTTCCTTGCTTGTGAAGGACTAGAAAAACGGCACCCTCTTCTTTTCTGTTCCATCGCAACTCTGTCCTGAAAGATCATGTACCAATGGTAAGTTAGTATTGGCACTAACATAGATCAGCAGAGTTAAACTATGTGCTCAAGTTGCCAAATTAGCATCCGTCCATAACCGTTGAAAGCCTAAAGATCTAGGTGTGGCAATCGGCCTCCATATAAATTCATTGACTAAAAAGGAGGTCTAGAAGAAGAACAAATAAGTCAAGGGGGTGCATGGTACATGCATGTATTAGTGAACAATCTAGGAAGCATTGACACTTACAAGTGAGTTTCAAGTCGTATCTGACACTTGCATGACAAGCGTTGTATTCTCCACAGCCATTTCCATTAACAGACATGTTTTGCACATTGAAGCCATATCGGCTTTAAAAGGATTTAAAGATGTGTCAAATGCATGTGATCTATGTCTGCATAATATAAACACAAAAAGAATCTTTGACATAAGTTGGGCACTAATTCATTGCAACCTCAACACCTGCCATTTTTTTGTTTGTTTTTTTGTTTGTTTGTTTTTTTGTTTTGTTTTGTTTTGTTTTGTTTTTTGTTTTTTGTTTTTTTTTTGGGGGGGGAGGATCTTTGGCTCATGGTAGATCATATATCTTATTGGACTTTTGGAATAGTTTAACAACAATAGACCTTTTTCTCATTCCTACATCTACAAAGGATACAGATTAGGTTCACAAGATTTTTGATATATAGGTTTCAGTATGCAAACATCAATATAAACAATGCCGATCATTGAAACAAGAGGTGGAACGTGGAGTTTTTTAGGGTTGTTATAGGGAATTGCCTATATCAGATGCTCATCTACCTTAATCTCACACACAAACACATTAGAGTGAGAGAGTAAACAGGGTATGCATTGACAACACACAACAATCCAATTTTTCCTTATCTTTGTTCATGATTGGATACCTTCAGATAGATCTACACATACTACAATCCTACCGCACCAAAATTCTATTCAATCACAGGTTATTTGTTTGTTGACCGAATCCTTAAAATTTTAATAGTTTTATGATAACATAACTTTTGTCAACAATCCGAAGCAAAGAGCCTAGGGCTTATTAGATTTTTGATACGTTGAGGTGTTAGTGTGAGTATACAACCCTAAGGTTTCTTATCTAGAAAAAATGGGGAAAAGTTAGATTTTTATGCTGCAATGCATGAAAATTTCTTGTGTTGTCACTACATATCCAATGATCAATATATACATGTGTGCCTATGCGTGTGTGTGTGTATGTCAGTATACACTCACATGTGTGTGTATATATGCATAAAAGTAAATATATGTATACGTGTCTACGTGCTGTAAGGGGTGGATGCATTCTTGGGCTTACTCGGGCTGTAGCGCCGGTAAGTTTTGGGTTGTGTGTGTGTATATATATATATGGAAAATAAGTGTGTATATGTACTGATAAGCGTCATTGGTGGAAGGGAAGAGAAAAACTGGGATTAAGGATGGGATAGTGCACAAGCACCGTCACCGACCACTAGTCTTGCCAAACCATTCCCCGCAACCAGTGGAAGAGTAAAATCGATATACAAGTATACTATCTGAGAGTATCTATTCGGGCCTTAGCCAATACAAAAATCAGGAGCTAAGGCTGAGTGAGAGACCGAGCAATAGCCAATACAAAGTCAGGTGTCCACATGGAGACCCCAATTTGTATATGGTATAGTGTCACGGGGAGCATCTCTGTTGGTATTGCATAATGCAATCCTGACATCCGCTGACATCCGCTGCAATGTCTTCAAATAGATTGGTTTTGAGAGAGCTTTTACCCTCAAAGATGCTTCTATTGCGCTCCTTCCAGATGTGCCAAAACATGGTTGTCAAGGCTGATTTAGCCAAAATACACACGGAGTCGCTCTTACAGTAAGTAGTAAGAAAGAGATCCAGAACCTCCCGAATAGAGCTGGGAGGAGTGCTCGTGATACCAAGCTTTAGAAAGCACCTATGAATGTATGCAGAGTAATTGCATATAGATGGTTGATGCTCACATCCTCGTCCTCATCACAAAGGATGCGATGTGGGGAAGAATGAACCCCCAGCGGACAGGGGCGGAATTGTGCACGGGCTACCCTGGGCAGCTGCCTTGGGCAACACAATAAAATTATATGTAGTATTACATATCAACGCCAGCACATTATGGTGCCTTGGATAAGGCTATGCAATGCTAGACCAAAGATTCTCTGTTCGATCCCGTTACCGTTTAGTTTTTAATTTACAAAGTCGAAATGTTTTTTGTTGTCAGAGTGTATTCCGTCTGATTACAAAATGACACGATTAGAACCAACAACCCCACCTTATTTTCTTGTCTTATTGTTTGTGGGTCCTCTTATGAGCTTTCAGTCAACAAGATGCGTGTTACGCAAACAAATGCGGGCAATGGGCCTAATTCCAGCATAATTTTAATGGAAAAAATCATCGCATTGGAGCAAATTCTACCTGTGATCTACCAATTGCAATGGAGTTTGCCTAAATTTCTGTAAGCACTTGCAAATTTTGTTTCTTTTTTAAAAAAACACCCAAGAATATTTTTTGGGTAAAAAAATTCTTCTAAACTTCTGTTTTTAAAGGAAAGCTTCTATTGATGCTTTATGATGTTAGGTTTTAAAAAAATTAAAGATAATAAAAATAAGTCTAGGTATTTGTTGCGTATTATATTATTTTGTATATTGTGTATTTTTCAAACACCGTCTCCTTATGGCCCAATGAATATGGCTTTGATCTACGATACCATAGCTTTTGGGTTCAATCCTATTGCAGTCGGTTTTTATTTATTATTGCTTGTAACTTATTATCTTTTTTACATGTTGAGTATTATTTAATATTTAATTTTCTGTTGTAATTTTTTGTAAACATATGCTATGAATTTTTCCGAGATGGGAAGAGGGTAAACATATGCTATGATTTGTTACGAGAGGGGAAGAATGAAGAGAAACATTTTTTGGGTATATTGGGTATTATTTAATATTTAATTTTTTTGTTGCATGTTACTTATTAATGTTTAATTTTTTTGTTTTGGTTTTTTCAAAAAAAAATATTTTTTATATCATCTTTATTTTCGCCCCGGGAGAAAATAAAATTCATGGTTACGCCACTGCCAGCGGATAAGTGTATTTCTGGTGAGAAGTTTACCATGGAAGGCTCGAAGCAATGTGATGCAAATCAATCGCTCAAAAGGGATTAAAACAGCATTTTAATGTGAAAAATCTAAAAAGAGGAATTTAATAGAGGAATCTACGAAGAACGATGATAATATATTGATATTGGATCTCTTTCGAGATGAAATCATATCTCCTTGTTTTGAATGAACGGACCAAAGCCTAAACACCTTCAAGATGACACTTAGGTTGTTCTTCATAAATTAAGCATAAAACAAATTAATGACGGCTAGACCTAGATAACGGAAAGAGGGAAAAGTGAGGGGTTGGTCTGGAAAGACCATAATACCCCTCCACTAACTAAGCCACGCCCCCACGTCGCCTACGGCGAAAATAAGTCACAATGGACCCACGCCCACGCGCCGCATCCACTGGGTCCGCGGGGAGCTGAGGTGCGGGGCTAGGTGCGCCCGCATCAATACCCTCCCTAAAAGAGCCACCTTGTCCTCAAGGTGGATATCTGGAAACTGCTCATGGACTACATCGTACGCCTCCCAAGTAGCGTCACAATATGGTAATCCCGCCTAATGTATCAAAACATCCTTCTGCCGTCTCGTCCCCTGACGAACGCCCTCACCGCCAGTGGCTCCAACAGTACCTCCATGTCCTCAGTGAGTGTCAATGGCAGAGTGGAAGAGGATGCCTGATCCCCAATCGCTCTCCGTAGCTGTGACACATCGAAAACCGGGTGTATCGTTCAAGATGGTGGCAACCGCAGCCGGTACGCCACTTGGCTAATATTGGCCTCAATCTGATAAGGACCGTAGTATCGGGCCGCCAGCTTCTCGTTCTGCCTCCGTGCCAGGAACTTCTGCCGGCAGGGACGCAGCTTCAGGTACACCATATCGCCCCCCTGAAGGTGCAAATCCCGGTGATGCCTATCAGCTCTGGTCTTCATCACCTGCTGCGCCCTCAATAGATGCTTCCTCAACTCTTCTAGCAGACCATCCCTCTCGCACATATACTCCTCCACTTGCGACACCGGGGTCGGCATGTCACCAAACCGTAGCAATGATGGAGGATCACGCCCATATATGATCCGAAAAGATGTCGTCCCAGCTGCCGAATGGTACGAGGTGTTGTACCAATACTCAGCCCATGCCAACCACCTGTACCACTGACGAGGTGTCCCCGACGCAAAACACCGCAGATAAGTCTCTATGATGTGGTTCACCACCTCCGTCTGACCGTCTGTCTGTGGGTGATACGATGTACTCCTCTTCAAGACCGTACCCTGCACGCGAAATAGCTCCCTCCAGAATCCGCTCATGAATACCTGGTCCCTGTCAGACACTATGGACGTCGGTACCCCATGCAGCCTGATCACCTCCTGAGTAAAGGTCGCAGCCACTGAGACTGCAGTATAAGGATGCCTCGGAGGGATGAAATTGGCATACTTGCTCAGTCGTTCCACCACCACAAAGATCACCGTGTACCCCCTCAGACCGTGGTAACCCGTCAATGAAATCAATCGTGACCTCCTCCCAGACCCTCTCCGGTAAAGCCGGCGGCTGTAACAACCCTGCCGACGCCATGGACATGTACTTGTGACATTGGCAAATGTCACAAGCTACCACCAAACTGTTGAGTATTGGTGTTACATACCAATCTTATTTTGATGATGATCACAACATTATGTTGTTGCTAATGACTCTCATGTTTTAGTCTCTCAGTTTTATTTCAAGAATATCTTTCTTGGAGCCTAATCACTTGGTGCAAGGATGGACATCAAGTGGAGAAGAGCCAAGCTTGGACTCAAGGAGTGCCAAAGCTTGGAGATGATGGAGAGCAATCAAGGCATCAAGATTGAAGACTTAGACTCTTAGGAAAGCATTGTAATCCATGTAATTTACTTTATTGCTTTCTCTCTTTTGAGTCTATGATTAATGTAATGCCTTGTTAGATGGTTTACTCATTCATGCATATGCATCTAACCATCTTAGTGAGCCTTAGGATTATCATAGAATCCAACCTATTAGGGTCACTCTGTCCAAAGACTCATTTGGAGTCTCTGGCTTTCCATCAGTCGCCTGCTGAAGGAAAATCAGTCGACTGGGTGATTTCCAGTCTCCTGTAGATCCTTTTACAGTCGCCTGATATGCACTGCTCAAGTCAACATTTTCAATTGACTCAAACTTGAGCTTTACGCACAGTCGACTACTGATCAGTTTACAGTCGCCTGTAGATTGGTCATCAGTCGCCTGTATAGCGTAAGTGCATTCTCTGCATCTCTCTGTTGTTTCTCCATCTTATACAGCAGACGACTGATTAAGGTTTTACAGTCGCCTGACTAATAGACAGTCGACTGTATTATTGACATCAGTCGCCTGTGTGCTTAACTGGAGAAAGAGTGTAGCTCTCTGTTTTATTCCATCCCCTGCAGCAGTCGCCTGCTGAAGGAATACCAGGTGCATGTCCTGTTTACAGTCGACTGTATCGACTTCATCAGTCGACTGTCCTGGCTCAGATTATAGCCGTTGGATATTTTCTAGCCGTTGATCAGTCGACTGTCTTTTGATCATCAGTCAACTGTTCCTGTCGTTTTCGCCCAGTTTCTAGCCGTTGCAGAATTGATTCTTTGGCTGTTTTCTTGGGTTTTGGGGTTTGATATAGTGTTCATATATATATGAGTGTGATGTCATCTCTTATACTTCTTGATGCTATTGAATATCTCAAGAGATCCTTAAGCAACTCACAAACTCCCTCAATTCCCTCTCAAGAGCTCTCATTCTTCTTCATGCTTTGAAGTCCAGCTCAAGGAAATTCATCCAAGTGCTCTCAAGCATATCTCAACACTTGGAGATCTTCTTCCATGCCTTGCATCCAAGTGCTCTCAAGTCTCTAATTCTCTTTGTGGGAATTAGAACTTTCTCTCTTTGTGGGAGGTTGTCTCTTTATGGGACTTAGGATATTCTCTTTGTGGGAATAACTCTCTTTGTGGGAGTTTAGTGTCCTAGTGTAGGGCTAACCCTAATTCTCTGAATGGGAGTTAGTGATTCTCTGTGTGGGAGTCTTGATCCTCGTGTAGGATTGGTTGGGTCCTTGTGTAGGGCATAAATCCTCTTTGTGGGGTATCTCCTTGTGAGATTTGTATTCACTTCTCTGTGTGGGAATATATTGAATATTGGAGTGGCTGGATGTACCCAAGTTTGGGTAACCAGGGTAAAACTTTGTGTTTGCGTTTAAATTGATTGTGCCTTTTAATTCATCTTGCATTTATAATTCCGCATTTGCAAGTTAAATTTTAATTGGACAATTTTATTGTCATTACACTATTCACCCCCCCTCTAGTGTGTGTTGTTAGTATTGCAAGGGTAAGGCGATCCTTACAATTGGTATCAGAGCAAGGTTATAGCATACTGCAACGATGGCATTCAACGCTACATCCGTGTGCCATGAAGAAGGTCACTCAACCGTTCGACCCCCGCTCTTCACGGAACCAACTACCCTAGTTGGAAGATCAGGATGATGGTCTACTTGAAGGGTCACGACCTTTGGGACATTATAGAGTCGCCTTTTGAGGAGCCTACTTCACCCGCGGCCTCGAGAACTAAAGCGGAGAAGGATTCGATCAGAGTCAATACTAGGGCTATGTGTGTATTCCATTGCGCCCTCACTCCGGATGAGTTCGATCGCATCTCCATGTGCAAATCGGGTATTTGGCATACTTTGGAGATTTCTCATGAATTTCTTCTTCAGCATAAGGAGGAAGTTCAACCAACCAAGCCCGAAAAGGAAAAGGGGGTTGCACTCCATGTTGAGGAGTCATTCAAGTGGAAAAAGAAGTTCCATCAAGATACTCCGAGTGAAGAAGAAGATGATATTAGCAATGATGATTACATCGAACTTGTCAAGCAATTCAAGAATTTCAAGGCATTCCTCAAGGACAAACAAGGTATATCTTCGTCAAAATTTGCCTCTCATTCTAACAAGTTGATTTGTTTCAATTGCAGTGGAAGAGGTCATGTTGTTACCGAATGCCCTTCCAAACCCACCAAAGATACCTATAAAAGGTAAAGGGAAGAAACATTGGAAAGCTAAGTCCGAGGTCAAGAACCAAAAGAAGGGACTTATTGGCACATTTGATGATTCTGATGTGGACACATCAAATGATGATGAAGAATGTTGCTTCATGGCTAATGGGAAAGAGTTTTCGTCAAGCTCAAGCGAGGAGGAAAGCGATGAGGAAGTCAACGAGGAAAGCGGTGAGGAAGCTGAGGAAAAGCCATCCTATGAGGAGCTCGAATACCGCCTAAATGTGGCCTCCAATTTGGCAAGTAAGTGCATCGATTCATATGATAAAATGAAAGCTAAGCTTGATAATGCTATGAGTAGGGTGCATTATTTAGAATCGTCTAGTGTAAATATTCATGATGAAATGCATGCTTATGACACTAGTGAGAGAGACACACTTCTCTCTCAAGTTAAGGAATTGAGCCTTACAAATGAAAAACTTGTTGCTCAAAACCTTAGCTTAGAGTCTCACATTCAACAACTTACGTTGAAATGTGAAGAAGAATCACGGAAGCTCATAAGCTTTGTGTATTCTAGGGATTCACTCCACGATTTGTTGGAAAAACAACATCCGGTAAATCATAGAGGAGGTTTGGGTTATATTCAAAATGTGGTACCCAAACCCACCTCTAATTCCTCTTATGGTGCAAATACAAGAAATATTGCTAAAGCACCTAAGAAGAATCACCATGCTTTCTTGTACAATAATAACATCAACAAGAAGCATGTAGATCACGAGGTAATGAGGAAGAATGAAAAATCTTCATTTTTTGCTAAGAATCAAAATCCTCATTCTTTGCATGCCAAGAAATTCGTTTCTACACCTAAGCATACCACATCCACTCCTCCTGCAAAGGCAAAACCCTTGCCTAAGAATTCCTTGAGATTATGGATTCCCACTAAGGTTATTGTGCAAGAGAGGGATAGCTACATCAACACTCTAGTTAGGGATGTGATCACCTCATGTGATTACATTAGGAAATCAAACTCCTCTTGGGTTTGGTTGCCTAATGTTTAGGTTCCTCACACATGCATATTGCATGGGTATTGTGCTTGAATGTTTATTTTTAGCATACCCATTGTTTATTTGTGTTTCATGATTTTGAAAATATTTTCAAACTTATTTTTTATGAAAATGAGGACCTTGGGGTTTATTGACATGCATGCATTTTTTATCCATGTGTATGTCAATGGGGGAGTTAATATGTTATATGTTTAAAGTATTTTAAGACATTTTAACTCTCATTTCGGAGGTTATTTGAGATCATTATTCACATTTGGTTGTTTTTGATATCAAACCAAACCTCTTGTTTATTGCCAACATACTTCATGTTATATTTGTTTTGGCAATATTCTGTGTATCTTTAAAGTTTGATTCTTCCATATCTACTGCTTTGATACACGTTAGGCCCATGGCTCCATTATTTGTATAATTGGTATTAGATCCTAGAAGTCAAAAGTTGACCATTTCTATGATCTAAGGGGAGCATGGGATAGTGAATTGATACCCACTAAATTTTTCAATTTGGTATCATACATATCTTTCTTTTCTTGCATATTTTCACATCTTGGTTAAGATGACAAAGGGGGATATTTTTTATGTCCACCTTTTTGACGATGTCAATGGGGAGAGAGATATGCATTATGTAAATATATATGAGGAGATATATTCATATGCATATGGGGAGAGATATATCTATGGGGAGAGATATATGGGATTAGATAAACCTTGCATGTTTGCATGATAATTGTCTTTTACAATTGGTTTACAATTGGTTTATGTAATCCATGCCTATTATATGTCACCATGATCTTATTTGGTAGAATGAGTATTTACTATTGTGTAGCTCATTGTTTATTTGGTGCATATAAGTAGGGGGAGCTCATTAGCATTGTGCTTTAATACTTTGTATTTTACATAATGTGTGTCATCATCAAAAAGGGGGAGATTGTTGAGTATTGGTGTTTCATACCAATCTTATTTTGATGATGATCACAACATTATGTTGTTGCTAATGACTCTCATGTTTTAGTCTCTCAGTTTTATTTCAAGAATATCTTTCTTGGAGCCTAATCACTTGGTGCAAGGATGGACATCAAGTGGAGAAGAGCCAAAGCTTGGACTCAAGGAGTGCCAAAGCTTGGAGATGATGGAGAGCAATCAAGGCATCAAGATTGAAGACTTAGACTCTTAGGAAAGCATTGTAATCCATGTAATTCACTTTATTGCTTTCTCTCTCTTTTGAGTCTAGGATTAATGTAATGCCTTGTTAGATGGTTTACTCATTCATGCATATGCATCTAACCATCTTAGTGAGCCTTAGAATTATCATAGAATCCAACCTATTAGGTTCACTCTGTCCAAATACTCATTTGGAGTCTCTGGCTTTCCATCAGTCGCCTGCTGAAGGAAAATCAGTCGACTGGGTGATTTCCAGTCGCCTGTAGATCCTTCTACAGTCGCCTGATATGCACTGCTCAAGTCAACATTTTCAATTGACTCAAACTTGAGCTTTACGCACAGTCGACTACTGGTCAGTTTACAGTCGCCTGTATATTTACAGTCGTCGTAGATTGGTCATCAGTCGCCTGTATAGCGTAAGTGCATTCTCTGCATCTCTCTGTTGTTTCTCCATCTTATACAGCAGACGACTGATTAAGGTTTTACAGTCGCCTGACTAATAGACAGTCGACTGTATTATTGACATCAGTCGCATGTGTGCTTAACTGGAGAAAGAGTGTAGCTCTCTGTTTTATTCCATCCCCTGCAGCAGTCGCATGCTGAAGGAATACCAGGCGCCTGTCCTGTTTACAGTCGACTGTATCGACTTCATCAGTCGACTGTCCTGGCTCAGATTATAGCCGTTGGATATTTTCTAGCCGTTGATCAGTCGACTGTCTTTTGATCATCAGTCAACTGTTCCTGTCGTTTTCGCCCAGTTTCTAGCCGTTGCAGAATTGATTCTTTAGCTGTTTTCTTGGGTTTTGGGGTTTGATATAGGGTTCCTATATATATGAGTGTGCTGTCACCTCTTATACTTCTTGATGCTATTGAATATCTCAAGAGATCCTTAAGCAACTCAAACTCCCTCAATTCCCTCTCAAGAGCTCTCATTCTTCTTCATGCTTTGAAGCCAGCTCAAGGGAATTCATCCAAGTGCTCTCAAGCATATCTCAACACTTGGAGATCCTCTTCCATGCCTTGCATCCATTCATGAGTAAGCATCTCAAGGCATATGTAAGAGTGTTTACTTTACTTGGTGTAATTTGTGTCTCTAATTCTCTTTGTGGGAATTAGAACTTTCTCTCTTTGTGGAAGGTTGTCTCTTTGTGGGACTTAAGATATTCTCTTTGTGGGAGTAACTCTCTTTGTGGGAGTTTAGTGTCCTAGTGTAGGGCTAACCCTAACTCTCTGAGTGGGAGTTAGTGATTCTCTGTGTGAGAGTCTTGATCCTCGTGTAGTATTGGTTGGGTCCTTGTGTGAGGCATAAATCCTCCTTGTGGGTTATCTCCTTGTGAGATTTGTATTCACTTCTCTGTGTAGGAATATAGTGAATATTGGTATGGCTGGATGTACCCAAGTTTGGGTAACCAGGGTAAAACTTTGTGTTTGCGTTTGGATTGATTGTGCCTTTTAATTCCTCTTGCATTTCTAATTCCGCATTTGCAAGTTAAATTTTAATTGGACAATTTTATTGCCATTACACTATTCACCCCCCTCTAGTGTGTGTCGTTAGTATTGCAAGAGTAAGGCGATCCTTACACAAACGTGCGATACCCCTCCGCATCCCTGGCAAGTACACCTCACAGGCCATCCTAATGTAGGTCTGCTGCATGCCCGAGTAACCCCCCGTTACCGAGCTGTGGAACTCCTGGAAAAGGACCGGTATAAAAACCGAGGTCCGTGGCAACACCAACCTCCCCTGGTATAGTAGCATGCACCCCGCCAGCGAACACCACGTCGGTCCCTCCTCCCCGCTTTGTAGCACCTCGCGGATCTGCCACAGCTCTGCGTCCCTCTCTGCCTCCTGTAACATCGGCTCCCAGTCCAACCATATGGGTAGAGACAAAGCACTCAAGTTGACGTCCCCCTCTCTGCGGGACAAGGCATCAGCGGCCTTGTTCTCCAATCCTGGCCTGTACTCGATGTCAAAACGGTATCCCACCAGCTTGGATAGCCTCCGCTGATGCTCCTAGGTCACCAACCTCTGCTCTAATAGATACTTTAGACTCCGTTAGTCCGTCCTAACCAGGAAATCTCTCCCCAACAGATATGGTCGCCACTTCTGCACCACGAAGACTATAGCCATAAGCTCCCTCTCATATACCGACTTCAATCGTGCTCGAGTCGACGGCACCTGACTGAAATAAGCTATTGGCCGCCGTTCATGCATCAACACAGCATCCAATCCATACCCCGACGCATCTGTCTCTACCACGAAAGACACGCTGAAATCAGGTAAAGCCAGCACCGGTGTTGTCGTTATTGCCACCTTCAAGGCCTCAAAGGCCTTAGTGGCCTCATCCCCCCACTTGAAGCCATCCTTCTTCAGCTGTTCGGTAAGGGGCCAGGCTATGGTGATGTACCCCTTAACGAACTTCCTGTAATAGCCTGTCAGCCCAAGAAATCCTCGAAGCGCCCTCAGAGTCGTAGGTACCGACCAATCCAGCATCGCCTCTATCTTCGACATGTCCGCCTCCACCCCCTGCCGCCGACACAACATGCCCTAGATACTCGATCCGTGTCTGGCCAAAACTGCACTTCTTCCGTTTGGTGAACTGGTGCGCCAACAGCTCCCGGAAGACCCCCTCCAAGTGGTTCACGTACTCCTCCATGCTCCTGCTATAGACGAGAATGTCGTCAAAGAAAACCAGTATAAACCTCCGCAGGAATGGCTGGAAAACATTGTTCATCAAGGCCTGGAATGTCGAAGGAGCGTTCTTCAAACCAAAAGGCATGACCAGAAACTCGTAATGTCCCTCGTGGGTGTGAAAGCTGTCTTCGGTACGTCCTCTGGCCTTATCAAGATCTGGTGGTACCCCGCCCTCGGGTCGATCTTCGAAAATACCACCGCTCCATGCAGCTCATCCAGCAACTCGTCGATCACCGGAATAGGAAACTTGTCTGCGACAGTTTCCTTATTTAGCGCCCGGTAATCAATGCAGAACCGCCAACTCCCATCCTTTTTCTTCACCAGCAACACCGGGCTAGACAAAGGGCTCACACTGGGTTGGATCACCCCCAGCCTACAGCATCTCCCGCACCATCCACTCGATCTCATCCTTCTGCACATGCCGCTACCTGTATGGCCGCACACTGACTGGTGCTCCACCCTCACGCAGCACGATCGTGTGCTCGTGTCCTCTCGCTGGAGGTAGCCCCTGCAGACTCTGAAACACCTCCTGGTACTGCTCCAGCACTGGCTCCACCTCCTCCGGGGTCTCCTCCCGTTGCTCATCCTATTTTGTCGACATCCCCTGATACTCCACCAGGAACCCCTCCTCTGCGTCCCGTAACGCCCGAGTAATTGCCTTAAAGACAACCACTGAAAAGCACAGAGTCGGGTCCCCGTCAGCACAACCGTCCGCTTCCCATCCTGGAACTCCATCCTTAGGAGCTTTCAGTTGACCTTCATCTCCCCCAGCTTCTTCAGCCACTGCATCCCAATGATAATGTCGACATTGCCCAACTCTAAAGGCAAGAAATCCTCTACCACATGTACCCCCTGCAGCCTAGACACACCCCCTTGCACAGCCTCTTACTCTCCTCCATCTTCTCTGTGCCCAGTGTACAGTAAACTTCTCCATCGTACTCAACTCTGATCCATGACGCTCCATAATCCTCCACAAGATGAAATTGTAGGTCGCCCTACTGTCAATGAGCACCGTCACCGCCTCCTCTGCTAACAGCTCTGATAACTTCATGGTATGATTCGGGGGGTGAATCCTACCACGGAGTTCAGGGATACCTCTGCAACGTCCATGTGCACGTGCTCAACATCGCTCTCCTCCGTCATCACGGGCTCCTCCTCATCAGCATACTCCTCGTCCGGCACTATCACAATCTGCAGCAGCTTGCTCGCACATCGATGACCGGGACTGAACTTCTCATCGCATCTGAAACAGAGGCATGCAGCTCGCCTCGCCCTCATATCGGCCTCAGTCAGCCACCTACCAGGCATCAATGGTCGGGCCTCCCCTCTCTTCTCCTATGCGACCTCTGATGCTCCTGTAACCCACTTTGGTGTGACCGGTGCTGTCTGGCTGCGCTGTCCCTGGGACCCCCAAGTCCCCCGAATGGGTCTCTCCTCTGCATGCTTCTCCTCTGCCTTATGGGCCAGGCGAAGGACTTCCTCCAAGGTCCCCGGGCTCTGCATCCGCAACTCCGCCCGTATCGAGGGCTTCAACCCCCTCATGAAATTCCCAATCATAACATCATCCGTCACCCCCTTCACCCTGCTAGTCAACAACTCAAACTTCTTCACGAAGTCTCTCACCGTACCCTCCTGCCTCAGAGCTGAAAGCTGCTCATAGAAGTCCCCCTGTGGTCTCCTGAAATCGATCAATGATATGTGCTGAAAGCTCCTCCAAAGTGAGGAAAGGAGTCTGCGCTGTCTTCCATCGGTACCATGCCAGGGCCTTGCCCTCGAAATAGATCCCGATGGCTCTCAAGACATCCTCCTCCGTCAATCTCATCACCTGAAAGTAACGCTCCGCCCGATAGATCCAACCGTCAGGATCTGTACCCTCAAATATCGGCATCTTCAGCTGCATCAAACGTCGATCCGCATTGATGTCACTATACTACCCCCCGTCTCTGCCACCACCATCACCCCCGTTCAAACCTCCACCCAGCGCGTCCACGGGGCCTCCATCACGCTCCTCGTACAGCTCCTCAGGCCACCTAGGCCTCTCCAGATCCTCAGTCTGGTAGTAGTACCCTGGAAACTCCGGTGGTTGCGCAAAAGTAGGCCCTCCGGTCCCTCCATAGTGCTGGGTAGGCGCTGTCCGGTCTCCCAAATAGCCATCGGACCTTGCCCACGTCCCGGGAAGCCATCAAAAGTCTGTCTGGGGTCAACCGCTGGTCTCGGCCCCTGTGGAAAAGCCCCTGGTCTCCAGAATTGACTCGCAGGGGTCCCTATGGCAGTGCCCAGGGCCCATCCTCCTCCGACGTGCCCCGACGCCCCTCCCGTAATGGGGGTGAACCCCGCAACACCCCCGAAGGGGACTGTAATGTTCGTCGCGCCCCTGGTTAGGGGCGCGTGAGCTGCTGTACCTCATGCGGGGCCCGCCCAGCTCGCAGCACCCCCGACAGGGGGCGCTGACCCCCAGCACCCCTGCAAGGGGGTGCAGTTGTTGCAGCAGGCCAGGGAGGGCCTCTGTTGCTGCCGGAGGCCCAGACGGCCTGCCGAAGAAGTCGCAGGCCCAGATCGGCCTGCCGAAGGAGTCGCAGGCCCAGATCGGCCTGCCGAAGGAGTCGCAGGCCCGGAAGGGCCTAGCGCCTGGAAAATAGGCCTGGAAGGGCCTGTCGATTGATGGACATGCCCGAAAGGGCTGGCCGAGGAGGCGGCAAACCCTAGGGGCCTGCTGTAGCCGCCGCAGCCCCCGGCTGGCCTTGGTGCGCGGATTCGAGATTGGAATCGCCCTAATTCTCCTTCCCTTGGATCCTCTTGCCCCGATCTCCTTCTTTTCCCGCCATTAGAGTTTGTAACATCGCCAATTTCGTAGGAATTAACGTCGTGGTTTCTCTCAGAACCTTCAGATCAGCCGTGTCGTCTTTTAATCCCAGGAGATCACGATTTGTCTGTGTGGCCTCCCTCCTCATGGCCTGAAGTTCCACCTGGATATCTTCTTGCGAGTGGGCGTGATCCTTGATTGAATCCTCCATGGTTCTCTTCAACCCTTCAATATCACGATTGAGATCTTCTCGGAGCCTTTGAATCTTCTTTTCCATCAGATCCGTCTTCCCTCTCGTACCCGTCGCCATTAGATCTCACCGCTCTGATACCAATTTGATGCGAATCAATCGCTCAAAAGGGATTAAAACAGCATTTTAATGTGGAAAATATAAATAGAGGAATTTAATAGAGGAATCTGCGAAGAACGATGATAATATACTGATTTTGGATCTCTTTCGAGATGAAATCCTATCTACTAGCTTTGGATGCACGGTAAAGTCTAAACACCTTCAAGATGACACTTAAGTTGTTCTTCACAAATTAAGAATAAAACAAACTAATGACGGCTAGACCTAGATAAAGGAAAGAGGGAAAGTGAGGGGTTGGTTTGGAAAGACCATAATACCCCTCCACTAACTAAGCCACGCCCACACGTCTCCTACGGCGAAAATAAGTCACAACGGACCCACGCCTACGCGTCGCATCCACTGGGCCCGCGGGGATCTGAGGTGCGGGACTAGGTGCGCCCGCATCACAATGTGGTAGCCATCTTGGGGATGTCCACGAAACCAAATGATATCATAGTAAGGGAAGCAAGAGCCGTGAGAGCGGATCCCCTCCCAAGTGTCCCGATAGGTGCAGGTAGGACTCGGAATCTAAGACCAGTAATCAACACCTGGCCGAAGAGAAATATGCTACAGGAGGAGGCGAATGCTAGAGATGGCGAGGTCATCCATCCAACTAGAGGTCAACTAGTAGTCACAGACTCGCATCTAGTCCGCACCAGGAGGAACGTCAAAAGAGTCCCTAAGCATGCCACAAGGAAGGCAGTTGTCCTGCCAAAACAAAGTGGATGACCCATCTCTGATTTTGTGCTTAACAAGCTATTGGGAGATCGTGTGGCAATGGAGAAGAAATTTTCAGGTCCCAGAGTGAGTGGCCTTAAGCTTTGCCAAATAAAAGCTTTTCTCATCTGTAGTATTGCACCGCATTTAAGTGGCCCACAGCCCATCTGACGAAATAGACACCAGGTTAAGCAGACCTCAGATGCAATGTTGAGATCAGAAAGCAGACGAAGCCCGACCCCTCAGGTTTACGGTGCAGAGATCTTTAAAGGCCCATGGCTGAGAATTGTTCCCCAAAATAAAATTCAGGCGGATGGAGTTGATTGTGCGCATGACAGAAGCAGTGATATGGTAGGCTTGAATCCAGAAGACAAGCATGTCGTAAATGACCAACCAAACCAGTTCAATACAGCCAAAGATGGAGAGTAGAGAGGATGACCATCCTTAAGTCTTCTTTTGCACTTGTCAATAAGTCGCGCATACATAAGAACCTTGTGATATTTGGTTGATAGAAGCAATCCAAGGTAAGTAGTGAAAGATGATGCCAGCTTGATACCGAGGGGGAAGCCAAATGGCTAGGATCCTTGGTGCCCTTGCTGAACATAGATGCACTCTTATCCCAGTTAATCTCGAGGCCCATACAGAGATTAAAGGATACAAGTAGTTTCCAAAGCCCCTCAAAAGAAACGGAGTTGGCACGACAAAAAACGAGGTCATCCACGAAAAACAGGTGGGTGATTACACCCACGTGTTTCATGGGTTGGATAGTGCGAGAGGCAGTAGCCTAAGTCATGAGAAGAGAGAAGGCCTCCATGATGATGACAAAAAGGTACGGAAACAAAGGGTCACCTTGCATCAGCCCTATATTAGATTGGAACATGCCCACAGAGAACCATTAACAAGGACCAGAAAGGATGGGGTGGAGATGCATTCATGGATCCAAGATATGTAATTGCGCTGAAATCCCATTTGATGGAGTAGGAATATGATGAACTCCATGTTAACACTATCGAATGCTTTATGAAGATCCAATTTGAGACAAGCATGAGCCCTTATAGGGTTGCTGAAGTCACGAATATGCTCATGGGCAAGGAGTGCACAATCTGACAATAATGGCCCTTGAGAAATGTTGCCTGGTTAGGGGATATATTAGGTCAGAAATGACTACTTTCAATCTGTTGCATATGACTTTTTTGATGATTTTGTAAAAGACATTGCAGCAAGCGATGGGCCTATAGTCACTCGGACTAGTGGCGTTGTAACCTTTGGGGACGAGAGTCAGGTGTGGTTGATCTGTCGAAAAGCTTCCATGTACGGAAGAAGGATAGTACCGCCATAATAACATCCTGGCTAATAATGCTTCAAGTCTAATGATAGAAGAATCTGTTGTATCCATCAAACCCTGGGGCTTTATCGTCACCAATTTGGAAGACAGCCTCCTTGATTTCTGCTTCAGTGATGGTTCGGTCAAACCAAGCAGCCGCCTCCGAAATGAGCTTCTTTTGGGTATAAGTTTTGGAAAGACATTCAAGTAGTGCTTTTTATTGTATAGACATTCATAGTAGTTTGGGGCATCAACTTTCAACTTATCGACAGGGTTGTTGCCTGAGCCATCACTGTTAATGAGGTGGAGAAGATTATTATGTCATTGCCTAGCTTTCTTGGCTGTGTAAAAGAATTTAGAGTTGCGATCATTGAACTGAAGCCAATGCTGTCGGCTTTTTGCCTCAACATATCTTCCTAAAGATCCAAAGCATTAACCGGCCAATAAATGAGGGACTGCTCATGTTTATGGAGGTCATAATTGGAGTTCAGCTCAGTGTCAGTCTGTACAACTTCAATCTAGGCACGGCAAGTAGCAATGTCGGTTAAAGAGTGAAGTTCGCCACCCCATCTCTTGAGCTCCAATTTAAGGAGTTTGAGCTTGTCAGTAAGCCGTTTCATAGGGAAGTTGGCCACATGCATAGACCAATTGGCATTGAGCAAGTTAAAGAAACTAGGGGATTGCACCCAGCAAGTAAAAAATTTAAAGGGCTTGGGACCAGATTTTACCTAAGGGAGGAAATGTAGGAGCATTGGTGCATGGTCACGGGTGCCCGTGGAGAGATATTCATAATAAGAATCAATGAGCATGCCAATCTGATGGAAATTAGAGAGAGCACAGTCAAGCTGAGCTGCAATCCTGTATGGACCAAGACTTCTATTTATCCAGCTGAAGCGATTACCTATGCTTTTGAGATCCATCAGAGAGCAGTGTTCAATGCATCATTGAAATCACCTGCATGGGGATCAAGAACCTTACCCCCGACATTATCCTTGGAGAAACAAACGCAATTGAAATCCCCACAAATAGCCCATGGTAACGAGATGGGTTTGGAATGATCATCCATGATGAACTTCCATAGAGCTTGACGTTCAGAGGGGATATTAAGAGCATAGACGGTAGAGAGAACCATACAAAACCCTGTCGAATTGGAGCAGTTGAGGGAGAGGTGTTGAGGGGAAGAGGAGAGTATCGAGCATTTCCAAACTTTCTGGTCACAAATCATTACCGTTTATGCTCATAAGTCATGATGAATAAGACTTATTGAAAATTGGAGATTCATCATTAATATTTAATTTATAGAGATGATAAGACTTATGAGAAAATTAAATGTTAATATTAATGATGATATTTTTGAGAAAGCTCCAAAAGGTAAGATATACTTCACCGACTATTCAAAAAGAAATTTTACATATTTTTGTAAACAAAGTGATTAGAAAAATTCGTGAAGAAGTTGGAGTGAAAAAGTTAGAGCTGCAAAGTTTTGTATTTTGGTTGAAACTAAAAATGCATCAAATAAAGACCAGATGGCTATTGTTTTTTAGATTTATTGACAAACATGATTTCTTATTAGAGCGTTTTTTAGATTGTGCATGTTTCAGACACTACTAATTCAATACTAGAAAAGAGGCATACCCTCAATATGCGAGGTCGAGGATATGATGCTGCTAGTAATATGAATGGTGCGTGAGACAGACTTCAAACTCTATTTTTAAAAAATTGTACATATGCATATTATGTATATTGTTTTCCACATCGATTACGAGTAGCAGTAGTTGCAACGGCTGGAAATGAGATTCATGTTAGGTTATTTTTTCATAACTAACATCCATTATCAATCTTATTGGTGCTATTCTCGAACTACATACTGAGTTACATTTTACTCAAAGCGAGTAAAATTACATGTATGGTAGCTTCTGATGAACATGAGACTGATAGAGAAATTAATCAAGTAATTTACATCGGAGTGGAACTACTCAGTAGAGCTCTCATTTTGCATCTATTTGCAACTTAATTGATATGTATGGTGCGCTTGAAAGTATTGTTCAAAAAGAATCGTTACATTCTATACTTGGAGAAGCTGGTGTCTGTTTGATGGTAATGAGGTCTTTTGAATTTAATTTCATCTTATATATGGTGCATAACATCATGGGGTTACAGATTTACTTTTTCAAATTTTGCAACATAAATCTCTTGACATCTTAAATGCTATATTAAATGCTATAGATCTAGTCTCAATTACTAAAACATTGCTTCAAACTTTGAGAGAAGTGTGATTTAATCATCTTACGCATGTGCAATCTGTTTGCACAAAGTATGATATTGAAATACCAGATATAAATACTCCATACAAAAAATCTACAGGTCGTTCATGTCAACAAAAATATTCGATCACAGTTTACCAACACAATCAATTTGATATATGTAACTGAGCAATAGCTTTTTAAGATTCAGTGGAGCAGTAGAACCACTTATGCTTAGCTCTGCGTTGGAACCTAATGCCAACTTTAAATCATTTAAAACTGATTATATTTGCAAGCTTGCTGAGAAATTTTATCCTGATGATTTTAAGGAACAGAAAATGCATTATTTGAAAAATCTGCGTGAGCATTATAAGCTTGATGTGCTTCATCATGAGAGCTTTTGGAATATATCTACAATTTTTGAATTGCGTCGAGGATTAGTTTAAATAAAAAATCACAACACTATCATTTGATTGAGAGACTGATTCGTCTTATTTTGACTCTATATGTTTTTACTGCTACAACGGAACATGCATTTTTACCTATGAAACATGTTTTAATAGGATAAAAAGAGGAGTTTTTGGTAAATTCTATGATGCATTAAATAAAACGAGAGCTTATTGAAGATATTGATTCGGATTCGATAATGGATAAATTCTATTCTATAAAACATCCAAAGATGCAACTTCAATAGAATGTTTTACTTGCCTTTTTTATATTTTATGTATATTTGAACCTTATTATGTAAGTTTGAATTTTGCTTTTTCATTCTTTATCAAGTGTGTTTGGATTAAAACATTTATAATTTAATTGACAAATTTTTGTATTGAAATTGAATTGACGAATGTATTGAAATTGAGTTGATGATTGATCCTTATGAAAAAAATTTATGTATTTATCGATAGCCCAGGACAAAAATCTCTGGCTCTGCCCTTGCGCATTAGGCTATAAAACTTCCTTTTATTTTTAAACAAAAAATTATCATCCAAAGTAGTAAGAACCCAAACCACAAATCCATTCCGCCAAATATGATCTAATTTGTTTAACTACAAACAATAATTTAAGCGATTTTGATATATTTTTATACATCAAGAATGTGGAAAATTAGTCACTTGAAATAAATTTTTTGAACATTGATTTTATTACTAGTTTATGCATGGAAAAACATAGCGAAATCGAATGAATTTTGGTTCGTACATAGTTTATAGTTTATATGGGTTAGATTATATTTAAAAGAATGGAATGCATTTGCAAGGAAATATGTTTCGGTTGATACCATCTGATATCAGTCGTATAATATCGATCGCAGAGGCAAATGAGACTGATACGCATAGTTCAACTCTGTTTCAGCCGGAACCCTAGGATTCAGGCATGAACAAAGAAGCTGACAAAGAAAACAATTCCCCTAAGTGAACAGAAATTCGTCGTGCATTGATTCCCCACCCGTGAAATACTTTCTTGTGAATGTACATCAAGACAAAAACACTGGAATAGGCTCAATGAATCATGAGAGTGAACAGAATTTGGAAGAAAAAAATCCTATAAAAAGAGAGGAGAACGACTACATCATCACCACAAGTGAAGTAATTCCCTCAAAATCATCGTGCCATCGATCTTCCATCGATCTCCATCCAGCGACACCAACGAGATCTAGCTTCCCTTAAAATGTCTCGAAAAGCGCTCAATTTTCGCCGAAGAATCTATCGATTTTCGCCGAAGAAGCCCTAGAATTTCGCTGAAGAAGGGGAATGGGTTTTGTGGATTTTGTCGTGTTAATCGACAAAAGGAGAGGATATTTACAATGTTGTACTTCACGTTACACTGGTTGCCCTTAATTGTTCGTATATTTACAAGTGTGCCATCATATGAAAACATTAGCAAGTAAACTGAATGGCAAAGTTGTAAATAGTATGAACATTTTGAGCAAATGTTAAAAGGCAAGTGACAACAGTCACCGCTAGCTGCCCTTACACATTTCGCTCAAAAAGTTTCAAGTGTTTACCAGCTCGCCATTAAAATTATAGCAGTATTAATAAACAAAATGGAACACTTGTAAATATTTGAATTTTTGACCTAACTGTCAAAGCAGACATGCACTCGGCTGCGGCTATTCCGACACTACATATTGCTAAACACATTGAATTTTATTTATAAGTTTGCAACACTATATACCGTGAGTATGATTAGGAAAATAAGTAATGTGAATAGAAAATGTAAGGAAATTGTAAAAAATACAGGAAAAAATGCAGAAAACAGATATATACAGAAATAGACAAAAAATGTCAACAAACGATGTTAACAAATACGAGAAAAATGTGTAATGTGAATAGAAAAATACAAAAGAAGAAAAAATGTGTAAGGTGAATTGAAAAATTCATAAAAATACAAGAAAAAAAGTGTTATGTGAATAGAAAATGGTAGGAAAACTTAGGTAAAAAATTGTAATTATAAAAATGTTAAAAATAAAGAAAAATTCAGAAATGAGTAGAAAAATACAAAAATTACAATAATGTGTAATGTGAATAGAAAAATACAAAAAATACAAAAAATGTAGAAAGATATTTAGAGGTATTTTATACAAATTTTTTATATGTTAAATATATGTTAACTTGTTACAATCTTACAGGTTACATACATGTTACATGCTTACAAGTTACATTCATGCTACATACATGTTACATGCTTACAAATTTTGTACAGGTTTGCCATATTATTTGGACAAGGAATTTTTTCCTATAATTTTTAATAATATGCACTATAATTTTTTATATTTTTCACAACAATTTTAACTCGTAATATGCTGCCTTCAGTTATAAATATTAATTAAAATGTCTCGAAGAACTCCAAAGGAGAAAGTGTTGGATATTGTGTGGGCTCACTGTAAAATGATCGGAACGACCATAGATAAATAATATGCAACTACTGCCAAAAAGAAATGCATAGAGGCGTTACTCGCCTTAAGGAACACTTGACGGGAATTTTCGAGGATATAATTGTTGGAATTCCATAATTTCATATCGCTATTCCATATGGTTTTGATATGACAAACTTAATATTATTATTATTACCAACTCTTTCTGTGCAGATAACTGGCTACTCAACATTTACGCCTTGGACATTATCACTAGTTACTACTTCCTGCACAAAGACTTCTCAAATTCAGATGTAGTAATATCTACAGATTTTATGTAATCAATGTACTTTTCATTTTATAGCTTTTTAAGCCTGATGATGACTTATCTTAGTTGAGTAGGATCTCTCTTAACATTTACCTACAACCTAGTCTTTTCAGAATCCCAAAATTCCTCTTTAAAAAATTAGCCGACCAATTCATTTTTGTTAGCATGCTAATTTTTCCTTTTCGAATTTAACCTTGAAATTTGTTGGTCAAATTCCTCTTCATATCAGTTTCACGTCAGTAACTTTAAACGGTCAAATTTTGTCGTTTCAAAATTAGCCGACCAACAAAAAATCATTGGCCGACCAATTTCGTTTTTGACCGTTTTTTGCAACCGGTTTGTTCTATCTGTTAGGGACGGTTTCTGACTATTGGAATATGACCGTTATAACTTCCTTTCAGATCTATAAATAGATGAGTACCCCGCTTCTCTTCCATTCACTTCTTTTTCCGACTTTCTTCTTTAGAACTTGAATTCTATCTTCTTCAAGAGAAAATTCTGCCATTATTTTCATTTGGAGAAGAAAAAATTGTTTTCATTTGGACAAGAAAGATTCTGATATTTTCTTCATTTGAAAACTGAAATCTTCAAGAGTGTTTCGTCCATTCAAAATCTAGAAACCTTGAAATTTCATTTACAGCTTTCCTTTGAATTCCACTTTGAAATTCACATCAAGGCTTTAGGTGTTGTTTCATTCTTCATTTTGTAAGTTGAATCTCTTGGTGTAGAGATTGTACAAAGTTTATGGCACATGGAGTGTCGCCATTTTTATATGTTGTTGCTTGCGGGACAAGTGTTATAGTGGATTGAAAATATCTACGGGTAGAGAACTGGACATAGGATTACGAGGATCCAAACCAGGATAAATTCTTGGTGTTTGTGTTTGCTTGGCTGGTTTGCTAATTTGTTTTGTTTCATTAATTGTGTTGATTCTTTCATTGCAAGTTATTTATATTTAAAGGAATATAAAATTACTTTGTATATCTCCTAATTGTTGACAATACTAATCATTTCTGCTGTTTATTATTGAAATAGCCATATCGACAATCCTTACATTTGGTATGAGAGCCTGGTTCAAGAGACGTGTCTATTTCCAATCTAACAATTGGTATCTCTGGTGATCGATGGCTTCAATAAGTACAATACAATTTCCCAAAGGGCATTCTACCGTAAGGCCTCCATTGTTCACGAGTACCAACTACTCATATTGGAAGCGGCGAATGATGATCTACCTCCAATCAATCGACTTCCAACTTTGGAACATTGTGGAGACATCTTACACCAAGCCAACAACCTCTTATGGTGAATGGACCACTGTAGAGAAGGCCAATGCAACATTGAATTCTAAGGCGATGAATGCATTATTCTGTGCAATGGACAAGAATGAATTCAATCGAGTCTTCCAGGCCACATCAGCATATGATATCTGTCATACACTCGAGGTAACACATGAAGGCACAAATAAAGTTAAGGAAACTAAAATTTCTGTCCTTGTTCACAGGTTTGTGTTATTTAAGATAAAGGACAACGAGACAATTGGAGAGATGATCACTAGATTCACCGACATCACCAACTCTCTAATTGCTCTTAGTAAAGTATATACTCAAACTGAACAAATCAGGAAGATTCTTCGTGCGTTAACCCCAGAATGGGAGAAGAATACAACATCAATAGAAGAAGCCAATGATCTACAGCAATAGAAGAAGCCAATGATCTATCCACCCTCACAGTCGAAAGCCTTATTGGAAATCTTATGGCATATGAAGTCCAACTTGAAGATAAAAAGCAAGAAAGCACCCACAAGAAGGACCTTGCCTTTCATGCGTCATCAGACAACGATGATTCAGATGATGATGATGATTTGGAATACTTAACAAGAAAGTTCAAGAAGTACCTCAAAGGTAAGTTCAAAAATAAGAATTTTATGAATACTAACGAGAATTCTTCTTTGTGTTATCATTGTAATAAGCCAGGACACTTCAAGAAGGATTGTCCCTTACTTTCAAAGTCAAAAATGCCGAGAATTTCAATAAAGTACATAAGAAGAAGAAGGCATTTGCGTCAACATGGGACGAATCTTTAGATGAAGATGAGAAAGAAAAAGAACAAAGTGCACATGTGGATTTCATGGCTCAAGATGACAACAATCAAGTAAGTAATTTATATAATGAAGAATTGTTAGATGCATTCAATGATTTGTATATGCGCTTTAAGAGATTAAATTCTATGCATAAATCTTTGAAACATAACAATGACAATTTGATTGTTGAACACGAGGCACTTGTTTCAAAACTTGCATCTCATGATATGTTATCTTGTGAAAAAGAACTTCTTAACTCAGAATTTGGCCTTGAGCAAAGAGAATGGAATTCTAAAGTTAGAAGTCCATGACTTGCATGCACGCATATCCGAAATGGATACAAATATTGTTAGTGGTTTTTGCCCTAGGCCAAATATTTGGACCTTTATGTTATGTCATTTTCATTTATAAAATGTTTCTCTTATTGTTATTATTAAATTGTTTGCATGTTTCTTTATAATAATGTTTGAATAACTGTTTTATGTTATTCTAAAGCATCCCTAGTCATTATAGTTAAAGGTTTAATAATGAATTAAGACTAGTATGCGTTTGATTGATAATTATGAGATAATTATATGTATGATGATATAAATCAAACTTATAGGTACTTATTGGAGAACATGTACTGGATAGACTCGCTATGAGATCATTACATGGATTAGTATTATAAATGATCTCATAATAGTTATGTCATAGAATTCTTAGACCTGATATCATCACAGATTCCTACATAAGGAACATTATGTTTTAACATAACCAAACGTTATCTTTAATCAGATAATCATAAAGGTTATGATTGAACATGATGTGAATTATGCAGAGGAAAGTGAATGAACAAGATGGAATTTGTCACTCTCCAATGAGAGAGATATCTAATGGGCCCCTCGATAAGTAGGACTGAGAAATGCATGGACGTGCTCAAATGAATGTCATTTGATTTTATCAGTCTACTTAGAAAGCGAGAAATTAAATGTTTGGTTAATATAAGTATGACACTACCCATGACTTATGTTCAAATAAGATATCGTGTGACAGAAGGATTATGACATGTGCTATTGGTTAGGTTAATATCGGACTAACGATATTCATATTAATTGGGTAGTCATAATGTCTTGCCAGAGACCAATTATGACTTGTGTGCTTTTAATGGGATTAAGCCCACTGCCAATTTGATATGAGCCTATTGGGTCTCACACAAAGAACGTAATGGATAGGATAGGGTTTAAACATGATTTCGAATTTGATTTGAAATTCGTAATAAGGTGAAATATCTTAACCGTCAGATATTGTATCTTGTTAAGATATTATCCCTAAGATATCGTCGCATAACTGAAATACGTTAATGGGTTAACGTGGGATTCTTATCCCTAAGATAGCGTCGTGTAACTGAAATTTGTTAATGGGTTAACGTAGGATTCTATATAAGATATAGAATCGGGATTTTCAGTTTACACGTTTTAATCTATCTCCTCCGTTTTTGAGAAAAACTGAGAGCGAGTGAAACCCTAGTTGCGGAGAATGAGCTAGCACCCTCGCAATTCCTGTTCGTGACGTTCGCGTGTGGATACCAATTGAGGGTGATCGTTCGTAGAGCAGCACCTGTAGTCCGACAGATTGAGGTCGTCACAAAGGTTAGTAATTTATTCGAATCAATTAGAAACGTATGGATCTTGGTAGGTTTCTATTTTCCGCTGCGTATAAACTAGTTATGCATGATAAAAACCCTAACAAATATGTCATCACTCAAGATGAAATACAACGAGATATCTTCTACTGTTGAAAAGTTCAACAAAGAAAAATATCATCTTAATGATTTGCTCTCATTTCAATATCCTACAAATCGCCAGCATGGGTTAGGTTATTCAAAGAAGAATGTTACCAAATCCAATGTCTCATCTTATTTGGATGTTAAACATAAGATTGTTAATGTACCTAGGAAGTATCATGCATCCATCTATGCTCATACTCATTTTGTGCCTAGGAAACCCACTCATTTGCATATTTGGGTTCCTAAGGACTTATGTCTGCATGATAGTGATTTATATGTTGATTCATATATGAATAATATTGTTTATTCACAAGATTATGTAGGAAAACCAAATTCTACATGGGTTTGGTTTCCTAAGGACTAATCCTCCGGACCCTATGTTGAAGAGGGTACCATTGCTTAAATGTTTATTTTTCAGGTATCCAAAAGAAAAGAAGATCATTGACGCCAATATCCTTTTTTGACAATGACAAAGGGGGAGAAACACCATAATATGGCATTTACTCGGGGGAGTTATAAGAATTTACTTAATTCATATTATTAAATGGTTGTCATCATCAAAAAGGAGGAGAATATTGGAATTCCATAATTCCATATCTCTATTCCATATGGTTTTGATATGACAAACTTAGTATTATTATTATTACCAACTCTTTCTGTGCAGATAACTGGCTACTCAACATTTACGCCTTGGACATTATCACTAGTTACTGCTTCCTGCACAAAGACTTCTCAAATTCAGATGCAGTCGTATCTACAACTTTTATGTAATCAATGTATTTTCATTTTACAGCTTTTTAAGCCTGATGATGACTTATCTTAGTTAACTAGGGTCTCCCTAACATTTACATACAACTTAGTCTTTTTAGAATCCCAAAATTCCTCTTTAAAAAATTAGCGGACCAATTCATTTTTGTTAGCAAGCTAATTTTTCCTTTTCGAATTTGACCTTGAAATTTGTTGGTCAAATTCATCTTCATATCAGTTCCACGTCTGTAACTTCAAACAGTCAAATTTTGTTGTTTCAAAATTAGCCGCCCAACAAAAAATTATTGGCCGACCAATTCCGTTTTTGGCCGTTTTTTGCAACCGATTTGTTCTATCCGTTGGGAACGATTTCTGACTGTTGGAATATGACCGTTATAACTTCCTTTCAGATCTATAAATAGATGAGTACCCCCTTCTCTTCCATTCACCTCTTTTTCCAACTTTCTTCTTTAGAACTTCAATTCTATCTTCTTAAAGAGAGAGTTCTGCCATTGTTTTCATTTGGAGAAGAAAATTTCTAATATTTTCTTCATTTGAAAACTGAATCTTCAAGGGTGTTTCTTCCATTCAAAATCTAGAAACTTCGAAATTTCATTTACACCTTTCCTTTGAATTTCACTTTGAAATTCACATCAAGGTTTTAGGTGTTGTTTCATTCTTCATTTTGTAAGTTAAATCTCTTTGTGTATTGATTGTACAAAGTTTAGGGCACAGGGAGTGTCGTCATTTTTGCATGTTGTTGCTTGCGGTGCAAGTGTAATAGTGGATTGAAAATCTTTACGGGGTAGAGGGTTGGACGTAGGATCACGAGGATCCAACCAGGATAAATTCTTGATGTTTGCGTTTGCTTGGCTGGTTTGTTAATTTGTTTTGTTTCATTAATTGTGTTGATTCTTTCACTACAAGTTATTTATATTTGAAGGAATATACAAGTTACTTTGTATATCTCCTAATTGTTGACAATACTAACCATTTATGTTGTTTATTATTGAAATAGCCATATCGACGATCCTTACGATAATTACATATTTCGAAACACCGAAAGAAGTGCATGGAAAGATTTTTCAGAGTGAAAAGTAGTCTTTTGAACAATAAAAGGTTCGTGTTTCCTTTTCAAGTCGAGGCCATGCCAGTGAAAAAACATAAAATTATAAAGAAACTCACATGTACAAAAAAGATCGAGATGAATAAAATTATGTTAAGTTAACGCATGTCCGAATCTAATAAAAATGACACATTTAAATGCCAAGTCTTAAAATATTTCTTATATGTGATAATCACTTTCCTTCAATTAAAAAGAAGAATTTCCATTGCAGACATCCAAAATACCAGTAATACAGTAAAAATGTCTATGATGAGACATATAGATAACAGAATTCTGAAGCATACAATGGCAAATTGCAACATCTTTAGTTTGAATCAAACATACATGAGGACAGAAGCAGCCATTATGATACTTGTCTTTAACCTGATTAATGAAGAAAGCAATCGAGTTGACACAATGACAATAGATTTTGTCTCTAACTATAGTTAGAAGTAGGCAACATATGCAAATGATTGTTCCACAATAAGGCGATTAATTAAGCAAGTTGACATATTACAAATGACTGATTTAGAATTCTAGAAAGCAATTAGTCGCCTAATTATGTAAAAGTCATTTGCAGATGTTGCATACTTCTACCTACAGTTGGAGGCAAAATTGATTGGCATTATATCAACTCAATTGCATTCTCCATTAATTAAGTTAAAGACCATTATCATAAGTATTGCAGCTGTCTACGTGCACGCTTGATTCAAACTACAGATAGTAAAATTTGCCGTTGTATGTTTCAAAGTTCAGTTGTATATACGCTTCATGAGAACTATTTTTACGGTATTGCTAGTATTCTGGATGTCTACAATGGAAATTCTTCTTCAAATTGAAAGGATGTGAGATTATCACATATATAAGAAATATTTTAAGACTTGATATTTAAATGTGCCATCTTTTTGTTACATTCAGACATACTTTGACTTAGTATGATTTTATTTGCCTTGATCTTTATTTTATTTATTTTTTGTATTATGATGTCATATTTATGCCTCATCCTTTTTTATTGCTATTCTTTTATATTAATAAAATAATGAAGGGCTAGGTAGGATTCTAAATGAGTTCCAGCTAAAAATTTTGTACACATATATGCCTTGTATAAATTATCGATGTATTTATTTGTATGTGTATAAATGTATATATAGTTGTTACGACTTGAAGGCCGTGATAGTCCAACCTTCTGTCCTAAACCGCCAAAATACCACGCTGGCTCGCCCCTCCCGCCTGAACGGGTGGCTAACCCAACGACGGGGCGCTCCATGTCCGAACTTCAGGGGCCCGCAGGGCGCCTGTCGATCCTAGAAGCCCGACACGACGGGGAGAAGGGCGCACCCCGCCCCGACCGCTTATGGGGGCGCTCTTCGACATGATCCCAGCGGGATGCGCATCCGTTCCCCCCAGTCCGCCAAGATCAGCGCGCAAAGTGTGCGTCCGGACCATTCAACCTCAGTCCCGGCCGGCCCGGCGACCCATCACGGGCCCTGCCCCTGGGAAGCGCTCCGACATTTCCTTGGCACATCAGACACGACAAACAACCTAGGAAGGACGCTGCTGACACTTACGCCCCGCCCCGCCCCGCCCGCTTATGGGGGCGCTCTTCGACACGATCCCAGCGGGATGCGCATCCGTTCCCCCCCCCCCCCAGTCCGCCAGGATCAACGCGCAAAGTGTGCGTCCAGACCATTCAGCCTCAGTCCCGGCCGGCCGGCGACCCATCACTGTCCCTGCCCCTGGGAAGCGCTCCGACGTTTCCTTGGCACATCGGACACGACAAACAACCTAGTACGCTACTGACACTTACGTCCCGCCCCGCCCCGCCCGCTTATGGGGGCGCTCTTCGACACGATCCCAGCGGGATGCGCATCCGTTCCCCCCCAGTCCACCAGGATCAGCGCGCAAAGTGTGTGTCCGGACCATTCAGCCTCAGTCCCGGCCAGCCCGACAACCCATCACGGGCCCTGCCCCTGGGAAGCGCTCCGACGTTTCCTTGGCACATCGGACACGACAAATAACCTAGTACAAGGACGCTACTGACACTTACGCTGCCCGACCATCTGACAAAGCACCCCCTGGCCGTTGCGCCGTCTGACACTTAATGCTTTCGGCCCTGACACCCTGACAAAAGCGCCATTGACCGTTGCGCCGTCTGACAAAAGCGCGGCTGACACTCCTGTTCCTGATATCCTCGACCGAAGCTTCCGCTTACAGCAGGGCTAGCTCAGCACGCCGCGAGTCAGCACGCCAGGTCAGCCCCACCTAACCGCCTCCAGTCAGGTATAAATATCCCTTCGCTTCCAACGGTGAAGGGGTTGGCAAATTCACTCTCAATCTTATTACTCACACACAAGAGCAAAGGTCGTCCATATCTTTGTTCTTCCACTTATAGCTCGTCACGTACGGTCGACTCACTTTCAGTCCGACCTGCGTGTCTAGCCCCTACTTTAAGTCATATTACTGACTTAGGCATCGGAGAGACTAAGGGTTGGACCCCAACCCGGCCTTTCTGACGAGTTGCTCCTTACACAGGTTAGCTCGTCAACATCGGTCGTGCTCGCCCTCAACCTAGGCAGTTCGGCCCCTCCGTAACATCCTACCAGATTCGATACCATGGTCAGCGTCCGCAACAAGCTTAGCATCATCACCCCACTAATCACCTGTCAAATAGCCTACCCTAATCTCGTTGTTAGCATAACCATCGTGCCCTTGGTTCCCCTTGATACAAATTTATTGTACGCGAGTTCTACCCCGCAACAATTGGCACCGTCTGTGGGAACGAAGGGTCACACCCATTTCAGATCATATACCAATCAACCGAAATCCTGACCACGGCAAGGATCCCATTGACCAAGAACCGCACTCTCATCCCATCACTCCTGCGACTAATCCACCCCCTTGGTGGAGGCCGAAACAGTCCAGGCCTCGGCTCGTGCGGTACAGCAGAGCTTCGAAGTCTTCACTAAGATGATGGCGGGCTTCGCTGCAGCCAGGACCAAAGCGCCCCCCGGCCCCTCAGAGCCCCCGAACGTGAGGCGAAACCTCCACCCTCAGTTCAGCGAAGAAGTAGGGGACAAAGGGCTCGCCGAGGAGATAGCGACCTAACAGAAGCACTTGGAGGAAGAAATGGAGATCGCACGGCTGCGAAGGCGCCAGGAGGAAGCGGTCGTCGCATAGAGGCATCTGGATGAAGCGGCCGAGGCCGCCCGGCGAGCCCTCCTCGACGAAGAGACCGCCCGACGCCAGCTCCGCTTCATTATCGCGGAACGCGAAAGGCTCCGGAGGGAGAATGAGGAGAACCGGGAAATCCCGGAGGAGTCGACAACGGGCGGCGACGCATGAACGAGCGCAGCCCGCTGCTCACCAGATACCCACCTCGGGGGCGAAGTCCGCCCCGTCGGCGTCTCTCCCCAGATCGTATGGGTGAGAAAGTCGTTCGTCAACAACTCCGCTTCCTCGCCGCAGAGCGCGAAAGGCTCCTAAGGGAGAATCAGGAGCAGTGAGAGATCCCGGAGGCTACGGCTGTGGGCCGGCGATACTGGAATGACCGTAGACCGCCGCCCATCGAATCCCCAACACGCAGAAGGAGTCCTCCCCGACGACCGCTTCGCCATTCCCTATGGGCATGATGACCGTCGACAACCAAGGCGGGACCGAAGCCGAACCCCAGAATGGCGGAGAGGGCGCACGCCAGAGCGCCCGCCTACCCTGAGGAGGCCACGCCGTTGGCGCGGTGGATCACGTCAACCCCGAGACCCGCAAGGTTCAAAGCCCCCCGCTAGCCATCTACAACGGAAGAGGTGACCCCCTCTCGCACGTACAACAATACCGGAGGCGATGGAGGCGCATGATGTGGATGACGCGTTCATATGTCGGCTTTTCTCACAGAGCCTGCGGGACACGACGCTGGAGTGGTACTACGGCTTGCCCGCAAGATCCATCGGGAGCTTCGGCGAGTTGTCCCACAGGTTCTGCCAGGAGTTCCGGGCCGGGCGCATCAAGAAGAAGCCTTTGGACTACCACAGCACGATAGTCCAAGGGGAAGGAGAGACGACTGGGAAATACATGTGCCGCTTCCAGGATGAGAGGCGGGCGGTGGTGGCCTGCGGCAACGAAGTGCTCATGCTAGCCTTCAAGACGGGGCTGCGGAATCGGAGCCTCCACAAATCCCTGCTCCGAGTCCGCCTGCCGACTACGACGCGCTGATCTCTCAGGCGAAAAGGTATGTGTTGAGCGAGGAGACGCTCGGCGTTAAAAAACCAGTCGCCCCGGCGAGATCGTCCCAGGGCGAGCCTCGGCCCTATCCCGGGCCGAGGCAAGAAGACGGGCCCTGGGACCGCGACCAGCCGATTCAACCAAGGCGCGACCCCGCGGGACGTCGCCCGCAAGACCGCCTAGGTCTGGCGCGAGAGTTCGCTCCCCCCGAGAGTCCGCCCGAGCGATCCCGAGGCTGGAAGGACCTCTGCGGGCCCAGTACACGCAGCTTAACGCCCCAATGATAAAGGTGTTGGCTGCGGCGGCGAGGGCCGGATTGCTGCCGGACCCACCCAAGGAAATGAAGTCCGACCCAGCGAAACGAGATCTCCGGAAGTATTGTCGGTATCACCGGGACCACAGTCATAATACCGACGATTGCTACACCCTCAAAAGGGAGATCGAGCGATTGATCCAGGCGGGACACCTGGGAGGCTTCGTGGAGGGCAGAAGGCCGACCCAGGAGGAGAGGGCCCCACAAGGAGCGCGGAGGCCGGACCCACCACCGGACAACGGGCGGGAGGAGCTCCGCCCTCCTAGGGCGGTCATGCGCATAGACGTGATATGCGGAGGACCGTCCTCGGGGGAGCGTCGTCGTCAGGCAAAAAGGCATACACCCGACAGGTGATGACGGCGGGCCTTGGCGGTGAGGCGAAGCATAGGAGGGTGGCTCGACCCCCCCATTACTTTCACCAATGAGGATCTGGAAGGAGTCGAGCTGCCGCACGACGACGCCATCGTCATCGAGGCTCAGATCGGGACGGCCATCATCGGCTGCCTCCTGATCGACACGGGGAGCTCCTGCGACATCTTGTGTATGTCAACGGTTGAGAAGATGGGACTGAAGCAGGCAGACTTGAGGCCTTGTACGGGCCCCATCGTCGGCTTCACTGGCCACTCGGTTTCCATTGTGGGGGTGATCACCTTGCCGGTGTCACTCGGAGAGGAACCCAGGGTCGTCACTCGCATGACGCAGTTCGTTGTTATCGACATTGCGTCGGTGTACAACGGGATCATTGGGCGACCAGGAGCTGCTACGTGGGGTCGACTAAGCATAAGGGTCCGGAGCAGGCCTTACCGATCGACCTCCTTAAGGAAAGAGAGGGCTTCTGCGTCCAACGGCCGGCCCCCGCTGAGAAAGTCGAAGAGGTGTCTGTGGCGGCGGATGAGGGCAAGACTGTCTCCATCGGCACTACAACTCCCGGGTAAAGAAGCGGACCCCCAGAGATGGCGACTTGGTCCTCAGAGACGCCGCCTTCTAGCCCGAGACCGCTCGCTGAGGGAAGTGGGCAGCCAAACAGGAGGGACCCTACGAGATCGTCGACATCGTCGGGCCAGCCACGCACATCCTGGTGACCCTGGACGAAAGCGAACTAGCACACCCCTGGAACGCGGAGCACTTACTGAAGTACTACCAGTAATTGTGAGTCTTTTTAATAAAATATTTTCTTTTCCGCACATTTCCAAACCTTGATGTCTCCACTTGAGTATTTCAGTTCAAACACATAAGACTCTGGTTTGGGCGCGGGCCGAGCTACGCGCTCGCTCACCATCCTCCCAAGCAGACCCGTGATCCTCGAAAACTCGAACCTCGTGAAAAGGACAAGGGCACGCGGATCGAGGCAGGCTTCGCGCAGGCCAAGGACCGCATGTCAACGCCGGGTCCCGATAAAGCATGCCCCCGATAACGAAAGGACACGCGGGAAACGCTTCATTAATGACGACACATATCTCGAGAAGCAAGGACTGACGAATCGCGTCCAGCGCCACCTAGCAAAAGCGGTTTCCGAAGGACGTGATCCCGAGGGGCCTGTTAAATGATGCCAGCTCATCTTATTAACTTCAGGGGAACCGTTAGCAAAATCCATGTATAAATACTCCCATCACCCCTTCGAAGGAAAGGAGGAGAAAGATAATATGAGGGCAAGTCAGTCTCAATCCCGTCCATGAAAGATGAGGAGCAACAAAGGACACCGCCACCCCGATTGGCGATTGCTTCCACGCAACTGTCGCCGAGGGGCTATTCCCCTTACACACTGGACGTCCCGCCTACCACCCCTCAACTTCCCTCGGACAACTTACGCCAAGGGAACTGGAGCTCCAATGACGGACCATGCCCCTCTTCTGGGGCCCGAGGCGCGCTGGCACTCCAAGCCGAGAACCCGAATGACGGGGCGGCCCTGCCAAATCACCCCATTGGGCATACCAGCCTCCGCCTAGGCATACCAGCTTCCGCGGGCCCGCCTCCCAACGGCCCACCATACTGATAGGCTATTTCTCTTACATACGGATCGCCGATGGGCTATTCCTCTTACACAAGGGGAGCCCCGCCTTCCACTCATCCGTCTGCCCTGAACCAGATGAAACAGGCGAATCGGAGGACTTGTGGCGGTTCGCTCCCTCCAACCACCACTGCCTCGTTCTCCACCTCCGACACCTCGTCCTCCACCTCTTCCGGGGTTTTCCTTCGATGTAAGGATCCCCAAAGAGATCTTGCAACCTGTCATGGGCGAGGAGGCGAGAGACGAGGCAGCACGCCACCGCCACCTCGTGCTCCCCCTCTCCCAGGGTTTCTCTTCGATCTCCTTTCGAGAAAACTCTGTAAGAGTGATCTGACGGAGGACAACAGCAAGACAGCTTCCCTGGTGAATCCAAGCGGCGTGCCACCGCCGCATAGCGCTCCCAGGATTTCCCTTCGAGTCGAAGATTCCCCGAGGAGAGCTTGCAACCATTCAGCATAGAGGAAGAGCAGAGAGATGCGACGAGCAATGGAAGAGAGGGAGGGTCTGTCCTGCAGATAGAAGTTCGCTCATCATGATGCAGTTTACAGCAGGATGGAACGACTCCCCAGCCTGCCAACGGATCGGGTCGCACCTAACTAACTACTGAAGACTTTATAGGGGCATTGTGTAAAAACTAAGGTTAAATTCTTGTAAAAGTTAATGAAAAAAGGCTATTCCAAGCGAATCCCTAATCATTATCTAGGCGTGCTCTAACTCGGGAACGATCCCCGTCAAACTACGGGGCAAGGTCACAAAACTAGGCCACTCACCACGGTGAAGAGATGAGGGGCCGAGCTGTGCACTCCCCCTTATCCCGCAGGTATAGCTCGGGGCTTCGCCAAACAAAAGAAGGCAAAACTAACAGAAACTTCGTTATATATATAGAGTCCGAACCTTACAATAGTAGCAAGGGCCGACCTAACAAAACGAGGCCTCCCTCGGGCCGGCTCTTCCGTTTCCTTTAAACAAAAAGCGGGGGAGAAGGGTGAGACAAAAACTATTCTTCAGGACCACTGCCACCTGGGGCTCCGCCGCTCGGACCACCGCCGCTTGGGGCTCCACCGCTCGGCCCACTGCCGCCTGAGGCTCCGCCGCTCGGTCCGACATCCCTTCCGTCGACTTTCGAGGGGTCGGCCTCATTGTCGACGGCCGCCTCCTCGACGACTACAGCCTCGTCGACGATCACGTCCTCCTCCTCCCCCGCCTCTTCCTCATCCACCTCTTCCTCCCCCTCCGAGGCCACCAACGCGTCGAAGTCGACCTCAATCGGAGGGCAGAGGTTGGTCGCTCTTTCCTTCACCCGGTTTAGGCAGGCCTTCCAGCCCGTGGCCTTACCCTCTCCATTAGTCCTTCATACGTCACATCCGCGAGGGCGGGGATGACGGTCGACTCCTGAAACGACCTAAACTCCTCGATCCTCCGATCCAACTCTTCTTTTGCGGACTTCGCCTGGGCCTCCAGGTCGGCAGCACGCACCTCGCTCCGTTCCAGCGCGCTCTCCAGCTCTTCACCCGATCGGCCGCGGAGGCGGCCGTCGTCTCGAGATCCGCAAGAAGCCCCTTCATGTGCCGGACCTCCGACTCGAACTGGCTGCACCTACCTCTCTCCATCTCCAGCTGCTCGTCGGCATTCTTGCGAAGCTCAGCAAGCTCGGCCGCCATTTTCGCGATGGCGCCCTCGGCCTTGTTTATGGCCGGCGTATGGCTCCTATCAGCGAGCATCATAAGGATGGACTGCAAGACAAAAAGAAAAGTCTGTTGGGAAACTCCACAAAACCGCGGGGAAGACTTGACCCAGTTCGGACCGCCTACCTGCATGCCGTGCCATATCGCGGTGCCGCACAACCCTTCATGCTCGACGGCAGATAAACCCTTCCTATCGCGGTGCAGGAAAAAGCTCTCCGCCAACCTTGCCGCCACCCCACCGTCCTCAAAGACGGACTCATCGGTCCCCACTCGGAAGGGCATCCGATGAAGGGCCTCATCCGGGTAGCCCTCAACCTTGGCCTTTCTGGCCTTGAAGTGGATAAGTGACGTCTCGCAGCTGGGGTAGGCCTGCCTCTTCAACACAAACCGCGGGCAGTCGTATGGCCAGCCCTCCCGAACCGACGACCTGGGCCTGGAGCCCGACCCGCCGGAACCCTCCGGGCGATCTTGGGCTATTATCTTCTCAGCAGAGGGGGGCATCCTTGGGCTCGGCGGACGGGCTTCGGGGGCCACCAACCGGGTTCGGCCCGCCCCTCACCTCCGCGCTTAAGATCGATGACCAGGACGGCGGTCCCCTTACCAGTCCCTTTCCCGGGCCGACTGACACTCCTCTCCCTCCTAGGATCGGCGACGGCCGACGTCGCGGGCAGCCTCGTCCTCTTCGAGGACACCTTCCCCTTTCTCAAGGCATCCCCTCCGGCCTCCTCGCGCGACCTCTTCGGATCCGCTTTCTTCGCTCTCTGCGCCGCCTGCTCCGCAGCTCGCTTCTTCATCTCCTCCAGCGAGATGCTCATGGTGCGACCTGCATGAGAAAGAAAGCTTAGAGTGAGCACTTCAGATGCCGCAATCACAAAGTTCGTTTTACCTTCGGGCCAAATGTACCGGGCTATCCTGTCAGGCTCAGCAAGCATCCCATATTCACAGCCTTCTCCCGGGATTGACATCAGGAATCGGGCTACATCTTCTTCCTCATCACTCAGCTTGATCCCCTTCGTCGCCTCGGGATTCAGCTCCACCCATTTCGCTCACATAACCACATCCGCGGGCAACGAGACGAACACGTACTGCTTACTACACCCCTTGATCTTGTCCAGCAGCCCTCTGATGAGGGGATGACTTCTCTTTACGGACACGTAATAATAGGACCTTAGCCTCTTCACCGCGAAGAAGTACCGGAATAGTGGCAGGGACGGACAGACTCAGTTGCTCACGCACAACACCAGAAAGCCGATGATCGCGCTGAAGAAATTCGGCATCAGGCGGTACAGTGACAACTCCAGGAAGTCCAAGATCTCTAGCACGAAGGGAGGGGAAGCGCAACCCCCTGCTGAAAGCAGGCTACGTACACCCCCACCTCGTCGTCTCCCGCAAAACACACCCGCTCCACCGCGGTGGGCTCCCGGACGGAATAGGGTGGCCTGATGAATGACTCGCTGATTTCTGAAATGGACGTCTTCAACACCGACCTCACACCCGTGATCTCGTCCGGCACTTCTCCGGCCTTCGCCACCGTAACAACGGCCGGACTAACGGGCTCTGAGATCCTCTTTACGGGTCGGTTCCCCTTCTTCCAGTCCTTCGGGAGATCCGAGGGCGAGCCCACTGATTGCTCATCGCCCGCGCTACTGCTCCGACTCTCCGATGACCCTCCCCGTGCTCTCCACCGTATCCGCGGCGGAGCTCACTTCCTCCACCACCCTCGACCCCGACAAGTGGAAGGAAGACGTTGACGAAGACATCAAGAAAGAAGAGGTTAAGTACCTTAGCGATATCGACGGCTTCGACGACGACGCTGCAGCGGTGGCTGGATCTCCGACAACAACTGCGGCAGAAGCTAAACAATCTCCGGCAACCACAAGCTCACAGAAATTTTTTTTCAAGCGAGAAACCCTCACTGGCTCCCCGCCCGGAGCTCTTTATAAGATACCTCGAAAGATCGCGACCGCAGACTTCCCGCACGCGTCGACGATCCGCGCGCCTCGATGCTTCGATCTGCGGAATGACGCCTCAAGCCGCGCGGTATGACGCCTCGACTGATAGCAGATGTCGCATCCGCCACGTGTCACCCAGGGAGCGGCCGAACCGCTTCGATTTCCAACAGCCGCCGATTCGGAAAGATAGCATCGGTTCATGCAACGGACACCGATACGCTTTGATCCCCGTCCTCTTCCGCGTCGAAATGATTACGACGAGTCAAAATAACTTCGAATCCCGCCTCTTGCCCTACCCGGGCCCAAGAAGGGCCCCACCAGCTTCACGGCGGCCAGGGACATTGGGCATCACCTGTTCGGGGTTGGACTGCAACACCAACCTTCTACAACCTGACAGGGCAGAATGCCTCACCTCGCCCCGGACCGATAGTTCGCCAGTTTGCCCCAAGCTCAAGTGTAGGCCGTCAACATACTATGTCTCAACATCCCTCTCCCCATAACCTAGCGCTCGTGGACAGACGGCTGTTGGGGGCAATTATACCCTCGCAAGCAAGCAAGCGGTCCACACACTCAACAAGGAGAAGAAGAAACCAAGACAAGATCAATTCAACCCATTTATTCTAAATGGTGAGGCTATTCACAGAGCCCGCTGGGAATACAACATTACATCGGCCGGCCGTACAAAAAAGAGACAAATTTCTCCTACTCTAAGACCTCAGCGTCGTCGCCTCTCCTCCGGCCGAGCCCCCATGTCCCTCACCACCTGGCGAACTCCCGCCTCCTTCGCCTCCCGCAGCATCGGAACGACATGCTCGTCATGGTAACGGCGGATAGCAGCTTCGATCACGTCGCGCTCAACCCCCCGTCTCTCCTCCAGCTGCTGCATCAAGATACCTTTCTCCCTCCTCTCCGTTTCGATGGTCTTCTTCAGGTCGGCTATCTGCCCCATCTGTAGCTCGATCGCCCTTTTCTTGCTAGCCATCTCCTCGGCGTACTTCGCCTGGATATCGGCCCGCTCCAGCTCTCCCTCCAGGAGTTGGCGTTCGATCGTAGCCTTCGACGAATTGAAGTACGCGGCCCGCGCATTCTCAACCTCGCAGGCCGCCACGACCCGCTCCAGCTCCGCCTCCTTCTCCCTTAGCTTCCCTCTGATTTCACCAAGATCGGTCCTCGCCTTGTCGAGAGTCGCCCTCGTGGTAGCCACCGGAGTTCGGTGCTGCAGGGCCACCATAGCCATGACCATCTACAAGAAGACCCCACTCAGTCGGACACAAACAAAGAAAACTTGGAAGGCGAGACAAGGAATTCGACCTACCTGCATGACGTGCCACACAGCGGAGCCATACAGCCGCTCTGCCCCCACGCGGATCAGGGATTCACGATCCCGTGGTAACATGCAATACTCCGCTAGACGCGCGGCCACCCCGGCATTTTCGAATATCGACTCATCACGGCCTATCCGATTGGTCGACCGGTGAAGACTATCGCTTGGCAGCGCCTCGACCTCAGCATTGGTCCTCTTGAAACGAATGAGAGCGTTCTCGCAACTCGGGTTTGTCGCCCTTCCCATATCCCGCAAGGGGATTCCATACGGCCACTTCTGGACCGGTGGTGCCTTGCGAGGCTCAACCGCCACGGGTATCCGCGTAGGAACCGGGTGGATCACTCCCCGAATGGGCGGAACCTCGGGGAGGCCATCGCCGGCTCGACCGAAAGAGGCACCCGATTCGGATGTCCTTCGTCTTTGGTTCGCCCCCTCCTCGCCCAAGACTTCGGCCTCCCATTTTCGAGGTCCCTCTTCGCCCACCACTTTCTTACCCTTCTCGCGAGTGCCGACGTTCTCCGTCACCGACACCCCGGCTGCCCTGGATACCTCCTCCGACGCTTGCATTACGTCCTCACCTGCGAAGGAGGGAAAGATCAGGGCAAGCTTGCATAAAGGCTCGCCAGATTCAAACTACCTTGGGGCCAACAATCCTGACTAAGCCGATCGTCCTGAGTCAGGCTCGCCAGCTAGCGGTGGGCCTCGGGTAGCTCCGCCAAAATCTGCGCCTTCGCCAAGTCCTCACCGGTTAGCTTCGCCCTTTCATTCACTAGAGGGTTTCGCACCCCCCAGTTCGACATCAACACCGTGTCGACCGGCATCATAACAAAGGCAAAATCCGTCATCCACCTACCAACATCGGCGGGCACCCCGAGGATGAGCTCTCGTCCCCGCCTCGCGCAGACACAGTGGTACATTCCCCTCTTCCGAACTACGAAGAAGTGTTGGAACAGCGCCAGGGACGGACTCAGGGAGTAGGCGAGGCATAAGACGACGAACCCCACTAGCAAGCCCCAGGAGCGGGGCATCAGGGCAAAAATCGGCAACTCTAGGAAGTTCAGTAGGTGGAGGAGATATGGGTGGATCGGGAAGCGAAGCCCCAACTCGAAAGACCGGGCGTAGACTCCAACTTCATTATCCCCAGGCGAACACACCCTCTCTGCAGGTCCCGGGACCCGTGCTTCGCAGGGCGTACGCACGAAACGCACCCGAATCTCCCTAATGTTGATCTTGTCCCACCTGCACCTGACGGCTACAATCGCCCTCGGCACGTCAGTGCACCACGTCCTCCTCCGCTGAGGCCTCTGTGCTCCCCACCACCTTTCCTCGGCCATTGACTCCTCTGTCGTCGTACTGCTACCCGCTCCGGAGTCAAAATGAGAAGCCATCGATTAAAGGATACGGGGATTACCTAGCGAGCGGCCGAGCTGAGAAGACGATCGGAAATGGACCTCCGGTGAAGACAACAGCGACAACGTCGGCGAACGACTGACAAAAACCGGGAGACAGGAAGAAGAGTTGAAGCCGGAAGAAAGCTTCCGCCGATCTCCTTCTCCCCATACTTATAGAAGACAACAGGCCATCTCGACCGTCTATGCGCCGCCACGCGGCGCCCATTAGAGCATCCCTGACGCCTCGACTGGCGGGAAAGTTGCCTTCATCCACGCTTCGATTTCCCCAAGGCACTTTCAAATCGTAATAATGGCCAACATGGCGGGAATTCCCAGACCTACGTCGCCGCTCCCGATCACGGATCGAAATCCGAACCGCCATTTCGAAGAAGGGGAAGAAATACATCATCCGAGCCGAGTCGGGCTCTCACCTTGAACTCGAATACCGGGGGCAATTGTTACAACCTGAAGGCCGTGATAGTCCGACCTTCCGTCCTAAACCGCCAAAATACCATGCTGGCTCGCCCCTCCTGCCTGAACAGGCGGCTAACCCAGCGACGAGGCGCTCCACGTCTGAACTTCAGGGGCCCGCAGGACACCTGTCGATCCTAGAAGCCCGACACGACGGGGAGAAGGGCGCACCCCGCCCCGACCACTTATAGCGGCGCTCTCCGACACGACCCCAGCGGGATGCACATCCGTTCTCCCCAGTCCACCAGGATCAGCGCGCAAAGTGTGCGTCCGGACCATTCAGCCTCAATCCCGACCGGCCCGGCGACCCATCACGGGCCCTGCCCCTGGGAAGCGCTCCGACGTTTCCTTGGCACATCGGACACGACAAACAACCTAGTACAAGGACGCTGCTGACACTTACGCCGCCCAACCATCTGACAAAGCACCCTCTGGCCGCTGCACCGTCTGACACTTAATGCTTTCGGCCCTGACACCCTGACAAAAGCGCCCCTGGTCGTTGCGCCATCTGACAAAAGCGTGGCTGACACTCCTGTTCCTAACATCCTCGACCGAAGCTTCCGCTTACAGCAGGGCCAGCTCAGCACGCCGAGTCAGCACGCCATGTCAGCCCCACCTAACCGCCTCCAATCAGGTATAAATATCCATTCGCTTCCAACGGTGAAGGGGTTGGCAAATTCACTCTCAATCTTATTACTCACACACAAGAACAAAGGTTGTCCATATCTTTGTTCTTCCACTCATAGCTCGTCACGTACGGTCGACTCACTTTCAGTCTGACCTGCGTGTCTAGCCCCCGCTTTAAGTCCTATTACTGACTTAGGCATCGGAGAGGCTAAGGGTTGGACCCCAACCCATCCTTTCTGACGAGTTGCTTCTTGCGCAGGTTAGCTCGTCACCATCGGTCGTGCTCGCCCTCAACCTAGGCAGTTCTGCCCCTCCGTAACATCCTACCGGATTCAATACCGTGGTCAGCGTCCGCAACAAGCTTAGCCTCATCACCCCACTAATCACCTGTCAAATAGCCTACCCTAATCTCGTTGTTAGCATAACCATCGTGCCCTTGGGTCCCCTTAATACAAATTTATTATACGCGAGTTCTACCCCGCAACAATAGTGTATATATACATTTAAAGTTTCTCCGAAATCGAAACTGATACCAAAACAAAACTACGGAAACTACCGATATGAATGAAACTAAACTAACCTCCGAAACCACCAAAATGTACGAAACTGAAACCTAATTTTTGAAAACTGAAACCTAGACATCAAACCTTAATAATTTGGTCCATAATTTTTCTGTTTAAAACATTAAGTTTTTATTCAAAAGTTAACAAAAAATTTTAATCACTATAGGCATTGTCATAACCCGTGTCTTTCGGGTAGTGGACATTCAAAAAATTTCCTTTAAGAATTTCAACCACCTCTTGCAAAATCTTCCCTTTAAAAATCTCTAACACCATTCAAAATCGCCCATATTTCAGCCATTACATCAAAAAAATCTTTCCTCCAAAATTTCAAACCCGTTCAAATTTTTCTTCCAAAAGTTCAAGCACAACTAATTGTACCAAAGGTTATCCCCAAAAATAATGTGGTCCCATAAGGTTTTTTCTTTAAAACATTTCATCACCTTCACCCCAGTCGTTGATAATTCAAGATACAAGCCTGACATCCTTTTACCAACTAGTTTATCCTAATCATCGTTCCTATTCAAAAACAGCCATATTTTATAGAATATACATATGAGAAAACCGCATATTTGATGTCGTCGTAGAAAACTTCCCATGCTGCAACTTGTTGATGATTTGAAAGTGAATACATATATTAAAACTCCAACACATTAAAAATCAAGTGAATCCAAGGATTTTTTTTGTGTCTAATCAATTTATTACAAATTCAACAGTTCTCTGATCTGATAATAGAACTTTTTGTAATGATCCGATCCATCATCAAAAAGCTTAGGTTCACTTGATTTTTAAGTGTGTTGGGATTTTAGCACTTGTAGATCATTCCTAAATCATCAAAGTTGTACAAAAAAATCAAAAAATCACTTAATATGTGCTGTCAGTATAGAAATTTTTCTCTACTAATAGCACATTTCTAGATTTGTCTCTTTCCATATATACAAGTAAACATGAAATGAGATGATACCTGCACGAATTTCTTGTGATGTCACCTTAAAAACCACAATCGTGATTTTTCACATTTATTATCCATTTTCATTTTTATCTACACATGCTAAAATCCTAGTACACCAAAGATCTAGCTAACCAGATGCTAGTTGCCCATTAATCAGATCACTATGAATTCAATGTTTTAACAATAGAAGATTTTTCAATATCCAATAAACAAGCAAATGGCCAAAGATTTACAAAACTTTTGGTGTGTTTGAATTTTAGCATGCATAGATCAACGTGGACGGCTTCGATCATCAAAAAAATTGCTGGAAGATGGTTTTGGGGTGACACCACAAAATCTCATTGATTTTGCCTCACAGCCCACTTCATGAACATAATTAGAATATATAGATATTAAATTTAATACCACCACATGATTTTTCTTTCTACTTTTAATAAAGCATGTCCTATTCATTACTGCCCATCAGATGCCTTGTGGTGTTATTTGTATGTGATATGTTTCATGCATCATACTGATGCGATACGGATCTAGATTTAGGATAAAAATATGATTTTTAGTGGTTTTTGAGGTGAAAGATGAGATTTTTAAGGTAAAGGTAGGATTTTTAGGGCTAGGGAAGAGATTTGGGGGAAAATGATGTGTTTTTATTGATAGAAATGAAGTGAATACAAGATACGTGGCCTCGATTCGAGATGATGACGCTCTCCTAGCTTTGGATTCGAGATCAATGCCTAAATCCCCACTAGATCGAATGGATGATCGTCATTGCCTGGATCAAAGCACCACCCAGAGCTTCATCCTCCTCAGAATGTCGCCGCAAGAATGGTAGTGCGTTCGTGGCTGAATCATCTACGCACTGGCGCTTTTCATTCTGAATTTGGACTCAATCGAGTTCGGAATCGTCAAAATACGGAAGCTGTGCAGAAAATCCTCTCAAAATATCCCAGAAATTCCCAAAAAATCACATCGCGCAGTGTACAGCCGTTGACCAGCCAACAGCTCGCTTTGATGGCTCAGCTGAGTCGGTGCAGGAGGGCGACTCGGCTGAGCCGGATCGGGTTAGCGGTTGCCAACGAGATCGGTTGGATCGAGCCGCCACTGTAGCGATGGCTGCTCGCCGGTGCCAATCTCCTTTTCCGGCAGCTCGGCGGCAGCCGTTGACGGTGAAAATGGGTCTGTTGGGTTCACCGGGACGAGATGAAAGTTTCTAGTTGTGACGGTGGTCCCCGATTCTACAGGACGAGTCACCGGTGAAACTCGTAATGTGGGGCGAGACCCTCAAGGGGCTCGCCCGTGTCAGGGTGGCACCCCAGGGGTTCGTCTGGCTCGGGGCGGCCTCTTGGGGCTTGCTCTAGTTGGGGCGGCCCTCAGGGGGTCCGCCGGTATCGGAGGGGGCTTGCGTGTCTTTGCCGGCAGCAGACCTTCATCGATCGACGTCAACATCTTCAGATCTGCTCCGTCGTCTGTCTTCTTCTCTGAATCAGGTAGATCTGAGCTTGAGATATCAGATCTATGCTCGCGGTCTTCATATTGAGCCGGCGTCGTCCTCGGATTTCCGATCTGAAGCTGGATCTAGCTTGCTGGCCTCCAGAAGTTTCGCATTTTTCCTTGTCTCCATTGTCGCTTCCTCGGCCTCTTCTTCCGCAAGGGCTTCCCTCAACTCCTGAAAGAGTTTCTTCCCAGATTTCTTTTCTTTCTTTTCCGTCAAAGGTGCTACCTTTTGCCATAGATCTGAGTTTTCACCCAAATCTAATCTCATCGCCTTTGTCAATGCCGCAATTTGTTGATTCATCTGATTTTGGGCTTCAATAACTTGCTGGAATTTCTGATTTATCTAGGTCCCTTGATCCATTATACTCTTCTTGATCTCCTTGATTTCGTCGTCGAACTTCTCTTCCGACGCGTCACTCTTAACATTGCATCTCGTCGTTGCCATAGATCGTCGTACTCTGATACCAAATTAATGCAATCTAGATCTGGATTTAGGATAAAAATATGATTTTTAGTGGTTTTTAAGGTGAAAGATAGGATTTTTAGGGTAAAGGTAAGATTTTTAGGGCTAAGGAAGAGATTTGGAAAGAAATGAGGTATTTTTATTGATAGAAATGAAGCGAATACAAGATATGTGGCCTCGATCCAAGAGGATGCCGCTCTCCTAACTTTGAATTCGAGATCAAAGCCTAAATCCAACGGGTATAGTTCGTGGACACCTAGAACAATTGTCTTCTCAATAATCAAGCATCCCCTCCCTAATCCCCCTAGCCTCTTATAATTAATAACCTGAAAATAGCAAATTACAAAAAAGACCCTCTAAAACTGAAAATTGTGAAAGTGCCCATAGAATCCCAAAATTACAAAAACGTCCCAAAAGGGCCAATATTGTATATCTATCATTACTCTGCCCCCAAAAACCACTGTGTCCTCAAGGTGATGCATGAAATCCATGGACGGTGCTGCTCCAAGTGGGTCGTCGGTGTCCTCCTTTCGTTGATGGGCTGCAAAAAGTGGAGCCACTCCAAGTCTCCCTAGACATCCTCTTCTTAGAAAGGTGATTCTCGATCAACTGCACCAGATCCATGGTCTTCATCAGTCCTCTAGACCTCTGAACATAGAGCTCGACGCGAATAGTCGGTTTGAGCCACTTCATGAAGCTTTCCTCCAAAGTATCCTCTGGTCAGTCCCTCGCTCGTCCCGACAGTGCCTCGAACTTTTCTCAATATACCTTAACAGACACATCATGCTTGAGTGCCAACAGCTGCTCCTGTAAATTTCCTTTATGTGCATCTCGAAATCTCTCCACCAAGCAGTCCTTAAGCTCTTCCCACGAGCGTATAGGTCTCTTATGCTCCCTCTACTGGAACCAAGAGAGTCCCAGTCCTTTGAAACAGACGCCAGCCATATACAGTTTTTGCCTCTCCGTCAGACGTGACACCGCAAAGAATCTCTCAGCTCGATAGATCCAGCCATAAGGATCACCCCCCTCAAACAACAGCCTCTTCAGTTTTCTCACTCTGCCCTCAACCCCAAGTCGATCCTGGTCCACTCGTCCTCCTGTATGTCGATAATAATGGAGAGTGTAATAATTATCCTCTCTGCGTCTCCCATAGCCACTCCTAGGTTTGTCGTCTCTGTCGTCATTGCCTCCCCAATCATGCTCATCCCAAGCATAATCATCAACATTCTCCTCAAAGCCAGGATACTCATCATAATCTGTCTGAAACTCCTCGTATGCTAGAAGTACTAGGCACCGTCGCCTCTTGACACATACTGAGGCCCACGAAGTCCCAGGATCTCCTCCACGTCATCCTCGGCCCCGAAGTCCCAGGATCTCCTCCACGTCATCCTCAGCCCCCGGAAGAAGCCCATGTTTGTCATCAAAGTCTCGACGGGCAGGTTCCTCGCAAGTCACGGGGTCCCGCGTCATCCTTCCCAGGCTTAACGCGTCTCTGGCGGGCCTGCCAGGACACTACAGGGCGCTAGCAGGCCTGCAGAGGCCCTGCATGGAACTGTCGGCCCTGCAGAGGCCCTACAGAGTCCTGCAGAGGCAAGCACACTATAAAGGCATGCAATGGCCTGCATACCCACTGTAGGGGCCTGGCGGCCCTGCAGCAGGGCCGGAGGACCCTGCTGGCCCTGTAAAGGGTTGCGAAATCCCTCATGAGCACGGCTAATGTTTCCCAGCTATGTCGGATCTTCTTTCGCTCAGTCGGATCCTTCCACCGCATGAGATAGAATGCCTTCTTTGAACTCTTCTTCCTTCTCTTCTTTTTCGCCAAAGTTGCCGCCTTTTGTGTTAGATCTGAACGTTTGTCCAAATCTGAATTTTTTGCCCTAGTTGCCACATTTAGATCAATAGATTGTTGCATCATGGTTTGCATGAAGGCTTCCAATTTTGCATCCATCTGTGCCTCAAGCCCTTCCATCAACGCATTAACCTCAGATCTGAGATCCTTCATAGCCTTCTTCATATTTTTAATTTCGTCATCGAACTTTTCCTCCAAAGAGTCGATCTTTTCCTTGGATCTTGTCACCGCCATGGATTGTGAACACTTTGATATCAATTTGATGTGTTCTAAGGTTTTTGTAGGAAAAATTGGGATTTTTATAAGTGGAAAAGGGAAAATGGCGTTTTTATTGGGAAGAAATCTGGAAATAGATAGATAAGTGGCGTGTATTGGAGAGAAGGCACCTCTCCTAGTTTTCCTTCGAGATGAAAGCCTAAATCTCCCGGTTAGTGTTCATGGACACCTTGAACAAGTGTCTTCTCAATAATCAAGTATCCCCTCCATAATCCCCCTAACCTCCTATAATTAATAGCCTGAAAATAAAAAAAGAATCTCTAAAACTAAAAATTACAAAAGTGCCCCTAGAAATCTGAAAATTACAAAAACACCCATAAAGGGCCAAAATTGCAGATCTATCACATACTTACAGATCTAATATGTGGAATTGTGTGCATGTGTTATTAATCAAAATAGAATCATGCACATGTCATATGTCAGTGTCATGTTTCCAAAATGAATGATCAAGTTAAATTAAAAAGAAGATACGCTTGCTCCCATTTCCATCATCATGAGAACAAATCATTCTGCAACCCGAATGAGAGGCTGCTGACACAAGGCATTGCTCTGTCAGACCCCTCTGCTAACCTTAACATTTTCCTTATGCATCTAAAGCTGCTGCATCAACCCTCTCCTAAAACCTTTTCAACGGTCAAAGGATGGTCAGATTTGAGGTGAATCATCTGGATCCGCTAGAGGGTGATCAGAGCTGAGAGGGTGAAGCTAGATTGGCTGGATCTAAAAGGGTGAATCTAAACACTTGGAGTCTGTTCAGACCATGTATTGGTCGATTATGGACAAACAGCATGAGATTAAGACAAAGGTCATTGGATCCTTTAGCTTGAATCCGTTGTTTTTTATGATTCAAATCCCATGTGGAAGGTTTTCCAGACGACTCGGTCGAGTAGCATGCTACTCGACCAAGCTGCAGGTGCAGCAGAAAACAGAGAGCTGTGGGGTGGTTTTCCCACGACTCGGGCAACCTCCTACTCAGTCAAGTAGGAGACTACTCGGTCGAGTAGCCTGCTACTCGGTCGAGTAGCCTGCTACTCGGTCGAGCTGCAGAAGGATTTTGATGATCGCAGAAACCCGAGAGCTTGCTGTTTGAAGAAAGCTCTGCATGGAATACTGACTCGGGCCGAGTAGCTATGCTACTCGACCGAGTCGACTCGACTCCACCCAGCGACAGAAGCAGCGCGTGTCAACTCGATCGAGCAGCTCGGGCTGCCGACCGACTCGGGCCGAGTCTGCGCGGGCCCAGCCGACGCATGCAGCGGCCAGATCTTGTTTTTTCAGGTTTTGGAGGATTGTATTTAAACCTAATTATTGTTTTAGCCTAGTTTATGCCTTTATTGGATTATTAGAGTTTTGGAGAGCATCTAGCCACCCCTTGGAGAATATTTAGGGTTTTGGAGTTCTTGAGAAAAGGTGAGGTTTTTTCCTTTTCTACTACACGATTGTTTTCATCTTCCTTGAGTTGATTAGTGAGGGCGTGTGCGGTTTGACAAGTTATTACTCACGTGGGAGGAAGCGAGGTTTGTAACCCTAGTTTGATGGATCTCTCTGATAGTGGAATCGTCTCGGAATGCTGGATGTAGGTTGTTTACAACCGAACCAGGGTAAATTCTCTTGTGTCTGATATTTATTGTTTTGTTGCTTTGATTTGTTTGCTACTTTCTATTGCAAGGTCAAATTGGGATTTTGTTGGGTGAATTGAGGTCATTGCTAGCCCTAGATTTCTGATCAACTTTTAGGGTTGCTATTTTTCGCGTGGATTTCATGGGGCTTCCGTTTACGCATTGTTTTTATTCCCAACAAGTGGTATCACAGCTTGTGGTTCGTTTGCAAAGGAAGTTAGTGGCGAAGGAAAGATGGTGTCTTTGACAACCTTGAATATTGAGAAGTTCATCTGTCGGAATGATTTTCTGATCTGGCAGACGAATGTGAAGAATGTTCTTATGCAGACGGGTTGTTATCAGATCGTATTCCATGTATCGAATATTGATAAGGAGGTGAAGGATTCCGCTAAGGTTGAGATGGAGAGGAAGGTGTATGTTAGGAACTAACAAAAAGATACGATTTTTATTGAGAAATAGAAGCAAGAACACGATAATTGAATACCAAAGAGGGGTATTCTCCTCCCAAGACGCCAATGAGGACGTCCGCACTCGTTTAATCTAGATCTAACCTAAAGACGCTCGAGAGAAATATCATTCATCAAGCATGCGAAATACCAATGACGGCTAGCCCCCTATAAATAGAAGAAACTAGGGTTCCTAGGGTAATGGGACGTGCGCGCGCAAAATACCAAAGGGGAGGCCGGCGGCTAGAAATGGGCCCGGCCCATGTAGGCACGGGTATAAACCAGCGGTTCTATCAATACTCCCCCCCAAAGAACCACCTTGTCCTCAAGGTGGTGTAAGTCCCGGCGGCGCTACTCCGAGTGGGAGTCGTCCTCCCCTCCAATGCCTTCGTCCTCCACGTCATCATCCTCGTCTGCTTCCGCTATCAATACTTGCAGCTTCTGATCCACACAGCGGTGTCCCGGAGTGAAGTGCTCGTCACATCGGAAACAGAGCCCTTTTTGCCTCTTCTCCCTCATCTCCACATCGGTCATCCTTTGGAATGGGCCCCCAGCCGGTGGTGGGTTGCTCTGCCCTTCCGTCTTCTCTAGTCCCACCTGAACTGCCTCAGTAGTGGCCTCTGCTCCGCCTGCTCCAGTCGAGGTGACTCGCTGCAACTGCCCACTGTAGCTCCCCTGCCTCTCCTATCCTCAGCTCGGGCGTCCTCCACCATCTGTGCCATCTCGATGACCTCTGAAAGCCCCTGGGGCTTGTAAGGCCTCACCGCAGCTCGAAGACTAGGTCGCAGCCCCTTCAAGAAGGTGCCCTCCAGCGACTCGTCCGACACCTCATGAACTCGCCCTGCCAGTGTCTCAAATCTCTCGATGTACTCCCGCACCGGCTCCTCCTGCCTAAGGGTGAATAGCTGCTCGTGTAGGTTCCCCAAACTGGGGTCTCTAAACTTTCCAGCACCAAGTCCTTCAGCTCCTCCCAACTCCTGATCTGCTGCCTCCTCTCCTTTCACTGGAACCACCTTAAAGCTCTCCCCTCCATGCAAATGGCTGCTGCCTCCAGTTTCTGTGCCTCAGACATGTGTGCCGCGAAATATCTCTCAGCTGTGAACATCTAGGCGTGTGGATCCTCCCCTAAAAATATCGGCATCTTCAGCTTCCGAACTCTGCAATCTCCACCAAAGTGCCCCTGCTCGGGCCATCCCTCCTCTCTGGATGTGGACGGTAGTGCTGCCTCCTCTCGTCCTGAGTCTCGTACCGCCTAGGTGGTCCTCCTCCGTGGACCCCATAGTCTCCGCGGCCTCCGTTCCCCTCGTCGCCTCCAAATCCGTCCTCTGGCCACTCCTGGTAGTCTCTGTATGTCCCCCGGTGCCTGTTGTGCGCTCTCCTGGTGGTGGGGCGATGGCTGCCACCTCCCATGGTCAAATCGAGGGTTGGGAGGGTCTCGGTAGCCCTCGCCGTAGTCGCCGTGCTCCGAAAAATCCCCGGGTCCCAAATCCTCCTCGAAACCATGTGTCGGAGCCTTTCGTCGTGGCGGACCCTGCTGAAAATCCCCGTAATTGCCGCCAACAGCTGCTCCTGAAACTCCGCGCGACGGCCTAGAAGAGTCGGCGGGGCCGCGGCCTGTCAGGGGCAGGGCTGACGGCCCCGCCCGTGGGTCCTGGGGGCACAGCGGCCCCCCGTGGGTCGCCGGGGGTCGACGGACCCCCAGGAGGGTTCGGCGCCCCCGGCCGAACCCAGGGGGTTCGCCGGACCCCCCCCCCCCCCCCGTGATCTTGGGGGCCCCAGCGGCCCCCCGAGGGTCGGGGGTTCGCCGGACCCCCGGGTGGGTCGCCTCCCCCTGGCGACCCCAGGGGGCGTTCGCCGGGTCGCCTGGAGCTCCTGGGGGCCGGCAGGCCCCTGGGAGGGTAGCCGCTGCCCCTGCCTCTTTCGCATGCCTTCACGCGGGGTTTGTCGGGTTCGCCGGTCCATCCTTGGGCTTCCGCGGCCTTTCGCCTCACTTCTTCTCGATAATCGACCCTCCACGGCTCCTCGTCCTCGTCATCGGCCAGATCCTCCACCAAAAAGCCGTTTCTCAGACTAAAGCTCTCAACTTTCTCCTTCTCCTTCTTCAAAGGTGCTGCCTTTTCCACCGATTTAGGGTTTCCCTCCCCTTTGTTGTTCGCCGCCAACTGATTTAGGGTTCCTATCAATTGCGCGAATTGTTCGTCGTGCTTCGCTTGATTTACCGTCAATTGGTTGATGGAAGCCGTCAACTTTGCCATGGATTCGTAGTTGGCCGCCAATGATTTCTTGATCCCGTCGATTTTGCTCGTGAACTTTGCCTCCAAAGCCTCAATTTTGTCATGCGATCTTGTCGTGGTCGCCATGGATCGTCACGTGCTCTGATACCAAAATGTTAGGAACTAACAAAAAGATACGATTTTTATTGAGAAATAGAAGCAAGAACACAATAATTGAATACCAAAGAGGGGTATTCTCCTCCCAAGACGCCAAGGAGGACGTCCACACTCGTTTAATCTAGATCTAACCTAAAGACGCTCGAGAAAAATATCATTCATCAAGCATGTGAAATACCAACAACGGCTAGCCCCCTATAAATAGAAGAAACTAGGGTTCCTAGTGTAATGGAGCGTGCGCGTGCAAAATACCAAAGGGGGAGGCCGGCGGCTAGAAATGGGCCCGGCCCATGTAGGCGCGGGTATAGACCCGCGGTTCTATCAGCGTACAGCGCGATTCAGTTGTCGTTATCAGATAATGTTCTGAGGGAAGTCTTAGATGAGGCTACGGCATCTGACATGTGAAAAAAGCTTGAGGGATTATATATAAAGAAATCCTTCACGAGTCGCCTATATTTGCTTCAGCAGCTGTATACTCTCAAGATGAAGTCTGGATCAGCTATGAAGGATCACATGGATGAATTGAACCGGATTGTGCTGGAGTTGCATGGTATGGATGTGAAGATTGAGGATGAACAGCAAGCGGTTATCTTGCTGTGTTCATTGCCTGAGGAGTATAATCAATTTGTTCGGTCGATGATTTATAACCGAACTACTCTCACCGTGGAAGAGGTGAAGGCAGTGTTTCACACAGAGCAGCTATGTGGCAAGGTTCAAGGTAGAGATCATGTGAGTAACCGTGAGGATGCATTACATGTGAGGATCGACAGCAAAGGAGAGGAGGCTTCAAGAAGAACAATGACCACTCCAAGTAGAGACATTCGCAGGATAGGTTTGCAAACATCACATGTTACAATTGCCAGAAGAAGGGTCATTATTCGAGACATTGCCTTAACAAGGTTAGGAAGAAAGGCAAGGAAACCGAGAAGGATCCCGGTTCGGCATCTTTGGGGATTGATGGTGAGCGTGTCCGTGATGAAGGTAAAGTTACCAAGATGTTTGCTGCAGGGATTGCAGGTGATGCAAATATTGCGTGGCTCATGGACAGTGGATGATCGTACCATATGACTCCTCATAGGAGTTGATTTGTGACATACCGTATGACTCCTCATAGGAGTTGATTTGTACCATTTGATGGTGAGCGTGTCCGTGATGAAGGTAAAGTTACCAAGATGTTTGCTGCAGGGATTGCAGGTGATGCAAATATTGCGTGGCTCATCGACAGTGGATGATCGTACCATATGACTCCTCATAGGAGTTGATTTGTGACATACCGTTCCAAGGAGGATGGAGGTTCAATTCTCATGGGGACCAATGCAGCGTGTAAAACTGCGGGTATTGGAACCGTTCAGATAAAGATGCATGATGGCATAGTGCGTACACTTGTCGATGTAAGGCATGTCCCAGATCTGCAGAAGAGCCTAATCTCCATAGGCGTATTGGACAATACCGGATGTAAGTCGGTCTTTGAAAAGGACCAACTTCGAGTTTCGAAAGGAGCAATGGTTGTGATGAGGGGAAGAAAAGTGGGAAACTTATATGCCCTTCAAGGTACCACAGTTGAAGGTGAAGCAGACGTAAGCACTACAAGCGTAGTTCCCGGCGATTCGACCAAGTTATGGCATTTTCGCTTGGGTCATCCATGTGACAAGACCCTCGATGTACTCCGAAGAAGAAAGCTGATTGAAGCCTCGAATGAGTGTAGAATTCTGCGAATCCTATGTGTACAGAAAGAAGACAAAGGTGCAGTTCTACACGGGAAAGCATACTAGCGGAGGACCACTTGACTATGTACACACCGATGTGTGGGGACCGTACCCAGAGCCATCAAGAGGAGGAGATAGGTATTTTGTCTTGTTCATTGATGACTACTCTCGAAAAGTCTGGATGTACCTAATGAAGTCGAAGGATCAGACTTTTGATATGTTTCGAGAGTGGAAAACCATGGTGGATAAGCAAACCGGAAGGCACGTGAAAGTGCTTAAATCTGACAATGAAGGTGAGTGTACCTCGAGGGAGTTTAGAAATTTTTGCGAACTCCATGGATCCGCAAACATTTTAGCACACCCGGAGATCCGCAGTCGAATGGGGTGGTAAAGCGGATGAATCGTATATTATTGGAGAGAGTGCGGTGTTTGAGGCACTCAGCCAGTTTGGAAAAGGAATTCTGGGGTGAGATACTCACTACTGATGTGCACATTGTGAACAGAGTTCCTTCAGTAGCGATTGGCTATATGATCCTTGAGGAGATGTGGAGTGGCGAAGCTGGATATTATTCGTACTTGTGTATTGTGGGTTGCCCGACATATGTGCACGAGAGGGGCGACAAGTTGGATCCAAGAGCAAAGAAGTGTATCTTTCTTGGATATGGCTACGGTGTCAAGGGTTATTGTTTGTGGAATCCAGAGGATCAGAAAGCGATAGTGAGCCAACATGTCACTTTTGATGAGGATGCAATGCTCAGAGCGGAGCACTCTCATTCAAAAGAGGACACATTTCGCAGAGGTAATTTCGACGGAGAGAGTCAATCTTCCGGTCCAGCCCACTCAACGACCAGGCAAAGAGTTTATGGTCGATGCTCCAGTTGCGGGAGATAATGAGGTCTATGCTGAGGACCAAGTACAGACACCCAGTACATCTCAAGTACGTATTGACACCTATGCAGGTGATGATGGAATGCGGAGATCGAAGAGGGTGAAGAAAGCGCCAGAAAGATTTGGAGCATTGGATTATGCGGGTTATTCTTTCGATGATATGGCGGCTTATGCACTCAACCTAGAGCATGAGGAGCCAGCGACATATGGTGGAGCCATAGTCTCAGGAGATGCCGCTCAGTGGCAAGGAGCTATGGAGGAAGAGATGGAGTCTCTTTACAGAAACGACACTTGGAATTTGGTGTCGTTACCTAGCGAAAAGCGTGCCATTGGTTGTCGTTGGATATACAAGGTCAAGGAGAGTTCAACTCAAGATGGAAACAATGTCAGGTACAATGCAAGGTTGGTAGCCAAGGGATTTGCACAACGGAAGGGAGAAGACTACAACGAGATATTCTCATCAGTTGTGCGACACACATCGATTCGTGTGTTGCTGGTGCTAGTTGCTAGCATGGACATGGAGTTGGAGCAACTCGATGTGAAGACTGTCTTTCTGCATGGAGACATTGATGAGGAAATCTATATGCAGCAGCCTGAGGGGTTCAGAGTTGAAGGAAAACAGGCCTTGGTGTGCAGGTTGAAGAAATCGTTGTACATGTTGAAGCAGTCACCCAGGCAGTGGTATAAACGATTTGATAGCTTCATGATGGGAGTAGGCTTCGAGAGGAGCATCAAGGATCAATGTGTGTATGTCTGCACACTTGAGAATGGCTTGAAGGTTTTATTTGTTGCTCTATGTGGACGACATGCTAATTGCTTCTAATAGCATGTCTGAGGTGAAGAAGCTGAAGGCGAAGCTTGGACAAGAGTTTAATATGAGGGACTTGGGGCCTACAAAGAAGATTCTCAGTATGGAGATTTTCTGAGATCGAAAGAAGCATGAGCTTAGATTGTCATAGAATGGGTATATTCAGAAGGTGCTAGACCAGTTTAGTATGGATAGTGCGAAGCCCGTGACGACACCTTTAGGAGCTCATTTTCAGCTATCGGCGAGTCAGTCGCCAAGCACCGATGATGAGAAGAATTACGCGTCTTAGGTGCCATATGCAAGTGCAGTAGGAAGTTTGATGTATACAATAGTTTGCATGCGTCCAGATATTGCACAGGCTGTTGGAGTGGTTAGCAGGTATACGGCTAATCCTGGTAAGGAGCATTGGCAGGCCGTCAAATGGATTCTATCTGCGAGGCACAGCGAGTGTCGGGATCCTATTTGGAAGAGGAGACGAAAAGGTGCTAACAGGATACTGCGATAGCGATTATGCAGGTGATAGAGACAGGCGGCGATCTACCACGGGGTATGTGTTCAGTTTGGACATTGCCGCGGTATCGTGGAGGTCGGTCTTACAGTCTGTGGTTGCGCTATCGACCACAGAGACCGAGTTGATTGTAACGGTGGAAGCTGTGAAGAAGGCCAAGTATTTGAGGAGTCTGCTGAGAGATTTGAGGTGCCACAAAGTTCGTCACATGTGCATTGTGACAGCCAGAGTGTCGTTCATCTGGCAAAGCACCAGGCGTACAGTTCGAGGACGACGCATATTGAGATGTGTGATTCCTTCCTGGATTTGGAGAAGGATATAGAGCTTCAGAAGATCCCAATTGAATTGAACCCCGCAGATATGTTTACCAAGCCAGTTTCCGCCGTCAAGCTCCAGGTTTTTATGGGGCTGATTTCCTTGTTGGCTTAGGTGGCGCCGATGGGCGCATGTTCCGAGACGATCGTGATAATCAGAGAGAGGGTCATGGTGTGCAGCGTGGAACAGCAGGAGTCAATGGTGAGGAGATTTGAATCAAGATAGAGTGTTGTTTTTTGTGATTCAAATCCCATGTGGAAGGTTTCCCAGGCAACTCGGTCGAGTAGCATGCTACTCGACCGAGCTGCAGGTGCAGCAGAAAACAGAGAGTTGTGGGGTGGTTTTCCCATGCCTCGGGCGACCTCCTACTCGGTCGAGTAGCTTGCTACTCGGTCGAGCTGCAGAAGGATTTTGAAGATCGCAGAAACCCGAGAGCTTGTTGTTTGAAGAGAGCTCTGCATCGAATATTGACTCGGGCCGAGTAGCTATGCTACTCGATCGAGTCGACTCGACTCCATCCAGCGACAGAAGCAGCGCGTGTCAACTCGATCGAGCAGCTCGGGCTACCAACCGACTCGGACCGAGTCAGAGCGGGCCCAGCCGACGCATCCAGTGGCCAGATCTTGTTTTTTCAGGTTTTGGGGGATTGTATTTAAACCTAACTATTGTTTTAGCCTAGGTAAAGCCTCTATTAGATTATTAGAGTTTTGGAGAGCCTCTAGCCACCCCCTTGGAGATTATTTAGGGTTTTGGAGTTCTTGAGAAAAGGTGAGGTTTTTTTCCTTTTCTACTCCTCCATTGTTTTCATCTTACTTGAGTTGATTAGTGAGGGCTTGTGCGGTTTGACAAGTAATTACTCACGTAGAGGAAGCGAGGTTTGTAACCCTAGTTTGATGGATCTCTCTGATAGTGGAATCGTCTCGGAATGCTGGATGTAGGTTGTTTACAACCGAACCAGTGTAAATTCTCTTGTGTCTGCGATTGATTGTTTTGTTGCTTTGAATCGTTTGCTACTTTCTATTGCAAGATCAAATTGGGATTTTGTTGGATGAATTGGGGTCATTGCTAGCCCTAGATTTCTGATCAACTTTTAGGGTTGCTATTTTCCGTGTGGATCCCAAGGGACGTCCATTTGCGCCAGTGTTTTTATTCCCAACATCCATTTCTCCCAAAAAGTGGTAGCATCCATGCAGTTAAAGCCCATTGTGATTGTTTGATGAAGCCTTTGATTTACCTGCAAAGAATGTCTATTGAATACGGTGTCTGATGTACATGACATTAGCAACACAAACGTATTCACTTCGGTGATCAGTGTAACCGATTGGAGCTCTCGATCCCATGGAGCGTGGTTTCTTACACACTCTAAAATAGGAGTTTGTGTCCTGAAAGCCAGCATTGGGTGTCCGGTCATAGCAACAAGTTTCTGCATCAACCCCAGTGATCTATCCTATTGGGCTTTGCATTTTTAATCACAGGTTTTCTTAGCTTTTTAAAATGTTGTGTGTATAAGCAACTATGTTGTGTGTATAAGCAACTATTGTTCCATGAACTTGTGTAAATGCAAATCTCTTGTAAGCTTTTGCTTCCAAGACAATATAGGGGAAAAGAAAAAAAAGATAAGCTCATGGTTGTAAAATACGAAAAAGGAAAAGTCTAAGTAACAAAACACGTCTTAAATGAAAGTATCAATACAATGTTACGATGAGAGTTTGCTAAAGCTATTGTGCATCAGGAACTCACACCCATTGTACTACTAGAAATGCTTGTAAAAGAAGATCATAATTTTAACTAACACGTCAAAAGCCCAAAGCAACCAAAATAAATAAATAAATAAGGACTGAAAATAAAGATCTAAAATTTTAAAAAAATTAAAGTACTGTACCCATAAGCTTAAGATAAAGATACTTCAATAAATGAAGTACTCTAACTAGAGAAATTACCTTAACTGCACTTGTGAGTACTCCATCTTGACACACGCTCTGCCATCTTAAGTTATCTGCATTGTTCTTCCCAAGAAATGAGATCTCCCAGAGTGCTCTGACAGCTTCCCCTGCAGCACCTAATAGCAACTTGTCATGGGAAACGGATGTCTTGCGACGTTGTTCACTGTAAAGCTCAACGGCACATTGTCCATGGGGTAACCAGTCAACAGGAGCAACATTAACGGCCTCTGCACAATTGAAGCCACAGTTGAAACCGGAATGGTATGCTCTTGGGAACGTAAGGACAAACTCTCCAGAATTTTGAATGGCACGATAAACAGGAACTCCCTCAGATTTTAGAACTGAAGGAGACAACTGTGTAACCTGATTTATAAGAGGCGTATGTAAAGTTGAGTCAGAAACACCTGAGGTGATCTTACAGGAAGTCCAAGAATGTTGATCATGAGCATTTATTAACTTGTAATGCAAGCAGTGATCTCAAAGAGACAGCATCACAGAAAAAGAGGAAATTGCAATCACTCCATACTGCAAGCGCTTCTTTCCTTGTGGCGTATAGGCAGCTTGGTGCAAGCAGGATTTGAACGCAAAAATGCTCAGCATAGAGAGGCTTTACCAACATGCTATTATAAACATGCATGTAACAAGAAGATGACATTATATGCACTACTATATAGCAAAATCAAAACATGGTTGCATGTGCTTAAATGATTTTATTGTTTAACATTCAAGAAAGTAGGATTACTGTCCCATTAGTGTTCTTTCTCGTCTACCGGGTACATGTTTTCGTTCTGTGTTTGTTTTTTTTTTTGGAGATTTAGAAGAATAAATAGGCAAATAGGGAGGCAATCACCAGGATAAACACTATGAATACTTCCTGCAGGACAGTCCAATTTGGGATTCCAATAAACTGGTTGTTTTAATGGTTTCTCTCTACTACCAGCATCAGGGCTTTGTTCATAAATAGTCTAATATAATCTCCTACTTAAAAATAAGGTGATGGGTATTGTCATAAGTTAGTTACAAGGGTAAGAGCAACACAGCAGGTCATCTAAATGACTATGAAACATGCTAATTGATAATTATAATGGATTAAAAATTTTCTGTAGGAAGGATGCAATGGCAGCTCAATCTCTAGATCAGTTTGATTTCAAATTCCAATGACCATTCACTCGCCAAGCTTTCTGATACTCAAAAGTAAGTGTGTGGTTATCAATATCATCTTTTAACCGAAATAGTAACATTTCATACATGGTTCAAGCTTTAGCTGATAGTCTGGAATCTTTGGATGTTACTAGCAGAATCCCCAACCAGTTGTTTCAGCTATCTTCTCGTGACTTCTTGTATGGACTAATTTGGCACAAGTCGACCTTTAGACAAATGAATATTTCATGCATTGCCTGTTGGTGGTGAAATTATAATTTAAGTTGACATTATAAACCAATATTATACTGCCTCCATGGTTTCACAAACTTTTCTTCCTGATAACCCCCCTCACTTATTCTGAAATTTCAAGCTTCTTTAAGATTCAACTGGAAGGTAAAGTCTATTATTTAGAAAAAATCTCACAGTTTCTTTGAAATTGACAGGAAAAGTGCTTGGGAAAAAAGTGCAATGTCCGTGGGAAACAATCTTGCAGTCTCCTTTATTTTGGAATCGGTAGAGATCGAGGTTAAGTGTGTAAGGACATCATTAGGCTTGGGAAGTACCAAAATATAAAACTGGAGAAGAAAAGATTGCAAGGTCAGGTGATGTTAAGAAATTATACGTATGCTAGAAATATCATATAGCAACTTCGAAACATGGTTGGATTTGGTTAAATGATTTCATTGTTCCCCATTTGAGAAAGTAGGATTAATGTCACATCAATGCTATTTATCTTCCACAAGGGTCCAGATGTTTAGCCATGTCTTTCTTCTTGCTGTATAGAAGTTTAAATATGCAAATAATGAGGTAAGCACAGTACACAGACTTCATCTCTGATAGTGCAATTCCAAAATTTTAACAAACTAATTTAGTGGTTCTCTCTAATAGCAGCATCGGAGTTTGATTATATAAAGTCATATCTATGCTATGATTATATCTAGTCATATCATGTAGCCAGGGCACATCGGAAAAATTAAAAATAATAATATAATAAAAAGGTATTTCTCACCTACTTTGTTCATGCAATCACCTTGACCTTTTCTATGCTGTCAGAAAAATGACCTTCCATCCATCTGCCATTTAAAAAAATAATACGTGCAAAACATTTGATGACAAGAACATCATTATTCATTATAAATATTTTTTTAGTTGAAGCTATTAAACGTAAAAATATAGTGAAATTTTATTTATCAAGAAAAGACATAATGTTTAAAATGAATAGACCATTAGAAAGAAGTAATTATTTATTATTAAAAGTTTCAATAAAAAATGTTTCTACCATTGAACTATCAAGGATGAAATCATTTATCTATTGTGCTTTGGATTTATCTTTTTGAAAGATCATAATGACATTAAACATTATTTCTGATATATATTATATTCAACCATTAATAAGCACTTGTTAGTTTCTTTTTCTCAAAAAAAATTATTAATAAGCCCCTTGCTTATAAATAATTATCCCCACTCAAAAATATTATATTGTACTATTATTTTATATAGTGAATAATAAAATATATTTTATAACTTTTAAAAGCTTATTTTTAATTATTTTGTTAAGCATTTCAACATTCAATATTTTCATTACGTGTATCTCCATTCATCAATTTATATTTCATTAAAAAAATGATTTGAGGTCTAATTATTTCTTCATCATAATCTTCTCATCTTGATGTCCTAACCCTAAACTCAAATCTCAATCCAAACCCTTTTGTCTCCGGTTCCTCTTCCTCCTCATTCTGATGTCCTAACCCTTTTTCTCCTCATCCGCCTCCTTAATATCTTATTACTAGTCAAGAAAAGGGACATATTTGCATGTCGTCTTTGGCAGCAGTCAAAAGTTACTAAACATGTAATCTTCAGCTTCAACAATGGTACATACGGAACAGGACGAGTTGATCCCATCGATAGCTCTATGCGAATTCGAGGACCAAGAGGGATGTTTATGATCAAAGGAATGTAGAAATCATGTTCAGGAAAATAGAAAATTGAATTAAAGGGAGTGATCTAGGAATGAAGCTAAGAGATCGTGTTGAAGGGAAACCAAGTCGGGGAAGATGAAGTTTTTGCAAATGAACCTTCAACTTATTTTGTTTGAATATGGAGGTTATTTTGTAAAATGCATGACCTAAGGGTATTTAAGATATAATGGGTCAGAAACAAATGTTAAAGAAAGGTGTGGGGAAGGAGATGAGAGATTTGGTTGATGCGAAATGGATTTGCGGAAAAAATGATGTGTATGCCAAACAGAAGATCAAATTATTTTGTTTGACCTAGGAGTTTTTCTAGAAAATGTTTTTCATTCAAAAGACAAATTATTTAACAACGTAAGAGACATTTAAAATCGTTACATGGTCCATAATTGGGTGTTAAAGGCTATCTACGAATGGAAAATTCAGGAGAGTACATTAAAGAAGGTAAGTGGCTGCTTTAAATACCTTAAAGTTGATGCCATTGTCACATTGTGAAGACAAGCAAAGCGTATCAGAAAATTGGACAACATAGGCATATGATGCTCTAGTGAGAGTTCAGGGTAAACCCTTGCAACCCAGGGAGGCATATATTATCAAAATTATATTTAATGGTATCCTTTGGCATTGCTATTTTATTCCATCTGTTCCTACATGCATATGCATATGCATATGTGCTTACATGTATTTTATTATATGTCTTGAATGTATATTGGAAGTTTTTCTCATATACATTTATCCATCTTATTTTGTATCCATCTTGTATTGTACTATATAGTATATCCTATGTTCGCATCATATCACAGTAAATTTTCCACACACACAAAGCATCATATTATGGAAAATAGTAGTAAAATGCAATGACCAAGTGTTGTGGTCCTTCAAGTATCGCATGATCCTTATGTGGGGAAAGCAACACCTACAATTTAAGTATCTGTGAACAATTCCTCCCATGATACTTATGGACATAACAAGCGATCGATTGAAATGAACCTAAGTTTAGGTTTAATGGTAGAGGACATAACACACAAGCGAACAGGTCTAACTGTTGACACATGATTAGGCAGGATTATTTCAATTCCAACATGCTGCTATCAGTGCCCACTTACCTCGATTAGGCATGGTATCTCAACAATAATTTACAAAAAAATAACAATCACAAAAAAGACAATTGGTGTAGAACTTAATATTAATAAACGTCAACTAATATAATAAGTGAAATGAACGCCAAATACACAAATGTCAGAGTTCGAAAAAATATAGGAAGTTCAGAGAATGGCAACTTTTATTGAACAATGAAATTTTTTAATCAATAAAGTGAATAAATAACAACAGGTACTCCATGTATGACATGATGCATTTAGAAGAGAAATGAAAGAGAAAAAAATCAGGATGCAATAGAAAAGAGCATATCCACATAAACAAAATGCAAATGCAATCAGTTCGAATATAACATTCAGATTATTGTATACATCATTCAGGTTTCTTTTAATTTTTACCCTTTTATTTTTCTAATTTTTCAGTAAAAAAATATTACCATGGAAGAGGTGATAATGACATATGTAGAGGTCCCAAGGAGCAGGGGGCGGAACTAGGTGTGTGCCAACGAGGGCAAGTGTCCACCCTAAAATTTCAAAAGAAAAAATCCTTTTTATTTTACATTTTTCTTCAAAGCTTTACTATTTACATTTACATTATTTATATGAGATTTCAGTAAGCCCATAAGCTGTCTCTGTACAAGGGTATGTTTAGCATTGCTTTCTTTTTAAACAAGTACTTTTGAAAAGGGGACTTATCTAGAGTATTTTCTAAAAGTGAGAATTTAAATAAATTAGGTGTATAGTAATTCTAATTTTAAGTGCTTACCAACTAAATTAATATTTAAATAAAAAATATTATGATGGGGTTCAGGCATCATAGATAGTTTAGACAAGATTTTCAAAAATAGTCAGAGAAATTAAAGCTGAAAATTGAAAAAATTCAGTTAGTGAAAAGAAAAATGAAAATGAAAGGTTTTCAGTTAGAGATAGCATGCGAGAGGAAAAATAGGACAGAAAAGGGAGCAGGTCTTTGGGTTTTGCAAGTGAAGCCAAAAAACAGATTCTTACATAAAGCAGTTTTTTTGCTTCTGTTTATTTCAAAAGTCCTTTTACAAATTCATTGCCACACATCTGTTTTTTTAATGCAATTATCTGTTTTAAAAGTCTTAAAAGTACCTAGTATAAGAAATACCAAACAAACCCAAGGAGTACATCATAGCATATAATTAATGGCTGCTCTAGAATAGGGTATGTAAATATGCCAACTCGGGTTCAGATACTGGCAGTAGCATTAACAATTACGAGAATTCCCTCAAGATAAATTAGCCTTTATAAGAAAAATAATTCACAATGGCTTGATCGTATTTAAAAAGGTAAAAACCAGGTACCATTTTTCCATGGAAAAGAATTGAAATGGATAAATCAACTTACCAATTCATGCAATAAACCAGGTTGTTCTTCAAACAGGTCTGGTAAATGCTTTTTCATGGCATCCTCCAATTTAACGGCATCACTACCGGGAACCCCATACCATATTTTTGGATCGCCCCAATGCATGTAATTCAGCGAATAAAGATGGTGATCCTCCACATGCTATTGCAAATACGAAAATGGAAGATAAGCATGTAAAAGTACTATAAGAAACTGACATTGCGATGGTAAATGATAAAGAAAATACTTCAAAGCAAATTTTATAATTGGCAGATTACAATTTTCAAGATAGTTTTTTAATCTAAAAACACTTAATAAACCTAAGTCATAAGTTAGGTAGCAGGATGAATGTTCATATAAACATGAGAACAAAAAATAGTTTTTTTTTAATTTCAAACATTAAATATCTGCCCGTCTGTGAACCCTAGCCAAATCATTGGTTTCAATAAGATAATACTGAACTGAGGCCGGAATTTTAGTAGCATTTACAAGGTTGAGAAAGTACAGCAGGGAGGAGGGAATCTGAAATGATGAACTTACCCAACAAAATGAGGAAAAGCACATCCCTACATACAGCCAAGGCACTAGAACCCCTGAGATATCTTCACTCTCAAAAGAAAGAACGGAACCAGGAAGTCGCGGAAAATTGTTTAAGTTCCAACCTGACTGCAAATACGGATCTGCATTACTTAAGGACGAGGATGGTGATTTAGGAAACCCACTACCAAAAACTCCAGTTTCCAGATCGGCACCATAAAGTACCTTCACATTAATACATTTAACATATTAGCACATTGAATTAAGGCATAGAATTGTCCCACTGAGTCAAGAAAGCTAGTACCTCTACTTCTTCTGTTGGCTTCTCGACTATCCGCCAATATTCCCCTTCAATTTCTGGCACAGAGGGATGCCAACCATTCACATTTGCATCCTTACATGAGTTTTGGGTGCCATTGGCATCATCTACGCAAAAATATTGCTCCTTAAATTCCTCAGCATATTTGCTGAAGGCTTCAAGTGTGAAATCTAAACCAGACTGAAAACCAAACTTCTCATCTGTATCTGATGCAGCACAATCATTAATTTCCGAAGCATTTGTGCCACTTCGTCTTCGAGTCATTCCAAATCTTAGCCGCTTTCTTCTTTTCTTTTTCCTCTGACAGCGATTTCTAGACTTCTTTCTCATTGGCTCTCTATTCTGAAGCTTGTCAACTTGTTGAACTCGAGTTGCAAACTTAGAATGTCTCCAGAAGCTCTTTCCTTTTAGTGGGCATGGAGGGTTCCATGAAGTTGGAGGAACAATGCGACATATACCAAACTTTTCTGCTTCTTTCCGTATGCTAGCAATGTAACCAAGTGTATTTTTGAATTCCTAAAAGAAAATACAGTATATGGTGAGATACTTTGTCAAAAAAGTGAAGGGTTGGACCAAAATAGTTGTCGGTAGAATGACATTTCAAAAATAAGCTTAAATGGAATATAAGTGATAGTAAGAATATAAATACCTCCTCACTCGGATAGAACACAGGAGCTTCATCAATAATAGGTCTACATGCTTCTTTTGGACACCATCTTGCAGTAACCTATTTTGAAATCAAATATAAGATAGGCAGGTCAGTTTCAAATGACTAAAATGTACATAATTATAAATTTACGGTAAAGTACAAGTAAAAGACTTCTTGGCAATGACACTCTGATCTTACAGCATCACTGCTTTGTGGGGAATGTTTGGAAAAGCAATTCTGCAAGGAGAAAAGAAAATCAAAATCAGAAGATGTCATAGAATACTACGACCTTGGGACAGCAAAATCTATCACCAGGGAAATCATCACTTTAGGAATTATGACAGCAGTGTAGGGTGCAATCTGTAAGAATCACATTAAATGCATTTTTCTAATTTTAACTTTTGGTATGAAGCTTTATTTTCTTTTGGGATTTACTACATTCTTGAGATTTGCATGTCTCTAGTTTCACTATAGTTTTCTTTTAAATAAAACAATGTGTCATTTTCAATCGCATTTTGCATCAAAATAGAAACCCAAATAAACATGCCCACAAAATGATCAATAATTAAAGTAGCTTTCCCTTTAAAAAAGGAAACAAAACAAAACAAAAACACTAAAGTCGTTAAAAATTAAAACAAATTCCAATCATTAAATGTGTAGACTGCTGATCTGACACATAATTTGTACATGATATTCAAGGGATATTGTCAAACATAACACTAACATTGTTCTACAGGAAATGATCAAATGTAGAAATGTTAACATAGAAAAACTGAAAGCAGAAGTTCAGGAGCAAAAGTTCAGGAACAGAAGTTATGAACCTTGGCATGTCCATCAAAATCTGATTCCTCTTCTGAGCTGTCATAGCCACAATGTTCTATCCCATTGCTTCTCCTGAGGGAGCGTTTGGCCTTCACTTTGTTGCAGTCAGCGTTCATCTGTATTGGTGGTGACACAGCAGCTTCCATGATGTGACCAGAATTGGCTGCTGCATCTTCTGGTTCCTTCCTGAAGTCAATGGGTTTATGACTTGATAGGTCTGAGCGGTTTGCTATGAATTCTGTCCCCATAAGTGTTCAACTGACGGAAAAAAATCAAAAAAGATTCTTTCTTAAGAAGGTTATGCATTGATGCTTAAAGTATCTGGATAAACAAGAAAATATTAAGATAAGGTCAAAGAAAGAACAATTATTGAGACAAGCAGAAGTAAATTTAAAGACAAAGAAGAACATAAGTGGCAAGATTTTTCAATTCACACAAAAGATTTTAGGGAAAATGCAGATAACCCATGGATAAAAATAACTTTTCATCAAAAGAAAATATGTTTGTTTAGAACTAGTCAACTAGATATCATCATTTACAATATGAATTTCCTATCATAGTATCATGTGGTTTAGTTGTTTGATAAAAAGAATGAGGAAGGATCAGCCTTATGTTTGTCATCCAATTTACATGTATATCGAAGAGCAAGGATCAAGAACATGCATATCAATTTGAGCTCAAATTTTTATCTATTTTGATCACATTTATGGAACATGTTTTGACATTTATAACTGTAGCATATCACACATCTTTTTTGGGGGGTTGGGGGGCACCTATCCCTATTTTCAGAACCTCAAACGAAATTTATTTAAGGCCTTCCCCATTTGAGATACTTCCATTGGACATCATCACTATTTTCTCCTATTGGTCTAAGCAGGAGTGAGTATGACAAGATTTCCATTAAGCCCCAATAGGCTTGTTACGATCACAGAATAAAACTAGTTCGAATGAGAATGAACAATTTCCCAATCTCAAGCATGCACCTCAAAAGACATAAAAAATAATGTATTGGTCCAAAATAATCACACAGGTCTCAATTAATAGTTGTATAATGACAGTTTATCGGACGAAACTTTGAGGATATTTGATTTACATCAAATTTTATCATATGGTATATTTCTGTTTAAAACAATCATAATGTCAAAAGGTCCAAGATTGCCTGCACTTTCATTTGATCAGCATCAAGCATGTTATCCCACTTTATTTCTAAGAATTAGTAGGAAAAGGTTGTCTATGTAATAAGAAATCGCAATAAGTACACAAACTCCTGAGTACAATGCTATGCAGTTACAGAGGACGAATATTGTTTCCTGTTTCCTTGAAGAAGATAGGAAATTCCAAAATGTTATCGTATTATAGCAGTAGTTTTTCCTGGCACAACCGATCTGATTTAAATCTCAATGAAATCCGTTCTATTATATATTTTTGGATCTATGATACAGAAATATCAGTACCAACCACACAAAATGTAAAATTAACAATAATAAATAAACAATGCAAATCTGAATTTCACGATCCAAGAAATAATTTCCATGAATGAGCATATAGAGAATGATCACAAGTGGGATACATATATAAACAACTAACCAGTCAAAATAGAAGTAAAGATATTAGCCGCATATTAATATTTAACGAAACTTACAAGCATGAGAATTATTTCACACAGAAAGCATGCAAATCCACTTTCCTTATAAGATCAGATCAGCAACCAAAGAAAACCCAACACATCAGCATGATAATGATGAAGAAGAAATTCAAATTAAATTCTGAAAATCAAAGTTAAAAACACAGTCCATCACAATCAATCACATTTTTGTCAGATCAACACACATTATAGCAAATAGATATGACCCCGGTATATAAAATTATCATAAAATAGCCTAAAGCAATCTTACAAGCAACTCAATATCAACAAACATGAAGAGATATCTAACCAATATCGTTACAAGATCCGGTCCACTGCAATGTCATTAAATAATCTAAAGCACATATCATACATTCTATCGTGTGAAATTAGTACAGTAAATCTACATAATATCAGCGAAGATTTAATACAGAAAAAATTAAAAAATAGAATGAATTCGGATCGGAATTCCACAATCCATCAAGCGATTTCCAGGGCTGCATTAATAGAGAATAATATGAACATCTAACTAGGAAAAATGCAAGAAACTCTCATACCATTATATAATTATTCAACAGAAATTACATGTGTGAGAAATTAATTATTCAGATACCACGCAAATCCTCTTTCCTTCTAATTAGAACAGATCGCCAGCAACCAAAGAAACCCTAAATAATGGCAGAATGAGGGTGAAAGAAAACCCAATCCAATTCAAATAAGTATCTAAATCACACCAAAATTTGGCCCCTGAAATCAAAGTTAAAGACACAAAATTCATCACAATCAATCAATTACATATCAGATCGACACAAATTATAGCAAAATGATGTGAACCAAAAATCTAGAATTATAATTAAATTACCTAAAGCAATCTCACAAACAATTCGATCCCAACAAACCGACAAATTTTTGATATAAGGAGAAGTCCAATAAAGTTATATACACCCACAATTGTTAAAGGATCCTAAATTTCCTTATATAATCAACAAATTTTAAAAATATAAATACAGAAAACAAAGCTTTTATTAACGGACCAATAAAAGAAGTAAAAGGACAGAGCAAATTACCCTTTTTCATATGATTCGATTCAGGGCTGCGAATAGTCCAATGCTGCAGGAAAAAATTGGATTTTGATGGAAAAGAAAAAAAAGATTCCTTAAAAGACAGAACCAATCCAATTGAAGAAATCAACCCGAAATTTTGTTTATTGTTTCTATCAAATTTATTTTTGGGGAGCCAAGTCTGTGTATATATAAATAATAAAAATAATTTTGATTTTGATTATGGTTTTGGTATAAACAGAGTAGGGAAAGGGGATGGGTCAACCCACGAGCCGAGTTTAATCCAACAGAAACCCGAATCCAACGTGCGGCAGGAAAAAGAGAAAAGGGGGAGAGTGATGCTAGACACATTACACGGTTTGCTAAAGCTATTACCTTTTATTTACAAATTTGTTATTGGGTAATTTTTAGATTTAGGGTAATTTTTAGAAATAATATCAATTTTTGACCCAAAAAAAATTTATTCTCAAAAATCGACCAAGTTTTGCCACGTCAGCGACGAGGAGCCGCAGATTGGACAATACCGCACTTGCCAAGTGCGACATTTTTGGCCGCACTTGCCAAGTGCGGCCAAAAAAATCTTTTCCACTGCCTTAGTGATTTAGTTGGCATATTTTGGCAAGTATAGGCCTCGGCATTTTGGCCGCACTTGGCAAGTGCGGCCAAAAATGCCACACTTGGCAAGTGCGGTATTATCCACCATAGCCCGCGCGGCCACGCGCCTCGCCGCTGACGTGTCGAAACTTGGTCGATTTTTGAGAATAAATTTTTTTTGGTCGAAAATTGATATTATTTCTAAAAATTATCCTAAATCTAAAAATTACCCTTTGTTATTATCTTAATACACATTCAATCCTTTAGGAAAATTTCAATTTTACCCATTTCTCCCTTCACACCACAACACTTCTTTCATCGATGCCACCGTGACCGTCTCGGCATCCCACCCCCATGGGGGCCGCCGCCTCCTGTTGACGCCTCTCCATTGCCTCCTCTCCTCCTTCGCCTCCCACTTTTTTCTCAATGCCTCCATTGCTCAAGTTCTCATAAAAATTAAATTTGTTGCACATGTTCTCAAAACCAGAGCAATTACTATGGCACTCAAGCTTATAGGCCCAAGCATCATATTGGTTGCTTGGATTTGAGAACCTGAGTAACGATTTTGAATATTTTTTTGAAAAATAACCTGTGACGAGCATCACATATGATTTTGGAGCCTGTCTCCGAACGTCACATATGATGTTTCTTTAAGTTTAATTGATTTTCTTTATATATTTTGTTACAGCATTGGGCCGGCTCCCAAAGACGGAATGGATATTGACACCGGTGTAAGCCCAGCCTGAAAAGAAGGGCGAGGCGGCCCATCAAGCCCATGGAGCCTGTAACGACTGCTTTTCATGAATCAGGATTTTAATATAATATAATATATGTTTTGGTGGATTTTCTCCTCTTGTGTGGTTTTCGTCTCCGTAGCTTTCATTTTCGATCGATTCGTCGTATTTTCTCGCTTCTTCCTTGGGATTGTCGATTTCGAAGTACGTCGTTTGTGACTGGCTTCATAACGGTCATATCTAACTATTAGATCAAGCCTAGGAGTCTTAGGATTCGATCACGGGGCCTCGCGCTCCGTATCGGAACTTTTCTGTGCTCATTAGCCGGAGTAAGAAGGGCCACCGACCGACTAGATGACGATCCAGTCGGTCGGCAATCCTTCTTGGACCGACTAGTGAGCTTTCTAATTTTCTGAGGAAGCTACTGTTTATCGTTAGTCGGTCTAAGAACGTTGGTTGACCGACTAGGTTGCAAACTAGTCGGTCAGCAATGCTTCTTGAACCGACTAACTCATCATCTTATTTTTGTATCAGTTACTGTTTACTCTTAGTCGGTCTAAGAACGTTCATCGACCGACTAGATGCTAAACTAGTCGGTCAGTACTTGTTCATGGACCGACTAACTCTAGAATCCTATTTTCGTTCAGGAGTTACTGTTTGCACTTAGTCGGTCTGCGTTGGTCGACCGACCGACTAGTTGCCAAACCAGTCGGTCAGTGGTTGTTCTTTGACCGACTAGTCTGTGTTAAAACCCTAATTTCTGGGCAGCCGCCAGCCTAGCCTATAAATACCCCTCCCAAACGACTTCATCTTCTCCAACACGACCCTAAGCCCTAGTTTCACCCCCATTGAGCCCCCATCTTCCTCCAAGCTCCATTGCTTCATTCCAAGCCCTAAATCCATCATCCAAACCATCCATCTACCCTATCTACCTCTCATCTTCCTCAAATCACACTCAAAACCCATCAAAATCCCCAAATCCCCCAAAACCCTAGTTTCCCCAAACTTCTCCAATCTTTTCCAGATCTGATCCTAGGGTTCCCCGGAGTGTTCCTTCCGTCTCCTCGTGGTAAGAAATCGATTCCTCTATGTTTTCATAGCCTATTGGTATTTTTATGAAACCCTAATAGATTTCATGTTGTTTGATGGTTGTTCTCCCTATCAGTGATTTCCCCATAGATTGGCATCCGTGTGACGAAGTAGTCGCCATCCCCGGTGCTAGGCAAGTGAAACTTGCATCTCTTGATTTAGGCCATGTTTTGGGCCATTTACCTTGCTTTAGCGTAAAAGAGACTAGACGGTGAAAGGATAGCCGTTTAGACGCCATTGACCTAGCTTGACAACGAAGCTTGGTCCGTCACCCTCATCAAGCTTGTATGTCACGTTTACTTTCCCTTAACGGTATGCGAATTAACTGTTCATGTCATCCATGCATCCTTAACTGCTATTGCATTTTAACTGCCATGTTTAATTTAATTAACGGTACGCGAATATGTTCATGTCATTGCATTTCGCCTGTCACGTTTAATTTAATTAACGGTATGCGAATTAACTGTTCATGTCATCCATGCATCCTTAACTGCTATTGCATTTTAACTGCCATGTTTAATTTAATTAACGGTACGCGAATATGTTCATGTCATTGCATTTCGCCTGTCACGTTTAATTTAATTAACGGTATGCGAATTATCTGCTCATGTCATTGCATGCTTGAATACTCATCGTGATTGCGTAGCATCGCTACATACTAGTGTTACTTGTTCCGGCTAGGTGCACCCCTACGCCATACTTATCAAATACACTTTCTGGCTCGTGTTCCAGAAGACGAGCTCATCACAGCCTGCGGGTAATAGGGCACTCGTTGAGTGATCCCTTGTACTTGATACTTGAACACAGCCTGCGGGCAATAGGGCACTCGTTGAGTGATCCCTTGTACTTGTACTTGTTACTTGACATTACATGTCACAACAACCCCTTGCCGCTTGTACTACACTTTACCTTACTTGTTACTTGACATTACATGTCACCCCTACCACTTGATACTTGCCACTTGTACTCTCCTTTACCTTACTTGTTACCACCGTACTTTACTTGCCATGCACCATGTTTTAATTGCTAGGTTGCTAGTTTACCATTATTCCCATTTCCTTGCACAAGTCGTTCGACTTGCTGACATGTGCCCCTTTTCTCTTTTGGGTGACACATGTTAGAGCCCGAGCCTGAGTTACTTGTTGGGGACGAGGTGTTTGCAGACGCCGTGCCCGTGCTTGTGTTTGACGGGGAGTACGTGGACACTGGGGACCAGTCCTAGTGTCTTCGTTGTGTTTTACTTTTGTTAGACAGTTGTTTTGTTATCGGTGCGTGGCACCTATACTTTGCTTGTTGTTGTCGTATCTTTTGTTGGCCTTGTTCTGGGCCTTTAGACTCTTTTGTTTTAGCCTGGTGGCTTTTCTGGATGTTGGACTTTTGTTGATGTTGGACATTTTGTGAGATGTGGAATTTTATTTCAGTCTCTCCTTGTGTTATTATTGTTATTCTGTTGTGGTTACAGGGACCTGTTTTTGTATTGTGGACGCTTATCGGGTTTGGGGCTTCACAGCTCCACTCTCGTGCGGACCTTTTCACGTACTCGCCTCCATTTTAGGGAAGCGGGTCGTGACAGGTTTTAGTGGTGGCCCATGCAGGTCTTTCTGTAACTGCGATTTTTGGAATAGCAATAATAATATTTGAATGTCCAATAAATTAAGTTCGACGTCCGAGTCATAAGCTATGAGTCTAATCTGATTTGTTTTCCGTGTCATTAGATGGCAGGAAGGCGTTTCACCCGTGGTGGTGGTAGTGGTGCGCTCCCTCATGATGAGGAGCCTGAGCGGGAACCCACCAGCGGTGAGATGATGCGGATGATGATCCAGATGATGCAAGTGCAGCAGGGCGTGCTTTTGCAAGTCCAGAATGCTCCACCTGCTCGAGCTGCCCGGGCTCTTCCCGATGCCCCTCGCTCTGAGCCAGGAGCGAAGCAATTTCGGGAGCTGGGTCCCGCATACTTTGATGGTTCTGAGGGTCCTCTGGCTGCCGACGAATGGATAAGGAACATTGAGGATAACTTGGCAATGGCAAAGATTAACCCGGCTGGATGGGTTGATCTGGCTAAAAGGCAGCTGAAGGATAACGCCAGGAATTGGTGGGATGCTGAAGAGAAGATGCTGGTGGAGCCGATCGTCTGGGCTACCTTCAAGTCCAGATTCGATGGAGAGTTCTTCCCGAAGGCTGCTCGGCAGGTGATGCTGCAGCGCTTTATAGATCTGAAGCAGGGGAGCTTGTCGGTGGATCAGTACCACCAGGAGTTTACGAGGCTCAGTCGGTTTGCACCTAAGATGGTGCAGGATGCCGATGAGAAAGCTCAGCGATTTCTCCAGGGACTTGCCTTGGAGCTTCAGAGCTTTGTGACCTCTTCTGACTTGGAGACATATCAGAAGGTTCTGATTGCTGCGAGGCGGCAGGAGTTGAATTTGAATCAGAGGAAGGGACATGTTTTCGGAGCTGGGAAGAGGCCTATGGAGCAGGCCAGGGCGGTGGTTAGGCCTGGATTCAAGCCTAGTCATCCGGTGCAGTTCAAGAGGCCAGGAGGGCCTATCCTGAAGACTTGCCATTTCTGTGGCAAGACTGGACACCTCAGGGATCAGTGTAGGAGGTTTCTAGGACAGTGCATTGTCTGCGGAGATCCTGCCCACACCATCCAGGAGTGTCCGAAGTCGAGACAGCCTTGGCGGGCTCCTATTACAGCACAGCCGTTGCAGCAGCGAGCTCCTGTGCCCGTTGGACGTGGAGCGCCCCTTGTTCCACAGAGACAGGCCTTTCGGCAGGCTGTTCCGCCGAGAGGGCAGGCCTTTCTGATGACTGAGGAGGAGAGCATGGCCGTGGATGAAGTTATTGCAGGTAACGCTCATTCTAGCTATTTATCTTCCTTAGTTAGTTGATTTTTGATTATATTGGTTGCTTGCTCATGATTGTTTGCTAGACTAGGATTTGATTGTTAATTGATTGATTAGGTGTGATTTTGGTGTGCACATTTCCTGCACGAGTCCTCTTTGACTCTGGTGCATCGATGTGCATTATTTCTCGGAGCTTCGTGGAGAGGCATTCCTTGTCGACGTCCCCTCTTCCGAAGAGTTGGAATATCGTTACAGGGAATGGTGTGGTCTCGGTGCATCGTGGGTGCAATTCTTGCCCGTTGGTGGTTTGTGGACGAGAGCTTTGTGCTGATTTCATTGTCCACGACATCATCAACTATGATGCAGTTCTTGGGATGGATTGGCTTGCGAGCTTCTATACTACGATCGACTGTCGGAGGAAGAAGGTGGTGTTCGAGATTCCCGGACACCCAGTGTTTGAGTTCAGTCGTGGTAGCAGTTCGCTTGGTCCTGTCAGATTTCGGGCCAGGCCGGTGGAGGCTGTGGCTATGCAGATGGAGCTGGAGTGGCCAGCTGTGGTGCGATATTTTGGCGACGTATTCCCCGAGGAGATGTCTGGTTTGCCGCCTGATCGAGCTTTGGAATTTTCTATCGATCTTGTTCCAGGTGCGCAGCCGATTTCGAAGGCGCCGTATCGTATGGCACCTGCAGAGTTGGAAGAGTTGCGAAAGCAGTTGGATGAGCTTTTGCAGAAGGGTTATATTAATCCTAGCGTGTCTCCGTGGGGAGCACCGGTGTTGTTGGTTAAGAAGAAGGATGGTTCGCGTCGCATGTGCGTGGACTATCGGGAGTTGAATGCGGTAACCATTAAGAATAAATACCCGTTGCCTCGCATCGATGATATTTTTGATCAGCTTGGAGGTTCGAGGGTGTTTTCTAAATTGGATTTGAGGAGTGGCTACCATCAGTTGAAGGTGAAGAAGGGAGATGTTCCGAAGACAGCGTTCAGGACGAAGTATGGACACTATGAGTTCGTGGTTATGCCTTTCGGCGTAACTAACGCGCCCGCAGTTTTCATGAATCTGATGAACCTGATTTTCTACGACTTCTTGGATAAGTTTGTCGTTATCTTTATTGACGACATTCTGATCTATTCGAAGTCAGAGGAAGAGCATGCCTCGCACTTAAGGACGGTGTTGGAGATTCTGAGGAAGCATCGTTTGTATGCTAAGTTTTCGAAGTGCGAGTTTTGGTTGGATCGAGTTGCTTTTCTCGGGCATGTGGTGACTGGAGATGGTATTTCAGTGGATCCCGAGAAGATTCGGGCCATCAGGGAGTGGCCTGTTCCGTCGTCAGCGTCTGAGATTCGGAGTTTTCTTGGACTTGCTGGTTATTATCGGCGATTCATTAAGGACTTTTCTCGTATTGCTGAGCCGATGACCAGGTTGACGCGGAAGGATATTGCTTATGTTTGGTCGGGTGATTGTGAGAGGGCTTTTGGTGTTCTGAAGGAGAGGTTGACGAGTGCCCCTATTCTTGTTGTGCCTGATCGCAGCGGTGGATTTGAGATCTTTTGCGATGCTTCTGGCAAGGGTCTCGGTTGTGTGTTGCATCAGCACGGGCATGTTGTGGCGTATGCGTCTCGTCAGCTTAAGGTTCATGAGAAGAATTATCCGACGCATGATTTGGAGTTGGCTGCCGTTGTGTTTGCTCTTAAGATTTGGAGGCACTTCTTGCTGAGTGAGAAAGTGAAGATTTTCACCGATCACAAAATCCTGAAGTATATTTTCACTCAGAAGGAGCTCAACATGCGACAGCGTTGATGGTTGGAGCTTATGGCGGATTATGATATTGATTTGCAGTTTCACCCTGGCAAGGCGAATGTGGTTCCGGATGCTTTGAGTAGGCTTCCTGCGGTGATGATTTTGACCTCGCAGTGGAGATTGCAGCAGGATTTTTGCGAGTCTGGCGTGGAGATTGTTCTTCCTGGAGAGGCTTCGTCGTTGATGTACATGCAGGTACAGTCGACGATCGTGGATCGGATTAAGGCTGGCCAGGCTGAGGATCCGAAGTTGGTCAGGATTCGGGTGATGGTGGAAGCCGGTCTGCGGACTGACTTTTTGATTCATGAGGATGGCTCGCTGAGGTTTGGAGCCAGGTTGTGTGTGCCTGCTGGGGATATCAGAGAGGAGCTGATGGTGGAGGCACACAGTTCGCCGTATTCTGTGCATCCTGGTGGCACCAAGATGTATCAGGATCTTCGTCTGAATTATTGGTGGCATGGTATGAAGAGGAGCGTGGCTCGGAGTGTAGCCAAGTGCTTGGTTTGCCAGCAAGTGAAGGCGGAGCATCAGCGTTCGGCCGGGTTGCTACAACCGCTTCCGATTCCGGAGTGGAAGTGGCAACACATCACTATGGACTTCGTGACTGGACTACCTCGGAGTCCGAAGCAGAATGACGCGATTTGGGTGATCGTAGATCGATTGACCAAATCTGCGCACTTTATTCCGTTCCGAGTGGGGCAGTCCACTGAGGCGCTAGCGAGGAGATATATGGAGGTAAATTCTTTTACTTTCCGTTTTATTTCCTCTTCCTAGTTTAGATAGTGATGTAACGTGAATCGTGCAGGAGGTTGTGCGACTTCATGGAGTCCCCGTGAGTATCGTGTCTGACAGAGACACGAGGTTCACATCTCAGTTCTGGCAGAGTTTGCAGAAGAGTTTGGGTACGCGTCTGAGTTTCAGCACGACGTACCATCCGCAGACGGATGGCCAGTCCGAGAGGACGATTCAGATTTTGGAAGACATGCTGAGGGCGTGCATGTTGGATTTCAAGGGTTCGTGGGAGGACCATCTACATCTGGTAGAGTTTTCCTACAACAACAGCTTCCAGGCGAGTATTGGCATGGCGCCATTCGCCGCTCTTTATGGGAGGAAATGTCGATCGCCATTGAGTTGGGATGACATTGGTGATCGGGAGTTGTTGGGACCTGAGATGATCGTGGAGGCCGTGGAGATCGTCAGGAATATTCGGGAGAGGTTGAGGATTGCTCAGGACCGTTTTAAGCATTGGTCAGATGCTAAACGGCGTCCTTTGGAGTTTCAGCCAGGCGACCATGTGTTCTTGAAGATTTCCCCGAATCGTGGTGTGATTCGTTTTGGGAAGCATGGAAAGTTGAGCCCGCGATACATTGGACCATTTGACATTTTGGAGAGGGTTGGCGAGGTAGCATATCGCTTGGCCTTGCCGCCGTCTTTGGAAGGAGTTCACAATGTTTTCCATGTGTCGCAGCTTCGTCGATACATTAGCGATCCGTCTCATGCGGTGGATTTTTCGGAGATTACCGTTCGCCCCGATATGACGTATGACCAGCATCCAGTGCAGATTCTGGACAGGCGTCAGAAATCGCTTCGGAACAAGATTGTCAATCTTGTGAGGGTGATGTGGCGACACGGTTCACCTGGAGAGTCTACTTGGGAGAATGAGGATGAGATGCGAGAGCGTTTCCCACTTTTGTTTCCGGACTCGTGAGTTTTTGGAAATTCCGAGGACGGAATTTTTCTTAAGTTGGGGAGGATGTAACGACTGCTTTTCATGAATCAGGATTTTAATATAATATAATATATGTTTTGGTGGATTTTCTCCTCTTGTGTGGTTTTCGTCTCCGTAGCTTTCATTTTCGATCGATTCGTCGTATTTTCTCGCTTCTTCCTTAGGATTGTCGATTTCGAAGTACGTCGTTTGTGACTGGCTTCATAACGGTCATATCTAACTATTAGATCAAGCCTAGGAGTCTTAGGATTCGATCACGGGGCCTCGCGCTCCGTATCGGAACTTTTCTGTGCTCATTAGCCGGAGTAAGAAGGGCCACCGACCGACTAGATGACGATCCAGTTGGTCGGCAATCCTTCTTGGACCGACTAGTGAGCTTTCTAATTTTCTGAGGAAGCTACTGTTTATCGTTAGTCGGTCTAAGAACGTTGGTTGACCGACTAGGTTGCAAACTAGTCGGTCAGCAATGCTTCTTGAACCGACTAACTCATCATCTTATTTTTGTATCAGTTACTGTTTACTCTTAGTCGGTCTAAGAACGTTCATCGACCGACTAGATGCTAAACTAGTCGGTCAGTACTTGTTCATGGACCGACTAACTCTAGAATCCTATTTTCGTTCAGGAGTTACTGTTTGCACTTAGTCGGTCTGCGTTGGTCGACCGACCGACTAGTTGCCAAACCAGTCGGTCAGTGGTTGTTCTTTGACCGACTAGTCTGTGTTAAAACCCTAATTTCTGGGCAGCCGCCAGCCTAGCCTATAAATACCCCTCCCAAACGACTTCATCTTCTCCAACACGACCCTAAGCCCTAGTTTCACCCCCATTGAGCCCCCATCTTCCTCCAAGCTCCATTGCTTCATTCCAAGCCCTAAATCCATCATCCAAACCATCCATCTACCCTATCTACCTCTCATCTTCCTCAAATCACACTCAAAACCCATCAAAATCCCCAAATCCCCCAAAACCCTAGTTTCCCCAAACTTCTCCAATCTTTTCCAGATCTGATCCTAGGGTTCCCCGGAGTGTTCCTTCCGTCTCCTCGTGGTAAGAAATCGATTCCTCTATGTTTTCATAGCCTATTGGTATTTTTATGAAACCCTAATAGATTTCATGTTGTTTGATGGTTGTTCTCCCTATCAGTGATTTCCCCATAGATTGGCATCCGTGTGACGAAGTAGTCGCCATCCCCGGTGCTAGGCAAGTGAAACTTGCATCTCTTGATTTAGGCCATGTTTTGGGCCATTTACCTTGCTTTAGCGTAAAAGAGACTAGACGGTGAAAGGATAGCCGTTTAGACGCCATTGACCTAGCTTGACAACGAAGCTTGGTCCGTCACCCTCATCAAGCTTGTATGTCACGTTTACTTTCCCTTAACGGTATGCGAATTAACTGTTCATGTCATCCATGCATCCTTAACTGCTATTGCATTTTAACTGCCATGTTTAATTTAATTAACGGTACGCGAATATGTTCATGTCATTGCATTTCGCCTGTCACGTTTAATTTAATTAACGGTATGCGAATTAACTGTTCATGTCATCCATGCATCCTTAACTGCTATTGCATTTTAACTGCCATGTTTAATTTAATTAACGGTACGCGAATATGTTCATGTCATTGCATTTCGCCTGTCACGTTTAATTTAATTAACGGTATGCGAATTATCTGCTCATGTCATTGCATGCTTGAATACTCATCGTGATTGCGTAGCATCGCTACATACTAGTGTTACTTGTTCCGGCTAGGTGCACCCCTACGCCATACTTATCAAATACACTTTATGGCTCGTGTTCCAGAAGACGAGCTCATCACAGCCTGCGGGTAATAGGGCACTCGTTGAGTGATCCCTTGTACTTGATACTTGAACACAGCCTGCGGGCAATAGGGCACTCGTTGAGTGATCCCTTGTACTTGTACTTGTTACTTGACATTACATGTCACAACAACCCCTTGCCGCTTGTACTACACTTTACCTTACTTGTTACTTGACATTACATGTCACCCCTACCACTTGATACTTGCCACTTGTACTCTCCTTTACCTTACTTGTTACCACCGTACTTTACTTGCCATGCACCATGTTTTAATTGCTAGGTTGCTAGTTTACCATTATTCCCGTTTCCTTGCACAAGTCGTTCGACTTGCTGACATGTGCCCCTTTTCTCTTTTGGGTGACACATGTTAGAGCCCGAGCCTGAGTTACTTGTTGGGGACGAGGTGTTTGCAGACGTCGTGCCCGTGCTTGTGTTTGACGGGGAGTACGTGGACACTGGGGACCAGTCCTAGTGTCTTCGTTGTGTTTTACTTTTGTTAGACAGTTGTTTTGTTATCGGTGCGTGGCACCTATACTTTGCTTGTTGGTGTCGTATCTTTTGTTGGCCTTGTTCTGGGCCTTTAGACTCTTTTGTTTTAGCCTGGTGGCTTTTCTGGATGTTGGACTTTTGTTGATGTTGGACATTTTGTGAGATGTGGAATTTTATTTCAGTCTCTCCTTGTGTTATTATTGTTATTCTGTTGTGGTTACAGGGACCTGTTTTTGTATTGTGGACGCTTATCGGGTTTGGGGCTTCACAGCTCCATTCTCGTGCGGACCTTTTCACGTACTCGCCTCCATTTTAGGGAAGCGGGTCGTGACAGAGCCCACATAAATGTCTGGCTGTTTGCCTAGTCAAAGGCAGTTCATGTTGTACCCGTTAAGCTCCCACATCTTAAGGAAGAGGTTAGTAAATAGGCTCAGTAATGGCTCCGTGGGCAGACATCCGTTCTGCCTGAATTCAAGGAATGAACGTGCCACTATTATGGCAAAGCGATTACTTGCCATCGGGACTAAAGTGATGTCTCCATCTATAAAAGCATTAAACCTCGAAGGGACAGGGGACAGGCCAGAGATACTAAGTACTAGGTACTCTGACAAACTCTTACTCTTCACTTTCCACAATATATTTCTTCCTCCTTCATTCGGCGTGACAGCTCCTCCAAATCGATCCCGATGCCCCGAATTTTCCTTAATTTCCCTGCTAACTTAAGCATCGGATGAGATTTGGTTCTGAACCCAGATCCGACCCCCCCTGATGATTGTGTGTGCTGCATATAGCTCGGCAAGTGATTCTTTAAGTGGTTCGAAGCACCTCTGAACTAGGTCGGTCTTCGTCCCAGTAGCTCGGTCGCATCCGTCTAAACCCGAGCTACCTTCCATGTAGGCCCGATCATCCCAGCTGACGAGGACCCGCATTGCCCCAAGGCATCCGAGTCAGCTCATTTTATTGTTGGCCAAAACCTTGCCGTCAACAGTTGGCGTCATCTGTGGGAAACAACATCAGTCAACTTCCCAGGGCAACCACAAAGCCATGTCGACTGGACCCACCAATATTGTACAGATCCTTGGCTAGAACGATGACGCACAGCACGTCGAAGATGATGCTGAGTCATCGTCGGAGGTACCAAGTGTGCAATTGGTCTCTCATGAACAATTTGACGTGTTCACTCAGTCGGTCAATGCCAACCTCGCGACATTAACTGCTGCCATCCAGAAGATCACTTAACAACCATTACAGGTAGGTGAAATGCAGCCACCCCCCATTCCAGCACATGCCTCTGTGGGGGCACGGTCCTCGCTAAGAAGCCAGATGGGTGCAAAACTCAACCCTCCGCTCAATGTTACTCCTGCATCTCAGCGAAGGACCGATGTTGGTAATAACAGCGGAGGTCACGGTAACCGAAGGGAGGACAACAATAACCGCTCTTCTGGACATCCATTAGGACTGGGGCCCTCGAACAATAGACGAGGTACGTGCAGCGACATGGAACATGCAAGGGATTGAGACGCCCACGAGCATAGCCACACTTCTACACGGCCCACGACTAGGTAGAAACGGAAAAATCGTGAGGGGAGCCCACTTCATCAGAATTCTCCCAATCACTTTAGAGGAAGCCCAGTCCAATCTTCCCGTGCCTCAACGTACCGATGGGCTCATTGTCAGGATGAGGAACAGCCTCCAATTGCCTCGGCTCCTGGATGATGGACTCCTTTGAAGGAGAACATCACATCCGCCCCGACTGAAAAAGTTCAAGATACTGCCCCTGAAGTTGTATGATGGTGCGGGCTGTAACGGTCGCTTTCCGATCGTTCGTATTTTTGCGCGTACTCCCTCTTTCGTACGCGTATTTTTTCTTTAACCTTTCTTCTATCCGGAATACGCGTTGTGATATGTCGTTGTGACCGTATGGAAGAGTAGTTATTTGTGGAATTTTTAGTGAATGTCATTTCGCAGGTCATTCTCCCACAAATCAGGTTTGATTGGAGAGACGTCGTAGCTTTAGACATAGTCGCCTGACCTTTATATTTTTAGTTCATTTTCCGTGGACCAAATGTGCGATTGACCATCGTATACCCGAGCCTCTCGTCGTCATGGTCGTCCCGATATATTTTTTGTAATTTTTGGACTCCACTAGCCCAACCAAACCCACTAATCAAAATCATGCCCAATTAGCCTTAATCAACAATTCAAATTTCAAATCCTAATCAAATCTTAATGAGATCCCTAAGTATCATGAATGTGGGATTTCATTGCTACTCACACCTTCCTTTTCCCCTATTTGCACACCCCCTCACTCAGCCTCTCTCCTAGTCATCACCAAACTTATACCCCCCCTCTCACATGCATTTAGCAATTATCTCCTTATATCATGCAACCAAACCGAAAGCTTTAGGGCTTGCGAAACCCAACAAAACCAGCCGCCTCTACCTGCGTTTCAGCCTCCCCTCACCGCCGGTGGACCTCCGGCCAACTCCCCAAGGCTCCAGTCATCTCCCTCCACTTCCTCTCTTCCTCCTCCCCTCTCTCCCCCTCTCACAAACTGCATACAACCCAGTTTTGCCCAAGTCGTCGGAAACCGCCGGCCAACCCCTTTTCTGGCCGTCTCCGGCCACCGCCGGCCACCACACCGATGGCCCAACTCCCCTTCGACTCCCTCCACCTCCGGTAACCTTTCCCTCATCAACCACCACCTCCTCCTCGCTTTAAAACCCGTGCAAACACATCAAAACCCATTGCAAAAACTGCCGATCACCCTCCCCTTCAAACCTTGCTCCCGGCCACCGTTGTCGCCACCGGAGATCCCACCGGCCACCGATCACTCCCCTCAATGTCTCCTATCCACTAGTAGCCTCCCCTCGCGACAACTCTTCCTCCTCCTTTCGTAAACGGCACGCAAACGCCGTATACACCAAATCTGTCCTCCTCCATCAAAAACATGTGGCCAGCCCCCTCCGGCCACTTTCGGCAGCCGTCTCCATCGCCATCCGACTCCCCTCAAGCCCCTCTATCACCCGCAAGTCTCCTTCCCCTTTCCTCTACTCTCTATCTCCATCAAAACACTATCAAACACAACACGAACCCGGTTTTGGACAGATCTGTCCATCGCCAGAAAAACACCGCGTTCGGCCACCTCCGGCCATCACCGGTGACCACCTTACCACCGTTGGACTCCCCTTGAACCCCCCTATCATCTGCACCCCTCCTCGCTCACTTCTCTCATCTCTATCTCCTCGAAAACCCGTTGAAACCAAGCCCTAACGGCAGTTTTGACAGATCTATGCTCTGCCGTTCAATGCCGTCGCCCGGCCATCTCTGACCACATCCGACGACTACTCCACCACCATTTGATCCTCCTCGAACCCCTTTATCTACTGCAAGTCTTCTTTGACCCCTCTGGTTGCCGCTTTTCAGCTGCGACGCGCAACAATGACCGTTGCACAAATCTGTTCTCTCCGACTTCTCACGACCGTCCACCACCGTGCGCTGACGCCGTCGGCCACCCACCAGGCCGAGCAACCCCCACTGACCTCCTTCAATTACCGACAGTGCCCTTCAATCCTAGGAGTTCACGCGCATCGCCGAATTTGCGTGTTTTCCCCCCGACATTGCCGCCGTCGTGTAGACCCGTTGCACTACCCGCAAAGGAAGAGAGATCGCCGCTTGCTCGCTGTTCGTGCCTCCACCTTACTGTCTGGAAGTGTCTCGATGCTCTACCTATGGCCGAGGCATTGCAGACGATGCAGATCCATCACCGTTCAGACCCTACATCCGCTCTTCGATCAACGTCAAAAAGGTTAGTCCTCTAACACGTAGTAAGAACCCACACTGTAGCAACTTAATCTAAAAATCGTCAACTATAATTAAATTTCATTTTTGCTCCTTTAAAACATTGCTAAATATTAGACATCGACGGAAGACTTGAATATCTGTGCACATAGGATAGATCGTCGATTAGGCTAAATCAAAACAAAAACGTGACTTTGACTGCTAGGATAGCCCCGTTGAACCTAGAAATAAACTCTAATAGGAATGATGGAAAACGCAATCTGACATCGCCGTTGACCCGTTTCAGACGGACCCTCGCTGACGCATCGCTTCGACAAAATGCTCCAGACCGACGACGTACTTGCAAGTGTTTACACTTGTGTACTTTCGGCCACGTTTAGGCCATCTCCTTCTTAGAAAGTTAAATTATATTTAAAGAGAACCGGACGTGAAATGATAGCGTCCGGGACCCTCCTTGACAGCTTAGACTTGACGACGAAGTCTAAGCACAAACAACAACAACAACTGACACCTTAGGGCTATCATGTGTGTGCGTGCGTGTGGACCCCCTAGAATGAACAACTCCTCAACATCGGTCATGTCGTGTCACAAGAGCCTACTGGCGTTTCAGGATGCTCTCCAAGCAAGAGTTATCTCTGTGTTGTCTTGTTTTGAGCACTTGGGGTAGAGGAAGGTTGAGCGTTCCCTTGGCTTGGAGGGTTTGGCCACCCACAAACCGAAAGGCGTGAATCTCTCTTCTCACCCTCAGTTTTGTCTTGTCTCGAGTCGTGTACTAGGTTGAGCGTTTCCTCGGTACGGACCGAAAGGCGTGAACCTTAGTGACACACTTCTTGTCTTGTCTTGTCCCATGTACTTGGGTTGAGCGTTCCCTCGGTACAGATCGAAAGGCGTGAACCTTCGTGACACACACGGTACTTCTTGTCTTGTCATGTCCCGTCTAGCTTAGTCCCGCAGCCGGTAGCACATGCTACGGCTACTTTCTGTCACGTTTACTTTCCAGCACCGTTTTACTTTCTGCATAGTATAACTGTCATGTCATCACAATAGCATGTTAATCAACCAGTAAAATGTTGCTCTTAATTTACCTTACACTTGCAGTAAAGTCTCTCACCTCTATCTTATAGACTTTACCTGACGTACAGATCCTTTTCTCTTGGGTGATGTACGTCAGGTGTTGAGCCTGAGTACGTGGACGAGTCGGGCATACCTGAGTACCTGGAGCCAGAGGACGTCGACCCGGAGTACATACCTGACGAGGACTAGTCCTAGAGGTCCATCACTGTTGCAGTTCAAGATTTCCTCCTTTCTAGTTCGGGTGCGTAGCACCGTTTACTTTTCTGCCTAGGTTGGGTGCTTGCACCAGTAGTTTACTTTCTGCGTTTGTTGCCATGCTAGGGCATTACTTCCTTTTGTTAGACTCTTGTACCTCTGGATATCTATTGGAATAAAATGAATGCATTTCCTTTCAGTACTATCTGTTGTTACGAATTTTTATATATGCAAGAAACTGTTTGTTTTCTATCTTTGGTTTCCTCACAGATGCTTATTGGTTTCGAGCCTCACAGCTCCGGCCCATGCGGACCTTCGTCACTCCTCCCTTCCGTCGTTTTGGGAAGCGGGGCGTGACAGGTTTTAGTGGTGGCCCATGTTGGTCTAGTAATTATAAAAGTTCGTAGCAATAGTGTTACTCGCATTCATTTTATTATCCAGTTATCGTGTATGTGCCTAATTTGGGTCGTCCTTGTCAATAGGATGGTAGGAAGGCACAATACCGGAGCCGGGAGCTCAACTGATGGAGTTTCGGGAGACCAGGGCGGTGAATTCCGTCAGTTTTTGGGCCTCATGAGGGAGATGCTGGACGTTCAGCATCAATTGGTTCAGCAGTCCCATCAGGCTGCCCGAGCTGTCCAGGCTCCACCGCCGCCACCTGCCCCGAGAGCTACTCCTGGACTGAAGCAGTTCAATGAGCTTCAGCCGAAGACATTTTCTGGGAAGGAAGGACTGTTAGGTGCTGATGAGTGGATCCAGAGCACAGAAGAGAAGCTGGTAGTTGCGAAGATTCCTGGGGATACCGGAGTTGAGATAGCGAAGATGCAGCTGGCTGAGAATGCTAGGAACTAGTGGCGCATTGAGGAGAGGCGTCTGCAGAAGCCAGTAGCATGGAAGACTTTCACGTCCATGTTCAGAGAGAAGTATTTCCCCAAGGCTACAAAAAGGGAGCTGCTGAGATGATTTGTGAATCTGAAGTAGGGGAATATAACGGTTGATGAGTACGAGGCAGAGTTCAAGATGCTCAGTCGATTCGCCTTGCATATGGTTACGAAGGAAGAGAACCGAGCTGATCGGTTTCGTCAGGGCTACACCCGAAGATTCAGGCTTCCATGTCCTCGGCAGACTTTTCGACCATGGGAGCTGTGCTGAATGCCACCAGGAATCATGAGATCGTGGCACGTCTACCTGATCCTTCTGATGATGGAGGAAAGCGACCGATGGAGCAGCATAGGCCTTCTGCTAGGTCTACAGTGGGACCAGTTTAGTCAGTTCCTTTCAAGAGGGGAGGAGCACCTGCATAGAGCCAGGCCAGAGAGCGATATCTTTTTTGTGGCAAGCTGGGACATCGGCAGAACGATTGGAGGAAAAAGCTGGGTTTGTGTCTGGCGTGTGGAGCCGCCACATACGTCACTAAAGATTGCCCGAGGTATCGCCATGTAGAGGGCGGAGCGCCAACCCCACTACAGAGTAGAGCGCCTGCCCCTACTCAGAGAGGAGCTGTTGTCCGTGGAGCTTATGCCATGACAGCAGTGGATGTCGTCATTGCAGGTAACTCCATAGTTTTAGTCTTTCATATTATAGTTTAGTTTTTTTAGCTGCTTATGCATGTTTCAAAACCTTTTGTTTCCTTTCAAATCAAACCTTTAATGTTTTGGGATTAGCCCACAAAGTTCACAACCCAACTATCTTCCCTCATCCAATACTACAGCTCCACACGTTTTTCCAAATGTTTTAAAATATGTCATTGGCCTTAAACCTCCTTCCTTTTCTTTCCCTCTTCGGGAGTGTTATTTCTGATTGTTATGATATTGTTAGTATCAGCTATTATTGTTATCGGGTTATGTTTGCAGGTAGGCTTAGAGTGAGATGAGATATGTTGTAACAGTGGTTAGTTGATTTTGAATAACAAGGATATTAGATTAGATTTCTTTGGATGAAAAGAATGAGGTGTCCAAGACTTATTAATGATACCAATGTGTAACAGACTCAATGTGGACTCTGGATGAATGTAATTATACACATGGCGATGGATGTTGGGGAATTGGCGGTCCCTTAGGGCACAAAAAACTCTAGTCTCGTCCTAAGTCGGACGGAACATAGACACAAAAAACATTTGCAGCGGAAGAAAAACTTATGTTAACTAATTAACATGCAGTTAAAAACAATTTTTAACTCAGCCCTAAGGTCTAAGACCCTATGCCAAGATCTATGCCGACTTGGGATGGATCTGACCATCCCAAGAAGGATCTAGCCTACTGCGATTAAACTAAACTAATGCTAATAAAATACTTTAACCACATACCCGGAATCTCAGTCCTAGAGCAGGCGAGATGTTCCGCGCCGTCTTCCGAGCTGCTCACGTCCCACGCCGAGCCGCTCCTTGAACCGCTCCTCGAACCGCTCCGCATCCCGAGGCGATCAATCCCCGTGCCGCCGAGCCAACCACGCGTCGAAGAAAGTTTCACACGAGTGAAACCTCCGCCAAGATTTCAGATTCAGAATCCGAACTCCTTTGTGGCTTTGCCAGAGCCCGCAGGAGTAAGGCAGAAATTTATGGAGAAGAGAAATTATTAATTTAAGCTTAGATCCGAGCGTGCTCTAACATTTACGAGAGCCGCTCAGATCTAGAGCTTGGGACGAGTTTTGAGAAAGGGGGAGACCCCTATTTATATAGGCGGCGGACTCTCCCCATTTCTCAAAATCCGATGTGTGACTAAATATTTGGGTTAGTTAAAATCAAGTTAGTTTGCACTTCACAAAGTGCAAACTTCCGTGAATTTTAACTCACTCACCGTTGAGCTTCAAGATTGATACAACCTATCAATACGACAAGCGTTCAACGGTGAACGCATAGGAAAAAACCGTTCGTCAATCGGAGTTCGTTTGACCCTCTAATTGAGTGTCCAAAGATCAGCCTACGGCTAGTTTTTCGCAAAAACCAGCCGTCAAATCTGCCATCAAACCTAGGGTTCAACACCCTAAGGTGGGGCCCAATCTGTGGGCCCCACAGCCTCTAACCCAGGCTGACTGGGCGCCTGCCAGACCTGGGCACGGGCACCCAGGTCTAGCACGGGCACCCAGGCGCCCAGGCGCCGGCCCGGCGCCAGGCGCCAGCCCGGCGCCTGGGCTCCCAGGCGCCCAGGCCCGCCTGGGCAGGCCCGGCCTGGGCGCAGGCCCAGGCGCCCAACGCCTGGGCCTGTGCCCAGGCCTGCCTGCCTGGGTTCCTGGCTCAGTCAGGTCTGGCCAGGCACCCAGGCCAGACTTGGTCTGGTCTGGGTCAGCCTGGTCTGACCCGGTCTGATCTGTTTGGCTGTTTTGGCTATAACTTTTGCGTTTGGCGTCCGTTTTGGACGCCGTTCGAACCTGGGTCTAGACCGGGACATTCCCGTCTTACCCGTGAACTTTTCCTTGCGTTTATATTTATTAAATATTGTATTAAACAATTTAATACACATTTAATCGCTTTTGCATCAAATGCAAAATAGTCCCTATCTAAGCTTAAATTATCATATTGCATCAAATGCAATTATCTCTTCTTTTGCATCAAATGCAAATATTCTCCCTAACTAATTTCTACCTAGTATTAGACGAAGAATCGCACTCTGTGTGAGACCCTACAGCCTGACCCTTACAACAGGTTGGGCTCGAAGCCCTATACGACAGTGACCACGAGCAGTGGTTGCCGTCCCTGCTTCAGGAATCATCATTATGTGGTTAACTCATTGACATGAGTATTGTCAGGACCACCTGACTGTTTCCGTGATGAATTCCGCAGTTATAGTCTCTTCGTCTTAAATATGTCGTGTAGATCAAGTCTGGGGTACGGTTAAACTGTCAACCCCAATAACTTGACTCCGGTTAGTTTCGATCGATCTTTAGTCAATAAATGTTGGACTTCTTCCAACATACTCTGCGCAGAGTTTTTACTAAAGACCGAACTAACTCTACGACACTAACTCCCATTGACCGGGAGAGACGAATCCTCTCTTGGTCATTACTCTCCTCGTACGTTTCAAGTGACACCCAATCAAAAGACCTTTCGACAGGTATTGCCTCGAAGCTAAGTCAGTTGATATAAGTGGCACCGTTCACGCACAGGTTTGTCAAAATGACCTCAAGTCAAAAGACCAACTATCCTATCATCACTCAGAGTTATCACTGACAGATTGGTCAATATAACCATATGATAACTCTAGTGGATCGTTCAGTGAACTCATTCTAATGAGCACCTATGTCTCGTCTTCGACTTCGCCAAGTCAAGCGATCATGAGATCATCGCCACCGCTAAACGGTGAAGACTAAGACACAATGGTCTATCCGATGTTTCGATATCCTTGTCTCGGAACATCTACGACCACGAACCATTCTAGACTTATGCTACAGACGGTCAAACGTTTCTCCATGATCGAGATACTCATCTCGATACCCGTTTGACCTTGCATAAAGTCTCAGGACTTTACCTAAGTTGATATCTATTGTTGACTACATTACAATATAACTTAGATAAATTATTACCAAACAGCTTACTGTTATTTCGAACAAGATGTTTGTGCTATTCACACAGGAATAAATGGCCTCGAGGGCATAATATTCCTACATCTCCCACTTGCACTCATGCCCATTTATCTCGGTATCTTATACCGTTTTTACACATAAGTTTTCCTGACTTCATGTGGTAGAGCCTTCGTGAGTGGATCTGCTAAAACCGTCTACACTATAGACTTAAGGGGTTTCTATGTTCATGTCAGACCAACCATTTGAATCTCATTCAAATAATTCATTTGGTCTGTCGGAATCCATAATATTTTATTTTACTTGGATCTTATCCAGTTTATCGTACCTTACGATAATCATTTAAATTTGTTAATGGTCATTTTAAATGGCTCATATCTATTCTTGATAAAGTATCAAACCTTTTGATTACTTTGTCAAAATGTATGTTCCATCTCTTTGATGTCTCGCATGTAATTTACACGCTCCCACTGACCTTGAAAACTATCTGGCTAATTCATATAAGTTGGTTCGTCTAAATCATATTTAGAAAAACGAACTTATAAGTGAATGCTCAAATTTTCATGGTCAACTTAAGCGTTTTACATCGGCTTTGGTCCGAGTAGATCTGTACACATTTGTTGGTGAAAGCGATTTTATCATAATCCGGTTTAAAGAAATTAGGATGAAAACCGTTCCCGTCCAACATTATTGTACTTCACTATTTTCTTTTCTGCACCAATCTTTCAACTTAAAGATTTACTTGCAGAAAGTGAGGAAACATTTTCCTTGGGTACGTAAACTAAATTCTCAAATTTATTTACGCACACGGACCTGCATCAAGTTTTAAATCGGAGTTACTACTCCGAATTTCATCCTAGAAGTTGACTAAGTCATCATCAATTATGATGTCTAACTCGACAATCCGTCTCACGAGATTCGAGTAATAATACAACTTCCTTACGATTGATTTATTGAATATATTATTGATAATGTCCTTATAGAACATTATCAAAACCTAGGCATTACTATCTGGGACTTAACCCAGAGGGAGGAGTTAACTCAGAGTCACTTATTTATGGATCGCACCAAGTTTAACTAAGTGTGATTCATACCTTTTAACACTCTGATGTGTTAACAGACTTGACCTGAGAGAAAATCGCATTTTCTTTTTAATTACACAAGATTTTATGTAGCTAAGTATTTGACCATTCGATCTAATCGAATCAGTTTAAATACTTTCGTCATTTCGTTCTTTATTTTGTCAGACTTGTGTTTCATCAAGAACACGTGTCTTAGTAAAATATACGAATAACTTATTTTGTTAAAAATAGACTCGGGTACATCAGTATGTACGAGACTGAGTTCGACAACTCATTCTCCCACTGTCTTACAGATGGGTTTCGGCCATTGTATCTAAGAGGCTAAGACTCACAAGTGTCCGTAGACTTCATAATACGAGAGGTCAGACCCCTCTTTATGTGACTTGTGAAGCTTAATCTCTTGATACGGCCTAGTCTAATTTTACCATATAAGTTTGCTACTATCTTGTGTATTTATATATTAACATTTAATATATAAATAGTTATTTACAAATTACTTAACACAAAACATTACTTCAGAAGCAATGTGACGACATTCGTCAAAATGTGTTAAACGTCTTTTGTATAACAATTTATTCTGAAATCGTGACATCAAAATATGTCACATTTTCATTTCCTCCTACTTATGCCTTTACTAATGATAAATTAAACTAACTTTCTCAATTGACTTTCCGAAGTGCCTTCTTCCTTTTCTAAATCACATTTAGATATCAACATAAATAAATAAATAGCTATGCAAGCAACTTATGTATCCAAACGTTTGAGCTTTGCAATCTTGAGTGTAACTCAAGAAGTTGCTTGTCTCAAGATCCGGTTGGGATACATAGTCTTGCATCGCCCATGCACTCGTATTCGACTCAAACGGTTTGATCGAATTTTCGAACTTTGCGGATCAAAATTGTTTGTCCATACAACCTTGAGGGTAGCTCGACAAGTTGTCGGGAGAAACAAACTTTGAATGTCCTATATGTTCAAGCTGCCTCATATAGAGACGAGTGACATGCAGCTTTAATTTATTTGTTGGACCCAGAACTTAATGAAATCATATTTCTTAAGTCTGTTCTTTAGAAGGTCATTTATTGTCAATGGGAATATAATTTAATTATATCAATTAGAATTTAACTTGATATTCAATTAATCAACTTTTTGACCAATTAACTTATTAAAATATTATATTTTAATTCTTACGGTAAACATAGTCTTGCCCTAGTTTTAGCATATGTTCAATATTAAATATAGGTAGATTGGCTTTTATCTATCTATATCCTCCCACTATTTTTACGAACGTTTTAAAGCTTAATAACGAACGATTTAATCGAATTAAAAATAATGGGTAAGAGTTCCAACCACCTTGAGTCTAAACAACCTTGAGTGTAGCTCAACAAGTTGATTGACTCTGCGATTGGAAGATGACTCTTCATCGATCATATCGGATATGACTCTCTTAATCGGTTTTTGCCCCTAGCCATTCGTGATCATGAGTGTGCTCATCCAAATCACAATGTCTAGTCTAGTCGGACCCTTGTTTTCATGTCTAGCCTGACTTGCCCCTCAGCTCGGTGTATGCACGACACGTCGGTTTGGGTCAGGTCTTAGACTACATCTTATGTATTTAAGAAGTTGGTTTCTACAAGGTTGCCATGTCACATCTTGAGTGTATCTCAACAACTGTAACACGGGCCCTATAGTTGCTAACCCCTAAAACGAGGAGGGCTACGGCTAATCTTGAAAAAGATATTAACGTATATGACTTAGATATAGTCCAGGGTGTCATTCAATCATGATTCGCGACATTGCGGTCCAGCAGAACTCAGCCAGGGAATTGACTAAGCCAGGATCACTATCCCTTAAAGGGTGATCCAGAACTCTTAGCCAAGCACATTGACTGGATCATGGTCCATTGAATGAAGCTTGTCATTTTTGTATGTATGCCATAGACTAAACAACTTTTATTAACAACTAATTAATCCTATCAACTAGTTGAATCCTTAAATTCAAAATTTTAGGATTTGTTTAATAACTTTTATTAAGTCCTTATCAACTATAAGGTTCACGTGCTATCCTAATCGTTATTAGGATTTTAATAAATTTTATTAACAACGCTATAAGCGAAGTCCTTTAATGAAAATTAATTATAACAATTAGAATTGAAAATTCATTTAAAGGACTACCCTAATCAGGAATTAGGTCTTAATATTGTTGTTAATGATTTATTAAAACATAGCATGTCATTAAAATTCAAGTAATAAATTTTAATCATTTTTAATGGCTAACCTAAAAGGCTGTCTTGTGTTATCAAATAAGGGACACGATTAACAAGCCATTAAAATAAAGCTATACTAATTTTATCAACATAAAATGAAAGTGTATATCTATTTAACAATTAAATAAACTAAGTTTATCGCATAAACAATTTTTATACTTTTAAAATCAGTTTTAAAAATATCTTATAAATTTAAAACATTACTTTAAAAATTTTCCATGTTCAAAAATTTATCATATACAATTTTTAAACATCTAAAATATTTTAAACTTATCGCATAAATTTAAAGCCTTAAAATCAATTTTAAAATTTATCACATAAATTTAAAAACACCATTTTAAAATTTCCATGCTTAAAAAAAATTTATCATATAAAAAAATTTTAGGCATCCAAAATAAATTTAAATTTTTAAAGATTTAAAATTAGTTTTAAAATTATCACATAAATTTTAAAACGTCATTTTAAAAACTTTCATGTTCAAAAAAATTTTATCACATAGAATTTTGAACTTCAAAAACATTTTTAAAATTATCTAATAACTTTAAAAAATTTAAAAGTATTTAAAAAGGATTAATAAGTTTAATGATATCGCAGTACCTAGATCGACTACGCAAACCTAGCTCCGATACCACTGTTGGGGAATTGGCGGTCCCTTAGGGCACAAAAAACTCTAGTCCCGTCCTAAGTCGGACGGAACATAGACACAAAAAACATTTGCAGCGGAAGAAAAACTTATGTTAACTAATTAACATGCAGTTAAAAACAATTTTTAACTCAGCCCTAAGGTCCAAGACCCTAAGGTCCAAGACCCTATGCCAAGATCTATGCCGACTTGGGATGGATTTGACCATCCCAAGAAGGATCTAGCCTACTGCGATTAAACTAAACTAATGCTAATAAAATACTTTAACCACATACCCGGAATCTCAGCCCTGGAGCAGGCGAGATGTTCCGCGCCGTCTTCTGAGCTGCTCCCGTCCCACGCCGAGCCGCTCCTTGAACCGCTCCCCGAACCGCTCCTCGAACCGCTCCGCATCCCGAGGCGATCAATCCCCGTGCCGCCGAGCCAACCACGCGCCGAAGAAAGTTTCACGCGAGTGAAACCTCCGCCAAGATTTCAGATTCAGAATCTGAACTCCTTTGTGGCTTTGCCAGAGCCCGCATGAGTAAGGCAGAAATTTAGGGAGAAGAGAAATTATTAATTTAAGCTTAGATCCGAGCGTGCTCCAACATTTACGAGAGCCGCTCAGATCTAGAGCTTGGGACGAGTTTTGAGAAAGGGGGGAGACCCCTATTTATATAGGCGGCGGACTCTCCCCATTTCTCAAAATCCGATGTGTGACTAAATATTTGGGTTAGTTAAAATCAAGTTAGTTTGCACTTCACAAAGTGCAAACTTCCGTGAATTTTAACTCACTCACCGTTGAGCTTCAAGATTGATACAACCTATCAATACGACAAGCGTTCAACGGTGAACGCATAGGAAAAAACCGTTCGTCAATCGGAGTTCGTTTGACCCTCCAATTGAGTGTCCAAAGATCAGCCTACGGCTAGTTTTTCGCAAAAACCAGCCGTCAAATCTGCCATCAAACCTAGGGTTCAGCACCCTAAGGTGGGGCCCAATCTGTGGGCCCCACGGCCTCTAACCCAGGCTGACTGGGCGCCTGCCAGACCTGGGCACGGGCGCCCAGGTCTAGCACGGGCGCCCAGGCGCCCAGGCGCGGGCGCCCAGGCGCGGGCGCCCAGGCGCGGGCGCCCAGGCGCCAGCCTGGTGCCAGGCGCCAGGCGGGCGCCAGGCGGGCGCTTGGGCCGGGCGCCCAAGGCGCCCGGGCTCCCAGGCGCCCAGGGCGCCCGGGCTCCCAGGCCCGCCTGGGCGGCCCGCCTGGGCGCAGGCCCAGGCGCCCAGCGCCTGGGCCTGTGCCCAGGCCTGCCTGCCTGGGTTCCTGGCTCAGTCAGGTCTGGCCAGGCACCCTGGCCAGACTTGGTCTGGTCTGGGTCAGCCTGGTCTGACCCGGTCTGATCTGTTTGGCTGTTTTGGCTATAACTTTTGCGTTTGGCGTCCGTTTTGGACGCCGTTCGAACCTGGGTCTAGACCGGGACATTCCCGTCTTACCCGTGAACTTTTCCTTGCGTTTATATTTATTAAATATTGTATTAAACAATTTAATACACATTTAATCGCTTTTGCATCAAATGCAAAATAGTCCCTATCTAAGCTTAAATTATCATATTGCATCAAATGCAATTATCTCTTCTTTTGCATCAAATGCAAATATTCTCCCTAACTAATTTCTACCTAGTATTAGACGAAGAATCGCACTCTATGTGAGACCCTACAGCCTGACCCTTACAACAGGTTGGGCTCGAAGCCCTATACGACAGTGACCACGAGCAGTGGTTGCCGTCCCTGCTTCAGGAATCATCATTATGTGGTTAACTCATTGACATGAGTATTGTCGGGACCACCTGACTGTTTTCGTGATGAATTCCGCAGTTATAGTCTCTTCATCTTAAATATGTCGTGTAGATCAAGTCTGGGGTACGGTCAAACTGTCAACCCCAATAACTTGACTCCGGTTAGTTTCGATCGATCTTTAGTCAATAAATGTTGGACTTCTTCCAACATACTCTGCGCAGAGTTTTTACTAAAGACCGACCTAACTCTACGACACTAACTCCCATTGACCGGGAGAGACGAATCCTCTCTTGGTCATTACTCGCCTCGTACGTTTCAAGTGACACCCAATCAAAAGACCTTTCGACAGGTATTGCCTCGAAGCTAGGTCAGTTGATATAAGTGGCACCGTTCACGCACAGGTTTGTCAAAATGACCTCAAGTCAAAAGACCAACTATCCTATCATCACTTAGAGTTATCACTGACAGATTGGTCAATATAACCATATGATAACTCTAGTGGATCGTTCAGTGAACTCATTCTAATGAGGACCTATGTCTCGTCTTCGACTTCGCCAAGTCAAGCGATCATGAGATCATCGCCACCGCTAAACGGTGAAGACTAAGACACAATGGTCTATCCGATGTTTCGATATCCTTGTCTCGGAACATCTACGACCACGAACCATTCTAGACTTATGCTACAGACGGTCAAACGTTTCTCCATGATCGAGATACTCATCTCGATACCCGTTTGACCTTGCATAAAGTCTCAGGACTTTACCTAAGTTGATATCTAATGTTGACTACATTACAATATAACTTCGATAAATTATTACCAAACAGCTTACTGTTATTTCGAACAAGATGTTTGTGCTATTCACACAGGAATAAATGGCCTCGAGGGCATAATATTCCTACAATGGAAACTTATCAGATCTGAAACTTGGACGAGTGGTAGATGGGAGTAGCATGGAGTTATAGTATGATTTAGAGTGATCATGAAATGAGTATAGCATTTCAAGCATCAAGACTTAATTATTAAGTTGACGTGAGAAGACATTGGGAATAACATGATGTATTGAGATGAATGGATGGTTAGGTAGACAGATTTAATATTGGTTGGGATTAGTTAAAGTGAGTAAGGATAAGATGTGATTTTGATAGTTCAATTATTTGGCGGATAAATTTATGGGACGATATGACGAAGCATGTATGGAGGACAAGGCGATTGTTGAATTGAAAAAGGTGTTATAAGATAGGCGAAGTTTTTGTCTTAGATTGGTGATTGGCTAGAACATCATTTTAGCGATTGATTAATATTGGGAAGAGATTGAGAAATTTAAAGATGTTATTGAGCGATGATGTTTAGTGCAGTAGTATGGTATGAGAAGATGATTATTATTTTTATGAGAACTTGGAGTTGAAAATTTGAACGGCAGTGATGGGTCTATAGTTAAGTGTTAGGATGTGAGTTTAGTCGTAGCATTATCCAGTGAAAAGACGAGTAATGATGAATTATGGTGGAACGCTGGTTGAAGTTGTAGGATTAGCGATCATTATGTGGAATATGGGAGTTGTAGGCATAAGTGTGTATAGATATTATTATTATTATTATTATAAGTGATTCCAAGGTCGGAATCATTTCTAAGGTGGGTAGAATGTAACGGCCGCTTTCCGACTGTTCGTATTTTTGCACGTACTCCCTCTTTCGTACGCGTATTTTTTCTTCGACCTTTCTTCTATCCAGAATACGAGTTGTGATATGTCGTTGTGACCGTATGGAAGAGTAGTTATTTGTGGGATTTTTAGTGAACGTCATTTCACGGGTCGTTCTCCTACAAATCAGGTTTGATTGGAGAGACGTCGTAGCTTAAGACTTAGTTGCCTGACCTCTTTATTTTTACTTCATTTTTCATGGACCAAACGCACGATTGACCATTATACCCCCGAGCCTCTTGTCGTCACGGTCGTCCCGATATTTTTTTGTAATTTTCGGACACCCCTAGCCCAACCAAACCCACTAATCAAAATCAAGCTCAGTTAGCCTTAATTAACATTTCAAATCCTAATCAAATCTTAATGAGATCCCTACGTATCATGAATGTGGGATTTCATTGCTACTCACACCTTCCTTTCCCCTCTTTGCACACCTCCTCACTCACCCTCTCTCCTAGTCATCACCTAACTTATATCCCCCTCTCACATGCATTTAGCAATTATCTCCTTATATCATACAACCAAACCGAAAGCTTTAGGGCTTGAGAAACCCATCAAACCAAGTTGCCTCTACCTGTGTTTCGGCCTCCCTTCGCCACCGGTGGACCTCCAACCAACTCCACAAGGCTCCGGTCATCTCCCTCCACTTCCTCTCTTCCTCCTCCCCTCTCTCTCCCTCTCACAAACCGCATACAACCCAGTTTTTCCCAAGTCGTCGAAAACCGTCGGCCAACCCCCTTTCCGGCCGCCTCTGGCCACCGCCAGCCACCACACCGACGGCCCAACTCCCCCTCGACTCCCTCCGCCTCTAGCAACCTTTCCCTCGCCAACCACCACCTCCTCCTCGCATTAAAACCCGTGCAAACACCTCAAAACCCATTGCAAAAACTGCTGATCACCCTCCCCTTCAAACCTCGCGCCCGGCCACCGCCGTCGCCGCCGGCGACCCCCACCGGCCGCCGATCGCTCCCCTCGATGTCTCCTACCCACTAGTAGCATCCCCTCGCGAAAACTCTTCATCCTCCTTCCGTAAACGGCGCGCAAACGCCGTTTACACCAAATCTGTCATCCTCCATCAAAAACGTACGACCACCCCTCTCCGGCCACTTCCGACAGCCGTCTCCACTGCCATCTATGCTCCTCTATCACCTGCAAGCCTCCTCCCCCTTTTCTCTACTCTCTTCTCCCTCAAACCACTATCAAACACAACACGAACCCGGTTTTGGACAGATCTGTCCATCGCCGGAAAAACACCGCGCCCGACCACCTCTGGCCACCGTCAGCGACCACCCTACCACCGTTGGACTCCCCTTGAACCCCCTATCATCTGCACCCCTCCTCTTTCACTTCTCTCATCTCTATCTCCTCGAAAACCCGTTGAAACCAAGCCCTAACGGCAGTTTTGACAGATCTGTGCTCTGCCGTTCAACGCCACCGCTCGGCCATCTCCGACCACTTTTGGTGACCACTCCACCACCATTAGATCTCTCAAGAATCTCTTTATCTATTGCAAGTCTCCTTTGACCCCTCTGGTCGCCGCTTTTCCACTGCGACGTGCAACAACAACCGTTGCGCAAATCTGTCCTCTCCGACTTCTCACGGTCGCCCACCGTCGTGCGCAGATGCTGTCGGCCATCCACTAGGACGAGCAACCCCCACTGAAGTCCTTCAATCACTGGCATCCCCCTTTGATCCTAGGATTTCACTCGCGTCACTGAACTCGCGTCGTCGAACTCGCATGTTTCCCCCGACGTTGCTGCCATCGTGTAGACCCGTTGCGCTACCCGCAACGGAAAAGAGATCGCCGCTTGCTTGCTGTTCGTGCCTCCATCTCGCTGTCTGAAAGTGTCTCGCTGTGCTACCCGTGGCCGAGGAATTGCAGACGACGCAGATCCATCGTCGTTCAGACCCGACATCCGCTCTTCGATCAACGTCAAAAAGGCTAATCCACTAACGCGTAGTAAGAACCCCCACTGTAGCAAATCGAAAAATTAATCTAAAAATCGTCAACAATAATTAAATTTCATTTCTGCTCCTTTAAAACGTTGCTAAATATTAGACATCGACGGAGGACTTGAATATCTGTGCACATAGGATAGATCGTCGATTAGGCTGAATCAAAACAAAAACGTGACTTTGACTGCTAGGATAGCCCCGTTGAACCTAGAAATGAACTCTAATAGAAATGATGGAAAACGCGATCTGACATCGCCGTTGACCTGTTTCAGACAGACCCTCGCTGACGCACCGCTTTGACGAGACGCTCCAGACCGACGACGCACTCGTCCCCGCAGGCAAGTGTTTACACTTGTGTACTTTCGGCCACATTTAGGCCATCTCCTTCTTAGAAAGTTAAAGTATATTTAAAGAGAACCGGACGTGAAATGATAGCGTCCGGGACCCCCCTTGACAGCTTAGACTTGACGTCGAAGTCTAAGCACAAACAACAACAACAACTGACAACTTAGGGCTATCATGTGTGTGCGTGCGTGTGGACCCCCTAGAATGAACAACTCCTCAACATCAGTCATGTCATGTCACAAGAGACTACATGCATTTCAGGATGCTCTACAAGCGAGAGTGATCTCTGTGTTGTCTTGTTTTGAGCACTTAGGGTGGAGGAAGGTTGAGCGTTCCCTCGGCTTGGAGGGTTTGGACACCCACAAACCGAAAGGCGTGAATCTCTCTTCTCACCCTCATTCTTGTCTTGTCTCGAGTCGTGTACTAGGTTGAGCGTTCCCTCGGTACGGACCGAAAGGCATGAACCTTAGTGACACACTTCTTGTCTTGTCGTGTCCAGTGTACTTGGGTTGAGCGTTCCCTCGGTACGGACCGAAAGGCGTGAACCTTAGTGACTCACTTCTTGTCTTGTCTTTTCCCGTGTACTTGGGTTGAGCGTTCCCTCGGTACAGACCGAAAGGCATGAACCTTAGTGACACACTTCTTGTCTTGTCTTGTCCTGTGTACTTGGGTTGAGCGTTCCCTCGGTACAGACCGAAAGGCATGAACCTTCGTGACACACACGGTACTTCTTGTCTTGTCCTATCCCGTCTAGCTTAGTCCCACAGCCGATATCACACGCTACGACTACTGTCTGTCACATTTACTTTCCAGCACCGTTTTACTTTCTGCATAGTATACCTGTCATGTCATCACAACAGCATGTTAATCAACCAGTAAAATGTTGCTCTTAATTTACCTTACACTTGCAGTAGAGTCTCTCACCTCTATCTTGTAGACTTTACCTGACGTACAGGTCCTTTTCTCTTGGGTGCTGCACGTCAGGTGTTGAGCCTGAGTACGTGGACGAGCCGGACATACCTGAGTACCTGGAGCCAGAGGACGTCGACCCGAAGTATGTACCCGACGAGGACCAGTCCTAGAGGTTCCTTACCGTTGCAGTTCAGAGATTTCCTACTTTCTAGTTCGGGTGCGTAGCACCGTTTACTTTTCTGCCTAGGTTAGGTGCTTGCACCAGTAGTTTACTTTCTGCGTTTGTTGCCATGCTAGGGCATTACTTCCTTTTGTTAGACTCTTGTACCTCTGGATATCTATTGGAATAAAATGAATGCATTTCATTTTAGTGCTATCTGTTGTTACGAATTTTTATATATGCAAGAACCTGTTTGTTTTCTATCTTTGGTTTCCTTACAAACCTTTATTGGGTCCGAGCCTCACAGCTCCGGCCCATGCGGACCTTCGTCACTCCTCCCTTTCTTCGTTTTGGGAAGCGGGGCGTGACACGGGCGATCTGTGGGAGCATGTTTGTAGATACCAGAGCGTGATGGAGCTGCACAGAGCTTACGAGTCATACTTATTTCGTGCCTTCCACACTACTCTGACCAAGGCAGCAAACGAATGGTACAATCCGTTACCCGATTGTAGTGTTGGGTCTTTTGATGAATTGTCACAACTTTTTTGCAGGCAGTTCATAGCCGGAAAATGTCAGAAGAGAAAGTCAACCCACATATTTTCCTTGGATCTTGGGGAGAGGGAAACACTGCGGGACTTTGTCAATCGTTTCAATAATGAGAGGCTGCATGTCGATGGCACCACTGACAACACAATCATCGCGGTTCTCACTCAAGGCATTCATAATGAAGACTTGTTGAAGTCCCTACATCAGTTCCTACTAAGCAACCTTGAACATTTGCTTGGGAGGGTAGAATGATTCATGGTTTTGGAAGAAGTGCTTGCTGCCAAGAAGAAAAAATCTTTCAAATGCCATGGGGAGACAAAGCGAGAAGCCCGACCGCGAGACAGCCTACGTTGGGAACCCCGGGACCAGATGCGATGGGACAGGAGCCCCTGGGGCCGCGTACCTACAATAGTTGAATCCTTCACTGTAACGATCCACTCTCGGGGGCCCGTTACTTATTTTATTTATTTGTAGGTTTGCAGATTACCAGTGAAACAAATATAGCCACGATGCAGAGATGTACAATAATACTAAAACCATCTTACATTGTTACAGTTTAGAATTCAAAGTACAACAATAATCAACACTCTCTCACCAAATACACAAGAGAAATACGGAATGGAATTACATAGAAGTACATCACACATTCACTCCAAAGCTAAAAGTCGGCAGTCTCAGGATCGAGCTATGGCTCTGCGAACTCAAAAGTGCCGGTGTCAACCTGTTCGGCATCTGCGGTGTCACGAAGGTGGAACCGTAGGTAAGTCACAAAAATTCTAAATATAGAAAAGAAGCAGTGCACAAGTATGACAAAAAGTAACTCCGTACAAGCAAACCCGAGTGAAAAGTAAAGTACTGAGCAACAACTGTACATAACTGAAAAGTAAACAGAACTAAAAGGAGAGAACAAACTGTACTGTGGTAGTGCAAGTGTAAAGCGGGCTAAGCAAGTGAAGCATGCTGCCGCTGTAGCTATAAGTACAACAAGTAAAGTACTGGTGACTGCTAAAAGGTGGTAAGTAAAGTGCATGTAATGCATAAAGTAAAAATGGCCGTGCAAGTACGAAAAGTAACATATAAGGGCAATCATGGTGATAACAATGGTGAGACTAGCAGGCATGAACTGTGAGCAATTTAAACATGCAAAGTACTGAATAAGACGCACTAAACTATGTGATGTGACCTACGTAGGAAAGTATGATATGCAACCATGGGTCACCTCCATTGCCACGGGGAGCAAATCCCGGGCGTCAACCACAATATACTTTGAAAAGGAGACGAGATGAGACGAGAGAGAGTGACTCCGGTCATAGCTCCCACACTTTCTCTACAATGAGTTACCCCAAACCCCAGTGACGTGTGTATCGATTCCATACTTTCTTATTCCTTTAGTCATTTCATGAGATATTCTACGAGATATTCCATAAGACATTCCACGAGATATTCCACGAGATATTCCATCAGATGGTTCACAAGATGTTCCACACATGATATTCCATACGATAATTAATTAGCATTCACTGAGTAATAATGGCATGCAGCAGGTGATGTGTATATGAGCAATCGTCCATGTAAAGTTTTACAATAATAAGTGTTAGAACATGGTGGACAAGAGCGAACAAGAGTGAATATGAGTTTATATGCGATGAAAGATTAAAGAAAACTTATTTGTTGAAAACTAGAAAGTAAAGCAAAACGGATGCTAAGAATTTGAGGATAAAGACAAGTCCAACAAACATGGAACACAAAATTGTTGTTTTAAAAGTTCGTACGAGTACATTATCTAATTTTCTAAATCTAGAATTGATCGTGACTTACTGATCTCGAGGTGGTGTAGTAAGCCGGGACTAGATCTAAAGCTTCCAAGGATGCTAATCAGTACCTGCAAACACAAGAAACATTTGGTTAAAGAACACACTATTTTCTATTTATTTAATCTGATCGTTTTGATTTTAAAATTGATTGAAACATTGTCGAAAAGCGTTCTAAATTTTTATATATGCTAGATATGAGCAAAATAATTTTACTACAAGAGGAAATATTTTTTAGAAGCTTCTAGTAATTTTTATAATTTTTAAAAACTTAAAATAGGTTTAAAACTAATTTTAATTAGGTAACGTGATTATTCAACAATTTCTTCTAGGTGCAATATATATCGGAATGGTTCAAGTGAGCTGTCAAAACGACCGTCTCGAAGCGTGCTACAACATATATTTTTCTCACGTATCAGTTTACGTGAAAAATAAGGAGTTACAAATTTTAAAGTGAAATCAACGTATTTAAGTTTTAGGATTAAAAATTTATTCTGGAAAAACTAAGTGTCTGATTGAGATGAAACTAGTGTCATTGGATCCATAACGTCATTTCTGAATTTCTGGAGCTGGCCTTACATTTTTCTGAGGCCTATATAATTACTTATCAATTTTTCATTAAAAAGCCCATATTATATAATTGTAATAATACGCTTATACGCGTATTTTATAAAAAATACGTTTTATAAAAATACGTTTTATAATTTAAACTTACCTCTCCTCACGTACGTTGCATGGCGGTGAGGAGGGATGTCGACGTGGGCGGCGACCGGAGCGGCTGGGTCACAGGCGGCGACGGCGAGGCGGCGAGCTCCGGTGGGGTCAACGGGTGGCAACGTTGGGCAGTGGAGGTGGCGATGCACATGGGAAAATAGCGGATGGAGCGGCGGGGTTGGCGTGTGCTCTCGTCGGAGCAGTGCATGGAGGATTGGAGGAAGGCGGGCGTTTCGGGGGGTGTCGGCGTGCTACAGTGGCGGAGTCGATGGCGTAAGGGCGGAGGGGCTCTGGTGACGTGGCGGTGGGTCGTGGGAGCTCGACGAAGCGACGACAGCATGGGTCTGAGTCAGGGTGAGCTGCGGGGAGGCAGTGGGGGAGAGGGCGATCAGAGTGGGTGGTGGTGCTCGGTGACGCGGGCTGCGGGAGCAGTCGGAGGCGTCGTGCTGTGGTCGACGTGGGGGTGAGGGAAGCGGGAGGCTGACGGTGCTCTGGGCGGTGTATGGCGTCAAAGGAGAGTGTTCACGGTGAAGCAGAGTACGGCGGCTCATGGTGAGCGTGGGTTGCTTCGGAGTGGGGAGGCCAACGGCGAGGAGACCCGGCGAGCTCTCGTCGACGTGGAGTTGAACGAGGGAGGGAGAGATAGATACTGTGTGTGGGTGTTTGAGAGAGGGAGAGAATGGAGAGGTTTCGAACTCTTGTAAAGAGAATAGAGAGAGAGAGATTGAAACGTGGAGAGAGAGTGTGTGTTCGGGGGTGAGTTTAGAGTTTGGCCTGGGGCTTGGGTTTAGAACAAGAGGTAGGGTTCGGGGAAAATGGGTTCAGTGAGCATGAGTGAGGGAGAGAGTTAAGGGGGTGTTTAAATAGGTTTAATTCTTATTTAATATTTAGTCAACTATTAATTAGGTTAGGTGTTAAGTGTTTACTAAAGGTGAGAATGAGGAACACATGGGGCTGCTAAGAGGGTTACGTAAGTGATTAGATTAGGTAATTAGGGGGTTAATTAGAATAATTAGAATGGTAATTAATAATAAGTATAACGTAATTAGTAAAACGTAGCTAAATAGAAATTACGATTTTGCCCCTGAAATTAAACGTGTCCGAAAAATTACAAAAACATAGCCACGGGTTCGTATCGTCGCGAGGATCGCGAATACGAAGCCGTTTTGGGGTTTGAGCTACGGAGATACTAGTTTTAGGCCAAAACATTTAGGAAGCGGGTTTGTGGGTTCTCTATTGATTTGACTTTAGAAAATTACGAAATGGGGAGCCATAAATGATCATAGCATGATACTGTAGAAGTTTGAAAATGTTTTGATGATGTTTGTATAGAAAATTAATTCATTAAGCCAAAACAGTAATAACTGAAAATGAATTTTTATCAGATTATTAGAGGTATTTGATGAAATCCGAACCCACTAAAATACACCTTAACTAGTCTAATGCTTCAAAATATTTTTATAATAAAATTTTGAAATCATTTAAAACTCCTGATCAACCACTATAAAATACCTTTTAAAAACGAAAATACGTTAAATACGTCTTTAAATGTACTGAAAAATACGGGTCGTTACATCCTACCCTCCTTAAAATAATTCTGTCCTCGGAATTAAGAAGACCGATCATTGCCTTAAGAAATTAAACAATCGACAGGAAGGCTTGATGAATGATTACGATATAATAAAATAAGTTGTTAATAGTATGAAATATAATGTGATATCATATCATCAAGAAAACAAGAAAAGTTATGTATGAATACATACTATTGACATCACCATAGCTTCCGTAACTAGTCTCAAGACTAATATTATCATACTAGCTACGTTGATTTCTCAAATAGCCGAAATTTGATGATATAATAGTATTGCAAATGAACGAGTATAGTATTAAAAGCAGTAATTCATACCTCCAATTGCTTGGTTGATGGCTTCGACATCTTCTACGATCATTGTGTAGGTCTGTCGTCTCGGTGGTGGAGCCTGTGGTTGCACCCGTTGATACACTTTCTGTTGAGGGGGAAGTGGTGGCCGTTGTGGAGTGTTCCTCGCAAGGGCATCGACAACATCTCTGTTTCTATCTTCTGGGCAATCTCTTGCTCCATGGTCCTTGGATCCACAAATCAAGGAAAGGTTCAGGTACGAATGACATTCTGCTTTGATGTGTCCAATTTTACCACAATAGAAGCACTCTCGATGTTGCTGCGGTGCTGGCCTCTTGAACTGAGTCTGCTGGACTGGGCGATGCAGATGGGATGGAGGTCGATGACTGGATCCATCAGCAGATGTAGGAGGTGGCGGTCTTCGGGGAGGGGCAGCTAAAGCTTGCTCTCGCTTCTCTTCTCGTTCGATGAACTCGTACTCGCGAGCTGCAACGAGAACCTCAGTTTGGGTGCATAGTAAGCGTCCGACCAAGCTTCGACGTATCTCTATGTTTAGCCCTTGCTTGAAGCGTTGAGCTTGGGTCAGAGGGGTGGCGACCATCCCGGGAGCAAAACGGCTCAGCATGGTGAATTGGGCATCATACTGTTCCACAGATATGGAACCATGCTTCAACCCGACGAACTGAGCTTGCAGTTCCATCTGAGCTTCGGGTGAGAAGTATTTTATGTGGAAATGGTCAGTGAATGTCTCCTAGTCGATTGGTCGTTGTAGATGACCTTCAGCGGAGTTCCACCAGATTCTGGCTCCATCAGTCAGTTGGGACTTTGCAGTGTCCACCTAAGCATGTTCTCCGATCTGAGCGACTCTCAAATTATCTTCTGTGCTTTATAGCCATTCTTCGGCCTTCAGAGGGCCATCCACACTGTCACGCCCCGCCCACCCAAGTACGGGGGCGTAGCTGACGAGGTCGCCGTAGTATTCAGACTCAGGCTTCGAGCCCTCTTATCTAAATACTACCAGGCATTTTTTTGTGATTTAATATTAAATACGAGCAGGCCACTGCAATAACACTGGAGTAGTACACATAGAAGAAAAGTGCTCCAACAGAAATAAAAACGCAGTACTGAAAAGTAAATACATCAACACTGAAGTTACATTACATCACATAAGTCCATATATTACATACATACATACATCATCTGTACAACGGGGTACAAAAATCGGTACAACAAAAGAAACCCCAGCCCAAAAGTACAAAAGTACACATCCGGTACAACGCACCCACTAATCTAACCCCGGGAAATCTAACTGTACAAAGTCTCCTGAAGGCACTACCTCGGTAGCACTGGCATCGACCTCCGGCTCTGGAACACCCGAAGACTGCTCGGGACTCGCACCTGTAAACCACGGGATGGGACACGTCAACGCGTGACCCAGTAGGAACTCCTAATCTCCCTAGTAGAACCCAGTTTAGAACTGGTCTCCCTAACTAACTAACTAACTAACCACAGGTGTCACATCATCACATTTTACGCAGAAATTAAAAACAGAGTATAAGTGCTGAAAGTAAACAACAGTGAACAGAACTGAAGTAACAAATGATTAAATTAAGTAAATTAAATTGTTGTTCTGTATTTGGAACCCGGATAAACCATAGGCTGCTAAGAGAGCGGACTTCACCCAGGGTGGGTGAAAAGTGGTACCACTCCAGCGACACGAGCACTGGAGGGGCCTCTCGTAACTCTGTACCCGACTGGACAAGGTACCGGAGTGAGAATCATCTCGGTTTTTCTGTGGGACAAACGGAGAAAACCATCAATTACCGTCCAGGTGCGTCACGAGCGCACCTGCGGCCTCTCTAACTCTAGTCAACTCCCCCTTCCGGGAGTGACGAAGCGAGTGAGAATCATACTACGTCCGCTCCTTATCACCTACCATTTATCCGTGTTTCCCCCAAACCCACATCGGGAGTCTCACCCATTTCAAGAATGGACCGAAAACACCGATGTCAATTCTCATCCTCACTCTCAGTTTTAAACATGATCATCATTGTTTTTAGCAACGATTCTTTAACGGTTTCAACTACCGTTTTCATTTCGTACTTACATAATTTTCATCATTATAATTATTCCACATAAATCATGACATATGAAACATCAACATAGGAACATATTTCAGGAACATACAATGATGTATTATCAACATTAATCAATTTCAACTCAAAATAAAATACAACATTAAAAATCTCTAAACAAGAATCTATCCAAAACTGTCACACTGGACAGATTGGCTCTGTTACACTAATTACAGTCAGAATTGGCTCTCGGCCTCTCTTCAAAGTTGGAGGAAATTTTCTCTAGTTTTTCGTAGTGTCCTTAATTTTATTTTTCTGATTTTTCTACTATTTTCTACGATTTTTACAAGTTACTGTTCTGCAGCAACAAAAATTCCAGCAACTTCAATCTTTAACTAAACTAGTTTCTAACCTAGTTGGGTGCCATAAAACAACATAATTACACTATCATAACAATGATTTGCATATTTACAAAATGTTAATTTACTTCTAATCTCTAAAAAAATTATCATTTCATTGTAAACATATAATCAAAACTATGTTGCTTGCAACCTATCATTTAGTAGAACTAGCATGGAAACTAACTCTTAACATAACAAATCACAAATTAATATTTTTTTATAAGTTAACATATAAATCATTATCTCAATATTTCAATAGGGCACAATTTTACTAATTTTGAGTATTAAACACAATACAACCAAAACATATGAACCTTTATTTCTAAAGCTCAACATTGTACCAAATTTTGAAGGAAACAACTTGGTATAAAAATAAAGGTTACTAAAACATGATTCCTACCAAACTTGCAAACAATTATTCCTATCAAGACTTAGCATGTCATGCTAAAATAAATTTCCAAGTTCTAAACTAATTTCTCCAATGAGGTTGAAAATTTCTACTAACACATTTCTAAACTAAATTCTAACTAGGATGTTAGAAGTTCTTACCTAGTAAAAGTCCTCCAAATTCAATCTTGGGCCCTTCTTCTCCTTGATGAAAAGAACTCCTAGCTCCTTCTTCAAGCTCCAATTTTTGTCTCCAATTTGGTTGATTTTTGGGCTATTTTGGGCTAGTTTTGATGTTGGAATGAGAAGAGAAATTTGTAGGCTTTAAGAGATTGAAGAGGGGATTATTTGGAAGGTGTTTAATGAAGGATTAATGAAGCAAAAGAGATGAAATGGGGGAGAGAACACATTCGGCCAGAATTGTGGAGAGGTGAGGGAGAGAATGAAGGAGGAAAAATGGGATTTTCTTTCCTTTTTTGGTTTTGTTTTTTCATTGCCTAGATTTTAGGATTCCTTAAAACCCTCTCCTTCTTACACCTAATAAGCCATGTGTCTCATACTAATTAAAAACATGACACATAGCAAGTGTGTTGTCATGGTAATAAAAATCATGATTTTTGTATTTTAAGAAAATCAAAATACATGTAGAAATACTTCATACACTCCAAATACATGTATTTCTCCAAATACTCTCATTTACTAAATTCAAGTAGCGAGTTTAAAATATTTTAAAATAAATTCCTACATCAAATAATTAAAAGAAAAATATGGGCATACTCCCCAACAATATACGGACGTATCTACGTCAAAAATAAATACGCGTATATAGAAATTAGGGTCATTACACACACCATTCCATGTCTTCGGGTGGAGTGACCGGAATTGTTGTATACTTCCTTCATTCTTGTACTCTCCTCGAATAGCTTGAACCAACTCTCGCAATGCGATATCAGAAATCTGATGCACCGTGGGAGGTGGTTTGTTGCTGGTCTGGTTGCTGGCTCCAGACAGATTAGCTCCGTTGGGACTCTCGGAAGTGTTTCCGTCCATTGTTTGAATGTCACACCTACATATATAGAAAATTTGTCAGCTTCGTTGAGTATTATATATAGTACATCCTGATCTCGCCAAACTGTTCACATGGTATTTAGCGCGAACCTACGTGGGCCACCAAACTTGTAACGACCTGCTCTCGGGGGCCCGTTACTTATTTGATTTATTTGCAGGTCTGCAGAGTACCAGTGAAACCAATATAGCCACGATGCAAAGATGCACAATAATACTCAAACCAGCTTACATTATTAAAGTCCAGAATTCAAAGTACAACAACAATCAGCACTCTCTCACCAAATACATAAGAGAAATACGGAATGGAATTACATAGAAGTACATCACACATACACTCCAAAGCTAAAACTCGGCAGTTTTAGGGTCGAGCTATGGCTCTGCGAACTCAGAAGTGCCGGTGTCAACCTGTGCGGTGTCTGTGATGCCACGAAGGTGGAACCGTAGGTAAGTCACAATAATTCTAAATATAGAAACGAAGCAGTGCACAAAATGACAAAAAGTAACTACGTGCAAGCAAACCAGAGTGAAAAGTAAAGTACTGAGCAACAACTGTACATAATTGATAAGTAAACAGAACTGAAAGGAGAGAACAAACTGTACTGTGGTAGTGCAAGGTAAAGCGGGCTAAGCAAGTGAAGCATGCTACCGCTGTAGCTATAAGTACAACAAGTAAAGTACTGGTGACTGCTCAAAGGTGGTAAGTAAAGTGCATGTAATGCATAAAGTAAAAATGGCCGTGCAAGTACGAAAAGTAACATATAAGGGCAATCATGGTGATAACAATGGTGAGACTAGCAGGCATGAACTATGAGCAATTTAAACATGCAAAGTACTGAATAAGACGCACTAAACTATGTGATCTGACCCACGTAGGAAAGTATGATATGCAACCATGGGTCACCTCCATTACCATGGGGAGCAAATCCCGGGCGTCAACCACAACATACTTTGAAAACGAGACGAGATGAGACGAGAGAGAGTGACTCCGGTCATAGCTTCCACACTTTCTCTATAATGAGTTACCCCAAACCCCAGTGACGTGTGTATCGATTACATGATTTCTTACGAGATATTCTATTAGTCATTTCACGAGATATTCTACGAGATATTCCATAAGACATTCCACGAGATATTCCACGAGATACTCCATCAAATGTTTCACAAGATGTTCCACACATGATATTTCATACGATAATTAATTAGCATTCACTGAGTAATAATGGCATGCAGTAGGTGATGTGTATATGAGCAATCGTCCATGCAAAGTTTTCAAATGATAAGTGTTAGAACATGGTGGACAAGAGCGAACAAGAGTGAATATGAGTTTATATGCGATGAAAGATTAAAGAACACTTATTTGTTGAAAACCAGAAAGTAAAGCAAAACGGTTGCTAAGAAATTTGAGGATAAAGACAAGTCCAACAAACATGGAGCACAAAATTGTTATTTTAAAAGTTCGTATGAGTACACTATCTAATTTTCTAAATCTAGAATTGATCGTGACTTACTGATCTCGAGGTTGTGGTAGTGAGCCGTGACTAGATCTAAAGCTTCCAAGGATGCTAATCAGTACCTGCAAACACAAAAAACATTTGGTTAAAGAACACGTTATTTTCTATTTATTTAATCTGATCGTTTTGATCTTAAAATTGATTGAAACGTTGTCGAAAAGCATTCTAAATTTTTATATAGGCTAGATATGAGGAAAATAATTTTACTACAAGAGGAAATATTTTTTAGAAGCTTCTAGTAATTTTTATAATTTTTAAAATCTTAAAATAGGTTTATAAAACTAATTTTAATTAGGTACTTGATTATTCAACAATTTCTTCTGGGTGTAATACATATCGGAATAGTTCAAGTGAGCTGTCAAAACGACCGCCTCGAAGCGTGCAACAACGTATATTTTTCCCACGTATCAGTTTACGTGAAAATAAGGAGTTACGGATTTTAAAGTGAAATCAACGTATTTAAGTTTTAGGATTAAAAATTTATGCTGGAAAATTAAGCGTCTGATTGAGATGAAACTAGCACCATTAGATCCAGAACGTCATTTCTGATTTTCTGGAGCTGGCCTTACATTTTTCTGAAGCTTATATAATTACTTATCATTTTTTATTAAAAGCCCACATTATATAATTGTAATAATACGTTTATACGCGTATTTTATACGAAAATACGTTTTATAAAAATACGTTTTATAATTTAAACTTACCTCTCCTCACGTACGTTGCATGGCGGTAAGGGGGGTGTCGACGTGGGCGGCGACCGGAGCGGCGGGGTCGCGAGCGGCGGCGGCGAGGCAGCGAGCTCCGGTGGGGTCAACGGGCGGCAACGTCGAGCAGTGGAGGCGGCGATGCACACGGGAAAATAGCGGATGGAGCAGCGGGGTTGGCGTGTGCTCTCGTCGGAGCAGTGCACAGAGGATCGGAGGAAGGCGGGCGTTTCGGGGGGGTGTCGGCGTGCAACGGTGGCGGAGTCGATGGCGTAAGGGCGGAGGGGCTCCGGTGACATGGTGGTGGTTCATGGGAGCTCGGAGAAGCCATGGCAGAATGGGTCTGAGTCGGGGTGAGCTGTGGGGAGGCAGTGGGGGAGAGGGCGATCGGAGTGGGTGGTGGTGCTCGGTGACGTGGGCGGCGGGAGCAGTCGGAGGCGTCGTGTTGTGGTCGACGTGGGGGTGAGGGAGGCGGGAGGCTGACGACGCTCTGGGCTGTGTACAACGTCGAAGGAGAGTGTTCACGGCGGAGCAGAGTACGGAGGCTCAAAGCGAGCGTGGGTTGCTTCGGAGTGGGGAGGCCAACGACAAGGAGACCCTGTCACGCCCCGCTTCCTAAAACGACGGAAGCGGGACGTGACTAAGGTCCGCATGGGCCGGGGCTGGGAAGCCCAGACTCAATAAGCATCTGCGAGGAACACCAAAGATAGAAACAAGTCCTTGCACATATAAAATTCGGAACAACAGAAAGTACTGAAAGAAAGTTGCATTCATTTTATTCCATAAGGATATCCAGAAGTACAAGTGTCTAAAAAGGAAATAAAGCCCAGAATGGCTACACCTGCAGGAAAGGAAACTAATGTTGCTACGCATCCAACCTAAAACAGAAAGTAAAGAGTGCTACGCACCAAAACTATGAACAACGAAAAATCCAAGGTCAGCAATTGAGGAACTCCTAAGACTGGTCCTCACTCGGGTCGTACTCCTGATCAGCGACATACTCCTGCTCCAAGTCCTCTGGTACTGACTCCTGGTCTACTAACCCTGTCTCGGTACCTGACGTACAAACACCAAGAGAAAGTGGTTGTACGTCAGGCAAAGTCTGCAAGTGAACGTGAGAAGACTCCACTGCAAGGTGTATACCAATTTAAGGTTGACATTTTAAAGGTTGTTTATATGATGATGATGCAGCAGCGTGACATATATGTATATGTGCAACAAAGTAAATACAATGCTGAAAAGTAAATGTGACATGCAATAGCCATAGCGTGTGCTACTAGCTGCAAGACTAGACTAGACATGAGAAGACAAGAAGTACCGTGTGTGTCACAAGGAGTTCATGCCTTATGGTAGAGGGGGATCAAACCCTCTAAACCGTGCAACCACTCAACCCTACCCCAACCTGAGTGCTCAAGAAAAGATAATATAGGACCACTCGCTCTAGCTTGACGAGTGCCTATATCCCCACGGTCCGTAGCATGATTCTCACTCCCTTCGTGAGTGCCAAACATCCCGTAGGTAAAACTGTAACAGGGAGCACTCTCTTTAGCTTGGAGAGCATCCAAAACGTCCGTAGGATTTTATAACAGGGATCACTCTCGCTAGTGTGGAGAGCATCCGAAACGTCCGTAGGCTTTTTGTGACAGGGATCACTCTCGCTTGAAGAGCATCCAAAACACCCGTAGGCTTTTTGTGACAGGGATCACTCTCGCTTGAAGAGCATTCGAAACACCTATAGGCTTTTTGTGACAAGGATCACTCTCGCTTGGGAAGCATCTGATACGCCCATAGGCTTTTATAACATTTCATGACATGACAATTGGTAAGGAGTTGTTCATTCTAGGGGGTCCACACGCACGCACACACACATAAAACCTATGATAGCAGTTGTTGTTGTTGTTGTTGATTCTAGGGGGTCCACACACACGAACGCACAGAGGAAACTATGGTGTCAGTTGTTGTTGTGCCCGGACTTCGTTGTCAAGTCCAGGCTGTCGTGGGGTGTCCCAGACGCTATCATTTCACGTCTAGTTCTCTTGTTTATTCTTTTTACAGTTTAAAGAAGACAATGGCCTAAACATGGCCGAAATTGCGCAAGTGAACACACTTGCCTGCGGTGGTGAGCGGTACGTCCGTCGAGAGCGTCTCGTCGAGTCGGAGCGTCGATAAGGGGTCGTTTGAAACGAGTCAAGTGACGGTGTCAGGTCACACTCATCATTAAACCTATTAGGGTTCATTTCTAGGTTAAATGTGGCTAACCTATCAGTCACATGTCAAGATGTCCATTCAGCCTATCCGACGATTCTATCCTATGTGCACAACCAATCAGTCCAATCGTCGCTCTATGGTTCCACATCATTTTAAAGGAGCAGAAAGTAAATTTAGTTATTTTAGTTGACGATTTCTAGTTAGGTTTTGATGACTTAATGTTTGGGTTGCTACGAGTGAGAGGGCTAACCTGGTGCGACGAACGCACACGAATCTGACGTCGAGTCTGGAAACAGTAGCGGTGCTCGAGTCCTCGACTACAGGTAGCGTAGTAAGGGTCGTCTCGGCTGTGGGTAGCACAACGAGATGTCACAGCAACGGGTATGGCGTCAGGTCGCTTCTGTTGCGAGTAGCGCAACGAAACATCACGGCGATGGCTACGACGTTGGGAAAAAACGTGCGAGATCAGCGACGTACGTGGACTCCTAGACGTACAGGGGCTGCCGGGGATTGGAGGAGGTAATAAGGGGGTCGCGCTCGCCTCCAGGATGGCTGGAGCAACTGCCAGTGGCGATTAATCGGGATGTTGTGTGGAGAAGAGGACAGATTTTCGTAGACCAGGCTGTTTTGTGTTCGCATCGGAATTGCCGCGACCTGAGGAGGTAGCAAAGGGGTGCAGTAGCTAGAGGGGGCTATGTGGAGTCAACAACAGTGAGGGGGGTCATCGGTGGCGGCCAGAATCCGACGGGCGTGGGTTTTCAGGCGGGCGTGGGTTTTCAGGCGACAACGACAGAATTCGTGGGTGTTTCAAGGGGTTTTGAGGGCTGTCGACAGTTTTCAGCGACAACGACAGATTTCGTGGGTGTTTCAAGGGGGTTTCAGGGTAATAGAGGAGAGAGGAAGGATGATGGGTTGTCGAGGAAGTATGGGAAGGCTGGAGGATGGCTGACGTTGGCCGGGGGCGGCCAGAAAAGGGGTTGCCGATAGGTCTAGGGCTGGGATGTCAAATTTTTCGGCCATAGGGGTTTCTTGGTGCTTTAATGGAGAGAGGGAAGAGAGAGGAGGGAGAAGAGAGAGAAAGGGAAGAGGGTGGTCGGAGGATGGCCGGAGGGAGGCTCTCGCCGGCGGCCAAGCTCCGGAGCATGAGCATATGGGGGCGGCGGCTGATGCAAACGTTAAACCTAGGGTGTGTGCGGTTGGGTTGTTTTAAGAAGTTGAGTTTGCTATAAAGGTATACAAAAGGGGTGTATAAAGGTGATGGGGGAGAGAGTGTGTGAGAGAGGGGGTGTGCAAAGAGGGAAAAACTAATGTGAGGGTAGCTCCAAGAATCATTCTTGATACGTAAGAATCCATGAGGTTAGGTTAATTTGAAATTCAAATTGGGTTAGGGCTAATCGGTCTTTGATGATAATAAGTGTGCTAGGCCAGGCAAACGGTGTCCGAAAATTATGAAAAAAGTATCGGGAGGACCGTGACGATGAGAGGATCGAGGATACGGGGTCCGGTCACGAGCTAAGCCTACAAAGAACGAAAATAAAAATAAAAACTAAGCGTTGAAGTCTAGAGGCTAAAACACCCCTTCATTCAAAGCTGATTTGTGGGAGAACGACCCGCGAAATGACGTTCACTAAAAATCCCACAAATAACTACAGTATTAAATCATGTAAGATATATCTAATATACATCTATCACTACTATAATACACCAATATATAGTTATTCAAATACACGCAGATACTTCATCTTATATACACATCACATACAATCCTATAAATATATTCAAGACGTGACACATATACCATAGTCGCAAACACCTATAGCTATGCACATACTTACCTGTGCATGGTGCACGCGCACACACGCTAATATACCATTCATACATACCACTCATACCACTATATACTTAACACATTCTACACACCTAGTTTAGCTAACAGATATACATTCAACCTGTAAAATATTAGTAAATAACTATACTACATGACCAACACCTATAACGATATAATGGTATAGCCACCCACAATCATATGCGTAGCACAACTAGACACAACTAATCCTATCACTATAAATACATCATCCATTACTATATTCATAGAATTACACGCAAACCACAGATATATGTAACAATATACTTAAAGTTTACCCACTCAAGCTTGAGTGAGACTCAGAACCCATATCAGAATGCTCTATATACATATCATGATATTTATACCTATACCAACACCACTCCAATATATATATACATCTACCAACTTAACCACATACATACCATAATAATATTACAAACATCAGCACGCGTATATATTCAAATACACTATTCCATATATGCATGCATCGTATAGCCACATACCTATAATATATATTCACACCAAATCAATTTACATATAACTAGTATACTAATACATATACTTATCCATACATAGTTAAGACGTACAATAATCGTGTATTCCTTATGTTATACACGCACACGCACAACATCCTGTAAAGGCAAGCATTACCAAACAGAATTATAATCCTATTACCGTATGTATATCACACATATTCTTATAGTAAGCACATATCTACTCAAGGCTAAGCATATACATATCTACGTACGAGCACATGCTCACACGTAATAACATATAGATCATATAATAGGCCTACACACTTAACTATAAGCACACCCATTATCATTACACTTAACATGCACATGACTTACTAGTATATTATGTCAAGCATTTACAAGTATCTTCAAACCACATACTTCACTAGTAGATATTCCAACACTAAATCTAATATACACAGACATCCCTAAAGTGGTATAGCTATCCACACATATATAAATACCATCATTCATACAACTTCATACATATATCACAAATAACACTGAGTATACATACATGACACGAGAGACAATCATTAATATCCTAAGTGTAGCACACTCATACAGGTCCACACACTCTACCTATATACATGTACCACGACGACATCACAAAAACCAATGGACCCACTACTAAACCAGAGTTGACACAGGCAACTACAAGCACCGATGTCTAAACAATAGAAAGGTAACCGAAACCAAAAGTGTAACGAAACAAGATCAGAAAGAATGTGTTTAGATAAGGCGAGGATAAGGGATAGCTGGTTGGGTGGAACCAAAATATTGTTCTAAATAATTAAATAGTTCAAAGAAGGATACGTGTAAAATATGGTATCATATATATATAGAACAATAATTAAATAGTTCAAAGAAGGATACGTGTAAAATATGGTATCATATATATATATATATATATATATATATATATATATATATATATATATATATATATATATATATATATATATACTTATAAAAATATGTAGAAATAACGAGCAGATGGTAAAATTTTACAATTCGGAAAAAGGTTAGACGAAGAAATAAAGAGTAGGATGAGGCAGTGATTGTTTTGCAAATGAAAATAGATTTATACAAAGATTTTTGAAGTATGAGCACGATGAACATAGAACTGATAAATAAAAGAAAATTGAAGTTCTATTTAGCTTAGAAAAAATATTCTAAAAGTACATACGGTAAATGGTTAAAATAAATTTCGTAGTGTAGAAAAAATGATATATTGAATTATTAAAATGGTAACAAGGTGTTAAAACTGAAATACGAAAGACACCGGTTAGAAAATGGTTACAAGATAGTAACTAAAAATTACGATCAAGAAGATTTCAAAATCCAAACCCAATCGAAAAATAAGAAATTTAAATATATAATAAGGGGTTTTCAAAGAAGTTAAACCGGGCGAAGAATTTAATAAGGAATTTCGAAAATACTTTTAGAGGAATCAGAATTTGCAATGGGGAATATTCGAAGAATTTACGATAATCGTCATGGAGCGATCACGTGAATCGAGGGCAAAGAATATGATCGCATGATGAATACGCCTAGGATATGATTCATGAAAAGCTACGATGGAATTCTACGGCCGATAACACAGAAGTGTAATGATTAGGAAGATGCTAGAAATCAGGGGTTCTAATTATCGGGCCGTCTAAAGATCAGGAGAACTCAACACTAAGACTTCCTAATGAACTAGACTATAATAGCGATCTCAGGAAAGGGTCCTAAAAGAATCAAGATTACGTTCTGCTGGGCCCGAAGTTGATGGACCCGAGCGAATGACTAAAAGAAGGACTCTAGAAATCTAACATGGCCAGCATCGGGTGAGAAGCTACTAGGGTATCCTAAGACGAGTATGACTAAATCTTAACCAAGGTGCCTGACTATCAAACCCAGACGTCTACCTAAGTCTTACTACCATCCTATTGGCAAGGATAACATAATTAGACTTGTACCGAATATTAAATGAATGCGGTATCTTATTGTTCCGAACTTTTTACATGACCTGCATGGGCCACCACTAGAACCTGTCAGGCCCCGCTTCCCAAAACGACGGAAGCGAGACGTGACTAAGGTCCGCATGGGCCGGGGCTGAGAAGCCCAAAAACCAATAAGCGTCTGTGAGGAACACCAAAGATAGAAACAGGTCCTTGCATATATAAAATTCGGAACAACAGAAAGTACTGAAAGAAAGTTGCATTCATTTTATTCCATAAGGATATCTAGAAGTACAAGAGTTTAAAAGGAAATAAAGCCTAGCATGGCTACAACTGCAGAAAAGGAAACTAAGGTGCTACGCACCCAACCTAAAACAGAAAGTAAAGAGTGCTACACACCCAAACTACGAACAACGGAAACTCTAAGGTCAGCAACTGAGGAACCCCTAAGATGAGTCCTCAATCGGGTCGTACTCCTGATCAGCGACGTACTCCTACTCCAAGCCCTCCGGTACTGACTCCTGGTCTACTAACCCTGTCTCGGTACCTGACGTATAAACACCAAGAGAAAGTGGTTGTACGTCAGGCATAGTCTGCAAGTGAACGTGAGAAGACTCCACTGCAAGCTGTATAACAATTTAAGGTTGACATTTTAAAGGTTGTTTACATGATGATGATGCAGCAGCATGACATATATGTATATGTGCAAGAAAGTAAAGACAACGCTGAAAAGTAAACGTGATAGGCAATAGCTGTAGCATGTGCTACTAGCTGCAAGACAAGACAAGACAAGACAAGACAAGAAGTACCGTGTGTGTCACGAAGGGTTCACGCCTTACGGTAGAGGGGGATCAAACCCTCTAAACCGTGCGAACGCTCAACCCTACCCCAACCCGAGTGCTCAAGACAAGACAATATAGGACCACTCGCTCTAGCTTGACGAGTGCCTCTATCTCCACAGTTCCTAGTGTGACTCTCACTCCTTTGGTGAGCGCCGAACATCCTGTAGGTGAAACTGTAACAGGGATCACTTTCTCTAGCTTGGAGAGCATCCGAAACGCCAGTAGGCTTTTATAACAGGGATCAATCTCTTTAGTGTGGAGAGCATCCGAAACGCCCGTAGGATTTTTGTGACAGGGATCACTCTCGCTTGGAGAGCATCCAAAAAGCCCATAGGCTTTTTGTGACAGGGATCATTATGGCTTGGGGAGCATTCGAAACGTCCGTAGGCTTTTATAACATTTCATGACATGACAATTGGTAAGGAGTTGTTCATTCTAGGGGGTCCACATGCACACACACATAGATAAAACCTATGGTAGCAGTTGTTGTTGATTCTAGGGGGTCCACACATGAACACACAGAGGAAACCTATGGTGTCAATTGTTGTTGTGCCCGGACTTCGTCGTCAAGTCCAGGTTGTCGTGGGGGTGTCCCAGACGCTATCATTTGACGTCTAGTTCTCTTGTTTATTCTTTTTACAGTTTAAAGAAAACAATGGCCTAAACATGGCCGAAACTATGCAAGTGAACACACTTGCCTGCGGTGGTCAGCGGTACATCTGTCGGGAGCGTATCATCGAGTCAGTGCGTCGATAAGGGGTCGTCTGAAACGAGTCAAGTGACGGTGTCAGGTCATGCTCATCATTAAACCTATTAGGGTTCATTTCTAGGTTAAACGTGGCTACCCTATCAATCACATGTTAAGATGTCCGTTCAGCCTATCCGACGATTCTATCCTATGTGCACAGCCAATCAGTCCGATCGTCGATCTACGGTTCCACATCATTTTAAAGGAGCAGAAAGTAAATTTAGTTACTTTAGTTGACGATTTTTAGTTAGGTTTTGATGACTTAATGCTTGGGTTGCTACGAGTGAGAGGGCTAACCTGGTGCGACGAATGCGCACGAATCAGACGTCGAGTCTTGAAACGGTAGCGGTGTTCATGTTCTCGACTACAGGTAGTGCAGTAAGGGTTGTCTCGGCTGTGGGTAGGCAGCGAGATGTCACGACAACGGGTACGACATCAGGTCCCTTCGGTTATAAGTAACGCAATGAAACGTCACGGCAGTGGCTATGACTCGAGGAAAAACGTGCGAGATCAGCGACGTACATGGACTCCTAGACATACGGGGCTGCTAGGGATTGGAGGAGGTGATAGGGGGTCGTGCTCGCCTGCAGGATGGCCAAAGCAACTGCCAGCGGCGATGAACCGGGCTGTTATGCGAAGAAGAGGACAGATTTGCGTAGACCGGGTTGTTTTGTGTTCGCTGTGGAATTACCGCGACCTGAGGAGGTAGCAAAGGGGTGCATTAGCTAGAGGGGGCTGTGAAGAGTCAACGACAGTGAGGGGGGTTGTCGGCGGTGGCCGAAATCTGGCGGGCATGGGGTTTCAGGCGAGCCGGGCTGTCGACAGTTTTCAACGTCAACGACAGAATTCGTGGGTGTTTCAAGGGGTTTTGAGGGTTACAGAGGAGAGAGGAAGGATGATGGGTTGTTGAGGAAGTAGGGGAAGGCCAGAGGACGGTCGACGATGGCCGGGGGCGGCTGGAGCAGGAGTGCCTGGCGGGTCTAGGGTTGGGCTGCTAAAATTTTCGGCCATGGGGGTTTCTTGGTGCTTTAATGAAGAGAGGGAAGAGAGAGGAGGGAGATAAGGGAGGGAAGAGAGAGGAGGGAGATAAGGGAGGGAAGAGAGAGAAAGGGAAGAGGGTGGTCGGAGGATGGCCGGAGGGAGGCTCTCGCCAGCGGCCAAGCTCCAGAGCATGAGCAAATGAGGGCGACGGCTGATGCAAACGTTAAACCTATGGTGTGTGCGGTTGGGTTGTTTTAAGAAGTTGAGTTTGCTATATAGGTATACAAAAGTGGTGTATAAAGGTGATGGGGGAGAGAGTGTGTGAGAGAGGGGGTGTGCAAAGAGGGGAAAACTAATGTGAGGGTAGCTCCAAGAATCATTCTTGATACGTAAGAATCCATGAGGTTATGTTAATTTGAAATTCAAATTGGGTTAGGGCTAATCGGGATTTGAAGATAATTAGTGTGCTAGGCCAAGCAAGCGGTGTCCGAAAATTATGAAAAAAATATCGAGATGACCATGACGATGAGAGAATCGAGGATAAGGGGTCCAGTCATGAGCTAAGCCTACCGAGAACGAAAATAAAAACAAAAACTAAGCGTTGAAGTCTAGAGGCTAAAACACCCGTTCATTCAAAGCTGATTTGTGGGCGAACGACCCGCGACATGACTTTCACTAAGAATCTCACAAATAACTACCCTTCCATACGGTCACAACGACATATAACATCACGTATTACAGATATAAAAAGGGCAAAGAAAAATACACGTACAAAAGAGGAAAGTACGTGCGAAAAATGAACGGTCAGAAAACGGCCGTTACAGACCCGACGAGCTCTTGTCGCCGTGGAGTTGAATGAGGGAGGGAGAGATAGATACTGTGTGTGGGTGTTTGAGAGAGGGAGAGAATGGAGAGGTTTCAAACTCTTGTAAAGAGAAGAGAGAGATTGAAACGTGGAGAGAAAGTATGTGTTCGGAGGTGGGTTTAGAGTTTGGCCTGGGGCTTGGGTTTAGAACAAGAGGTAGGGTTCGGGGAAGATGGGTTCAGTGAGCATGAGTGAGGGAGAGAGTTGGGGGGGGGGGTGTTTACATTTAATATTTAGTCAACTATTAATTAGGTTAGGTGTTAGGTGTTTACTAAGGGTGAGAATAAGGAACACATAGGTTTGCTAAGAGGGTTACGTAAGTGATTAGATTAGGTAATTAGGGGGGTTAATTAGAATAATTAGAAAGGTAATTAGTAATAAGTATAACGTAATTAGCAAAACGTAGCTAAATAGAAATTACGATTTTGCCCCTGAAATTAAACGTGTCCGAAAAATTACGAAAACATAGCCACGGGTTCGTATTGTCACGAGGATCGCGAATACGAAGTCCTTTTTGGTGTTTGAGCTACGGAGATACTAGTTTTAGGCCAAAACATTTAGGAAGCGGGTTTGCGGGTTCTCTATTGATTTGACTTTAGAAAATTACGAAATTAAAATGGAGAGCCCTAAATGATCATAGAATGATACTATAGAAGTTTAAAAACGTTTTGATGATGTTTGTATAAAAAAAATTAATTCATTAAGCCAAAACAGTAATAACTGAAAATGAATTTTTATCAGATTATTTAGAGGTATTTGATGAAATCCGAACCTACTGAAATACTCCTTAACTAGTCTACTGCTTCAAAATATTTTTATAATAAATTTTTGAAATCATTTAAAACTTCTGATCAACCATTATAAAATACCTTTTAAAAACAAAAATACTTTAAATACGTCCTTAAATGTACTGAAAAATACGGGTCGTTACATTCACCAAGCTGTATGTGACCAGAGCTGAAGTTCTTGTAATGCCCTGATAGCTACTACACAAGTACTAGAGGGGGGTGAATAGTGCTTTAAAATAATCAAGAGTATAATTCCTAATTATTGTGCAAACTCAACCAATAATGCGGAATGAAAATTGACAAACAAGAATTAAGCAATGCAAACAAACGATGTAACGGGTTCGGATCCACCCAAGTCTCCCCGACTGGTTCCCAGTGATCCTACGTCCCAAACACCCGGATCCCCTCTGGCTACTTGAGTTAGAATCCTCTAACCCAAGTTTTGCACTATGAAATTCTTGTAGAAAACCTCTACAAGATCAAATCATACACAAAACGAAATATGACTCTCACAAACCGGGATCACAAACTTCTCTCACAAACCGAGAGAAAAACTTGCAATATCAAAGTAAATGAAACAATAAACACTTACCAACAAAATCCTATGCCTTGAGTAAACTTACTGATTTTAGGGCAAAGAAGATGTTGAAGGAGAGAATGTCACCAAACCCTAGCTCCACCAAGATGAACAGTGATCGAAGGCTAGGATGGAGTTGGTGACTTTGAATCAAGCTCTTGGCTTGAGTAGCTCACAATGAAGAGAATCACTCTTGAGGAAATTAGGGCTCAAGGAGTTTGGAGAGATTCTTGTGAGAAATGAGGAAGCTTGAAATGAGAATTGAATGCTTCTCTTTGAATCTCTAGATCACAATAAATGTCAGCCTTGAATGCTAGGATAAAGCATCTCAAGTATATATAGGATAGAGAGAAGAGAGAAGGAAAATTCGTAGCATTTAATGCCCCAACGGCTCTATTCTGAAGTAGTCTAATCGGTCTAAGAAGGATCACTGACCGATTAGTTTTGCAACTAGTCGGTCGGTGATTCTTCTTGGACCGACTAAAAGGTTAACATCCAAGATTAGATAATTCAGGAGGTAGAATTAGTCGGTCTAAGAAGATTTGCCAACCGACTAGTTTGACAACTAGTCGGTCGTTGAGTGTTCTTTGACCGACTAAGTGTTGAAAATCAATAGGCTGAATACAAGGAGAACTAGTCGGTCTAAGAACAAATTCCAACCGACTAGTTTCACAACTAGTCGGTCGATGGATGTTCTTGGACCGACTAACTAGTCAACAGTAGCTAGGCTGAAAGAATGAAGGCAAAACTAGTCGGTCAAACTAGTTGGTTGGGAATCCTTCTTGGACCGACTAATTGGTCAACAGTGCCTAGGCTGAATTGAGCAAGGAAATCTGGTCGGTTCAAGAAGGATTCTTAACCGACTAGATGACAATCTAGTCGGTTGGTTCTCCTTCTTGAACCAACTAAGATGCACTAGAAGCCGAGAAATGAAGCGTAAAGCTTCGGAAAAGTTTCTATGGGCTTCTAAGATAATCCTAGCTCTAAGATATGAGCGTTATGAAGATTATAATGTAAGTCCTACTCAAGGCTTAACATTCTACGAAAAGAAGCTAGAAGACTATAAATTAAACTTGACAAACCGTCTTCAAAGCTTCAATCCGAATCTCTTGACTTCAATAATGCTCCTTAAGCTTCAACGAAGCTTCAGGCACACGATCACACGCTTTGAGAAGTCTTGAGATGTCGCTTTTGATGTACGTAGAATTTTGGCGACGATCTCTATAACTGCGCTCACAAAGAGTTAGTTCACGATATTTATGTTTGTTCATCATCAAAACCAAATCCGGGGAATCAATACTCAACATTCTCCCCCTTTTTGGTAATGACAAACCAACATAAATAATAATCAATAATAATGAGTCAAATGAAATTTACTTACTCCCCCTGCATTGATGACACATTAATTCCGTATTAAATAATAATCATACGCATCAAGCAGACGAGAAAAGTATAAAATATGAACCCAATTATTGAAATTTAGGATCTAAATCCATTTTTATATCTTAACTCCCCCTGAATCTAACATATCAAATTAGATTCACGGTAAATTGCTTTAAATTATCATTTAGCACATCGTCATTATTAATTCTCTCCCCCTTTGGCATTAGCAAAAAGAGCGGGAGGAAATCAACGACAACAACAATGGCTACAAATAAAAGCACGAGAGTCGAAGAATACGACCACGGTCCAAATGACACCAATGTAAAATAACGAAGAAAATCAAAGCGTGCCAACGAGACCATAGTCGAAAATCGAAAAAATGAAATCATCAAAACTCAAATCAATTTCACGTATTGAGTTATGGAACATTGTAACGACCACTTTTCGTTGTACGATGTTCGTGCATGTGCTTTTGACCGTGCACGTGTTTATTTTAGACTTCAATTGTTTGTGAACACTTTCGTGTGATATGCTGTTGTGAACGTCTCTGAGAGTATTAAATAGTGGCACTATTTTGGAACGACGTTTCTCGAGTCGTTTTCCCACAATTTAATCTTATTCGATGAGACGTGGCGATTTTCACTTTTGACGGGAGACGTTTCTATTTTTAGTTTCATCATCCGACGTCGAAGTTGTGATTCGTCTTCTCTGTCTTCTTTCTCTCGTCGTCTCGGTCACCCCAGTATTTATCTTACAATTTTTGGACTCCGTTTAACACACTTTCACTATTTTTCCCAATTTATTGCTTTTAACCCTAAGTTTTATATGATTTTAAACCTTCTAATTAGTATTTCCTATAGTACTAATCACTTCCTAAATTGGAACCTAGCCACATGATTTTTCTCCTTGGCCGCACACGACGTTCACACACGCACACATCACATTTTGGGTGAGGCTAAATTGAATGTACATACTTTATAATAATAATAAGAGAAGCTTGGGCTTTTCCTTATAACAATCATATAACAATTTCTTAATAAACCAACCCTATTACTAATAAAGCCCACCCACAATCAGCCCTAGCCACGTTCGAGCCCACTACCCATGTCACGCATCAGCCCCTGTCTTTTAAATACTAACCTAGGGTTGATATCGTTCACAGCATCTGAGAAACCGCCGCCGCCTATACAAACTCTCACGCAAACAACCCAAGCGCGGCCTTCTTCCTCGTTCCCCCACACCTATACTCATCACCGGACCTCCCTCATCTTCCCTGACCTCCCACGTCACCGTGAGCCTCGCCGGAATCCGCCACAGGCCCCCCCGCAGCCGCTGCTTGCTGCAGCACTCGAACGGCGACGCCTACACCCTGCCACGGCGACGCCAGGCTCTACCCACGCGAAGAGGCCCTCGCCTACCCCATTGCCAGCCTCGCACGCCGGAGGCAGACCCCCGCGGCCACCCCGGTCTCCTGTCGCGCCTCCTTGCGCCGTTGACAGCCCGACCAGAGCCCGAGCGACTACACGACGACGGTTTCCGCTGCCTGCAAGTTCTCCCGGCACCCCTCCAACTTCCGACGACCGTAGCTCCCTCCGGCGCTGTCGCCTGCCTCCCACCGAACCCCGCGCCGTTGTGCGGCCCACTGTTGCAACGGCGCCGCCTCAGCGCTGCAGCGGCACCGCCAAGTACCGTGGCCCCTCCAACGTCTTCCCCTGCCCATCTTCGATCCGCCACGGCAGCTCGCAGTAACGTCGCCCCGACCAGCTGCGACGCCCTAGCCCGCCATCGCAAACTCCGGCCCCCACCGGTGAGCTAGCCGCCGATAACCCCCACCGCGCCCACGTGCGTGTAGTGGCAACACTCGAGCGAACGTGGAAGGTCGGTGTACTTTTATTATGTAGGTTATAATTATAACATGTGCACTCTGTGAGTTATAATAACATGTTATTTTCCTTTTAAATAAGTATAGGCTTGTGTTAGGTCACCCTTGCAGTATTATATAACTTGTACTAACTTGCTGTCGCATTTAATGTTTCATGTGCTACATTATACTAGCAATGGGATAAACAGTAAATTATAAGCTATAAATTAATGTTATTTATTAATTAATCACTTTTAGCTTAACAATGTAAATTAGTTATCGCAGATGTGTTACGTTTTCCTTCGCGATCGTTATCGTTTCCGAATCGGCGCCGTTGCCCGGCACGATACCGGAATCCAACCCCCGGCGTCGCTACCCGACGTCAGAGTAGCTCTCGCGTCGTGTTGAGGTTGGTGTGATGATTGGTGTTTGGGCACGTAGGCAGAACTGGACTCCTTGATCTTGTGACTATCAGCACATCTCTTTTCAGGCAAGTGAAACTTGCCAACTTTTGTGTAGGGCCATGTTTTTAGGCCACTTCCCTGTTTTCAGCGTAAAAGAGACTAGTCAGTGAAATGATAGCTGGCTAGACGCCTACTTGATCTAGTTTGACAATGAAACTAGATCCGTCACCTAATTTATCTAGCTTGACAATGAAGCTAGATCCAACTCTTTAAACTTGTTGTTCATGCATACTAAACTGTCACGTTTACTTTCATTATCTGTACGCACTTTTAACTGCCATGCATTGCATCTTACATGTCATCCAAATTGATTGTTGCATCGTAGCACACGCTACAAAATACTTGTACACTCCGTGTTTCCGTGTTTACGGCTAGGTGCACCCCTATGCCATACTTGTTAAAAACACTTCCTGGCTCGTGATCCAGAAGCGAGCATTCCCGTTCGGGGGTAAGGCCCTGGCTCGATACACGTGGAGGGGTAGGGTTGAGCGACCAATCAACTTAGGAGTTGGCCCGATCAGCCACTCTAGCTGTAAGGCGTGAACTCTGTGCACGAGGTGCTTACTTTACTTGTCTTGTACTTGTCTTGTGAATGATTCATGTAATACTTGTCATCCATGCCATGTTTAAATGCCATGCTCGTACTTTACTTTACGTTACTTTACCTTACCTGTTGCACTCATTACTTTAACTGCCATGTCATTGCATTATGTTAGGACTGCTAGGTTGCTTTACTTTTACCTACCTTCAGTTTCCTTGCACAAGTCTCTTGTAGACTTGCTGACATGTGCCCCTTGCTCTTTTGGGTGTCACATGTTAGACCCTGAGCCAGAGACCGTTGCTGAGTACGTGATGTGTTGCTGACACTGAGCCTGAGTCCATGATTGCCTAGGAGGAGTTTTGTGGACATTAGTGATCTTTCTTGGTGACTTTGCTGAGCTTTCTTTGTTTTAGGTTTGTTGTTAGTTGTCGGTGCGAGGCACCTTTGTTTTGTACGTTGTACTTTTGTTGGCCATGTTTGGGCCGTTAGACTCTCTTTTCTTTCTAGCCTGGTGGCTTTCCTGTGATGTTGAAACTTATTTATGGATATTCTGAGATATCTCTTTGTCTCATTTCATTATTATTATCTTTGTTTCGTTTGCGTTGCAAGGACCTGCAGTTTTAAATTTGATTGACGCTTATCGGACTTGCAGCTTTGCAGCTTCAAGTCTGAGCGGACCTTCTCACGCTTCGCCTCCATATTTTTGGGAAGCGGGGCGTGACAAACATACTCTCCAATATCAACATTCTTAGTGAATTTAGTGCATGGAAAACAATTCTATGTTTTCATAGAAACAATTCTATTTAATCAATATAATCGTCGAGCGACGAAATCAACATCAAAGACAAAAAGAAATATAATGTGCACACTGAAGTAAATGGCAACACGATATATATATACTAGCAAATAACCCGTGCACACGTGCACGTGGGCTGGAAAAAAATGGTCGGGAAGGGGGGAAGAATAAAAAGTGTGGATGGGTGTGTGGGAGGGTTCAGGGGCAAAAATGCAAAACCCGGGGTTGTATGTGCAAAATTCCCCACCTCTTCTCTTATATCTCAAAATCTCATCACAAAATTCCTCACCTCTTCTCTTATCTCTCAAAATCTCATCACTTATCCAATTTCTCTTGTCCAAATTCTCTTATCTAATTTCTCTTGTCCAATTTCTCTTATCCAATTTATCTCGATAACATCCCTATTTTATAGAATATATATATATATATATATATATATATATATATATATATATATATATATATATATATATATATATATATATATATATATATATATATATATATATATATAGCGGCGATTCCGGAGTGGGGGCGGGCCTGGCGGCGGCTAACCCAAGACATGGAGCAGCGACGCTTAAAGGCAATGACGGTAAGCTATGCAAGGCTGGGGAGGACAACGGTGGACCATCAAAGACAGATTCGATCTTGGACAGCGGCTGGCAGCAGGTAAAATACAAGAAAAAAAACAAGGTGGGCTTCAAATCTGTGGGGTTTCGAGGCAATCGGGGACATAGAGATGTCAATTGGTCCTCGCGAGAAGTATCGGCCAGGGTATTTCATCGGAACTCTAGATCTGGTAGTAGATCTAGGGTTGCTGAGCATCACCCATCTTCTAGCTTGGAGAAAAAGCCGGTTAGGCCAAATCCCTCCTTCAGTATCATCCCCTCGGGGTGCAAACTCTCTTGGTCGGACATCTGCTCTACTCGTAGGAAGTATGCAGATCCATTGGCGATGAACTTCGTCCCTCCCACCATTTGCGAGGAGGGGATTCTGACAGCAAGGGTATCTGATTCTATGCTATCTGAAGGTGCCTCTCGATGGGAGAATACTCTTGTTGGCTATGTACTGGGTGAGGTGCCTTATTTTGGTCAAATCAAATCTTGGACAGAGCGGCTATGGAGAATCAAAGGAGGTCTTCGTATCTTCTCAAGGGATAATGGTTACTTTTATTTTAAGTTTGAGAATCCTAGGGATCGTGATTCTATTCTCCATGGGGGACCCTGTCTTTTCGATGGACGCCTAGTCGTGCTTCACAACTGGACTCCTACCATCCAACACAATCGTGACATCCTTACATCGGTCCCAGTTTGGATACAGTTACATAATCTTCCCCTGTCCATGTGGACTATGGGCATTTTGAATTGCATTGCTAGCGTAATTGGGACACCAATTTGCCTAGACAAAGCTACTGCAAATCTCGACAGAATCACATATGCCAGATGCCTAGTGGAGGTCAATTCTAAGGATAAGCTAAAGAGAGAGGTTCCTGTCGAGCTTGATGATCATTCCACTATAACTATTGAGGTGAAATATGAAGGGGAGCCCCCTAGATGTGATGCTTGTGCTTGTTTCAGTCACTGGGATATGCAATGCCCAATGGGGCTAGCTGATGCAAATCAAGCCAGTCAACACACTACCCCTGTGCAACAATCGGAGGCTACCCAATCTACAGACAAGCAACATCAAACGATATATGGCTCTAGCAAGATTAGTAATCCCGCAACTCCAACTAGTATCGAGGTTGGAGAATGCAGCTCTCCTGCTGTAGAAGGGGATGGAGCACCTGTTAGCAGATGTACTAGAGATTTGATCCTCAGGGATTTCCAAAATTTTATGAAGAAAATTATTCAAGCATCACAAGTGATGAGAATATTTCAAGACAATCTCAAGGTAACAGGAGCTGAGACCCCTTTGGCTGATACTCGGAACAATCAGGCAATGGGCCCTGATGCTTGTGTCGAAACACAATCTGTGGATTCCGATGGAGGCCCTAGCGCCCAAATTGATCCCCCAGAGCACCCAACTATTGAGAACCCTTACTGGCAAATGTTGCATCAAGATTTTAGGAAAGATATGGATATCTCCAAAACCCCTAGGACCAAACTTGCTCCAGTCTCTCCATCCACTGTACGCCGAAGTGCTAGATTTGCTCCACCAGTGGCGCCATCAACCCCTCTGTTGTAATGTCTGTCTTCTTCTGGAATACTCGAGGGCTTAATAATTCAGCCCGGCGTTCAAATCTGAAATTGTGTCTTCGTAAGTATTCTCCTTCAATTGTGTGCCTCCTGGAAACTAAAGTTGATTCATGTAATGCCAGTCGTATAGCCAGTTCCTTTCCTTCAGATTGGGGCAGTGTAGATAACAGGGTCCATCATAAAGGAGGTGAGGATAGTTATCCTCTTTGATTCTAATGTTTGGAACATCAACCCAATTGCTTCATCAGACCAGCACATTACGGCCATATTCACTAACAAGGCGGGATTGGTCATAGGGTTATCAGCTGTATATGGACTCAATCTTGCATCTTCAAGGAATACTCTTTATAATGATCTTGTGGCGGACTCTACTTTGGTTAATATGTTGCCTTGGATTGTCGGTGGTGATTTCAACTGTGTTCGTAGTTCGGTAGAGAAGTTAGGTGGGCGCCCTGTTGATGCAAAGGCAATAGATGAGTTCAATTCTTGTAATGGGACTTGTGGGCTAACTGATCTTAAAAGCTCGTGTGGCGGCTTCAGTTGGAACAATAAGCGAACTGGGGGAGCGCATATTGTAGCGCGATTGGATCGGATTTTGTGCAATACTATTTGGTTCGGCCAACTTACTTCCTCCTTCTATGAATATCTCACTGCGGACACTAGTGATCATCGGCCCATGCTAGTTCGTCTCCTGGCAAAGGTTAGCTCTCCTCCTAAACCATTCAAGTATTTCAACTCCTGGGCCTCTCTTCCTGGGTATAAGGAGTTTGTATCAACTTCTTGGGGCCGGCCAACTGGTAGTATGACTCTACATCATCTTCATCTCAAATTAAAATCCTTTAAATATGATCTTAAGGCTTGGGCTGCGGGAGTTGCTAAAAATCGGAGTGTCCACTTGTGCCGCAGGGAGCTCCAGGCAATTCAATCTGACGTGAGATTGAAATCAGATATTTCTGTGCAGAGACAGGAACTCTTAGCCACCCAAAATCTCATGAAAGCCTTGAATGTTGAAGAGGAGGATCTTCGACAAAAAAGTCGACAGAGCTGGTTGACTTTGGGCGACAAGAATTCTAAGTTTTTCTACGCGTCTCTGAAGTCCAGATAATGTTATAATAGCTTACATCATCTTATTAAACATGACGGGGACCGATTGATTAATTATGAATCTATTCGTGCGGAAGCACCTATATTTTACCAAGGCTTATTCAACCAAGAAGATTATTGGAATGTCTTCCAAGATCTCATTCCGAACCGTAAATTATCTGTGGACGCTGCTATCTGGATGGATAGGCCGGTTTCACAAGATGAAATCAAGCAAGCTGTGTTTCAAATTGGCCCAGACAAAGCGCCAGGCCCAGATGGATGGAATGCACAATTTTTTCAACACAATTGGGATATTATTAGGCCTGATGTTATTTCGGGTATCTCATCTTTCTTCAGCTCGGGTAAGCTTCCCACTAGTGTTAATCATGCTTTTCTCACACGCATCCCAAAAAATGCAAAAGCTTCGTGCCTAGGGGATTACAGGCCGATCGCTTGTTGCAATGTGCTATACAAAATTATTAGTAAAACTCTTTGTAATAGGCTAAAGCATGTTATAGCTGAGCTGATCTCTCCAAACCAGGCTGCTTTTTTGAAAGATAGACTGTTGGCAGATTACACCCTCCTTGCTCATGAGCAAATCCGAGACTTCAGTAACCCAATGGGGGCCAGAACATGTCTCAAGCTGGATCTTCGTAAGGCCTTCGATAGTGTGAACATGGAATTTATTTTCTTCATTCTGCATCAGATGGGATTCAGGCTTAAATTCATTAATTGGATAGCTGAATGTATTACTACCCCTATGTTCTCTGTATTGGTCGAGGGTTCCCCTGAAGGGTACTTTAGCTCCAATAGAGGTTTGAGGCAAGGTGACCCACTATCGCCGTACTTGTTCGTCCTAGTTATGGAATCCTTTTCCCTCCTTATGGCAATTACTGAGACTACTGGTTCTATACATCCTTCCGAAGATCTGGCTCTATATCCCATTTACTTTTTGCAGACGATCTTTTGGTATTTTGCCGGGCTAACTCTCATTCGCTTAATGGGCTCAAGGCTCTTTTGGAGAGTTTTTATTGTCTCTCTGGGCTTCAGATAAATTGGGGGAAAGTTCGGCCATCTTCAGCAAGGGGGTACGTAATGCGAGAGAATTATCTGAAATTCTGGGTGTCAAATGGGTATCTTCTTTCTCCACTTACTTGGGCCTTCCCCTTTCTTCTAATTATCCTAAAGCATCCTTATTTGCTAGACTGGTTGATAAGTGTAAAAGTAGGATTCTTGGTTGGTCTTCCATGCTCTTATCTATTGCTAGGAAAATTGAGCTCGTCCGCTCAGTTATCTATGGGATGGTGGCTTTCTGGATGCAAGCCTATGGCTTTCCCCCTTCTGTTGTTTGAACTATTAATTCAGCTTGCCGGAAGTTCATTTAGGGTAAGCTTAGTAACTGGTCATGGAAGGATGTTTGCACACCTAAGCTGGAGGGCAGAGTGGGACTGAGGAGCCTTTCCGATTTGAACCAGGTTTCTGGAGTCCGTCTCACTTGGAGATTACTTTCTAATAATGGTATGTGGGCACACTATATGGGAACTCGATATGGGGCTGTTAATTATGGTTTGTATTTTGCAAAACCAAGTCCGATTCAATCTGGGACCTGGAAATTCATTCTACGTTGTAGGAATATTTCTCAACATCTCATTAGACGTACTATTAAAGATGGAATGTCCACCTCTCTATGGTTTGATAACTGGCATTCATAAGGGCCCTTGCACCTTATACATGAGCCAACTCCTGGTACTGAACATGCTCGGCTGGGAGACTTTTGGGACGGGTCTTCCTGGCTGAATACTCCGGCTATCAATCATATCAGGCCGCTTCTAAATGGTATTACTCTGGTTGAGGGAAGCGATGAATGGACCTGGTGTGTAGGGCCTCATTTCACATTCCGGCGTGCCTGGGAGGTAGCCCAAAATCCTGGCACCCCTTTCCCCTATGCCGAGATTGTTTGGTGCTCTCATCAGGCGCCGAAAATGGGTATCGCTTTGCTACGTGCTATACTCGGGAAATTACCAACTAAGGACCATCTTCATAAGCGGGGGATTATTGCCGGCAACACTTGTGATCTGTGTTCGGATAGTGTGGAGGAAAGTATTGGACACTTATATTTTGATTGTGGCTACTCTCGTTCATACTCGCCAGAAGTCTACTCAAGTTGGGATACACAAGTATTATTCCGAGTTCTCTCACAGGAGTGTGTGATCTATTCCTCTCCAGATATAAGAAGAAGTGTCCATTGGGTGTGCTGGCCAAAATTTCGCTTTCATGCATGGTGTGGCACATTTGGAAAGAGCGCAATAGACGTATTTTTGAGAAGATTACTACTTCCAAAACATCGCTATTTGGCGATATAGAGTCAGACATCAAAATATTGCTATGCAACTTGGATCTTAAAGAGATCACGGATTAAGAGCCTTTTGCAAATTGGGGACTGCTATTTGAGTGAATTTGAGCTCTTGTGGTGTACATTTAGGTCAAGTTCTGATACCTGATAGTAGCTTGTAGAGGGTGACGACGCTAGTGCCCTCTCCCCTCTCATTTTATTATCAGTATTAGTAACTTGCTTTGTGAATTTGTATATTTACTACTTTTATCTCAATAAAGATTATCTTTGCTTGTATATATATATATATATATATATATATATATATATATATATATATATATATATATATATATATATATATATATATAACATGATACATCAAAAGGTATACATCCGCCAACACATATACAAACGATCATCAGATCGGTGCACAACATACAACATACAACATACATCAAAATGTATCACCCAAACATCCAAAAATACATCAAAAATACATAACCACCCAACTATCCTACCCCACTCTCTCACGACAGAATAAATCATCCAAGTGCACATGGGAGAGTCCTCCAACGCAAGATCAAGAGGCGGAGGGAGGATCAGTAGCAGCAGTAAGCTGTGCAGACAGGTAGTGGTCTCTGGAACGACCGGAGTGGTAGAAGTCTCGGGAACGACTCGAGTAGTAGAAGTCTCGAGAACGACTGGAGTGTCCACCGAAGGGAGGGTGGCAGCAGGAGTGCTCTTGGGAGCACCAGCAGAAGAAGTTTCAACAGAAGTACCCTCGGGGGCACGAACAGGAGAATCAACAAGCTCCTCAAGATCAGCATCGTCCATGTCCTCCTCGTCAGAAACTGTAGGAGGAACCTCAATGCCCAAGTGATGACAGATGCGAGCAAGCATATCCTCACAACGAGCAATGCGAGCCTCCTGATGGCTCTGAGAAGCAGAAGAGTCAGGGCGTGAAGGCGGAGGAGGAGCTGAAGGGGTAGCCCTCTGAACGTGACGCAAGGCCACAAGAGACTTCTTGACGGCAGTCGCGTTCAGGGGAGGACCCAATGGACGTTGATCATCGGGAGGGAGAGGAACGCCAAAGTGATGAAATACTAGAGTCAACAGGCAAGGATATGGAATATGAGCTGACTTTGTGGACTTCCTTATGCACTCAAAGGAATCCATCTTGTCAAGGATAATCTAGGCCCAATTTATCTCGCTCCCCATAAAAAGAGCATAGATAAGCTTGAGAAATGGCTGAGAGGGCAAGCTAGAGGAGCCATACTTTGGTAGAAGACACGACTTCAGAATGAGATTTAGGACCCATGCATTAGGCTTAAATTATTTCGATGGAACGCCAATCATGGCGGGAGGGATGACATGGAACATCTCAGCAAGCATGGTCTGGTCAAGATCATGGATATTATCCAGGGAGATATCAGAAGGGAGCAGGCCAGAGGAGGAGACACCAATCAACTGCCCTAAGATCTCTGCCATGAGAACAATAGGTGTCCCCAAGACAGTGGTCTCAATGCAGTGGGTGTCATCATACTCACCCCGTACTCGATTGGCATCGAACAATTTGACGAGTCTGGGATAGGGATGATGATTCGCCTTGGGATCATGGCGAAGATAATCTAGAAGGCCGCTGTAGGAGAGGAGATCTGCGAGATGAGGAGAGTCAGAAAACTGAACAAAATGCTCCAGAATCAACGGACAGTGCTCGATACGGTTGTAGGCCGCAAGACACAACGGGTTATCGCGACACAACGAGATATCGACACCACCCAAAGGCATGGGAGCCTTCCCCTTAGAAGGACGAGAGGAAGATCGAGGAGGAGGAGTAGGAGCCTTCTCGGTAGGCTCAGTCTCCGGGATATACTCTTCGTCTGAGTCAGGTGGTGAGGGAGCACGGAATGGTCCAGGAGTCAAAATCTTTTCTTTGACCTTAGTCCGGGGCTTGGATTGAGATTGAGATGAGGGGTTTGGCTTGGAAACGGCGGCCCTCTTCTTCTTGAGGGGAGGCGAGGAAGAGGAAGGACGAGTGGTTTTGGCACGACGTTTGGGTTAAGGAGGGTCGGTAGGAGGAGACTCGACGGTCATGGGAGACGGAGTGGTAGGACGGACTGGGATACGTGTCTTCGCCATACTCAAGACGAGACAACACAAAACAATGCACGAGATCAAATGAATTCTAACGAAAACGAACTAGAAGTGAAACCCTAATACGAACGAAATAGAACGAAATCGAGCTGAAATTGAACCCTAAAAGCTGAAAGATTGATAGGAGATATACCCTAGGAGGAGGGAGAAGGTCGGCGACGGCTGATGGTGGCCAGAGACGACGATGCACGATGGAGGGAGACGAACGGACAAGGGGTTTAGGGTTTGAGGAAAGAGGCAGCACCGATTAGAATGAATTCTAATCGGTGCGGAGGGGGGTTAATATCGACTTATGGAGTGAAAAGACCAAAGTGCCCTAACGCATTTAGTCGGTCTCAGTTAAAGCGCTGACCGACTAGAATACAATCTAGCCTGTCGGCCAATGAGCTTAGACCGACTAACTACAAACAGTAATTGAAGTCAAATTTAGAGCAAGAATTAGTCGGTCTGAGTTCAATCACTAACCGACTAGAACTGAAACTAGTCGGTCGGTAAATGAACTGGGACCGAATAAGAGAGTCCAAAAAATTGAAAATCTGAGATTTTGAGTTCTCTCCTAAGAACACTTGGACGAAACATCGAAATACTCTCATACACTCTTATTCTACCCCATAAATACCAGAAAATCTTAAATACGACGTGCATGAACATATCTAACATAAATTCCGAAAATCCAATCATAAATCCACAAAATCCCAACAAATCTAGCATGAGCATATAAAAACTTATTATCATGCAAGATTATAGAAAATATGAATCCTAAATCTCGGATTCACCCATAATCCCCAATTCTCGACGTAACAGCACAAAAGAGTCTTCCTTGAGTGGTTTCGTGAAAATATCGGCGATTTGCTTCTGGGTTTCAATGTACACTAAAATGATGTCCTTTCTAGCAACATGATCATATAGGAAATAGTGACGGACATCTATGTGTTTGGAACGGGAACGGTGTACCGGATTCTTAGAGAGACATATTGCACTTTGGTTGTCCACCATGATAGGGCAAGTATCACAGTTTATACCGAAGTCTTTAAGAGTGTGTCTCTTCCAAAGAACCTGAGCACACGCAACACCGGCGGTAATATATTCCGCCTCGGTGGTTGAAAGTGATACAGAATTCTGCTTCTTGGAAAACCAAGAGACAAGAGAATTTCCTATAAAATGGCAAGTGCCACTAGTACTTTTCCTGTCGGATTTGCATCCAGCATAATCTGCGTCACTATATGAGATTAACTCATACGTGCTAGACTTTGGATAATATAATCTGTAGTCGAGTGTGTAACTTAAATAACGAAAAATACGTTTTACCGCTACTAAGTGAGATTCCTTAGGTTGTGACTGATACCGAGCACAAACACATACGGCGAACATTATATCAGGCCTACTAGCAGTAAGATATAATAAACTTCGTATCATACCTTGATATAGACGAATGTCTACATCTTTGTCGCCGTATCTTTATCAAGATGTGTAGTAGTGCTCATTGGAGTCTTCTTTCCAGAAGCATTCTCCATTCCAAATCGCTTTAGCAACTCCATCGTGTACTTGGTTTGGTGGATGAAGATTCCATCGTGCATTTGGCAAATTTGGAGACCTAAGAAATACTTGAGCTCGCCCATGTGGCTCATCTCAAATTGGTCCTTCATGACATTAGAAAACTGTTCGCAAAGAGTGAAGTTAGTAGCACCGAAAATGATATCATCAACATAAATTTGAACTAAAATAATATCATGATTGGCATACTTAACAAAAAGTGTAGAATCAACTTCACCCATTTTAAAACCCAAATCCAAAAGAAAGTTCTTTAGGCGGTCATACCAAGCTCTAGGAGCTTGTCTCAAACCAAAAGTGCTTTCTTAAGTTTGAAAACGTGATTTGGAAACTTTTCATTTATAAAACCCGGAGGTTGAGAAACATAAACTTCCTTAACGACATCTCCGTTTAAAAACGCACTTTTTACATCCATTTGAAAGAGTTTAAAATCTTTATGGCATGCAAAAGATAACAACAACCTAATAGATTCTAATCTAGCTACCGGAGCAAAGGATTCTTCGAAATCTATACCTTCCTATTGCCGGTAGCCTTGAGCTACTAACCGAGATTTGTTTCGGACGATGTTTTGGTTCTCGTCGGTCTTATTCTTGAAGATCCACTTCGTTCCTATAACGGTGTGGTTCTTCGAAGGCAATGGAACAAGCTCCCAAACCTCATTCCTCTCAAACGGAATGAGTTCCTCCTCCATGGCAAGGATCCAAGCACTGTCTTCACATGCTTTGTTAATATTCTTTGGCTCTAATGAAGAGGCAAAGGCACAATGAGCGAAGTAGTTGACTTGAGATCTCGTCTTGACACTATCAAGTATGTTGCCAATGACTTGCTCATGGGGATGGTCACGAACTGTATGAAGCCGTTTGGGAACTCCCTGATCACTAGGAACATTCTCAAAAGAATCATTAGTAGGGTTAGTAACAATAGAATCAATAGAATTAGAATTACCAATAGAATCACATATAACTTCCATTGAGTCATCATCTTTGATAATTCTAGGTGGGACAAAATTTTCATTGAATGAAACATGAAGTGATTCCTCGATCGTTGAGGTTCTTTTGTTGTATATCAGGTAGGCTTTGCTACGGGAGGAATATCCAACAAATATCCCCTCATCGGATCTTGGATCAAATTTGTCCAAACTCCCATACGTGTTTTTGATAAAACATTTTGCACCAAAAACTCGAAAATGTTTAACTTGAGGCAATCTACCAAACAACAATTCATAACAAGTTTTTTTGGTGCCGGGCCTCAAAAGTATTCTATTAAACACATAGCAAGCGGTATGTACCGCTTCTGCCCAAAATTGATGGCCAAGTTGGCTATCATCAAGCATAGTGCGAGCACATTCCACTAGCGTCTTATTCTTTCTCTCAACAACACCATTTTGAGGGGGTGCGCGAGGAAAAGAAAAGGTGTGTGTAATACCAACTTCATCACAAAAATTTGAGAAAGACTCATTCTCAAATTCCCCTCCATGATCACTACGAATAGTGACAATGGTGGTTCCAATGAGATTTTGTACTTTATTATCAAATATTGTGAAGTTTTCAAAAGCATCATTTTTATTACATAAAGAAAATACCCAAGTAAATCTAGAAAAGTCATCAACGATGACAAGTCCATATCGAGCATTCTCTAGTGAAGCAACTCTAGTTGGCCCAAAAAGATCTAGATGTAAAAGCTCTAGAGGCTGTTTAGAGGATATGCTCTTCTTAGGTTTGAATGACGATTTTTGAAGTTTGCCTTGTTGACACGAGTCACAACAGCTTTTCTTTTGAAAGGCAAGCTTAGGAGATCCTTTAATAGAATTTAACTTGGATAGCTTAAAAAGTGTTCCAAAGTTCACATGACCAAAACGTCGATGCCAGAAGTGTTGTTCACTTGTGTTGGCAATGAGACATTATTCATGTGACTTGGGGATGTCTAGGATATATATATCATTATGGCGTGTGCCAGAAAATAACAAATTATTATTATCTTTACTAAAAATATGACACATTCCTTTCGCAAAGCTAACTTTGTAACCCTTGTCACAAAGTTGGCTTATTGAAATAAGATTGTGATTTAAGCCTTTAACAATGTAAACATCACTTATAAGTGGTTTAGATGGGTTACCAACTTTACCAACACCAATGATGGTTTCGCTCTCGTTGCCTCCAAAGACTACCTGGTTCCCATTCTCAATGGGCACCACTCCGGAGAGCAATTGAGCTTCACCCGTCATGTGTTTTGAACACCCGCTATCTAGTATTCACCCATCCTTGGAGCTAAATTTGGATTTGTTGTTCCGTTTCTTTTTCTTGAGTACCTAAAGATAAATATATCATTCCATGGTACCCAAGGTCATTGGGTCCTAAAAGATTAGACCTTTGGAAGCCAAGTCCAATTGGACTTAGACTTCCCAACATAATCATCATTGTGCACTACATTCATGAAATACGAATTAATGTAAGCTTGTTTTTCATGCATGCTAGTGTCCTTTGGGCCCCAAATAGTGAATGTCTTGGGAGCCCTATTCCTATTGGGAGAATGCATACGTTGTTGAGGTCTACGTGATGCATGTGGCCTATGAGGAGGTGGCCTAGGAAATGCATGTCGTGGATAAGCATATGGCACATGATGAAATGGTGGTGGCAACATATGATATGGTGTATGATGGTAATTGTTCATATAATAGTAATGTGGATGAACATATGCATGTAGGGGAGCACATGCGTGAGTGTGTCTCACTTGGTGTGCACGTGCCCGTGGATGTGGAGCATAAAAATCATCATATTTGTGAACCAGTGGAGTAGGAGGTGTGTTCCTACGTGGCATAGTATTGGTGTACATAAATGCATGACCCTTCTTTAGAGGTCCACCCAAAGTGGGTTTCTTTCTAAACGGGGGTGTGTACCTATTGGAAGCACCATTGGTAGATGAACTACCCATGGGGTGTTTACTCCCACTAGTTGAGGCATCGAAAGTTGGCCTTACAAAGGTGGTGGAAGATTTGGATGAATTTCCCATTTTATACCCCAAGCCAAAACGATGATTGGTCGGAAGTAAGTCATTTAGGATATTATCCAAATGGTCCTTACCTTTATTGAATTTATTAATTCGGCCTAATGTGGACTCATATTTCTCGGTGAGAGAAAGTATTGAAGTATCCAAAGTGGACACTTGAGTTGTGAGTACACAAACACGAGACTTGAGATTCTCATTCTCAATACTCAAAGTTGAGTTTCGAGAAATCAAATCCTCTATCTCGCGTTCATCCGAATCCTCAATATGAACATGCTCAAGTTGAGATTTGAGATTTACAATCTCATTTCTCAAACTTTCAACAACGGTGTCGTTGTTGATGATAATAGGCTTAGGTGAGGTTTGAAGACTAGTTAGGTCATCTTTAATCTAAGTATATCTATTTACCAATTTAGAATACTTAGAACAAATTTGCTCGTTAGCTAATCTAAGGTCATCCATTGTTACCTCATCGCCTTCATCCTCGCTTTCATCGCAGGAGGACTCTTGATCATGTTCCTCTCTAGCCATGAAGCACATGTGTGCTTGCTCCACTTGTTCATCATCTGACTCTCCACTTGAGGAGTCCTCGTCGGAGTCGGTGAATGTGCCGACAAGTCCTTTCTTGTACCCTTTCTTGTACTTTCGAGACTTGTCGAACTTTGGCGCCTTCCATTTCTCCTTTTGTTTGTTTTGAGGACAATCCGATTTGATGTGTCCTGGCTTGTTGCATTTAAAACACAAAGGAGCGGAGGCGTTAGTAGAACTAAATTTAGATTTGTTCTTGAAATTACCTTTCCGGAAGAATCGGTTGAACTTCTTTGCCATGAGGGCAAGGGATTCTATGTCTAACTCATCTTCCGATTCTTCATCATCGGTAGATGTAGATGAAGCGGCCTTGAACGCAATCGCCTTTTTCTTTGGCTCGTCTTGCTTCAAGTACGACTTCATCTTGTCCTGCATCTTTATTTTACTGTCCTTGCGTACCTCATAGGACATCAAGGTACCCATTAGTTGAACGACAATATATTTATTCATATCGTTACCTTCCTCGATAGCGAAGGTACGCTTTTCCCAACAAGAAGGAAGTTCGTCAATAATCTTTGAGACTTTCTCCTTTTGGGTGTAAGTCTTTCCAAGAGCCTCCAACTCATTGGTGATGTCAACGAAGCGAGCATAGTACTCCTTCATCTTCTCACCCTGTTGCATGTGAAATAATTCGAATTCTTTATTTACAACAGTAAGTTTGGAGTCTCTTACCCTACTCGTTCCTTCATGCAAGATGAGGAGTGAGTTCCAGATTTGATATGCACTCTTACATGTGCATATCTTATTGAAGTCTTTGGGCTCCAATGCACATTGCAAGGCATTCATTGCCTTGGCATTGTTTACCTCCGTGGCGACCTCCGCGATAGTCCACTTCGCGAAGTCTTGTTCGGCGGGCTCGACATACTCCGTCAACGTTGCTCTCCATAGTGAAGTGCTATGGAGGAACGTTTCCATCCGGCATTTCCAGTACCCATAATTGGCACCGTTGAAGTAAGGAGGCCTAGTTGAGGAGTGTCCTTCCATCACCGAAGAAGCTCCTTCATGGTTCTTGAAGGTGCTATAGTCTGAAGGTGGACGAACATTCTTGTTGTCGTTGGTAGACATAGCTATGAACTTGGCTCTGATACCAAATGTAATGCACTGATAGCTACTGCACAAGTACTAGAGAGGGGGGGGGGGGTGAATAGTAATTTAAAATAATCAAGAGTATAATTCCAAATTATTGTGCAAACTCAACCAACAATGCGGAATGATAATTGACAAACAAGAATTAAGCAATGCAAACAAACAATGTAACGGGTTCGGATCCACCCAAGTCTTTTCGACTGGTTCCCGGTGATCCTACGTCCCAAACACCCGGATCCCCTCCGGCTACTTGCGTTAGAATCCTCTAACCCAAGTTTTGCACTATGAAATTCTTGTAGAAAACCTCTACAAGATCAAATCATACACAAAACGAAATGTGACTCCCACAAACCGGGATCACAAACTTCTCTCACAAACCGAGAGAAAAACTTGCAATATCAAAGTAAATGAAACAATAAACACTTACCAACAAAATCCTATGCCTTGAGTAAACTTACTGATTTTTAGGCAAGGAAGATTTTGAAGGAGAGAATGTCACCAAACCCTAGCTCCACCAAGATGAACAGCGATCGAAGGCTAGGATGGAGTTGGTGACTTTGAATCAAGCTCTTGGCTTGAGTAGCTCACAATGAAGAGAATCACTCTTGAGGAAATTAGGGCTCAAGGAGTTTGGAGAGATTCTTGTGATAAATGAGGAAGCTTGAAATGAGAATTGAATGCTTCTCTTTGAATATCTAGATCACAATAAATGTCAGCCTTGAATGCTAGGATAAAGCATCTCAAGTATATATAGGATAGAGAGAAGAGAGAAGGAAAATTCGTAGCATTTAATGCCCCAACGGCTCTATTCTGAAGCAGTCTAATCGGTCTAAGAAGGATCACTGACCGATTAGTTTTGCAACTAGTCGGTCGGTGATTCTTCTTGGACCGACTAAAAGGTTGACAGCCAAGATTAGATAATTCAGGAGGTAGAACTAGTCGGTCTAAGAAGACTTGCCAACCGACTAGTTTGACAACTAGTCGGTCGGTGAGTGTTCTTTGACCGACTAAGAGTTGAAAATCAATAGGCTGAATACAAGGAGAACTAGTCGGTCTAAGAACAAATTCCAACTGACTAGTTTCACAACTAGTCGGTCGATGGATGTTCTTGGACCGACTAACTAGTCAACATTAGCTAGGCTGAAAGAATGAAGGCAAAACTAGTCGGTCTAAGAAGGATTCCCAACCGACTAGTTTGACAACTAGTCGGTCGGTGAACCTTCTTGGACCGACTAATTGGTCAACAGTGCCTAGGCTGAATTGAGCAAGGAAATCTAGTCGGTTCAAGAAGGATTCTTAACCGACTAGATGACAATCTAGTCGGTTGGTTCTCCTTCTTGAACCAACTAAGATGCACTAGAAGCCGCGAAATGAAGCGTAAAGCTTTAGGAAAGTTTCTATGGGCTTCTAAGATAATCCTAGCTCTAAGATATGGGTGTTATGAAGATTATAATGTAAGTCCTACTCAAGGCTTAACATTCTACGAAAATAAGCTAGAAGACTATAAATTAAACTTGACGAACCGTCTTCAAAGCTTCAATCCGAATCTCTTGACTTCAATAATGCTCCTTGAGCTTCAACGAAGCTTCAGGCACATGATCACACGCTTTGAGAAGTCTTGAGACGTCGCTTTTGATGTACGTAGAATTTTGACGACGATCTCCATAACTGCGCTCACAAAGAGAGTTAGTTCACGATATTTATGTTTGTTCATCATCAAAACCAAATACGGGGAATCAATACTCAGCAGTTCTAACTTACGCAAAGGGTGAAGGACTCTTTGATCGACCCCCTCCAAAACATAAGGGCATGTATGAGAAGAGGGATGATTTTAAATTTTGCAGGTACCACAATGACAGTGGCCATGACATCGATGACTGCTTCACGTTGAAGAAAGACATCGAGGCTCTGATCAAGCATGGCCATCTGAAGAAGTTTGTGGATGATACATCGACAAAAGAAGGAACCTCTAAGCAAAAGGATAAGTGACCCATGTCTAACTCACCCGTCACAAAAGTCATCCATTAAGCCATCCCCAATATACTGCAGTCAAAGAAGGCAGGAAGTACAAGGCGATGTCTCCCGCATGAAATAAACGCATGTACACTTTTCTTTTGTTTAAATTTTCATCATGAATCAATGAAATAAACTTTTGTTTAAATCATATGTGTGTTTAATATCCTTGTGGAGATCCAATTTTTTTCCAAAGCACTCTATCATAAACACGTTAATCGCGAGGCCATGTTAGGCCGGCCGACTATATAGTTGGGTAAAAGAGCAGTAAAAGCAACCTACACCTAAACCCGTCATGACAAAGGATCGGTCCTTCGTAGGGTGATCGATATACGTAATCGACAATTGAGACCTGACTTTACCCTCGCGGGCCGCTCGGCTGCACGAACGGAGGGGCCAACCCTTCGCATGCCGACCGAGCTACACGATCAAGGATGACATTACCTCCTTCATGGGCCAACTGAGCTACACGATCAGAGATTACCTACCCTCGTGGGACGCTCGGCTACACAAACAGAGGGACCAACCCTTCACGGGCCGACTGAGCTACACGATCGAGGATGACATTACCTCCTTTGCGGGCCAATCGAGCTATGTGATCGGAGATGACTAACCCTTGCGGGCCACTTGGTTACACGAACGGATGGGCCAACCATGCACGGGCCGACTGAGCTACATGATCAAGGATGACATTACCTCCTTATCGGGCCAACCGAGCTATGCAATCGGGGATGACTACCCTTGCAGGCCGCTCGGCTGTACGAACAGAGGGGCCAACACTTCGCATGTCGACCGAGCTACACTATCGGGGATGACTTTACCCTAGCAGGTCGCTCGGCTACACGATCGAAGGGGCCAACCCTTCGCAAGCCGACCGAGCTACATGATCGGGGATGACTTTACCATCGCAGGCCACTCAGATACACGATCGAAGGGGCCAAACCTTTGCAGGCTGACCGAGCTACACGATCGTGGATGATTTTACCCTCACGGGTCGCTCAGCTACACGGTTGAAGGAGCCAACCCTTCGTGGGCTGACCGAGCAACACGATCGGGGAAGACTTTACCCTCGTGGCCCGCTTGGCTACATGATCGGAGGGTATAACCCTCCACGGGCCGACGAGCTATACAATTGGGGGAAACTTACCCACGTTTTGCTTGGCTAAATGCTTGGAGATGCCAATTTTCTACTGGTAGATTAGGGTACTTGGTAGAGAATGATCGGTCTGCACTCTTGTAAGACGCTCGGTTGCACAAATTAAGGGGACATCCTCTTCGGAACCAACCTAATTATAAGATGGAAGCCATTCATTACTCAACAGCTCACCCCACGCATCCTCCATATGTGTGAGCCTAACCGGTTGAGAGGGTAAGCAAACGCCACCATGTATTTGTTGGATCTTGTGGATGGCAAACAACACTAGAAGGGGTGAGGGGTTGAATAGTGTTGTATAAAATAAACTTTTTCGTTCTAATTGGTTAGCACAATTCAAAGCCTTCTAATATTGCCTAAGAACCAAGTAGAGTGATCTACGTTTGGCTCTTAATCAACTTAGGTAATCTTAAAAACAAATCAGAGAGAAAACACATCTGGTAGTCGACTCCCTAAGAACAGTAGTCGACTCCCAGAGGGATATTATGCACAGCTTAGTTAAGAGAATGAGATAGATGTGATTGCAGATAATACCAGTATTATATCTATATTCACAACTAATATCAGAGAGTTAATCTTTGCAGCAATCAGCAAATAATAAAAGATAAACTAACACAGAAAGAATCAAGCGCAAACACAAGGATTTTTATCATGGTTCCCCACAACCCTGGGTACGTCCCGTCCCCGACCAATCCGGTACGAGATTTCCACTATCTGCCTTGGCAAATACAATCACCTAACTCCGCTCGTTAGGATTTTCCCACACACCTAGCCATGACCAGGATTTTCGATTGCAACGCTGCAATACCGCAACACCTAGACTTGTCTAGGGTTTCCAACACCCTTACAACAAAGGGCAAATCACAAAATGAAAATCAATATCCAACTCACCACAATATTTGGTGGAGTTTGGATTTATACCCAAATTCTATAGCCAAAGTAATAACAACGTGTATTCGTGGCTAAATAGAATTCAAATATGATCTTCAGATCACACAAAGATATGAGAGTAATTCTTTGTGATCTGGATAGTATGTTTCAAAAACAATCCTTTTGATAAATCAAAAATGAGGAACAAGGATTTTTGAAAAACGATTTTGAAATAGCCAAATAAATTTGATCTCAAAAAAGAAATAATAACTTTAAAACTAGAGACCAGAAATTTACAACAGATTTGGCTAACAAAAATTAATGAGAGCAAAAAGAGAGATCTTTTAGAACTTCAGCGCAAAATAAAGTTTAGAGTTGTTGTAGAATTTTGATATGTCTATTATGAAATGATATCAAATGATCCTCTATTTATAGGGTTAGGAAGAGGATTTGAATTTCAAAACGAATTTGACTTTTGCCCCGAAAATCATGGAAGCAATGAATTGGAGAGTCAATTAAAACAAGTCAAAACGTTGAAATTTGACAGCTGGTAGTCGACTCCCTAGGAGTGGTAGTGGACTCCCAGAGTGTTTCAGGAGAAAAACAATTCTCAGCTGGTAGTCAACTCATACTCCTTGGTAGTCGACTCCCAGAGGAGTTTCTTCTAAAACTTGGCTAGTAAGACATGTAATTAGCTCCTGGGTGTAATGGAGATTAACTACCAAGATGAGAAGTGACTAGCAAAAGCTCTCAATAGTTTTGAAAATGATTTTAAAAGTATTTAAAATATTTGACTTCGAAATCATTTGTGTGTGTGTGTGTGTATGTTATTTATACTTTTGGCTTTAACATAACCCTAAAAAAAGACGCAACTCACACACTGTAGACTTAGGACACGTTCTCATGAAGCTTGATCAGATGATGATGTATATGCGATCTTCTTTTGAGCTTCTATTCCATTTGAGCTTGAGCTTCTTCATCGAGCTAGGAGTGTTGTCCTTGTCTTTGCTAAGTGAGTGTAGATTGTGCTTCTTCGGAGTATATATACAGCTTTTCATTCATCGTATAATCTGCACACTTAATTGTAGTGTAGTTAGTATGCTAACTTCATTTGGTGTGCTCATCATCAAAACCACTTGGGGGTGGAATCCAATTTCCATCACTCTCCCCCTTTTTGATGATGACACCCAAATGAAAAATGAAGTAAGATGACATAAAAATATGACATAGAAATAAACTTACTCCCCCTTGCTCTGATGCGGTTCTCGCCCTGCATCGAAGCCGTTTGCAAAATAATACATTCATTAACAAGATAAAGTATTCATTTTTGCATTTCAAAGCTTTCTCCCCCTTGTCATCAATCAAAAAAATGACATAGCATATCAACGAATAATTCATCCAAGTTATAATCAACAATTATGAAGTTTGACAGAAAGGAATTCAATGACCAATTCAGCAAAAAAATGTTAGTATATGATCACCATATATTTTGCAGAATATATCAGATAGTAGTTCATCCATAAGCATAAAAATATACGAGTATCAATCACCACACCATAGAGTAGTTATTACAGACCGGGAAGTTTTGAAAACCATTGTTAAAAAAACCATTGTTTAAGAAATCAAGAATGACCGCCATTCTTCTCTCTCTTCAAGGACTTAATCTCCTTAAGGATTGTCTTGAGGGTTTGCTCGGTCATTTCATTGCTACTCACCACCAGATCCTTGAGATTATCAACCTTCTTGTTGAGAGCTTCAAATCCTGCTTTTGAGAAATCTTCAAGTTTGAGATTTTCTTAAGCAGCATGTCTTGAAGTTCCACAATGTAGGCCGGTGGCTCCTCGTCGTCTTCTTCTCCTTCGCCATCTTTTTCTTCCTCTTCTTCATCAGAATCTGAAACAATAGGTTTCTTACCTTTCTTTTTGGCAGAAGATTCTCCTTGTTCAGCTGCAAGAGTTTCTTCAGGGACATTTTGGTTGAGATCAATATGAAGCCCCATTCTACCAAGCGTGTGTACATCAAACACAAGAGCCGGTTCCAGAATCTCGGTTTCATTGTCAAGAGGAACATTTTGACCAATAAATAGAATTGTAAGATAATGGCTATGAGCTAAGTAGGAAGAATACCTATCAGATGATGCAGAGGTAAGAATGGAATCCATGATGACTCTAGACCAATTTACGCGGATATTACCAAGCATTGCGTAAATACATTTGGCACGCTTCTCAGAAAGGATAGAATGGCTACCAGACTTCTGCGTGATATTATAGGATAAGATGTTTGCTAGAATTCTTGCTGGGTAGCACAAATCACTACAAGGTAGTTTAGTTTGACAATATCTACCCGGCAAGTACATTCTATCAAGGATATCCATATCTGTCATTTCACTATTATCCAGCAGTTCTTTAGAGTAAGGAATTCCTAAAGCTTGTCCAAGGGACTTAACAGTCATGGCAATTTTAGAGTCAAGAACTTTGGTGACAAATCTAAACTTAACAATATCAAAGTTCATGTTGGTGTAAAAGAGATGCACAAGCCTAGGATAGCACATGAAGACATTCTTAGATGAGAATAGGGTTGGGAGATTCTGAAACTCTAAGACGTCAACAATTCTATAGTTTAGAACATGATCTAAGTTAACAAACATCTCATGGAGGATTTGCCTTTTAGAGATACTAAGAAATTTGTCATATGAAACATTCTTGAAGAGGTAGGCTTCAATAATTTCTCTTTGAGAAAGAGATGATGATTCTTTTGTTACCTTCCTCTTCTTAGAGATAGTTTTCTTGAAAGGCATCTAGATAAAAATAAACTTGATTCACAATCACTAGATATGCAAGAATATCAACAAATAAATGAAGTAAAAGTTGATGAGAGGAGATTTTACCTTGAAATATGAGATGAGATGAATATCTTCAAAAGAGTTAAAAAAATTCAAAGAAGGGTGAGAATGAGGTAGTTGGCTCCCCTAGGGTTTGAGAGATGAGGTTTTTACCTTAAGGGGTGAAAGAAAGATGAAGAGTGGCCTTTGGATCTAAAGATCAAGGGTAGAGATCATTTCTCCTTATTGGGTTTAAGTTGCCGCTTGTCTTTAAACCCATTAAACTCAATAGAACCCAAAACCAGTAAGAAGGAAAATGCAAAAAAAATAACCCAGATTTTCGAACAGTTCTCTGGTAGTCGACTCCCTCATGTAGGAAGTCGACTCCCTGCTGGGCTGAGTCGTTTTCTCTTCCTGAGTGGTTTTGGTCCAAAGCTGAGTGCTTTTTTGAAAGAAAAATATTTTATAAATATAAAACAAACATTTATAACCATGTATAAAAGAATTTAAAAGATCTTAACATTCATTTAATTATTTAAACACATCAAATATATAATTTTGCGAAGCAATTTTTGTCGCAGAAATTTTGATGATGTTCTTGTTTCTCCTCCTCGTTCCTTTTAGAGTACCTGAAAAGATAAGCGTTTATGGTACTCTTTGATTTTGAGTCCAGATGGTTAGTCTTTAGGAAACCAAACCCAGTATGGTTTAGTTCCTTCATGGAAAACATATTTATAATTCTTGTTTAAGTGAATTTTTTGAACAAAGTTTATAGCGTACCTTTTTTGTTTTTGCTCGGACAGATTCTCTGGTATCCAGATGCTCAAGAAATTTTTGTTAGAATGATGCATCCCAGTATGCTTAACATGTTTCTTGGTATGATTTGAAACATATCCAAGCCGGTTTTGCTAGATGAGACTTTTTGATGATCTATTAAACTATCTAGCTTTCCTTTTCCCTTGTTGAAATTTTCAATAATTTTCATCGTAGCGTCGTATTGTCTTTGACAGATACGAGAAGATTATTCAAATTTTCAATCTTTTCATTTACGGAAAGAATGTCTTTTTGCAAAGACTCATTCTTTTATTTTAATGCAATGTTTTCTTTAATAATTTCTTCCTTTTCTTTAGTCTCTCTCTCTTTACTAATCTAATTGTATTTCTATGTTCTTTAATGAGCTTTTCATGCATTTTGCATAGCTCCTTATATGCTCCCCTATAATCCATGTCTTCACCATCACTTGATGGTGAATCAATATCACTAGATGAATCATGCATGGTGCTTACCTTAGACGATGTGGAAGCCATAAAACACATATGTGATGTCTCTCTTCTTCCGTCTTTGTCGTCTTCTGAGGATTCATCGGATGAAGAAACGTCGCTCTGGTCGAAGGCTGCGTAAGCTTCCTTCTTTGGTCATCGAAACCTGTTTCTTCCATTGTTTCTTCTTTCGTGGCTGTCTCGGTTCTTTCCACGTTCTTTGGAATCATGGTTGTTCCTTTCCAAGGGACAGTCTCTTTTGACGTGCCCTGGTTTATTGCAACCAAAGCAGATAATACCGTTAGTGGGTCAAAAAGAACCTTTACCATACTTACTTGTGATGAACTCTTTAAAGTTCTTTGAGAGGAAAGCGATATGATCCTTTTTGTCCCTGTAGTCGGAATCTTCTTCTTGAGCTTTGAAAGCAAGATTCTTTTTCTTTGGTTTTTCTTCGATCTTCTTGTCTTCAAGTTCAATCTCATATGCCATGAGATTTCCCATTAGTTCTTCGATGGTAAGATCCTTTACGTTATGAGCTTCTCGAATGGCCGTTGTCTTTCCCTTCCATTCGGGTCGGATAGATCTCAGTATCTTCATCACCTGTTCGTATTCTGAAAGTTTCTTTCCTAGTCCTACAAGCTCATTTGTAATGTTAGTGAAACGAGTATTCACATCGGTGATACTCTCTCCTTCTTCCATTTTGAAAGATTCAAACTTAGAATGTAAACCATTTATGCGGGATTCTTTTACCTTTTCAGTTCCCTCATGACTTACCCGAAGAGTGTGTCATATTTCATGTGCTGTCTCGCATTGGGAAACTCGATTGAATTCATTACATGTTAAGGCGCAAAATAGTGCATTCATCGCCTTTGCATTGAGATTTTCTCTCTTCTTGTCGTCGGCTGACCATTTTCGAACTCAACTTTGGTAGGTGCGATGTATGGAACTTTAGTGACAGTCCATGCTTCGATGTCTAGTGACTCCAAGTGAGTCTTCATCCGGATCTTCCAGCTAGTGTAGTTTGTTCCGTTGAACAGAGGTGGTCGCATGGTGTTGAGTCCTTCAGAGTGAAATAATGTTGATGCCATCACCTTTATAGCCTTGCTCTGATACCAAGTGTTGGATCCTGTGGATGGCAAACAACACTAGAAGGGGGTTGAATAGTGCTGTATAAAATAAACTTTTTCGTTCTAATTGGTTAGCACAATTCAAAGCCTTCTAATGTTGCCTAAGAAACCAAGTAGAGTGATCTACGCTTGGCTCTTAATCAACTTAGGTAATCTTAAAAACAAATCAGAGAGAAAACACTTCTGGTAGTTGACTCCCTACGAACAGTAGTCGACTCCCAGAGGAATATTATGCACAGCTTAGTTAAGAGAATGAGATAGATGCGATTGCAAATAATACTAGTATTATATCCATATTCACAACTAATATCACAGAGTTAATCTCTGCAGCAATCAGCAAATAATAAAAGATAAACAAACACAGAAAGAATCAAACGCAAACACAAGGATCTTTATCCTGGTTCCCCACAACCCTAGGTACGTCCAGTCCCCGACCAATCCGGTACGAGATTTCCACTATCTGCATTGGCAAATACAATCACCTAACTCCACTCGTTAGGATTTTCCCACACACTTAGCCTTGACCAGGATTTCCGATTGCAACACTGCAATACCGCAACACCTAGACTTGTCTAGGGTTTCCAACACCCTTACAACAAAGGGCAAATCATAAAATGAAAATCAATATCCAACTCACCACAATATTTGGTGGAGTTTGAATTTACACCCAAATTCTATAGCCAAAGTAATAACAACGTGTATTCGTGGCTAAATAGAATTCAAATATGATCTTCAGATCACACAAAGATATGAGAGTAATTCTTTGTGATCTGGATCGTATGTTTTAAAAAAAACAATCCTGTTGATAAATCAAAAATAGGAACAAGGATTTTTGAAAAACGATTTTGAAATAGCCAAATAAAATTGATCTCAAAAAAGAAATAATAACTTTAAAAATAGAGAGCAGAAATTTACACTAGATTTGGCTAACAAAAATTAATGAGAGCGAAAAGAGAGATCTTTTAGAACTTCAGCGCAAAATAGAGTTTAGAGTTGTTGTAAAATTTTGATATGTCTATTATGAAATGATCTCAAATGATCCTCTATTTATAGGGTTAGGAAGAGGATTTGAATTTCAAAACGATTTTGACTTTTGCCCCGAAAATTATGGAAGCAATGAATTGGAGAGTCAATAAAAACAAGTCAAAACATTGAAATTTGACAGCTGGTAGTCGACTCCCTAGGAGTGGTAGTCGACTCCCAGAGTGTTTTAGGTGAAAAATAATTCTCAGCTGGTAGTTGACTCCCACTCCTTGGTAGTCGACTCCCAGAGGAGTTTCTTCTGAAACTTGGCTAGTAAGACATGTAGTTAGCTCCTGGGTGTAATGGAGATTAACTTCCAAGATGAGAAGTGACTAGCAAAAGCTCTCAATAGTTTTGAAATTGATTTTAAAAGTATTTAAAATATTTGACTTCGAAATCATTTGTGTGTGTGTGTGTGTTATTTATACTTTTGGCTTTAACATAACCCAAAAAAAGTAACTCACACACTGTAGACTTAGGAAACGTTCTCCTAAAGCTTGATCAGATGATGATGATGTAGATGCGAGCTTCTCTTGAGCTTCTATTCCATTTGAACTTGAGCTTCGTCATCGAGCTAGGAGTGTTGTCCTTGTCTTTGCTAAGTGAGTGTAGATTGTGCTTCTTCGAAGTACGTATACAGCTTTTCATTCATCGTATAATCTGCACACTTAATTGTAGTGTAGTTAGAACACTAACTTCATTTGGTATGCTCATCATCAAAACCACTTGGGGGTGGAATCCAATTTCCATCAGTATTACAAAATAGGGTTTTTAGCATATTTGTCCCTTAAATCTTGCGTATTTTGATATCTGTCCCTCAAATCTTCATATTTGCCCTCAAGTCCCTCAAAAGTTTGTAATAACCTTAATAGTCACTCTCACTAACTATCTGTTAAAATCTTAACGGAAATGGGAATATTCCGTTAGTATTTAACCTTAATTTTCCCTCAAGTCCCTCAAAAGTTAGTATTTAACCTTAATAGTCCCTTAAATTTTGAACGTTAACCTTAGTAGTCCTTTAATTTAACTGAATATTCCCATTTCCGTTAAGATTTTAGCAGATAGTTAGTGAGAGGGACTATTAAGGTTAAATACTAACTTTTGAGGGACTTGAGGGCAAATATGAAGATTTGAGGGACGGATATCAAAATACGCAAGATTTAAGGGACGAATATGCTAAAAACCCTACAAAATAACGCATGTTTACAAAATAACGAGGTACCTGAACCCAATTTATATTTCAAATTTAAAATTTTCAAAATATAAAGAGCGGGGGACCATACGTCCAAATACAAGTTAACACGATTCATGGGGCAACAGAATCTTGCGAATAACCTCCCAAGGACGCCGAGTCCTTATTTGAAGAGGGGACCTCCTCCCCAACCGCAATGTCATCATAATTTCCTTCAAGCTCATCATCCGGCCACAAACACAGTTGATCAAAATCAATCTCCGAAGTAGGAAATTTACACTCGATTTGCAATCGAAGGCATGCGATGCCTGGCTCTAATAGCGTCATCACGTTGTCATGGCTCTCTTTATATTCTTCTATAGCCTCCCGAGCGATCTTCGATCTCATTTATTCGGAGATATGTGAAGATGATCCATCAATATCTCTGGAAGAGCCGAGCATGCCAAAGGCAATGAGCAATTGACCTTGAAGCACACCCTCTTTCGTCTCCCACTCCACCTCCTTCTTTAGCAATCGCTCTTCAGCTTGTTTCCTCAAGATGGATTCCTCGACAAGCCGCTATTCAAAATGCCTTTTAAGGCTTGCCTCATCCTCGGCTCTTGTTTTCACCTAACCTAGTTCCGGCTCGACCTCCTTCACACGAGAGATGAGCTCGATATGGAGAAGTTTAGATTTCTTTAAATTCCTCTTTGCCTCATCGATGAATTTTTGGGTTGCAGCCATCCAATTATTTCCATAAGCCAAATTGGCTTCATATTTAGCTACTGCCAATAAACACCATCGTAACTCGACGGTCGCAGTAGCTGCCTGTGAATAAAAATAAAGTCAAACCCAATGCTGAAGGGTTTTCTAAGTCCTTATGGCTATAAAATCGACGTCCGACCTAAGTCGGATGGACGATGAAATCAAATAAAGTAGCAGAAAACATCTTTAAAACAATTTTAAGAACAACCCTAAAGAATTAACCCTAGCTAGAATCTCTAATATCCCTAGGTTAGGTCCGACCAGCCCCTAAAGATAGATCTATCAAACTATTGCAATTATAAACACATGTAAATTAAACTACATACCCGGAACTTTGTTTTCGCAGAATATGAAGCGTCATTTTCAGCAACCATTCTTTGACTCTGAAGCGATGCCCCGAGCTGCTTCTCCCAAGCCGAACCGCGTCCCGAGCTGAACCATGTCCTAAACCGAACCGCGTCCCGAGGCGAGCAACACCCTTATCATCGAGCCAACCACACGTCCAGAAAGTTTGACCTTGAGTGGATCCTCCGTCAAGACTTTGGCTCCGATCCGAACTTCTTCGTAGCTTTGCTAGAGCCCGATCAGGAGCAAGGAAGAATTAGAGAGAATGAGGGAATATTAATTTAAGTCTTAATCCGAGCGTGCTCAAATTTTTTTGGAGCTTCTCAAATTTGAAGACTTGGTGCGAGTTTCAAGGAGGGGGGTTGGCCCCTATTTATTTATATAGGCGGCTGAACCATCCCTTCTCATCATATTCGATGTGAGACTAAATGTTGGAGGAAAAACTTCAATTAAAGTTTGCTGTCCACAAAGGCAAATATTTAGCGTATTTTTTCTCCCTCACCATTGAGCTTCGCAAGTGATATCATATATCAAATCGAAGAGCACCGAACGATGAACATATAAAAACAGATGGCGATCCATTCTGACTTCGTTTGATCCCACAAATGATGTCTCAAACATGGCCTAAAATCCACTTTTCGTAGAAAAAACAGCTGCCCAAAATAATCAACTTGGGTTCGAAAACCTGATTGTGTGGCCCACTGCATGGGCCCCATAAGCTGACCTGTGCCCAGCCTGCAAGGCACGTGCCATGCGAGTGTGGCACGCACCCGCAGGGCACGATGAAGGGTTCGTCAGGTACCCTGCATCACCATAATTGTTTCTGGGGGCCGGGCCTATAGAAGGGGCCTTTGAGGCCCTTTTATGTAATCAGCCTTTGGGCTTTTAACATCAAAACCCCCTTTTGGTGTTATGGTCCTATTGTGCACATTTGGAGCCCGTTTTTTGATCCGTTTTAACCTGGATTTTCACTGGGACGTTCTCGACATCCACATAACCATATTCTATGCGTTTATTTATAAATAGGCTTGCAAACAATTTACGACGTATTTGAATTCTTTTGCAGCAAATGCAATTAAACCCACATCTTTAATATCTTTAGCCTATATCGCAAACCTTTTACGATATGATTAATTCTCATATATCCGATGTATTATCCTATATTACAAACTCTTTGAAACTTAATTAATTCCTATACGTCATATGTATTATCTCCCTTAAAAACTTCATCTAACTTGACGAAGGTCTCACTCTGTGTGAGACCCTACAGCCTGACCATTCTACATGTGGAGCTAGAAACCCTAGACGGTAGAGACCACGAGCTGCAGGTGCTATCCCTAGTTTGGTATCATAATTATCTGGTTAACTCATTGACATGAGTATTGTCGGGACCACCCAGACTGTGCTCGTTTTGAATACTACAGTTTTAGTCCATTCGTCAAAACTATGTCGCCTAGTCAAGCCTAGGGTATGGTTAATTGTCAACACTGCTAGCTTGAATTTGGTTAGTCTCCTTCGGTCTTTACTCTATCAATGTTGGACTTCTTCCAATATACTTTGGCCAATGTTTTCTCTAAAGACCGAACCAACACGTGCGACACTAACTCCCCACAAACGGGAGAGACGAATCCTCTCTTGATCATTACTCTTCTCGCACGCTTCAAGTGTCACCTAACAAAGACCTTTCGACAGGCCTTGCCTCGAAGCTAGGTATATATCTAAGTCACACCGTATACGTAAAGGTTTGTACAATAACCTCAAGTCTCAGGACCAACTTGCATATCATCACATAGAGTTGTCACCGACAGATTAGTATTGTAAACCATGTGGAAACTCGTTGGCTCGTCCAGTGAACTCATTCTACAATGGGCACATGTGTTTTGTCTCCGACTTTGCCAAGTTGAACGATCATGAAATCATCGTCACCACTCCATGGAGAAGACAAAGACACAATGGTCTATTCGATGTATCGATATACTTTTCTTGAAACATCTATGACTACGAACGATTTTAGACTTATGCTACAAAGGGTCAAACAATTCTCCATGATCAAGATTCTCATCTCGATACTTATTTAACCCCACATCAAGTCTCATGAATTTACCTAAGTTGTAATGTCGACTACATTTAATATTAAATTGGGTAAATTCCTACTAAACAGCTTACTGTTATTTTGAACAAGACATTTATACACATACACAAAGATAAATTTCCTCAAGGGCATACCCATCTCACAACATCTTCCACTTGCACTCAGGCCCATTTATCCCAGTATCTCATACCGCATTTACAAATAAGTCTCTCTAGACTTTATGTGTCAGAGCCTTCTTGAGTGAATATGCTAAACCGTCTTAGTATAGATTAAAGGAGTTTCTATGTTCAAGTTAGACCACACATTTGAATCTCATCCAAATAATTTCCTTGTGTTATGAATTGGCATTAAAGACCCTTGGTATTCACCATCATTGTGGAGACCTTGGTATTCATCCCTTTCTAACGGCTAATTCTAATATTTATATGACCTATGGTTTCCACCATAGAGATTGTTTCTCAATACGTTATCAGCATGATTATGCTTGTAGAGAAGAAAAAGATGAGGCGAAGCTCTGACGAATTTTTTCGCAACGACTAGAGATAGGAATCTATGCACGGAAAAGGCTTTGTAGGACGACGGATCTAGAGGTATTTCTAGATTTGTGCAAAAATTCTATTTTTTATTCATCATCATGATGTTGTTAAACATGAGTTTAAGGATCTAGAGACCTAATTACAATATAAAAACCTCTATAGGTGTGTAGCATATTCTCGATCATAAAGAGTTATCGAGAAATTAATCGTTGCTTGAAATTTGTTTTTGGATATTATTATAAGTAGCTGAAATGGATGATGTAGCAGTATATCTGTGCACCATTTTATCCCTGGGACTGCAGTTTCCTTTGCCGAAACTTGGCTTTTGTGTTTCGAGCATCATTTGAAGTTAGATAATTTTGGGGACGATACCTTTGATTTCATGCTTGGGCTTGTTAAGTTTCTTAACAACCCCAACCACACCCACCTATCCACACGCCTCCAACAAGATACACACACCGATGCACGACACCAAGCAATAAAGAAAATAGATCATTTGTAGTTTCTTTAATTTTGATCAAATGTGGTAACCACAATCTACTATGAATAAAAATTGATTGCATTTCACTTTGTGCAGTAGATTGGAAAATTAGAATGCAGGAAACAATTAATTCATTACAGTTGTGATTGGAAAATTTAATTTTTTATAGTGATCTTGTGCTAAAAATCTAGTTCTTGATGCCATTGAAATAAAAATTAAAATTTTATCGATCCCGGCTTGAAGCCGTCGCACCCAAAAACCCCAAAATCTCCATGGATCCTGGCTTGAAGCTTTTGGATCCAGCCACCAAATGGCCATCTACGCCTATAACGGCCATGTATCCGAACCCGCATCCGACCCGAAATTCACCAGCTTCTCCTTCCAGTTGTTATAGATCCTCCTCCCCCCGACCAAATCCCTAACGCTCCACATCTTTGACGTCCCGATCTGGATCCATCCGATGATCTCTTCTTGCACCCAGCCCCAATCAGGTGAACCGCGACGACGCCCCCGGGGCCCACGTGCAGTAGCTCCCCTCTTGCGCCACCTGCGTCGATGGGGGAGGTTCGATGTCGAGGGTTTTCGACGGAGGAGGTGTATGACTTTAGGGGGTGCCCCACCAACCTAATGGGCTTTTAGCCCATTAATTTCAACAAAATAATAATGATAATATATATATATATATATATATATAATAAATTCAGAAAATGCTCTTTAATTTCCTAAAGCCTATAAAAATCCAAAAAATTCTGGAAAATTCCAGAAAAATCAAGGAATAAAATGGGAGGAAATTGACATCATATAAATGTTTTTGGGTATAAAACTTTGTTTGAGGATATCGATAAAATATTTTTCGGGCGTGTTCAGTTTTAAATTTTTTTCTAAACATGACCCGATTAACCAGGTGCTTGCCGCGGGTGGTCCGAAGCCTCCGCTGCATACCTCACGAAAATTTTCTTTTTGGGTTAAAATTCCACGAGATTTTCCTCGGTAGGTCATATAATTCAAGGCATCTTATGAATAAAAGATTAATTCAAAATTGATTTAATACCTTGGTTGCATGCCATTACTTAGGTTATCTTCTTGTATATAATTGTTTTGTATACTTCAAATGAATTGCCTACTTAAATGCTTTATAATCTGCATGAAATATTTTTGTAAACAACTCAAGCATTTATGCTCACATATATTGTGACACACAAATAAATAATTCTTCAAAAGTTTAAAAATCATATCTATATCTGACAATTGAACCTGAAATTCAAATTTACATGTCAACACCCTTTTGCTTATATAAAATAAAAATGACCAAATATGAGGGTTTATGCAAAAACTTTTAATGACATCTTCTTAAAAAATGTGAACTTCGCGGTAAATAGATCTCACAGATCTATGGTCTATATAGACCAATATGGACACCAGAAGTTTTCTATAACACCGCAAACTCGTTTAGAGTAATCTCACTTTACAAGTAAAGATTCTTGAATATAACCTTGCGTATAAGCTCACTCCTGAAGTTGTGGCTTAATAGATAAGTGAGAAATATATTTATGAAATTCACACCCACGTATTTATTCCCCTTAAGCATGTTTCTCTATCCACATAAATATGACAAGTGAAAGTTGTTGGCCTAGTTAGTCTACTAACTAGGTCGTACGATATAATTTTGATGATGACAAACAAGCCGTGTGACTGACATTTTTCATTAAGTGATTACAGGGAGCAAAGCGCAAAATAAATTTTATTTGCAAGAGAAGGAGTATATGAGGACAATGGTGCAAAAAGGAAATAGTCTTACATTATCAACAATGAAGATGAAGTTTTGGATTGGATACTAAAGAGATTTTCTACTTGAATTCAAACTCGATGATCTCATTCCTCGTCAAACTACCGAATTCTTTTTGAGTTTTTTTCTTGCTCTCATCCCATTATGTAGCTTACGCACTCTTCATGAAACACAAAAAAAGGGATTAGGCAGTCACACAATTTTTGAATTTGTTTGTTGATTTTAATCTCATCCAATTACTATTGCTAATGCACTCTTCAAATATTAAAAAACAAACAAACTGAAAAACAAACAGCACACATTAATAAATATACAGAGGAACACACCCTCCCAAAATAAATATAATCAAGTGCGTTTCTTTTTTTTGCAGTACGGCCTCCTTCATAAAGTTTTTGTGTGCTCCTGATTTTCAAGGCGGCGGCTCCGTTTTCCCTCAGGCGATCCAAGGCGGCGGCTCCGTTTTCCCTCAGGCGATCCAAGGGCGCCGGTTGATTCGAGAACCTCCAGTACCTCACGGTGACTCGTGGCGGTGATTCACAGCGATCCAAGGCCGACGGCTTCGTCTTCCTCAGGGGCACCGCGCACGACAACCTCTGGCCTCCTCGATTCAAGAGTGTGCGACATCCGAGAATGCACGGCCACCTTCGTCTTCCTCGATCCTTCCAGTTCGAGAGCGAGCAGCCTCCGAGAGTGCGCTGCTTCCTTCTTCTGGAACTCGCGGTGTCCAAGATCAACGGCCGTTCTCCGATTTACCCAGTTCCAGAACGTGCGATCCGACTGCACATCATCTCCGAGAGCCCCTGTCGTGTGCATCACCTTCGATCAATTTCCAGGGCACTGTTATTTGCTGATTTGCGAAAACTTCTTAACGCACAGCTCGTTATCCAAAAAGAGTTATATTGAATTGCTTCGCACAGCCTTTCAGCAAACCACTTTGCAGATAAAACTTCAACAACGCGGATCTTCTAATCTAGACGTCGAATTGGCGAGCGGTTTGAGCCTACATAACCACGATCTCATAAATCTCATCACGGTGATATTTTTCCAGACTCTTACTAAAGTATTAAGTTGGTTATACTGCTTTGTTGTGAGATCATATTGAGAATAGCTTTATTCAGAAGCTATATTTGTGCTTAATCTTGTCAAACTATATCTGTGAACAGTGAGATCACTACCCGTAAGTGTGATCAGGTTTATTGAGAGAAATCCTCATAAGTTTTGGGGTCGGAGTTTTTGGCGGGGAGCCACTCCGTTAAAAAATTTATTTGTGTCTGATTATTTCAGTGTTTGTGTTTATTTTTAAAATTTGTGCCACACACCCTATTCACCCCCACTCTAGGGTATTTTTCAATTGGTATCAGGGCAGGATTCCTTTTAGACTCAAAGTCTAGTGGAATTTCGATCCTTTGGCACAAATTCCGCACACATACTCATATGACATGCACAATCAAAGAGAAGGACAGTCGTATCTTAGATCACCTCTATTTGATGGTACGGACTATAGTTATTGGAAACAACGTATGTCCATACACATCAAAGGTATCGATATGGCATTATGGAAAATAATCAGTGAAGGATTTACACTATTTGATAAACCCACGCCTGAGCAGCAAAAAGAAAAGGATCGGTTAGAAAATCTAAACTTTAAGGCCATGAGCATCTTGTATTGTGGTCTTAGTAAAACTGAATTTAACCGTATTAGTTCTTGTTCTACTGCTAAGGATATTTGGACGAGACTTGAAGTTACTCATGAGGGAACTGGTGAAGTTAAGAAAACTCGAATTAGAAAGTTATTACAGAAATATGAAAATTTTGCTATGATGTGTCACGCCCCGCTTCCCTAAAATGGAGGTGAGACGTGAGAAGGTCCGCTCAAGCGTGGAGCTGTGAAGCTGCACGCCTGATAAGCGTAAATTTAGTATAAGCAGGTCCCTGTAATTGCAAACGAAACAACAACAATAATAATAATAAGATGAGACGGATATGAAATACCAATCCCACAGTTTGTCCACAAAAATATTCAACATCATAGAAAAGCCACCAGGCTAAAAGAAAGAGTCTAAGGGCCCAGAACAAGGCCAAACAAAAGCAAACATAACAGAGTATCAAACTAGGTGCCACGCACCGACAACCTAAGCAATCTAACAAAACTAGACGTAGACACTAAGACTGATCTCCAGTGTCTACGAAGTCTTCGTCCAACACGGGCGCAAGCTCGGCGTCCGCAAACACCTCACCCTCAGCAAGCAACTCTGGCTCGGGGTCTAACATGTGTCACCCAAAAGAGAAAAGGGGCACATGTCAGCAAGTCTAAAAGACTTGGGCAAGGAAACTGAAAGTAACTAGCAACCTAGCACTTATAATATTAGCAATGATATGACAGTTTAGTTTGATGCAGCAGTTTAAAAGAGAGACAAGCACGCACGATGTAGCGAAAGCTACCAATTCACTGATCACTTATCACTGTTTATCACTTAGTGCATAGAGAGTCCACCTGCTGGCCAACTCGTGGCTCAGGCCGCTTATCTCTTATCACTATTAATCACTTGTGCACTATAGATTTCGCCTGCTGGCCGGAGTGGCGGATCAGGCCAACTCGGGCTCAGTCCGCTTACCCCACCCATGTGTATCAAGCGTTGGGGTTTCCAACTACAGGGCTCGCTTCTGGAACACGAGCCAGGAAGTGTAATATCGTAGCGTGTGCTACGTAATCACGATGAATAATCACTATGCAATGACATGAACAGATATTTGCGTACCGTTAATTTAAATTAATCGTGACAGGCAAAATGCAATGACATGAACAGATATTCGCGTACCGTTAATTGAAATTAAACGTGACATACAAGCATGATGAGAGTGACAGATCTAGCTTCGTTGTCAAGCTAGATCAAAAGCGTCCAGACAGCTATCCTTTCACTGTCTAGTCTCTTTTACGCTAAAACAAGGTAATGGCCTAAGCACGGCCTAAACAACAAGGGTAGCAAGTTTCACTTGCCTGATACCGGGGTTGACGAGCAATGAAGATCGTCGCAAGCTAAACTACAGATGGATCACGTGAAGAAGCGAAGGAACAATGCTGAGCAACCACGTCAACGGAAGAACGATCCGGCTCAGATCAGGAAATGAGGGAAAAATATGGAGAAATGGGGTTTGATGTGGATTTTGGGGGTTTGATGAAGGTTTGGGGAAGATGAAAGGTGGGTTGTGACAAGGGAGGGTTTGGATGATGGAGGATGAGCTTGGGATGAAGGATTAATGGTTTGAGGAAGATGGGGGCTCAATGGGGGAGAAATTAGGGTTTTAGGTCATGAGGAAGAAGAAGAAAATGTTTGGAGGGGTATTTATAGAGTTTGGTGGCGGCTAGGGCAAAACTAGGGTTTACAGCACTGGTTAGTCGGTCAAGGAACAACTGCTGACCGACTAGTTTGAGAACTAGTCGGTCGGTTGACCAACGCAGACTGACTAAGCGTAAACAGTAGCTCCAGTCGAAAACCTGAACTAAGAGTTAGTCGGTCAAAGAACAACTACTGACCGACTAGTTTGGCATCTAGTCGGTTGATGAACGTTCTTAGACCGACTAAGAGTAAACAGTAACTCGACTGTACAGAAGAACTAAGAATTAGTCGGTCTGAGTACAAAACTTAACCGACTAGTTTAACAACTAGTCGGTCGAAAGATGAACTTAGACTGACTAAGAGTGAACAGTACTGATACCAAAAATTAGTAAATGAGTTAGTCGGTTAAAGAAGCATTGCTGACCGACTAGTTTGCAACCTAGTCGGTCAACCAACGTTCTTAGACCGACTAACGACAAACAGTAACTCCTGAATAACTTTTCAAGCCCGCTAGTCGGTTCAAGAAGGTTTTCCGACCGACTGGATCGTCATCTAGTCGGTCGGTGCCCCTTCTTATACCGGCTAACGTGCACCAAAAGTTCCGAAATGGAGCGCGAAGCTCCGGTATGGTTTCCTAAGTCTCCTAGGCTTGTTCTAACTCTAAGATATCGACGTTATGAAGCCCGTCACGAATGACTTACTTCAAACACGCCGACCGACGGAAGAATCTAGAGAATCACGACGAAACGAACAAAAATGAAACTACGGAGACGGAAATGGAAATCTCAACAAGGGAAAGCAACCAAATATATAAATATTTATAATAAAATCCATACATGAAAAACCAGTCGTTACATCCTCCCCAACTTAAGAAAAATTCCGTCCTCGGAATTCCCAACACTCACGTGCCCGGGAACAAAAGTGGGTAGCGCTCTCGCATCTCATCTTCTCTCTCCCAAGTAGACTCTCCCGACGAACCGTGCCGCCACATCACTCTAACAAGATCGACGACCTTGTTCCGAAGTGACTTCTGACGCATGTCCAGAATCTGCACCGGATGCTGGTCATACGTCAAATCTGGGTGAACGGTGATCTCCGAAAAATCCACAGCATGAGATGGATCGCTGATGTATCGACGAAGCTGCGACACATGGAAAACATCATGGACTCCTTCCAAAGATGGCGGCAAGGCTAAGCGGTAAGCTACCTCGCCAACCTTCTCCAGAACATCAAACGGTCCAATGTATCGCGGGCTCAACTTCCCTCGCTTCCCAAAACGAATCACTCCACGATTCGGGGAAATCCTCAGAAACACATGATCGCCCGGCTGAAACTCCAAAGGACGACGTTTCACATCCGCCCAATGCTTAAAACGGTCCTGAGCAATCCTCAGCCTCTCCCGAATGTTCCTGACAACCTCCACGGCCTCCACAATCATCTCAGGCCCCAACAGCTCCCGATCGCCAACGTCATCCCAACTCAATGGCGATTGACATTTCCTCCCATACAAAGCGGCAAAAGGCGCCATGCCAATAGACGCCTGGTAGCTGTTGTTGTAAGAGAACTCCACCAAGTGTAGATGGTCCTCCCACGAACCCTTGAAATCCAACATGCACGCTCTCAGCATGTCTTCCAAAATCTGAATCGTCCTCTCGGACTGGCCATCCGTCTGCGGATGGTACGCCGTGCTGAAACTCAGACGCGTACCCAAACTCTTCTGCAAACTCTGCCAGAACTGAGATGTGAACCTCGTGTCCCTGTCCGACACGATACTCACGGGGACTCCATGAAGTTGCACGACCTCATATACGATTCACGTTACATCACTATCCAAACTAGGAAAAGGAAATAAAAACGGAGAGTAAAAGAATCTACCTCCATATATCTCCTTGCTAGCGCCTCAGTGGACTGTCCCACTCGGAATGGAATAAAGTGTGCGGATTTGGTCAATCGATCTACGATCACCCAAATCGCGTCATTCTGCTTCGGACTCCGAGGTAGTCCAGTCACGAAATCCATAGTGATGTGTTGCCATTTCCTCTCCGGAATCGGAAGCGGTTGTAGCAACCCGACCGTACGCTGATGCTCCGCCTTCACTTGCTGGTAAACCAAACACTTGGCCACACTCCGTGCCACACTCCTCTTCATGCCGTGCAACCAAAAGTTCAGACGAAGATCCTTGTACATCTTGGTGCCACCAGGATGCACGGAATACGGCGAACTGTGTGCCTCTACCATCAACTCCTCTCTGATATCCCCAGCTGGCACACACAACCTGGCTCCAAACCTCAGCGAGCCATCTTCGTGAACCAAAAAGTCAGTTCACAGACCAGCTTCAACTTGCCCTCGAATCCTTACCAATTTCGGGTCTCCGGCCTGACTCGCCTTAATCCGATCCACAATCGTTGACTGCACCTGCATACACATCAACGAAGAAGCCTCCCCGGGAAGAACAATCTTTACATCGGACCCGCAAAAATCCTGCTGCAATCTCCACTGCGAAGTCAACATCATCACCGCGGGAAGCCTACTCAAAGCATCTGGAACCACATTCACCTTGCCAGGGTGATACTGCAAATCAATCTCATAATCCGCCATAAGCTCTAACCATCGACGCTGTCGCATGTTGAGCTCCTTCTGGGTGAAAATATACTTCAAGCTTTTGTGATCGGTGAAGATTTTCACTTTCTCACTCAGCAAGAAGTGCCTCCAAATCTTAAGAGCAAACACAACGGCAGCCAACTCCAAATCATGCGTCGGGTAATTCTTCTCATGAACCTTGAGCTGACGCGACGCATAAGCCACCACATGCCCGTGCTGATGCAACACACAACTGAGACCCTTGCCAGAAGCATCGCAAAAGATCTCGAATCCTCCACTGCGGTCAGGCACAACAAGAACAGGGGCAGACGTCAAACGCTCTCTCAGAACACCAAAGGCATCCTCACAATCACCCGACCAAACAAAAGCAACATCCTTCCGCGTCAACCTGGTCATCGGCTCTGCAATACGGGAAAAGTCCTTAATGAAACGCCGATAATATCCCGCCAAGCCAAGGAAACTACGAATCTCAGACGCAGACGACGGAACAGGCCACTCCCTGATGACCCTAATCTTCTCGGGATCCATTGAGATACCATCTCCAGTCACCACATGCCCGAGAAAAGCAACTCGGTCCAGCCAAAACTCGCACTTTGAAAACTTAGCATACAACCGATGCTTCCTCAAAATCTCCAATACCGTCCTCAAGTGCGAGGCATGCTCTTCCTCTGACTTCGAATAGATCAGAATGTCGTCAATAAAGATAACGACAAACTTATCCAAAAATTCATAGAAAATCAGGTTCATCAGATTCATGAAAACTGCGGGTGCATTGGTTACACCGAAAGGCATAACCACAAACTCATAGTGTCCATACTCCGTCCTGAACGCTGTCTTCGGAACATCATCCTTCTTCACCTTCAACTGATGGTAACCACTCCTCAAATCCAACTTAGAAAACACCCTCGATCCTCCCAGCTGATCAAAGATATCATCGATGCGAGGCAACGGGTATTTATTCTTGATGGTCACCGCATTCAACTCCTGATAGTCCACGCACATGCGACGTGAACCATCCTTCTTCTTCACCAACAACACCGGTGCTCCCCACGGAGACACACTGGGATTAATGTAACCCTTCTGCATAAGCTCATCCAGCTGCTTCCGCAACTCTTCCAATTCTACTGGCGCCATACGGTACGGTGCCTTCGAAATCGGCTGCGCACCTGGAATAAGATCAATAGAAAACTCCAAAGCTCGATCAGGCGGCAATCCAGACATCTCCTCGGGGAAGACGTCACCAAAATCTCGCACCACAGCTGGCCACTCCAACTCCATCTGCATAGCCACAACATCCACCGGTCTGGCCCGAAATCTGACCGGACCCAGTGAACTGCTACCACGACTGAACTCAAATACCGGATGTCCGGGAATCTCGAACACCACCCTCTTCCTTCGACAGTCAATCGTAGCATAGAAGCTCGCAAGCCAATCCATCCCAAGGACGGCATCATAGTTGATGATGTCGTGGATAATGAAATCAGCACAAAGCTCACGTCCACAAACCACCAACGGGCAAGAATTGCACCCACGATGCACCGAGACCACACTGTTCCCTGTAACGATGTTCCAACTCTTGGGGAGAGGGGACGTCGACAAGGAATGCTTCTCCACGAAGCTCCGGGCCAAAATGCACATCGACGCACCTGAGTCAAAGAGGACTCGGCTAGGGAATGTGCGAACCAAAACCACACCTAACAAACAGTCTAATCAATCCAATCTTACTCTAACAACATTCATACACAAGCAACCAACATAATTTAACAATCAACTAATTAAGAAAAGAACAACTAGATTTGAAAGTTACCTGCAATGACCTCATCCATAGCCAAAATCTCCTCCTCGGTAATCAGAAATGCCTGCCTCCTCGGCGGAACAGCCTGCCGAAAGGCATGCCCTTGTGGAACAAGGGGTACCCCACGACCAGCGGGCACCGGGGCTCTCTGCTGCAACGGCGGGGCAGCAATAGGTGCCCTCCAAGGCTGCTTCAACCTCGGGCACTCCCTAAGAGCATGGGCGGGATCTCCACAGGCAATACATTGCCCCAAGAACCTCCTACACGATTCCTTGATATGGCCCTCCTTGCCACAGAAATGGCAAGTCTTCTGAACAGGCCCTCCTGGCCTCTTAAACTGAACAGGCTGGTTCGGCCTGAATCCAGGTCTAACCACAGCTCTCGCCTGTTCCACAGGCCTCTTCCCAGCACCAACAATAGACCCCCTCCTCTGGTTCACGAGCAGATCCTGCCTCTTGGCTGCTACTAGAACCTTCTGATAAGATTCCCGGTCAGAAGAGGTCACAAAACTCTGGAGCTCAGAAGCAAGTCCCTGCAGGAACCTCTGAGCTCTCTCCTCAGCGTCCTACACCATCTTCGGCGCAAACCGACTCAGCCTCATGAACTCTTGGTGATACCGGTCCACCGACGAGCTTCCTTGCTTCAGATCGATAAAACGCTGCAACATCTCTTCCCTGGCAGCTTTTGGGAAGAACTCACCATCAAATCTGGCCTTGAAGGTAGCCCAGACGATCGGCTCCTCCAACATCTTTTCTTCAGCATCCCACCAATTCCTGGCATTATCCCTCAGCTGGCGCTTTGCCAAGTCAACCCAACTAACTTCGTTGACCTTGGACATCTTCAGATTGTCCTCGATATTCCTCATCCACTCATCAGCAGCTAGTGGACCTTCGGTTCCATCAAAATATGCAGGACCCAGCTCTCTGAACTGCTTCGCTCCCGGCTCAGGGCGAGGGGCTTCCACCGCCCGAGCAACTCGAGCCATCGGAGCATTCTGTACCTGCAGAAGCACACCCTGCTGAACTTGCATCATCTGCATCATCATCCGCATCATCTCTCCATTAGTGGGCTCCCGCTCAGGCTCCTCGTCATGAGGGGGCGCACCACTACCACCACTACGGGTGATTCGCCTTCCTGCCATCTAATGACACAGAAAACGAAACAATTAGACTCATAGCTTAGGGCTCGGATGTCGAACTCATTTGTTGGACAATCTTATATTATTATCGTTATCCCGATAATTGCAGTTACAGAAATGACCTGCATGGGCCACCACTAAAACCTGTCACGCCCCGCTTCCCTAAAATGGAGGCGAGACGTGAGAAGGTCCGCTCAAGCGTGGAGCTGTGAAGCTGCACGCCTGATAAGCGTAAATTTAGTATAAGCAGGTCCCTGTAATTGCAAACGAAACAATAATAATAATAATAATAAGATGAGACGGATATGAAATACCAATCCCACAGTTTGTCCACAAAAATATCCAACATCACAGAAAAGCCACCAGGCTAAAAGAAAGAGTCTAAGGGCCCAGAACAAGTCCAAACAAAAGCAAACATAACAGAGTATCAAACTAGGTGCCACGCACTGACAACCTAAGCAATCTAACAAAACTAGACGTAGACACTAAGACTGATCTCCAGTGTCTACGAAGTCCTCGTCCAACACGGGCGCAAGCTCGGCGTCCGCAAACACCTCACCCTTAGCAAGCAACTCTGGCTCGGGGTCTAACATGTGTCACCCAAAAGAGAAAAGGGGCACATGTCAGCAAGTCTAAAAGACTTGGGCAAGGAAACTGAAAGTAACTAGCAACCTAGCACTTATAATATTAGCAATGATATGACAGTTTAGTTTGATGCAGCAGTTTAAAAGAGAGACAAGCACGCACGATGTAGCGAAAGCTACCAATTCACTGATCACTTATCACAGTTTATCACTTAGTACATAGAGAGTCCACCTGCTGGCCAGCTCGTGGCTCAGGCCGCTTATCTCTTATCACTATTAATCACTTGTGCACTAGAGATTTCGCCTGCTGGCCGGAGTGGCGGATCAGGCCAACTCGGGCTCAGTCCGCTTATCTCTTACCCCACCCATGTGTATCGAGCGTTGGGGTTTCCAACTACAGGGCTCGCTTCTGGAACACGAGCCAGGAAGTGTAATATCGTAGCGTGTGCTACGCAATCACGATGAATAATCACTATGCAATGACATGAACAGATATTTGCGTACTGTTAATTTAAATTAAACGTGACAGGCAAAATGCAATGACATGAACAGATATTCGCGTACCGTTAATTGAAATTAAACGTGACATACAAGCATGATGAGGGTGACGGATCTAGCTTCGTTGTCAAGCTAGATCAAAAGCGTCCAGACAGCTATCCTTTCACTGTCTAGTCTCTTTTACGCTAAAACAAGGTACTGGCCTAAGCACGGCCTAAACAACAAGGGTAGCAAGTTTCACTTGCCTGATACCGGGGTTGACGAGCAATGAAGATCGTCACAAGCTAAACTACGGATGGATCACGTGAAGAAGCGAAGGAACGATGCCGAGCAACCACGGCAACGGAAGAACGATCCGGCTCAGATCTGGAAATGAGGGAAAAATATGGAGAAATGGGTTTTGATGTGGATTTTGGGGGTTTGATGAAGGTTTGGGGAAGATGAAAGGTGGGTTGTGACAAGGGAGGGTTTGGATGATGGAGGATGAGCTTGGGATGAAGGATTAATGGTTTGAGGAAGATGTGGGCTCAATGGGGGAGAAATTAGGGTTTTAGGTCATGAGGAAGAAGAAGAAAACGTTTGGAGGGGTATTTATAGAGTTTGGTGGCGGCTAGGGCAAAACTAGGGTTTACAGCACTGGTTAGTCGGTCAAGGAACAACTGCTGACCGACTAGTTTGAGAACTAGTCGGTCGGTTGACCAACACAGACCGACTAAGCGTAAACAATAGCTCCAGTCGAAAACCTGAACTAAGAGTTAGTCGGTCAAAGAACAACTACTGACCGACTAGTTTGGCATCTAGTCGGTTGATGAACGTTCTTAGACCGACTAAGAGTAAACAGTAACTCGACTGTACAGAAGAACTAAGAATTAGTCGGTCTGAGTACAAAACTTAACCGACTAGTTTAACAACTAGTCGGTCGAAAGATGAACTTAGACCGACTAAGAATGAACAGTACTGATACCAAAAATTAGTAAATGAGTTAGTCGGTTAAAGAAGCATTGCTGACCGACTAGTTTGCAACCTAGTCGGTCAACCAACGTTCTTAGACCGACTAACGACAAACAGTAACTCCTGAATAACTTTTCAAGCCCGCTAGTCGGTTCAAGAAGGTTTTCCGACCGACTGGATCGTCATCTAGTCGGTCGGTGCCCCTTCTTATACCGGCTAACGTGCACCAAAAGTTCCGAAATGGAGCGCGAAGCTCCGGGATGGTTTCCTAAGTCTCCTAGGCTCGTTCTAACTCTAAGATATCGACGTTATGAAGCCCGTCACGAATGACTTACTTCAAACACGCCGACTGACGGAAGAATCTAGAGAATCACGACGAAACGAACAAAAATGAAACTACGGAGACGGAAATGGAAATCTCAACAAGGGAAAGCAACCAAATATATAAATATTTATAATAAAATCCATACATGAAAAACCAGTCGTTACATGATGCCTAATGAGTCTATTGATGCTATGTTTTCTCGTTTTACAGATATCGTCAATCCATTGAAATCCTTAGGGAAAGACATCCCAAAGGAAGATCTGGTCGGAAAGATTTTATACTCCTTATCTGGCGATTGGATTCAAAAGAGGACGGCGATCGAAGAAGCACATGATTTGGCAGATATCAGTTTCGAGAAGCTAATGGGAAAATTAATGGCTTATGAGGTTCAATTGAAGATGGCCAATGACAGCACACCAAAGATGGAAGAGAAATCTAAGGAGGAGGAAACAAAGGAAAAGAAGTTAGCCTTTCAAGTCTCCAAAATGCTCAAGGCGGAGATGAATGAATCGGACGATGAAAGCATGGCTCTTGTCACAAGGAAATTTGTGAAATTCATGAAAAACAACAAAAGAAGGACGGGAAGCATTTGGCGAACCAAGAAAAATGAAGAAAATGATGGAGAAAGTTCTGTACCTCAGTGTTTCAGATGCAACAAGAGAGGGCACATGAAAGTAGAATGTCCACTTTTGAAAGGAAAAGGAAAGGAAAAGACTTGTGATGGAGAAAAGAGAACATCAAAGCGAGGAATGGTGGCTACGTGGGGAGAAAGTGACGCAGAAGAGCTCTCTTCAGATGATGACTGGAACGACAACACTGGAACTTGCTTTATGGCTGGAAACGAAAAGGTAAAAATTAGCTCTCTTGTTCAAAGCTTTGATGATGAAATGAATATTAGTGATGATATGTTTTCTAGCATGGATGAAGCTTATGAATTTCTTGTAGAATTCCTTCAAGAAATGGGTCCTAAATTCCTTAAACTAAAAAAAGTTCGTGATTCATTAAAAGAGGAACTAGGGAGCATGACAAGAGAGAGAGATGAGCTATTTGTTAAGTGTAAAGAACAAAAGGAAATAATATATAATTTTGATGAAACCCAACTAGAAACAAAAACCTTAGAGCTAGAAAATACTAATAAAAATTTGGCTACGTTAGAGCTTGACCACGTTAATTTAGCTAAAGAATTAAAAGAGAAAATTAGCATTCTTGGTTCTAAAGATTCTGAAATAAAATTATTGAATCTAAAAGTGGCTAGCTATGAAGAAAAATTGGAAGAGCTTGAAAAAGAAAAATCTAATTTAATAAAAGGAAAACACATAGCCATCGATTCAGAAACTAGTGAAAAAGAAAAAAAGATATGAGACTAAGATTAGTGAACTTGAGAATGAAAATCAAAATCTTAGCTTGACATTAAAGAAATTCACAAATAGCCAAGAAAGCTTTAATAAGATGATAAATGGGCTTAATGAACAATCTAGTAAACATGGTCTTGGCTTTCAAAAAAACAACCTAAGAAAAAAACTAGGAAGATCATTGAAAAGAATTTTGCAAGAGACATGAGCTTTCAACATTGCATGCACAAAAATCATATGTCATCTACTAATAAGCATTTCAATGTTACATGTTTTTATTGCAACAAAAATGGGCATGTTATGTATGATTGCTTGGCCAGATATTATCCTGCATATTTTATATGGGTTCCAAAGCATCGTACTAACAATTATGGATCTAAAATTTGGTTACCAAAGGGTGCATCTTCTTTTGTAGGTGCATCTTCAAGTGGAAAATGACAGTATTTGGTACCTTGATAGTGGCTGCTCGAATCACATGACGGGCAACGAATCCCTCTTCACGACGCTATCAAGGAAAGATGGAGGGACGGTTATTCTTGGAGATGGAACGAAGTGTAAAATCTTGGGTAAAGGTAACATTGGTAAGCTTCCTCTTGTGGTCATTGAAAATGTTAATCTTTTTGATGGTTTAGCACATAATTTTTTAAGTGTGAGTCACCTTTGCTCTATAGGCCTTAAGGTTCATTTCGAAAATGACAAAGTATATATTTTAAAAGGTGATAATATTCTTTTCAAGCGTACATCTTATAATAACATCTATACTATCAAACTTAGTGATTCAAATAATCTAAAATGTTTATTTGCATCACATGAGACTAGTTGGCTTTGGCATCGAAGATTAGGCCATGCCGGCATGGACCTAATCTCAAAGCTTGCTCGAAAGAAACTGGTGAGAGGTTTACCTGAAATTAGCTTTGATCGGGATAAGCTTTGCGATGCATGTCAACTAGGTAAACATCATAAAAGTAGATTCAATCCTAAAAACGTTGTAACTACTTCTACGCCATTGCAACTAATACATTTGGATTTATTTGGACCCACAAAGGTTGCTAGTTTAGGTGGTATGCATTATTGCTTTGTTATTGTCGATGACTTTTCACGTTTCACCTGGGTTTGTTTTTTGACACACAAACATGAAACTTTTGATGTTTTCAAAATGTTTTGTAAAAAGGTTGAAAATGAAAAAGGTTTTTCAATTGTCAAAGTTAGAAGTGATCATGGAGGAGAATTTGTTAATACTAGCTTTGATGATTTTTGCATTTCAAAAGGTTATTCACATAATTTTTCCGCCCCGAGGACACCACAACAAAATGGGGTGGTTGAGGGGAAAAACCGTACTTTGCAAGAAATGGCTAGGACCATGATTCATGATTACAAATTGCCTTTATATTTTTGGGCTGAAGCTATACATACTTCTTGCTATATTTTAAATCGTGTGTCCATTAGACCCATTTTGAAGAAAACACCTTATGAGCTTTATAGAGAGTTGACTCCCAACTTATCACATTAAAAACCATTTGGATGCAAGTGCTATATTCTGAAAGTTGGAGAAAATCTTGATAAATTTGATGCTAAATCCGATGAGGGTATTTTTGTTGGCTACTCACCACATAGCAAATCTTATCGAGTATTTAACAAAAGAACTCTTACTATTCAAGAAACAGTGCATGTGAAATTTGACGAGAAAAGTGCTATTAATGAATCTTCTAGTGCTGCAGAGTCTACAGATATTACAGGTGGCTTGGATGGACTGGAGATAAACACTAGTAATTCCAATGAGCAAGAGAACAACAATGATGGTGTACCAAAAGAAGCAGAAGCTACTACGTCATCACAAGATCTCCCTAAGGATTGACGCTTTAAGAAGGATCATCCAAATAATCAAATCCTTGGAGACACGACGGAAGGTATACGTACTAGAAGCAGCTTTAATTTGATGGTTAACTTTGCATTTATATCCATTTTGGAGCCCAAAAATGTTGATAGTGCTTTAGAAGATTCCTATTGGATTATGGCAATGCAGGAGGAATTGTCACAATTTGATAGGAATCAAGTTTGGGAACTTGTTCCTAAACCAAAAAATCAAACAATTATAGGCACTAAATGGGTATTTAGAAACAAACTTGACGAAATGGGAAATGTTGTGCGTAATAAAGCTAGATTAGTTGCACAAGGTTATAACCAAGAGGAAGGGATTGATTTTGATGAAACATTTGCTCCCGTCGCAAGATTGGAAGCAATTAGGATGCTTTTAGCATTCGCTAGTTTCATGAAATTCAAACTCTTTCAAATGGACGTCAAGAGTGCCTTTTTGAATGGAGTTTTATCTGAGGAAGTCTATGTCAAACAACCTCCTGGGTTTGAAGACTCCATCCACCCGGACTATGTTTTCAAGCTTAAACGTGCTTTATATGGGCTCAAACAAGCTCCTAAAGCTTGGTATGAGCGACTTAGTAAATTTTTGCTTGAAAATAATTTCTCCATGGGAAAGGCGGATAAAAATTTATTTGTTAAATCAAAATAAAGATCTACTTGTAGTACAAATATATGTTGACGATATCGTTTTTGGTGCTACTAACAATCTACTGTGTGAGGAATTTGCTACATGTATGTCTAGGGAATTTGAGATGAGCCTGATGGGTGAACTTACATTCATGCTTGGTTTACAAATCAAACAATGTGAGGACAGAATTTTCATCAATCAAGCAAAATATGCAAAGGAGTTAGTGAAGAAGTTTGGACTTGAAAATGCTAAGGAATGCTCTACTCCTATGTCAACGACGGCAACGATGGATAAAGACGAAAAAGGAAACAAAGTGGATGAACGCTTGTACCGAGGTATGATTGGTAGCCTATTATACTTGACAGCTAGTCGGCCTGATATAATGTTCAGTGTATGTTTATGTGCTAGATTTCAATCTTGTCCAAAAGAGTCCCATCTTTCTTATGTTAAACGAATAATTCGATATGTTAAAGGAACCTTAGATTTTGGTTTATGGTATCCTTGTTCCACATCATTTGAGCTTGTAGGATATTATGATGTGGATTTTGCGGGAAGTAAGACCGATCGTAAGAGTACCACGGGCACTTGTGAACTACTAGGTATGTCTCTTGTTTCATGGTTCTCCAAGAAGCAAAACTCCATAGCATTGTGTACAACCGAAGCCGAATATGTTTCAGCAGGTTGTTGTTGTGCTCAAATTCTATGGCTGAGACAAACCCTCAGAGACTACGATCTTACTTTCCAACCTACAAACATTTGGTGTGACAACAAGAGTGCTATAAATCTATCTAAAAATCCTATTCTACACTCTAGGACAAAACATATTGATATTCGTCACCACTTCCTTAGAGATCATGTCGATAAGAAAGATATCTCTTTAGGATATATTGATATAGAAAAACAATTAGCGGACATTTTCACCAAACCCTTAAACCAAAAACAATTTTGCTTCATTCGAAGGGAGTTGGGGATTATGTCACTAATTGAGCATTAGCACGCATATCCATGCACATACACATGCTTACTTATTGTACCTAAGCCACACACTATTTCATCTTAATGTGGGTTTGGTCATTCTTGGTATGTGCATGCATGATCGTCATCACTATTATTGATTTTGGTTGAGAATTTGATATGGACCTTGTTAGACATCTTAGAAACATTAAAATGTTTTTGATGATGATGCACCATATTATTGTAAAATCCCCATGCTTGAATTATTAATAAAAATGTGAAACTTGTAAGCATGCCAAATTGTACGAATCAAATAGATTGATTGAGTCTTATAAACTATGGAGACAATTGAATGTGCTTAGATTCTAAAGTTTTTTTGAATTTATATTTTATCCTTACAATTTTGTGCGCTTAAATCTCTATGGATAATTATTTAGTAGGAGTCGAGTATGTCGATGCCTTCATGCGTCACTATTCTGAGACACCAACATTGTAATAAAAAAATTGCAATGAGCATTTAAAACAAAAGAAAGAAAGAAAAAGAAAAATGGAATAGCAAAACATCTTCAAACATACTACATTTGATACCGGCGGCTAGTAATCGGATTTCAGGGGTTTGTTGAGCAATGCGTATGAAATATGGTAGATGAAGTAACCACTTAGCGCACCTCAATTCCAAAGGACCCGAAATTTAACACCATGGTATCCCTTGATTGGTGTCTCCCTACACATTACTTATTGATTATTCCATAGCAACAAAGGCTCACAAATTGTATTAGATAATCTTATATTTTCATCTCTTAGTTTCTAAGTATCATTCATGTTGTCAAAGTGTTTCATAATACAACATCTTTCTGTTATATTTCTTACAACGACCGTATGCTTTCAATGATCACGACATTTGTTATACTTTAAGTTGGTGGGGAAAACGAATTAATATGAGCATCGTCATCAATTTCTTGTTTCTTTGATATGCTAAACTTGTTTCATGTCTCATTCTTAGCCGCTTCAATTTATTTTTGTGATCTTTTCGATTAATGGCAAAAGGGGGAGAGTAGAAAAATGCGTAAATTAATGCACAAGGGGAAGAGATGCACATCGATAGGGGGAGCTTTGTATGATGTTTATAATCATGTGCACTATATGACTTGCTCTTTAATATCATTTCTCAATTTTTCCAGACTTGTTTGCCATCATCAAAAAGGGGGAGATTGTTGGCCTAGTTAGTCTACTAACTAGGTCGTACGATATAATTTTGATGATGACAAACAAGCCGTGTGACTGACATTTTTCATTAAGTTATTACAGGGAGCAAAGCGCAAAATAAATTTTATTTGCAAGAGAAGGAGTATATGAGGACAATGGTGCAAAAAGGAAATAGTCTTACATTATCAACAATGAAGATGAAGTTTTGGATTGGATACTAAAGATATTTTCTACTTGAATTCAAACTCGATGATCTCATTCCTCGTCAAACTACCGAATTCTTTTTGAGTTTTTTTCTTGCTCTCATCCCATTATGTAGCTTATGCACTCTTCATGAAACACACAAAAAAAGGGATTAGGCAGTCACTCATTTTTTGAATTTGTTTGTTGATTTTTAATCTCATCCAATTACTATTGCTAATGCACTCTTCAAATATTAAAAAACAAACAAACTGAAAAACAAACAGCACACATTAATAAATATACAGAGGAACACACCCTCCCAAAATAAATATAATCAAGTGCGTTTCTTTTTTTTGCAGTACGGCCTCCTTCATAAAGTTTTTGCGTGCTCCTGATTTTCAAGGTGGCGGCTCCGTTTTCCCTCAGGCGATCCAAGGGCACCGGTTGATTCGAGACCCTCCAGTACCTCACGGTGACTCGTGGTGGCGATTCACAGTGATCCAAGGCCGGTGGCTTCGTCTTCCTCAGGGGCGCCACACACGGCAACCTCTGGCCTCCTCGATTCAAGAGTGTGCGGCATCCGAGAACGCACAACCACCTTCGTCTTCCTCGATCCTTCCAGTTCGAGAGCGAGCGGCCTCCGAGAGCGCACTGCTTCCTTCTTCCGAAACTCTCGACGTCCAAGATCAACGGTCGTTCTCCGATTTACCCAGTTCCAGAACGTGCAATCCGACTGCACATCATCTCCGAGAGCCCCTGTCGTGTGCATCACATTCGATCAATTTCCAGGGCACTGTTATTTGTTGATTTGCGAAAACTTCTTAACGCACAGCTCGTTATCCAAAAAGAGTTATATTGAATTGCTTTATGCACATCCTATCAGGAAACCACTTTGCAGAGAAAACTTCAACAGTGCGGATCTTCGAATTGGCGAGCGGTTTGAGCCTACATAACCACGATCTCATAAATCTCATCACGGTGATATTTTTTCCAGACTCTTACTGAAGTATTAAGTTGGTTATACTGCTTTGTTGTGAGATCATATTGAGAATAGCTTTATTCAGAAGCTATATCTGTGCTTAATCTTGTCAAACTATATCTGTGAACGGTGAGATCACTACCCGTAAGTGTGATCAGGTTTATTGAGAGAAATTTTCATAGGTCTTGGGGTCGGAGTTTTTGGCGGGGAGCCACGCCGTTAAAAAATTTATTTGTGTCTGATTATTTCAGTGTTTGTGTTTATTTTTAAAATTTGTGCCACACACCCTATTCACCCCCCTCTAGGGTATTTTTCAAAAGTATAGAAACAAGCTCGTTCCCTTGTATATGTCTCATTAGAGAGACTAATATTCATTCTTCCTTATAAATAACAATATGGAAGACTGAAAACAGGGGAAGTCCAAGACAACGACGTCCTGATATATAAAGAGAAAGGGAAGATATGGTATACATCGACATGGAATAAGCACTGGCAAACTTAGTCCAGACCCAGAAGTTCTGGAAAAGACCCATACTACTATTCCAATATGAAATGTCATTAATTTCTGCCATAGATAATGTATACAAAGATAGTCTAAAGACAAAAGTCGATCTAGCTATTGTATAGTTATATATTATCAGAGCAAACATAAAATTTTAAAAACAAATTTAATCTGTTGCCATAACATAATTCTTAGTGAGTATTTTTCCAACATAGTTATAGACGTATGCTTTCAAAAGCATTTAACCCTAGTAATAGTCCAACAGAAAAAAAATTGGGACGTTTAACTTGAGATTCAGGCTTTGCAAACCTGAATACCTTATATGAGGATGCCCGCCAGTACTCTCTGAGAAAGAAACTTACCATGTTTTCTTGGATATTCGTCAAAACAAAATCCCTAATGAATGACTCAAAAATATAATGGCCTTGAAGTCCAACCTTGAGCGTTCAAATGGATTTTAAGAAGTCCTATATAAATTCGAAAAGAGGAGGTAAATGGAATACCTGAAGTGTCTAGAAATGTCCAAGTTTTAAGTTTGGAACGATATAATACGTCACTATAGATTGATGATGCAAGACATCATTAACCCATCCTATAATTCTGAAGAACACGAAGTTTCTTCAGAATGATGCGTTATCATTGTCCCATTTAACGGGAAAAATGATTACGAGCTCATCTCCACTACACATGGACATTGACTGTCAAAACTTCCTCTAATAGAAGTTAAGATGATATATTTACTATCATCTTTAAAATAATATGACCTCTAAGTCTCTTGAGAGTATTTCAGGGATAAAAGTGGACTTATCTACTCCATACATAGGGTTGTTGATGTACCTTAGTGTACCGATCCATTTATCATCTAAAATGATCATAATCAAACATATTATCCAACCGCAGTCTAGCTTTTTCAAAGCATATAGGACACATTACTAAATGGCAGGAACATCGGATAACACTGGGAAAGCAACCACAATTTACAACCGAAATAAAGTTGAACACCCTGAAATCTGTGTTCCCACCCAAAATGGGTTATAGAAATAATCATTAAAATAATTTATAGGGATTACTCATCCGTTAAAAATCCAGTTGCTGGTGACTGCATGGGGACATGCAATTACACTGCATACCATCAAAACGATTCTTTAGAACCTAGTTATCTGGGCTTGGGCTTGATTACTGATCGCTCCGGGACGTACACCCAAAGAACGGTTGTAGTTTTACCGCAAGCGCACGGTATAGCGGTGAGCGGGTATCGAACACAGGGAGGACGAATGACCGTGCTTGCTCCTAATCAACCTGGCTATTCAAGAATAGAAAGAGTTGCCTTGGGCGATCCTGTCACAATCGTCAGACAAATGTGCGAAATATCAAATCAAATAAAGAACGTCTAGGGAATGGGGAATCCCCGCTACTCACCGTATTTCATAGATGTGGTTCGTCGGTATCAAAATTGCTAGAATGAGAATTTGGATGAACTAGTTGCAACTAAATGTGGAACCAAGCTCACGCTCTCGCGCTGTTGCCGGTCTATAGCTATCCTAGGGTCGGGTCCAATCTCTTGCAAACCCTAGCCTAGGAAAGCTAGCATTAGGATCAACATCATCGTCCAATTGCGCACCGAGCCCAATCTCTTGCAAACTCGGTCCACAATCTAAATTAGGATAGTTCCTACCCGTCCAATCTCTTGCAAACGGGTATCGGCACGGAATTGCAACCGGAGATCCTGGTATCGGTCCAATCTCTTGCAAACCGATACTTCGAAAATCCGACTCCAACCCAATTCGGATTTCTAGGGCTTCCTATCAAATTGGGATCCAATCTCTTGCAAATCCCAATTGATATGAATACCTAGCTATTCGTAGTAATCCGATCCCAATCTAATCTCTAATTATTGATTCTAGCACAATTTCTACCAATTTATCACAAATACGAAATTGGGCTTGTAGGGTTCATCCCCACGCCCCAAGACGTGGAGACTACTCACAAATCATAGCAATAGCACAAAAATAATCAATGAAATAGACAATGGAATTCATCACAACAATGATATAAACAATAAAAATAGAGTTTTTGGGGAAGAGAGATGCAAACCAAAGTAGTTCTTCAATTAATCCAACAAAAATCCAAGTTTTTCTCTTCTCCAATCACAAAATAATAAAGCTAAAAAGTAATCTCAAAAAGCTGCAAAAAATCTAAGAGATGGCTCCTCAAACTAGGGTAAAAACATGGCTTAAATAGCCCCAAAAATCGTCCAAAAATCCTGACCAAAACGCCCCTGCACAGCCTGTTTTCCGCAAATTTCGCTACAGGCAGCGCATCGCACTCGGCCGAGTGACAAAAGTCGCTCGGCCGAGTGAAAACCCTGTCATTTTCCAGCAAGTCGGGGGCTCCAAGGGCCTTCAGTTCGGAGGCGGCTCGGCCGAGTGAGATGTCGTCACTCGGCCGATGGCTTCACTGCACTCGGGCGGACGTGGTTTACCACTCGGCCGAGTGGGTCTTCTGAAGCTCAGGTGGCCGAAAAACAGTAACTTCGATCTTTTTGAGGGCCTTCGTCTGGGCGCCACTCGGGCGGACGTGGTATCGTCACTCGGCCGATGTGGTCTCCGTCGCTCGACCGAGTACACATGGAAAACGTGTCTGAACGGGTCGGCCGAGCAGTGTCTCGCTGGTCGGCCGAGTGGCTCCTCCACTCGGCCGAGTGGGACACAAAAAATGCCCAATCTGATTGTTTTAGCCTCCTCGTCGCTCCTGCGACGTCCATTCTTCTTCCGCTCCTCTCCAACAGCAAAATATCCCTCGGGGAGGTCGTCGGTGGCCGTGTAGAGTAAGCGCGTCTCGAGATCACTCCAAATCGCGCCAAATCACCTGAAATGCGACAAAAACAACAAATCGTGAAAAGCATCGCAATATCGTCGATATATCGTGAAAAACATGATTTGGGCGATCTAAATGGCATGCAAATCCACGGGAAAAAGGTGTAAAATATGGAGTGATCAAAATCCCCCAAGCTTGCCTCTTACTCGTCCTCGAGGAAGATAAGTAAAAGGCGAACTCGGTGGATTCGGAAAACGAAAACGGCGAAAAACGAAAAAAAATATGAAAAACAAAGAAGAATGAAAACCAAATGAAAATAAAGACGAAAGAAAGAAGCGAAGAGGTAGGGTGCTAGATCATTTTCTCAGGACGTGGGTTTCACTTACTCTTATAGCATGCACCGAATGAGAAATACATGTCAAAGAATCTTATTTTGATATCATAGTATAATAGTGCAAATAGAAATAGAAAACCCACGAACATTGATATAATCATGAAGAACGGAATGATCTTAAAATTAACATTGCATGAATCATTTAAAGCGGTATACAGATCACAGATCACACACTTTTCAATTGAACGCTTTCTATCTGGAGTATAAGAGTATCACACTATAGAATAGAGAGAATGGAAAAGTTTGGATTTCATGAAATGAACGCTAGGCTTAGATTTCTGGATTTCGTGAAGCTAGAAACAATCTCACCGAGTATAGAATATTACTTAGCCTAGGTTGTCGTGCGATGTCAAGTAGTCACTCTCTCACACATCAATGGATCCCCTCCCCTAAGCTTATCTATAAGCGTGGTGGCACAAAAATATTTACATCCCCATTTTTATATAGCTCCAAAAGCAAAGAAGAGAAAGAAGAAAGAAAGAAAGTGAGATGGGATCTTTTATTGAGGATTTTTCCTCTTTTCTCCTTTTTTTTTCTTTTTTTTTTCAATAAGCAATATATACACAATGATCCCAACTCAGAGAGAGATAATGATATACAAGTATGTTTTTCTCTCTTTATATATATATATATATATATATATATATATATATATATATATATATATATATATATATATATATATTAGAAGAAGGGATTTGGAGCTAGGAATAAATAGCGGGGGAAATGCCATAAAATAGAATCACTAAGGGGAGATTCACCAATGATTTTTTTTAAAAAGTAGAGAAATGATGTTCAAGATTTGTGGAGAAAGAAATATATATAACTCTCGGTTCACTCTATAGGACATGCACGACAACTTCAGCAGGGTAATCTAATCTACTCAGTTTCGATCACAAAAAAGCTAACTAATCCAGATATATCATAGCTAACATCATTCAATCATCCCGAAGTGAAGTGTACAATTCATGCATATAGAAGTGATATAGGAAAAGAAATCGGTACTCCAGATATAGGCATTCAATGCGTGAATCTTGGTGTGTTTTCTATGATAGCATACATATGAATATTCAGGCTCAGTTAATAATAAAACTTCATCCATTTTCATGCGGAGAAAGTGTGGGTTACTATTCTAGATGCAAAGCAAGTCATAGCATATGATATCAGGAATAAAATCTAAGACATGACAAATATAGCATGCATATAGAATAAGCTAACTCCACGTAGACATCATCACAGAAAATTCATCTCTAGCATGAGATGAAAAAGGAAAGAAATAAAGATAAGAAAAATAAAACTATGCAATGCGGCACACAGAGAAATAAGAAAAACGTGATGCATGGCAAAATGAAAGAAAATAAAGAAAAATGAGTGCAAAAGTGAAAAGAAACGGTGTGAAAAACTAAAAATAAAGGTGGCAAATCGAAAAAGAACGTGAGAACTCACTCCCCCAAGCTAAAGTGCACAGTGTCCTCAATGTGCAAAGTGTGGCACACAGAGAGACAAGTAATGAGAGGGGCAAGTGAGGATGCATGCATGATGGAAAGAAAAAAGATAATAAATCGAAAAATAAAGAAACGAAAATATGATGCGGATATGATGCATGCACAGATATGAGTGATACGAGTATAAATGGGTCACCAAAAGCTCTCCCTCTCTCCCAAAAAAGATATATAAAGATACGGCAAATGAGAATCACAAAAAAGTGAGGGGAGGGGGGGTGGTCAAAAAGGCATCAGGACCCAGCAGAAACGGGCAGCACAACGGCAAAAGGAATCGATGGCATCAAGGGTGCCTAGGAAGGTGGTGGTGCGCCGTCTCCGTCCTGAGGCGGAGGAGGAGGAGGTGGTGGTGTAGGCTGCTGAGCTGGGGTGGGCGTGGAAGTGGAAGCAGGTCTAGTGTGTGTGGCAGTGTGAGTGGGAACTTGCTGGGTGGGTGGTGGTACGCGCGGAAGATGCTCTAAGATCTGTGTCAGGCAGTAGTGGATCTGAGGGATCAGGGCAGAGCGTCCAGCCATCGTAGAGACGGTGGAGGATAGGGTCCTAAGGTCAGCTCTAATACCACTCACCGCCAACTCAAGAGCACGTATGCTCTGCAGTTCAGTGTCGGGCGGGGGTGGTGCAGAGGGACGCACCGGTCTAGGCTGCGCGGGGTGGGGCTGGCGTACGCGAGTGGAGTATGTAACGGGCTCAGCAGGGAAGGGGACAAAAGGTACCGCGCCAGCAAATGTGGGCCTGGCCTCAGTGTGAGGCCGGGGCACCGGCTGGTGAGAAGTAGAGGCAGCGGCAGCAAAGGAAGCGTGCAAAAGAGGCAACGAGGTGGCAAGAGAGGTCAGTGGCCCAGAAGTGTGGACAGACGCCACGACGCTCTCGGAGAATACGGCGGCTGTGGAGACAGAGGACTCTACCGCTGGGGCGGAACTGTGTGGACCAAAAGGCGCAATCCCAGCGGAGATCATGCTAGCCATGGTCTCCACGACCGCGGCAAACGAGGGCGCTCCACTCTCGACAAAGGTCGGCGGGCGCTCGGGGAGTGCGGAGCAAAGAGTCTCCACGGACAGAGGGCCAGAGGTGGCAGCGGGAGTGGTGGGGACAGCCTCGGAAGTGGTGACAGTGGTGGAAGTGGGCTCAGTAAAAGTACTCTCGACACTGACAGAGGTGGGGACAGAAGTGTCAGGAGCAGTGGAAACGTCAGGAACAGGTTGAGGGGCCACAGGGTCGACGGGGTCGGCAGCAGGCTCGGCAGGGTGTGCAGCAGGGTCTGCAGGAGCAGCCTGGGCAGCGTGGGCAGCGTGGGCCTGCTCGGCCTCCTCGGCCTCGAGCACGTACGCAGCGGGGATGATGACATCCATCGCTGGGAGCCAGTCAACGTGGGCCGGTGCAATCTGGGTCCGAGCTGGGCTCGGGAGAATCATGTAGTCGGCACCGAAAGGGCCGTGCAACCAGACCCAATGACGCTCACCATGCGGACGCAGCATCTTCATCCGGGCCATAACGTCTATCGACAAGGAAGTGGGGCCCGGAACGCGTCGCAGGTCGTCAGGTAAGTCCTCGCCGATCATCATGGTAAGCAGGGTGATCAGACCGCCGCAGCATATCGGTGAGCGAGCGCCCACCGACACAATGATACGATCTAAAAACCAAGCCGCAATGTCGATCACGACGGCGGGGACAAGCTCATCTCCATCCCTAGATAGAGCTCTGGGACGTGTCATCGCGTAGAGCATGTAAAGCTCTGGCGTAGACATCGTGCCCGGCTCATATCTGGCCAAAAAGGTGGTCGCCATAAGGCGCTGGGCAATACGTAGGCAGGGGTGGACAATGGCCGAGGCCTTGGCCCTACTAGGGTCAAAGGCGGCGTGGTGGCCTGTGATCCGGGCCCAGAAGGCACCGGCGTCGAAAGAAGGTGGGGGGATGTGGGTAGGGCCGTAACCGCGATCGGCTCCAGGGACTGCGGGCCATGAGAAGAACGCTCTCATCATATCGAGAGTGACCTGGCACTCTCGATCCATGAACCTAAATGAGCATCCCTCATCGGTCCGGGCGATCGAACTCAAAACCTCAAGTGTCGGGTGGGTAAAAGTATCCGTCGACACCTGGAAAAAATCTCGCCAGCCCACGTTGTCGTACAACGTGAGCATCCCCTCAAGTACCCCCAGGCGTCCTAGGTCAGCGAGGTGTGCAAACCTGGAGGGTACGATCGAGCGCTGGGAGATACGCTCGAAGACGGCGCGGTGTGCGTCGTCTCGGAACGTAATCCCGAGCGGCCCGACCAGTGGAGCCGGTGGTGGTGGCTGTGGATCGGCAGGGAGAGGCTGTGCGGGCTGTGGGTGCACTGCAGGCTGTGCGGGGTGTGCGGGGCCTGCAGGCTGTGCTGGGTGTGCGGGGTGTGTGGGGGACGGTGGAGGAGAGTCCTCCAACTCATGGGAGGGGCCGGCATCATCCGACCGCTTCCGCTTGGCGGAAGCTCTCTTCGACCGCGGCCGTGTCCGGGGCGGCATATCGGCCCCGAGCGCGCGCCGAAAAGTGAAAAGTGAGACGTTTGCACAAAGAGTGGAAAGAGTTTACCCAAACACGCCGCGAGTGCTAAGCAGTGGAAGCGTGCGAAGTCCGCGCCTCCACGAAGTCCTGAGCAGCCCGTAGAAGCTCCCCTGAGCTCCCCTAAGCTCCAAAAAGCAACCTGCGCATGGAAAAGCGATATCAGCGAGTAATAATCAAAATGTATGGAGCAATAGGGGTATAACAGATAGATATGGGAATTGATTCGGGTTAGGGGTTCGATTAATACACGGATCCTCAAAAACTACGCAAAAAGAGAAGAAAATGGTGAAAACGAGCGAATCGGAGGTGATCGGAGACAAGGCCGCCGGCGGCGACTCGGGCGAGGCGTCGGTGGGCTCGGCCGTCGGTGGCGGGCCGAGCGGCGGCGGGGCAGCGGCGGTCGGGCGAGTGAGGGTCGAGCGAGGGGGAATCGGGCGTGGGAGCTGAAGGGGCGCGGGCGAGAATTGGGGATTTTCGTTTTCGAATTCCGCGCCCCCCCTTCAGCTTATATATAGAAAAGTTACGACTCGGCCGAGTGACGTGATCACTCGGCCGAGCGAGGCAAATAAAAATTTCTCCCCGATATCGCTTCGGCCGAGTGGCTTTGCCAGACTCAGCCGAGTGGAGTAAGTCCATTCGGCCGAGTGACTCAAGCTACTCGGCATGACTCGCCCTAGGAGGGTATCCGTTTTACTCGGCCGAGTGAAAATGTAGACTCGGCCGAGTAGCAGTTCTAATGAAATGAGGAAAATAGACAGAGAGTTGGGTACAGCAGACTTCCCTCGTTCGTGAGCGGCTCGGCCGGACGAACTTCTGGACTCGGCCGAGTGACTAGTTTACTCGGCCGAATGAGCCTTGTATTCTGCTGTTTGTCTTCGTTTAGGCTCTAAACTCCGTCTTTCTTCCTCCAGTCGATTTCATGCTCCTCCTAAGCGTCGAACGCCTTCTTGGGGCGCTCCTCATCGTCTCGTTCATCCTCCTCATGATGATCTACCTATCTCCTCTCCTGTCAAGAAAAATAGGACCCGTTATCACAAAATTTTTGGTCGGATGACTCAAAACACTAAAAATCTCTAAAACGAAAATAAAGAAAAATTAAAAATAAAGCAAAAACCGTCAGGTTGCCTCCCGACAAGCGCTCGTTTTAGGTCGTGAGCTCGACCCCCTATAATTTTCAATCAATGCGGGATGTTTGGTGCATATGAGATGCACCCGTCAAACTTGCCGGGGAGCGCGCTTGGATTTGGACGTGGCGGCGTAGCGTGCTCCCTCGGAGGTCTCTTGTCTCGAATAGTGTTATGGGGAGGCTCCCCCAAGCTAGCATTTGCCCCGGTCAACGGCTTAACCGGCGATGCCGATTTCCGTACCGGCGGAGCTTTCTTTGGAGACTTTGATTTCGAGAGCTTGCAGAGCTCTCGAATCCTTGCGACATCAGCGTCGCCTTCATCTTCATCAGCGGAGAAGTCGGGGGAATCATCATTATTGTCTTCATGGCCTAAATCCGGGCCTTCTTCAAATTCTTCATCAAAAAGGGCGCCAATTGAGTGAGGAATCGTCTCCTCTATCACCTCATCGAGGAGGTCCATATAATCGAGCTCCTCATGGTAAGGCATGTGCTTCATTGCCTTGGGAATGTGGAGCTCCACCTCGATGTTTCCGACGTTTAAGGTTAAGGTACCTTCGTGCACGTCGACGATAACTCCGGCGGTGGCGAGGAATGGGCGTCCAAGTATCAATGAGGTGTCTCCCTCTTCCTTAACGTCCATGATGACGAAGTCACATGGCAAGCATATTCCACCCGGGACTTGAAGTGGGATGTCTTCGGCAATCCCCACCGGCCTTGTTATCCGGCCATCGGCTAATTGAATGCGCATGTCGGTGGGTTTCAACTTTGTCCCGGTGTTAAGCTTTAAGAACATGGAGAGGGGCATGAGACTCACACTAGCCCCAAGATCGACCAATGCCTTTTGAAGAGGCACGCCGCCCAAAGTGCAAGGAATCCGAAAACTCCCCGGATCTTTAAATTTTGCCGGCTCCTTTTCTCTCTTGGTGAACCAAGAGCCCTCCTCGGCTAGCATGATCTTCTCCTTCCTCTTTCTCCCCGAAATCAAGTCCTTCAAGAATTTAGCATACGTGGGGATCTCCGCGATGGCGTCGAGGAAGGGGATATTGAGGCTAACTCCTCTTAGATACTCGAGGAATTTCGCTAGCCTTTTCTCCATTTTTGCTTTCGCTAGTCTTTAGGGGAATGGGACCGGTGGCATGAAGCGCCTCTCCTCAATTAATAGCTCCGCCCTAGATTTCTCCTTGTCTCGTGGCTCCTTCTCCTTTTCAATCTCAACTACCGGCTCAACCGGCTCCAAGCTTTCCTCCACGGCCTCCTCGGTAGGAATCATAGCGGGGGTGGTGTCCTTCCCGCCTCTAGTAGTAACGGCAACTACGGCGTTGATGTGGCCCGTGTTGCCCCATGGGTTTTGCTCCGGTTGCGCCGGCAATCTTTGAGTGTTCCGATTGAGCAACGCCAATTGCTCTGATATTTGAGCCACTACGGTATTAAGAGACTCTTGCCCCGCCTTCAAAGTAGCATTCACCTTGTTTTGCTCGACCATGAACGCCTCCACTCTAGTTTCGAAATCGGATCGTTGTGGAGTTTGCGGAGGGTTTTGATTTTGATTCCTCCACCCTTGGTTGAATCCGGGAGGCCTATAAGGTGGAACTTGTTGCTTTGGTTGGAATTTTTGTTGTGGAGGCCCCCTCGGTGGATAGTATTGTTGTTGGGGTGGTGGTGGTCGAGCTTGATTAGGCGGTTGTTGTGGCGGGTTCAAAGCTCCTTCATTGTTGGCGTAGGAGAATCCCGGATGATTTCTTGCGGCCGGATTGGACCAATACCCTTGGTTCCCCGCAACATATTGTACTTGCTCCAAGGATCCTTCTCCTTGCTCTCCTCCCGAGTACATGACTTGAGATTGGTCTTGCCAATCACACATTTGGTTGGTCGGTGCGGAGGTGGATGGGCTTCCTTGGGGCTCCGTGATGAATTTCTCCAATCTCTCCACCACCTTGTGGAGAGAATCGAATTTGCTCGTGAGCTCCGCTACGGCCTTCGCCTCGTAGATGCTAGTTGGCTTTAAGGAGGATGTGGAGTGTCCTCGCTCATCGCCCCATTGTTGGTTATTTGAGGCCATCTCCTCAATTAGGGCCGTAGCTTCCTCGGGAGTCTTTGACAAGATTGCACCATTCGCCGCGGCATCAATAATTTGTTTGGTCCCCGGTTGGAGACCGTTGTAGAAGCTATGAACTAGCTCCCAATCCTCTATACTGTGGTGCGGGCATTGGTGCTGCAAATCCTTAAATCGCTCCCAAGCTTCATAGAGCGTCTCATGTGGTCCTTGCTTGAAGGACATGAGAGCGCTCCGGATCTTCACCGTCTTGGATGGTGGATAGAATTTGTCAATGAATGCATCCGCCAACCCGTCCCAAGAGGTGAAAACTCCGTCAGCTTGCGTCCTCAGCCAATAGAGCGCTTTGTCCTTTAGCGTGAAGGGGAAGAGGCGCAGTCTGATGGCATCGATGGGGACCCCCGGCATTTGGAAAGTGGCGCACTTCGACAAGAATGATTGGATGTGGTAGTGGGGGTTCTCATGAGCGTTCCCATGAAATGGGTCTTGTTGCATCAAACCCACCAATCCCGTCTTTAGCTCGAAGTTCTTGTCGGCCGCCAACTCCGGCACGGCAATGGATGACGTAGTAGAAGAGGTCTTAGGCCGAAGCCTATCGCGAATAGAAATTATTCTCGCCATCCTTGCCGCCAATTCTTCGGGAGTTTCTGGGTTGGTCATAAACCGCCCTTCCGGATATTGTCTCCTTTCCGCTCTAAGTCTCCGCGCGGTACGTTCGATCTCGGGATCGAATAATAAGGCTTCGGGGTCCGCCGTAGATCTCGTGTACATGCACAGGGAAAACAGAGTTTCAAAGAGATGATTAGTACCGTGGAAGGGTTAGGTAAGAATAGTAGGGGAAATAATAATGGTAAAAAAAATAAAAATAAAAGAAAGAAATAGCTAGGGTGAAAAAAAAAAAAATCAAACGCAATCGCCTCCCCGGCAACGGCGCCAAAAACTTGATCGCTCCGGGACGTACACCCAAAGAACGGTTGTAGTTTTACCACAAGCGCACGGTATAGCGGCGAGCGGGTATCGAACACAGGGAGGATGAATGACCGTGCTTGCTCCTAATCAACCTGGCTATTCAAGAATAGAAAGAGTTGCCTTGGGCGATCCTGTCACAATCGTCAGACAAATGTGCGAAATATCAAATCAAATAAAGAACGTCTAGGGAATGGGGAATCCCCGCTACTCACCGTATTTCATAGATGTGGTTCGTCGGTATCAAAATTGCTAGAATGAGAATTTGGATGAACTAGTTGCAACTAAATGTGGACCCAAGCTCATGCTCTCGCGCTGTTGCCGGTCTATAGCTATCCTAGGGTCGGGTCCAATCTCTTACAAACCCTAGCCTAGGAAAGCTAGCATTAGGATCAACATCATCGTCCAATTGCGCACCGAGCCCAATCTCTTGCAAACTCGGTCCACAATCTAAATTAGGATAGTTCCTACCCGTCCAATCTCTTGCAAACGGGTATCGGCACGGAATTGCAACCGGAGATCCTGGTATCGGTCCAATCTCTTGCAAACCGATACTTCGAAAATCCGACTCCAACCCAATTCGGATTTCTAGGGCTTCCTATCAAATTGGGATCCAATCTCTTGCAAATCCCATTTGATATGAATACCTAGCTATCCGTAGTAATCCGATCCCAATCTAATCTCTAATTATTGATTCTAGCACAATTTCTACCAATTTATCACAAATACGAAATTGGGCTTGTAGGGTTCATCCCCACGCCCCAAGACGTGGAGACTACTCACAAATCATAGCAATAGCACAAAAATAATCAATGAAATAGACAATGGAATTCATCACAACAATGATATAAACAATAAAAATAGAGTTTTTGGGGAAGAGAGATGCAAACCAAAGTAGTTCTTCAATTAATCCAACAAAAATCCAAGTTTTTCTCTTCTCCAATCACAAAATAATAAGCTAAAAAGTAATCTCAAAAAGCTGCAAAAAATCTAAGAGATGGCTCCTCAAACTAGGGTAAAAACATGGCTTAAATAGCCCCAAAAATCGTCCAAAAATCCTGACCAAAACGCCCCTGCACAGCCTGTTTTCCGCAAATTTCGCTACAGGCAGCGCATCGCACTCGGCCGAGTGACAAAAGTCGCTCGGCCGAGTGAAAACCCTGTCATTTTCCAGCAAGTCGGGGGCTCCAAGGGCCTTCAGTTCGGAGGCGGCTCGGCCGAGTGAGATGTCGTCACTCGGCCGATGGCTTCACTGCACTCGGGCGGACGTGGTTTACCACTCGGCCGAGTGGGTCTTCTGAAGCTCAGGTGGCCGAAAAACAGTAACTTCGATCTTTTTGAGGGCCTTCGTCTGGGCGCCACTCGGGCGGACGTGGTATCGTCACTCGGCCGATGTGGTCTCCGTCGCTCGACCGAGTACACATGGAAAACGTGTCTGAACGGGTCGGCCGAGCAGTGTCTCGCTGGTCGGCCGAGTGGCTCCTCCACTCAGCCGAGTGGGACACAAAAAATGCCCAATCTGATTGTTTTGGCCTCCTCGTCGCTCCTGCGACGTCCATTCTTCTTCCGCTCCTCTCCAACAGTAAAATATCCCTCGGGGAGGTCGTCGGTGGCCGTGTAGAGTAAGCGCGTCTCGAGATCACTCCAAATCGCGCCAAATCACCTGAAATGCGACAAAAACAACAAATCGTGAAAAGCATCGCAATATCGTCGATATATCGTGAAAAACATGATTTGGGCGATCTAAATGGCATGCAAATCCACGGGAAAAAGGTGTAAAATATGGAGTGATCAATCACCCCATATAAATAGTTTTCGAGAACCCCTAACGAGGGAATCATTTAGAGCACATCTTAAAGATTGTGCTATGATGTGTCCACATCCCCATAACACATCTATAAACCATCAGAATATCGTCTTAGAACTATTTATCGGAAGTAATTACCCCAAATAAATAGATTCCGGGCACTCCAAATGGGGGAAGCATTTAGAGCACATCTCATAGATTGTGCCTTGATAGGTCATCATATAAAGAATCGATTGTGAAGATTAAATTCTGAAGATCCTTTCACATTCAAAACTCTTTAATTTTCCAGTATTAGGTCCAACATAGATATTACCATCGTCCCTGGGCTTGAAGCTGACCATTTCAAATATCTAAATCGTGATGAGATCCTGAAGATCCACACTTATGAAACTATTAAACAGTTTACAGACATTGATGATCTGAATATTATCAAAATCACACATCTCTGCTGCTAAAAATCCAGCTAGGATTGACATACCCAAAATAATGGATGCAATCCACCAGTAGCAAAAGTGGATGTCCTAAATGAATGAGAGGACATACCACGAGGCTCCAAAGAGAGAAAACTCCTAGAGACCGTTAAACAATACCACCACAGGAAAGTGAGCTCATCTCTGTTGGATATTGGACTCCCCGGATTTGGTTTTGGATGATGAACAAACATAAATATAATATGAACTAACACTTTGTGAGCGCAGTTATGGAGATCGTCGCCAAATTCACATGAATATCATTTACGACGTCTCAAGACTTCTCAAAGCACGTGATCGTATGCCTAAAGCTTCGTTGAAGCTTATGGACCTATTTAGAAGTCATGAAGATTCAATTGAAGCTATTGAAGACGGTATCGTCAAGTTTAATTTATAGTCTTTAAGCTTCTTTCGTAGAATGTTAAGCCTTGAGTAGGTCTTACGTTTTAATTCTTCATAACGCTCATATCTTAGCTCTAGGATCTTTGTAGAAGTCCATACAATTCTTCCCGAAGCATCGCGCTTCGATTCGGGACTTCTTGTGCATGTTAGTTGGTTCAAGAAGAAGAACTGACCGACTAGATGGTGATCTAGTCGGTCAGCCAAGCTTCTTGGACCGACTAGTTTCAGTCAGTTAATTCTTAGCTCTTTACTGTTTACAGTTAGTCGGTCTAAGTTGACTCACCGACCGACTAGTTTGTGAACTAGTCGGTCAGTGATGCTTCTGTGACCGACTAGTTGAGCTTTCCCTGAACATGCATATTTGAGCTTGAGCTACTGTTTATCTTTAGTCGGTCTGTGCTTATTGATCGACCGACTAGTTGGTGAATTAGTCGGTCAACTTTCCTTCTTGGACCGGCTAGTTTAGTTTACTGTACATGCCAAAATTTTCACCATACTTACTGTTTATTGTTAGTCGGTCTATGTTCATTTGGTGACCGACTAGTTGGTGAATTAGTCGGTCAACATTTGTTCTTGGACCGACTAAGTCTAATTCTTCTCAGACTTCAGTTTTTATCTGTTAGTCGGTCCACGTTGAGTAACCGACCGACTAGTTGTGAAACTAGTCGGTCAGCTACTCTTCTTAGACCGACTAGTTCCTTAGTCTGTACTTTGATCTTTTCTCAGTTTACTCATTAGTCGGTTTACGTTAATTGACCGACCGACTAGTTGATGAACTAGTCGGTCGGTGGTTGTTCTTTGACCGACTAGTTGGGTTCAGAAAAGAGCCGTTGGAGCTTTAATTGAAACGTTTTTTCTCTCTCTCTCTCCTCTATCCTATATATACTTGTTGGGCTGCATTCATTGCTGCCAAGGCTGATATTATTGCAAGTTTAGAGATCAAGAGAAATCATTCCAAGTGCATTCAAAGCTCATTCTTTCCATTCAATAATCTCTCCTCACTCTTACTTCCAAAGAGAGATTCATTGAGTGTGAAGCCTTCCAAGCCAAGTGCTTGATTCTAGGTCACCAACATCCCCAAAGCTCTCCATCGCTGATCTACATCTTGGAGCTAGGGTTTGGTGCCACTTCTTCCCCAAAATCATCCTTGCCCTAATTCGTAAGCAATACTCAAGGCATAGGTATTTTGTTCGGTAAGAAGTTGTCTTATTTCATTTCATATTTGATTTGTAAGTTTCACTCTCGGTTGTGAGAGTGTGGTTGTGATCCCGGGTTGTGGGAGTCACAAATTACATTTTGTATGATTTGACTTGTGGAGGATTTTCACAAGTTTTTCATAGTTGAAATCTTGAGTTAGGGTTTCTAACTCAAGTATCCGGAGGGGATCCGGGTGGTTGGGACGTAGGATCACCGGGAACAAGTCGGGGAGACTTGGGTGGATCCGAACCCATTAACATCATTTGTTTGCATTGTTAATTTTGTTGTTGTCATTCAATTTAAGCTTCCGCAAATTGATTTGGTAGTTGTTTGCATTATAATTAGGAATTATACTCCTTGTTATTTTTTAAAGTACTATTCACCCCCCCTCTAGTACTTGTGCAGTAGCTTGTAGTGCATTACATTTGGTATCAGAGCCAGATACTTAGTTATGTCTGCCAACGACAACAAGACCGTGCGTCCACCTTCCAACTATGACACCTTCAGGAACCGAGAAGGAGCATCTTCGGTGATGGAAGGACATTCCTCTACGAGGCCTCCATTCTTCAACGGTACCAACTACGGGTACTGGAAATGCCGGATAGAAACCTTCCTCCGGAGTGCATCCTTATGGAGGACTACAATGAAGGAATACATTGAGCCCAAAGAAGAAGACTTTGAGAAATGGACTACCGCGGAGGTCGCCGCGGAGGTAAGCAATGCCAAGGCAATGAACGCCTTGCAATGCGCATTGGAGCCCGAGGACTTCAATAAGATATGCACATGTAAGAGTGCATATCAAATTTGGAACTCCCTCCTCATTCTTCATGAAGGGACGAGTCGGGTAAGAGACTCTAAACTCGTAGTTGTAAACAAAGATTACGAAATGTTTCATATGCAACAGGGCGAGCAGATGAAGGAGTATTACGCTCGCTTCGTCGACATCATAAACGAGTTAGAGGCACTCGGCAAATCCTACACCCAAAAGGAGAAGTGTTCGAAGCTTATCGAAGGACTTCCTTCTTCTTGGGAAAAGCGTACCTTCGCCATCGAGGAAGGTAATGACATGAATAAGTACACCATAGTTCAACTAATGGGTACTTTAATGTCATACGAGGTACGCAAGGATAGCAAGCTCAAATTGCAGGAAAAGATGAAGTCCTATCTAAAGCAAGACGAGCCAAAGAAGAAGGCTATTGCTTTCAAGGCCGCTCCATCCACATCCACATCAACCGATGATGAAGACTCGGAAAACGAGTTGGACTTGGAGTCCATGGCACTCATGGCCAAGAAGTTCAACCGTTTCTTCCGAAAAGGTAACTATAAGAACAAAGCTAAATTTGGTTCTTCTAACGCCTCTTCCTCTCCTTTGTGTTTCAAGTGCAATAAGCCAGGACACATGAAAGCGGAGTGTCCTCTCAACAAACAAAAGGAGAAGTGGAAGGCGCCAAAATTCGATAAGTCCAAGAAGTACAAAAAGGGGTACAAGAAGGGACTCGTCGGAGCAACATTCACCGACTCCGAGGATTCTTCAAGCGGAGAGTCGGACGATGAGCAAGTGGAGCAAGCGCACATGTGCTTCATGGCAAGAGAGGAGCATGATCAAGGATCCTCCTCTTCCGATGATAGTGATGACGAAGGCAACGATGAGGTAACTATGGATGATCTTAGGAATGCTAAATCTCAATTATGGTCAAAATACACTAAATTAGTAAATAGATATACTAAGGTAAAAGATGACCTAGCTAGCATTCAAACCTCGCCTAAGACTATCATCACCAACAACGACACCGTTGTTGAAGAGTTGAGAAATGAGATTATTAATCTCAAATCTAAACTTGAACATGTTAGCATTGATGATCCGGAAGAACATAGGATTGCGGATTTAACTTCTCAAAACTCGACCTTGAGTATTGAGAACGAGAATCTTAAATCTCGTGTTTATGTGCTCACATCGCAAGTATCCAACTTGGATACTTCTATGCGTTCTCTCAAAGAGAAATATGAGAACACATTAGGCCGAATCAATAGATTCAATAAGGGAAAGGACCATTTGGATAAAATCCTAAGTGACTTACTTCCGGCCAATCACCACATTGGTTTGGGGTATACGATGGGATGTCCATCCAAAGCGGCCACTACTTTTGTTGGGCCAACTTCCGGTGACTCTACGAGTGGTAGCAAACACTCTATTGGTAGTTCATCTACCAATGGTGCTTCCACCTCGTCCACACCCTCTTTTGGAAAGAAACCCACTTTGGGTGGACCTCCAAAGAAGGGGCATGCTTATGTGTACACCAATACCATGCCACGTAGGAACACACGTCCTACTCCACCGTCTCACACATATGATGATTTTTATGCAACACATTCTCGAGCACGTGCACACCATGTGAGACACCCTCACGCACGTGTTCCCACACATGCATATGTTCACCCACAACATCATATGAATAATTCTCATCGTGCACCATTCCATCATGTTCCTTATGCCTATCCACAACATGCATCACGTAGAAATTAACGTCGAATGCATGCACCCAATAGGATGAGGGCTCCCAAGATTTTCACAATTTGGAGCCCAAAGGACACAAGCATGGACGAAAAACAAATGTATATGAATGCTTATTTTTCGGATGTTGTGCATAGTAGAAATTATGTGGGGAAGTCTAAGTCCAATTGGACTTGGCTTCCAAAGGTCTAATCCTTTGGACCCAATGACCTTGGGTACCATGATATGAAATTCTCTATCTTTAGGTACTCAAGGAAAAGAAAAAGAAAAGGAGCAACAAATTTAAATTTAGCTCCAAGGGAAATTGGATACTCGATAGCGGGTGTTCAAAACATATGACGGGTGACGCTAGTTTGCTCTCCGGAGTGGTTCCCATAGCAAATGGAAACCGCGTCGTATTTGGAGGCAACGAGAGCGGAACCATCATAGGTGTTGGTAAAGTGGGTAACCCATCTAAACCCTTAATTAGTGATGTTTATCTTGTTAATGGTTTAAATCATAATCTTATTTCAATAAGCCAACTTTGTGACAAAGGTTACAAAGTTAGCTTTGCGAAAGGATTGTGTCATATTTTAAGAAAAGATAATGATAAATTATTATTTTCCGGCACTCGTCATAAAGATATTTATATTTTGGATCTTCCTAAGTCTTATGAACAATGTCTCGTTGCCAACACAAGTGAACAACACTTATGGCATCGACGCTTTGGACATGTGAACTTTGGAACACTTTATAAGCTTTCAAAATTAAATTCCATTAAAGGTTTTCCGAAGCTTGTTTTTGAAAAGAAAAGTTTTTGTGATTGTTGTCAACGTGGCAAGCTTCCTAAATCTTCATTTAAACCTAAGAAAAGCATTTCTACTATACGGCCACTAGAGCTATTACATCTAGACTTATTTGGGCCAACTAGAGTTGCTTCCTTGGGAAATGCAAGATATGGACTTGTCATCGTAGATGACTATTCGAGATTTACATGGGTATTTTCATTATGTAATAAAAATGAAGCTTTTGAAAACTTCACAATTTTTGTTAAGAAAGTACAAAATCTCTTAGGAACCACCATTGTCACTATTCGTAGTGATCATGGAGGTGAATTTGAGAATGAGTCTTTTGAGACATTTTGTGATGAAGTTGGTATTACTCACACCTTCTCTTTCCCTCGTGCACCTCCTCAAAATGGTGTAGTTGAGAGAAAGAATAGGACGCTAGTGGAGTGTGCTCGCACTATGCTTGATGATAGCCAACTTGGCCATCAATTTTGGGCGGAAGCGGTACACACCGCTTGCTATGTGTTTAATAGAATACTTTTGAGGCCCGGCACTAAACAAACTTGTTATGAATTGTTGTTTGGTAGGTTGCCTCAAGTTAAACATTTTCGTGTTTTTGGTTCGAAATGTTTTATTAAGAACACGTATGGTAGTTTGGACAAATTCGATCCAAGATCCGATGAGGGAATTTTTGTTGGATATTCTTCGCGTAGCAAAGCCTACCGGATATTCAACAAACGAACCTCAACGATCGAGGAGTCGCTTCATGTCTCATTTAATGAAGGATTTGTTCCAACTAGAATTTCAAATGATAATGATTCTATGGATGTTTTATGTGATTCGTTTGATAATTCTAAGTCTAATGATTCTATTGATTCTATTGAGACTAACCCATCTAATGAAGTTGTTGAGAATGTTCCTAGTGACCAAGGTATTCCCAAACGGCTTCATACCGTTCGTGACCATCCTCATGAGCAAGTCATTGGCAATATCCATGATAGTGTCAAGACGAGATCACAAGTGAACTACTTCGCTCATTGTGCCTTTGCCTCCTCGATAGAGCCAAAGAATGTTAATGAAGCATGCGAAGATAGCGCTTGGATCTTAGCCATGGAGGAGGAACTCATTCAATTCGAGAGGAATGAAGTTTGGGAGCTTGTTCCATTGCCATCGAAGAACCACACCGTCATAGGGACAAAGTGGATCTTCAAGAACAAAACCGACGAAAACCAAGTCGTCGTCCGGAACAAAGCTCGATTAGTTGCTCAAGGCTACCGTCAAGAGGAAGGTAATGATTTCGAAGAATCCTTCGCTCCGGTAGGTAGATTAGAATCAATTAGATTATTATTGTCTTTTGCATGCCATAAGGATTTTAAATTATTTCAAATGGATGTTAAAAGTGCATTTTTAAATGGAGATGTCGTTGAGGAAGTTTACGTTTCTCAACCTCCGGGCTTCATAAATGAAAAATTTCCAAATCATGTTTTTAAACTAAAGAAAGCACTTTACGGTTTAAGACAAGCTCCTCGAGCTTGGTATGATCGCCTAAAGAATTTTCTTTTGGATTTGAATTTTAAAATGGGAGAAGCCGATTCTACACTTTTTGTTAAGCATGCGAATAATGATATAATTTTAGTTCAAATATATGTTGATGATATCTTTTTCGGTGCTACTAACTTTGCTCTTTGCGAAGAGTTTTCTAATGTTATGAAGGAACAATTTGAGATGAGCCACATGGGTGAGCTCAAGTATTTCTTAGGTCTCCAAATTCGCCAAATGGACGATGCAATCTTCATCCACCAAACGAAGTATACGGTGGAGTTGCTTAAGCGATTTGGAATGGAGAGTACTTCCGGGAAAAAGACTCCAATGAGCACGACTACGCATCTTGACAAGGATACGGGCGGTAAGGATGTAGACATTCGTCTATATCGAGGTATGATAGGTAGTTTACTTTATCTTACCGCAAGTAGGCCCGATATTATGTTTGCCGTATGCGTATGTGCTCGTTATCAGTCTCAACCTAAGGAGTCTCACTTAGTAGCGGCAAAACGTATTTTCCGTTATCTAAGTTATACACTTGATTTTGGATTACTTTATCCAAAATCTAGCACGTATGAGCTAATCTCATATAGTGATGCCGATTATGCGGGATGCAAATCCGACTGGAAAAGTACTAGTGGCACTTGCCATTTTATAGGAAATTCTCTTGTCTCTTGGTTTTCCAAGAAGCAAAATTCTGTATCACTTTCAACCACCGAGGCGGAATATATTGCCGCCGGTGCCGCGTGTGCTCAAGTTCTTTGGATGAGACACACACTTAAAGACTTTGGTATTAATTGTGATACTTGCCCTATCATGGTTGACAACCAAAGTGCAATATGTCTTTCCAAGAACCCGGTACACCATTCCCGTTCGAAACACATAGATGTCCGACACCACTTTTTAGATGATCATGTTGCTAAAAAGGACATCATTTTAGTGTACGTTGAAACCCAAAAGCAAATCGCTGATATTTTTACGAAACCCCTAAAGGAGGACTCCTTTGTGCGGTTGCGTCGAGAATTGGGGATTATGGGTGAATCCGAGATATAGGATTCATGTTTCATTCAATATTCTTGCATGCTATTATATTTCGAAATATTTCGTTCATGCTAGACTTATTGGATTTTTCGGGAATTTATGTGATATTTTGAATTTTTGCTCGAATTCATGTTTTGAATGTCGTATTTAAGCTTTCGATGTTTAATGGGGTAGTTTAGATGATTATTGAGAGTTTTGTGATATATCGTCCAAGCGTATTGAAGAGAGAACTTGATTATCACTTTTTGGACTCTCTTAGTCGGTTTCAGTTCAACCACCAACCGACTAGATGTTCATCTAGTCGGTTAGTAGAAGAACTTAGACCGACTAACTCATGCTCTTTGAGTCTCCTCTTCATTTCAACTCTTTAGTCGGTTCATGTTCAGTGTTCGACCGACTAGATTTAGATCTAGTCGGTCAGTAAATGAACGCAGACCGACTAAATCTTGTAAGTAAATCTTGGTTTCAGCCACTGTTTGCAACTAGTCAGTTCAAGCTCATTGACCGACCGACTAGATCGTGATCTAGTCGGTCAGTGCTTGAACTGTGACCGACTAGTTGTGCCAGGGACTGTTTGGTCATTTGTGATCTCGACCGACTTAAACTCAGTTTAGTCGGTCTGTTCTCATTCTAATCGGTCCACTGTGTTTCTCCTCCAGCTCGAAACCCCGATCCCTCTCAAGACCTTTCGACTTCCGATTGATCTCCGGCCGTTTTCCGGCCATCTCCGTCGATCTCCACCGTCGGCCCCTCCTTCTAGGTGATTTCTTCTCCTTCTAGGGTTAGATTTCCTTTCCTAGAGCTAGGGTTAGCTCGGTTTCTAGGGTTCTTAGGGTTTAAGTCTTTTTCGGCTAGGGCTTCTTCTTTTGATCTTCTTGTGCCGTGTCTTGCTTCGACTATGGCAAGAACACGTATCCCGATCACTCCATCTAGCCCCTCGCCGATGACCGTAGACCAAAACCCTTCGGACCCCGAGCATCCAACCCCTCCGAAACGCCGTGCCAAGACCACCCAACCTTCGTCGTCTTCGCCTCCTCTCAAGAAGAAGAGGACGACGACCGCCAAGCCTAGAGGTCAACCCAAGCCCAAGCCTAAGCCCAAGGCCAAAATTCTTGCCTCTCATTCTTCGTTCAATACTCCTACCGATTCCGATACGGAGTATAACCCCGAGACTGAGACTCATAGGGAACCCACTCCTCCTATCCATCCCGAGTCTAGCACACACCCTCGTGCGTCTACCCGTAAGCCTAAGGGAAAGGGTCCGATCCCGGTGGGCGGTGTCGATATTTCGTTGTGTCGCGACGACCCTTTGTGTCTCGCGGCGTACAACCGTATCGAACATTGCCCTCTGCTTCTGGAGCATTTCGTCCAGTTTAGCGACTTTATAGGGTTAGCTGATCTTCTCTCGTCGTCGGGTCTTCTCGATTACCTTCGATTTGACCCGAAGGCGAATCCTCACCCCTACCCTAGATTAGTGAAGCTTTTCTATGCGAATAGGATCCGGGGTCAGTACGATCAGACCCACTCTGTTGAGACGACCGTTTTGGGGACTCCTATAGTCCTCACTGCGGAAATCTTAGGAGAGATTTTGGGTATCTCTTCGTCTGGCCTTCTTCCCTCTGATATCTCGGTTGACGATATTTCTTCTCTTGATCAGACCATCCTTTCAGAGATTTTCCATCAGATCCCTCCTGCCATGATTGGCGTGCCTTCTAAATCGTTCAAGCCAAATGCATGGGTCCTAAATCTGATTCTGAAGTCGTGCTTGCTTCCCAAGTACGGCTCCTCATCTCTCCCGTCCCAGCCCTTTCTGAAGCTTATCTATGCTATCTTCATGGGGAGCTCGATTAATTGGGCTCGCATTATACTCGATAAGATTGATTCTTTTGAGTGTATTCGCAAGTCCAATAAATCGGCTCATATCCCATTTCCTTGTTTATTGACCCTCGTATTTCGTCATTTTCGTGTCACGTTGCCTCGTGACGATGAGCGTCCCCTTGGTCCTCCCCTGAACGCGACGGCCGTCAAGAAATCTCTTGCGGCGCTTCGTCACGTTCAGAGGACGACACCTTCAGTGTCTGTCCCTGCCTCTGCCAGTGCCTCTGCTGCTCCCTCTGCCACACTGGATGATGTCGTATGGATACTTCGTCGTCACGAGTCCCGCTTGGCTCGTACCGAGGAGGTAGTCTGCCGTATGGCTCGTCTTATGGGTGTTGAGCTTCCTCCTTCCGTGTCTGAGGATGAGGAGTTAGATGAGATGGCTGAGGAGGACGTTGAGGAGCTTTGTCGTGCTTCGACTCGTGCCCCCGAGGGCACTTCTGCTGGTACTGCTGCTGCTGGTGCTACCACTACCGGTGATGCTGTTGCTGCTTCTTCTGCTGGTGCCCCTGAGAGCACACCTGTTGCCACCACTCCTGTGGTGGATACTCCGACTGGTGCTCCCGAGGCCACTACGGTTGCTGCTTCAGAGGTTGCCACTTCAGTCGTCTCTCCTGCTGATCTTCCGGACGTTCCTGCTGATCCAGTCACCTCTTCTGCTCCTGCTGAGCCTGCAGTTGCTTCTGGTCCTCCCGCTGCCTCTTGAGTTTCTCCGAGGCCTCTCCTGATACTCATTGGATGATATATCTAGTTGTGAGAGATGTTGGGTAGGATAGTGTGGGTGGCTATGTATTTTGGATCATTTTGATGTCTTTTTGATATCTGTGATGATGTATTTTGATATGTTTGATGATGATGTATTTTTTGTTGACACTCTGATATTTTGTCATGTGATGATGTATTTTTGTGCCCCGATCAGTCGATCAATGTTTTGTATATCGGTGATGTACTCTGCTTCATATTATATATATATATATAAATACATCGCAGTTGACATTTTATTATATTGTGCAATGTATAATTTTTATGTCTCTAATGTTTGATTTCGTCGCTCGACGATATTCACTTGGTTTAATAGAAATTTCTTCTATGAAAACATAGAATTGTTTTCCATGCACTAAATTAACCAAGAAATGTTGATATTGGATAGTATATTCCATAACTCAATCCGTTAAATTGATTTGAGTTTTGATGATTTCGTTTTACGATTTTTCGACTTTGGTATCTTTGACACGCCTTGATTCTATTCGTATTTTTCTCTTTGGTGTCACTTGAACCTTCGTCGTATTCTACGACTCCCGTGCTTTTTAATTTGAGGCCATTGTTGTTGTCGTTGTTATCCTCCCGCTCTTTTTGCTTATGCCAAAGGGGGAGAGATATAATAATAACGATGTGCCAAATGAAAATTTAAAGCATTTCTCCAAGAATCTAACTTGATGTGTTAGATTCAGGGGGAGTTAAGATATATAAATGGATTTTCAAATCCGATATTTCAATAACCTACGTTTGGTATTTCAATAATTCAATAATCGATTATCATTTAATATACTTCACTCGTCTGCTTGATGCGAATTATTTTTGTTTAAATTGGAATTAACGTGTCATCAATGCAGGGGGAGTAAGTAAATTTCATTTGAATTATTATTTTTTATTATTATTTATGTTGGTTTGTCATCACCAAAAAGGGGGAGAATGTTGGATATTGGACTCCCCGGATTTGGTTTTGGATGATGAACAAACATAAATATAATATGAACTAACACTTTGTGAGCACAGTTATGGAGATCGTCGCCAAATTCACATGAATATCATTTACGACGTCTCAAGACTTCTCAAAGCATGTGATCGTATGCCTAAAGCTTCGTTGAAGCTTATGGACCTATTTAGAAGTCATGAAGATTCGATTGAAGCTATTGAAGACGGTATCGTCAAGTTTAATTTATAGTCTTTAAGCTTCTTTCGTAGAATGTTAAGCCTTGAGTAGGTCTTACGTTTTAATTCTTCATAACGCTCATATCTTAGCTCTAGGATCTTTGTAGAAGTCCATACAATTCTTCCCGAAGCATCGCGCTTCGATTCGGGACTTCTTGTGCATGTTAGTTGGTTCAAGAAGAAGAACTGACCGACTAGATGGTGATCTAGTCGGTCAGCCAAGCTTCTTGGACCGACTAGTTTCAGTCAGTTAATTCTTAGCTCTTTACTGTTTACAGTTAGTCGGTCTAAGTTGACTCACCGACCGACTAGTTTGTGAACTAGTCGGTCAGTGATGCTTCTGTGACCGACTAGTTGAGCTTTCCCTGAACATGCATATTTGAGCTTGAGCTACTGTTTATCTTTAGTCGGTCTATGCTTATTGATCGACCGACTAGTTGGTGAATTAGTCGGTCAACTTTCCTTCTTGGACCGACTAGTTTAGTTTACTGTACATGCCAAAATTTTCACCATACTTACTGTTTATTGTTAGTCGGTCTATGTTCATTTGGTGACCGACTAGTTGGTGAATTAGTCGGTCAACATTTGTTCTTGGACCGACTAAGTCTAATTCTTCTCAGACTTCAGTTTTTATCTGTTAGTCGGTCCACGTTGAGTAACCGACCGACTAGTTGTGAAACTAGTCGGTCAGCTACTCTTCTTAGACCGACTAGTTCCTTAGTCTGTACTTTGATCTTTTCTCAGTTTACTCATTAGTCGGTTTACGTTAATTGACCGACCGACTAGTTGATGAACTAGTCGGTCGGTGGTTGTTCTTTGACCGACTAGTTGGGTTCAGAAAAGAGCCGTTGGAGCTTTAATTGAAACGTTTTTTCTCTCTCTCTCTCCTCTATCCTATATATACTTGTTGGGCTGCATTCATTGCTGCCAAGGCTGATATTATTGCAAGTTTAGAGATCAAGAGAAATCATTCCAAGTGCATTCAAAGCTCATTCTTTCCATTCAATAATCTCTCCTCACTCTTACTTCCAAAGAGAGATTCATTGAGTGTGAAGCCTTCCAAGCCAAGTGCTTGATTCTAGGTCACCAACATCCCCAAAGCTCTCCATCGCTGATCTACATCTTGGAGCTAGGGTTTGGTGCCACTTCTTCCCCAAAATCATCCTTGCCCTAATTCGTAAGCAATACTCAAGGCATAGGTATTTTGTTCGGTAAGAAGTTGTCTTATTTCATTTCATATTTGATTTGTAAGTTTCACTCTCGGTTGTGAGAGTGTGGTTGTGATCCCGGGTTGTGGGAGTCACAAATTACATTTTGTATGATTTGACTTGTGGAGGATTTTCACAAGTTTTTCATAGTTGAAATCTTGAGTTAGGGTTTCTAACTCAAGTATCCGGAGGGGATCCGGGTGGTTGGGACGTAGGATCACCGGGAACAAGTCGGGGAGACTTGGGTGGATCCGAACCCATTAACATCATTTGTTTGCATTGTTAATTTTGTTATTGTCATTCAATTTAAGCTTTCGCAAATTGATTTGGTAGTTGTTTGCATTATAATTAGGAATTATACTCCTTGTTATTTTTTAAAGTACTAGTCACCCCCCCTCTAGTACTTGTGCAGTAGCTTGTAGGGCATTACAATCTCTATATCCTCTCCCTTCCAAAACCTCTAGAAGAGATGAATCTGGAATAAATTGAAATATTATTGAATAATGTACGTACATGAGTGGTGTTTGAATGAAAAACACACTTGTCGATAATTACTCACGTTTCATTTTACCGTTTAAATGATAATTATAAATATCGTTCCACACTCTGTTTCCTGAAGCAAACGTAGAGATTGAATGGGGCAATAATAAGTTGAGCTGGACTCACTTATGAAATGTGAAGTGTTTGGACCTAAAGTCCTGATATCAAAAGATATCAAACCTATGGGCATAATGAGTATTACATAAATACAAATAAAATAAATAAATCGTATGCTAAAAGCAATATGCTATAGCTTTGAGGTTCATTTCGTTGAAAGCAGGAAGCAAGTTAGATGAGCTTGACTCACTTATGAAATAAATCTGATGCATCAGGCTCCCTGGTTATGTTTGTGAAATTCCTACGATTGGCAAAGGAAAATTTGGGTTTTTCTGCTATGGATGTTGTGGCAGTATAACATTATAGATTTATGCCTATTTTCCTTACTTGCCTGAATAGACTTTGGGTCGTCTATTCAATGAAAAATATATAAAATCAACCAATAAAGTTCCTTATTAAAATAAGGACTCCTACTAAAGGTTGTCTTCGCATCTTTAAAAGATCAAAGAAAATGATTTGAGATTATAGTTACAAATAACTCAAATCTCATCGGATCTCCTGAAGAGAAAACCGAAATATCTGTTTAAGCCTTACTATCAAATATGATATGAAAGACCTATGCAAAAATCTTAGCTTACAGACTTGTCATCCAGAAGATGAACACATCATCCAGAAGATGAAATACACCAGATGAAACTATCATCCAGCAGATGACAACATCATCCAGAAGATGATCATCTAGAAGTTGAAAATATCATTCAGCAGATGAAAATAACATCCAGAAGATGAAAATCATGTGACATTTAAATTCATACACCCGAAGTTGATGAAGAAACATGGACAATTGTACTCCATTTAAATACACCTATTGGTTGTACGGATATACATAAAGACCCCTTCCATTCGCAGGAATAAGGGAAGGATATATTATAGGTCCTGAAGTACCTTACTTGAGTGTCCTTGGTACACTTCTTTTTCTGGCCAACTACACGCTTCTTTATATAGTGTTGGCAATAAATCTGTTAGCCAGACACAGTGCAGCGCCTGCAGCGAACCACTGGACCAGAGTTACAAAACTTATGCACTACCTCTAAGGGTCAATATTATAAAGGATCATCCACCATGTTAAATTTATTTGCAGATGCAGGTAATAAACATCGCGATGAACACCAAGACGGATATGCCACCTCTTGGAAATCTGCAAAGCATGCGATTAAGGCAACATCATTCTACCATTCTGAGAAGCTCATCATCTAAGAATCAAATCGAGAGTATGCATAGCTATACCCTAAAGTACCTCGTATACACAGTGATGACTGGGTCAAAGACTAGGGATGTGGGGCTATCTACCGAATCTGCAGAACATGCCACTTTCCTAGCTCATCCTTGAGAAGGCTCCATCAAAGGCGATGAGACAGAGCACACCTCTTCAGAGGAGCTCCCTTGGATTCAGTAGCTTCCATATATGAGTGAGTATCGATGAGTGATGCTAGTATTTTTCTCTCGGAATGTTGTAGATGGGATTCATGTATAGATGCCTAGGAGATCTGCAAGCCTGAAGCTTGTACAGATCAGGTGGAGTTAAATGGAGAGTTGTACTCTTTTCCCTTAGCTATGGTTTCTCCCATAGAGTTTTCGATAGCAAAAGGTTTTAACTAGGCAACCTCATTAGCTCTTGATCGAGGAGTATCTGTAGGAAGATATATGCCCATAAGGCAATTTATCTTGATTATACATCTTGTTCAAACCGTATATGGTACGTATTACTCTAAGTATAAAATCATTTGTATTAATATACTTAGATAATATCCATAGACTTATAGTTAGATCCTTACATATCTAGATGAGATCTCGATTATGAGTAAGTAAGCGACCGAATAGAAACGTAAGTCTTAAACGGTTCGTGATCGTAGATATGTCGAGAACTGGATATCGACACATCGGATAGATCACTGTGTCTTCGTTTTACCTTCGGGTAATGATGATCTCATAGTCATTCGCCTTGGCGAAGTCGGAGACGAGACACAGGTGCTCATTGGAGAATGAGTTCACTGAACGACCAAGTTAGAGTTATTAAATGGTTAACTTTAATGATCTGTCTTTAATAACTCTAGGGTGATGATAGGTTAGTTGCTCCTTAAGACCTGAAGTCATCTGTACAAACCTGTGAGCGGACGGTATAGCTTAGACCCATGATCTAGCTTCGAGGACCAGTCCTGCTGAAAGATCTTAGGTTGGGCTGCACCTGAAGCTCCCAAGGTGAGTAAGTAACTAAGATGGGATTTGTCACTTCCATTAAAGGGAAGTTAGTGTTATAGGCTCAGTACGGTCTTTATGTTAATCCTCGGCCGGGGTACGTTGTAAGTAGTACAACGTGTATATAATAAAGACCACCGTATACTGACCAATGTTGTCTAATAGGTTTGACAGAAAACCATACCCTAGGCCAACAATAACACAGTCTTGACGAAGGGATTTTAGCTAACAGAATTCATCACTTACACAGCCAATGCAAACCCTATGATACTTTTGTCAAAGGGTCGATCACGTTATGATGACTCTGAAACAGGGTCGACAGCTACTGCTCGTAGTGGCCGTCGTCTAGGGGTTTCGAGCCCCAACCTGTAGTAAGGTCAGGCTGTAGGGTCTCACACCGAGTAGTGTTCGTGTCTTAGTAATAGGAATATAGAATAGAGAGAAATGTCATTTGATGATATTCACAAGTTAAGTTGTGAAAGTTAGTCGCATTAGCAATAGGGACACAACGTTGCATTAGATGCTAACTTTGACTAAACGTGTTGTAAATTAGTTACGACGAATTCAGTAGGAACAAACTCATTGGAAAGGGTTACCTGGATGACGGGATCGTCCCGGTCTAAACACAGGTTCAAACCGCGTCCAAATCGGAGCTCAAACGAGCCCAGAAAAGCAGAAAGAGCTCAAGGGGAAGTGGGTTAGACCAACTGGGCCAAAAGGCCCATGTGCAAAGGCAAACGGGCGACGCCCGCTGGCTGCAACGGGCTCACGCCCGTTGCACAGCGGGCCCGCGCCCGCTGCATCAGCGGGCGGGCGGCCCGCCCTTGCTCCCTTGGGCGGGCGCGCCCGCTAAGCCCGCTGTTGCAGCGGGCGCTGCCCGCTGCTTGCAGCAGCGGGCGGGCGGCCCGCCCTTGCTCCCTTAGGCGGGTGCGCCCGCTAAGCCTAGCGGGCGCGCCCACAACTTAAGTCAAAATTAGGGGTTTTTGAAACCCTAATGACGGCTACGAATTTTGAGAAATTGCTAAACTTTGAGCAATTGTTTGAGGGGTCAAACGAAGTCGAAATTCGTCACCGTCAGTTCCTACGCGTTCACCATTCCAAGCTTTTCTGATTGATAGCTTGTTTGGTGTCTGAAGTTTAGTATGCGAGGAGAATTAATTCGTTAAAGTATGACTTTGTGAAAGGCTAACTTTAAAGTTGAAATTAAGCCAAATGGCTTAATTGAATTTTTCCTCTTCATGGGAATTGTCCCACATTGCCCGCAACGAGAAGTTGAGTGCTCACTCCCTATATAAATAGGGGTGCACTCTCCTCGTTGAAATACACACCAGTCAACGATCGAGTAGCTCCATATTTTTAGAGCAAGCTCGATCGGCGACTATATCTCTCTCTCTCTCTCTATTTTCCTATTCTCCGGAGTAGTCCTAGCACGACCACGAAGGGGGTTTGGATCTGATCCGGACGTCTAAGACGCGGGTTCTTCTCAAGTGAAACTTTCTACCGCGTGTGATCGGCTCGGAGGCGAAAGCAGCTCGGGCGGATCAGTGCGAGGGTGCGAGGCGGCTCAGGCATATCGGGTCAACGCGGCTCGGCTACGAGGAGCTTCTCAAGACAGTGCGGTACATCTTGCCTGCTCCAGGGCCAAGATTCCGGGTATGTGGTTAAGCGTTTTTCTAGCGTAGTTTTAATTAGTCGCTCTAGTGTAGATCCTTCTTGGGGTGGTCAGACCCACTCCAAGTCGGCATAGATCGGGCTAGGTTCTGGCTCCCCAGAGCCTAGCTAAATAGTTTAGCTAGTGTAGAAATTTTGATTTCTGGTTTTCCGCTGCGCTTTTGTGCCTCCGTGGTCCGTCCGACTTAGGACGGATACGGATCCGAGCTCTGGGGGTCCGCCAAAACCCCAACAGCGGTATCAGAGCCACGGTTATGCTATAGATCTACTATAGCGACTTTTTTAATTGTTAAAAAATGCTTAGCTTTCATGTGCAAAACTTTTTAGCTTTATGTTAAATTAGTTTTGAAAATATTTTGTGTTTCAAAAATTAATTTTGCAACACGGAAAATTATTTTAATTTTGGGACAAATTATTTTTATGCGATAAATCTAAAAGTAGTCTCCTTTGTTTTAAATACTCTATAAAATTTTTATGAGACATTAAAAAATTTTAAAAGTGTGTTTAAAGTTTATGTAAACTTTATAGAAAAATTTTATTTACGAAATTTAAGAATTTTTTTTTTAGTTACATAAAAGTTAGAGATCTTTAAAACTTTATTTGAAAGCTTCTAAAAGGATTTCTAAAAGTTTTAAAAGAGTTTTAAAATTATTTTAAAATATGTAAGTAATAGAAATGATTTTATTTCATGAGATGAAACATAAATTAATTTCTTTTTATTACATAGATGTTTCTAAAATTATTATGTGATATTTTAATTTTAGAAATAATGTTAAAAATTTTAAAGGCCTAGGTTTAAAATTATTAGATAATTTTGTACGACCTAGTTTTATGCGATAAAAATTTTTTTTTTGAAGGCTTTAAAATTTTTTTAATCTTTAATTTTAAGTGTTAAAATTTAGATTTGCATGTTTATATTATATAGATAATTTTTAAATTTGCAAATACATTTTATATGTCACTAAAATGAAACTTTCTTTTATGCGGATAAAGTTAGTTGTTTCATTTCATGTTGAATAATGTATTCACAAACCTTATTAGGTTAGCCATTAAAATTTTATAAGATGAAATTTCTATATGACAAGTGACATGCTATGTTTGATAAAACAAAACAACATCGAACCTAATACCTGGTTAGGGTAGTCCTTTTGTTTCGTAAATCATTTCATTAAAACGTTCAATTAAATGATTTTCATAAAAAGACAATGTTGAATTGTTTTATTAAAATCCTAATTAGATTGGGGTAGAAAGTTGAACGAAGAACCTTATAGTTGATAAGGACTTAATAAAAGATGTTCAACCAATTTGAAAAATTTTGAATTTTAGGATCAACTAGTTGATAAGGATTAACTAGTTTTCTTAATTAAAAGCCATTTAGTTGTTTGGAAAACATAAGATTGCTGACAACTCCTTCAATGGATCATGATGTCGGTCAATGTGCTTGGCTAAAGTTTTTGGACCAACCTAGCTAGACTGGGTAACAAGTGGTCCTGGCTTAGTCAATTCCCTGGCCGCGTCTGCTGGACCGCAAGGAGTCGATTCATGACTATGTAAGTCCATCGACTATACCTAAGTCAATACGATAATAATCTTGTTCAAGATAAATCGTAGCCCTCCTTGTTTTAGGAGTTGGCAACTGTAAGAAACATGTTCCGGTTGTTGAGCTACACTCAAGCCGTGACATGTCAATCTTATAGAAACCGATTTCTTGATTGACATCTTAACCTGACTGAAACCGTTGTCTCATCCCTCGAGCTTCGGCGTAGGTCTAACCAAGAATGTAGTCTAAGACCTGACCCAAACCGGCGCGTCGTGCATACACCGAGCAAAGGGGCAAGTCAGGCTAGACACGAAAACAAGGGTCCGACTAGGCTAGCCATTGTGATCCGGTTGAGCACACTCATGATCACAAATGACTAGGGGTAAAAATCGATAGGGAATCATAGTAAATATGATTGACGACGAGTTCGTCTACCGACTACAGAGTCGGACAACTTGTTGAGATACACTCAAGGTTGTCAGACTCAGGGTAGTCGGATCCCTCTCTCACAAATGATATTTTATAATAAATTGTTTATTATTATGGCTTTAAATAAATTTAGTGGGAGAATATAGTTTTATTAAAACCATTAAAACAATACTACGAACATATACTAACTAAAGTATCTATAAAATGCAGAATGGACTCAGGTCTAAAATACATGGTAGAAAAGAACGTGCTGGATGGAACCAACTACAAAGACTGGCTTAGGAACATTAAGTTGGTCCTTTCCCTAGCTGGGATTGGATACATATTGTTCGAGGACGCTCCGGAGAAGCCTGATGAGGATTCGACCCACGAAGAGAAAAAAGCCTTCAAGTTGTACCAGAGGGATGCAGAGAAGGCAAGATGCCTTACTCTAGCTTCGATGACCAACGAACTACAAAGGAAGCATGATCATATGGATGTTCAGAGCATACTCCTTAATGCACAAGAGTTGTATGGCAAGCGATCCAGAGCTGCCAAGTTCGAAGCTACTAGCAACCTCTGGGGCACAAAGATGACGACAGGGCCCGTACAAGATCATGTTATCAAGATGATCGGATACGTGGAGGACGCCGCCCAGTTAGGATTTGTCCTGGACAATGAGATGTCCACGTACATTATCCTAAAGTCTTTAACTCCTGAGTTCAAGCCCTTTATAACTGGCTTTATTATGAACAGCCTTGAGACGGATCTTCCTGGTCTCCTCAATATGCTCCGACAGTTTGAGGAAATTAAGAAGAAGCCGACTGCACTAGTTGTTGGCTCTGCTACTTCCGACCAGCCGAAAGGCAAAGGAAAGAAGAGGCAGGTCCCACAACCTGCGAAGGCTAAGAATGGGAAGAAGAAGAACAAAGGGGCCCCGTCAAAATCTGAGTGCTTCCATTGCCACAAGATTGGCCACTGGAAGAGGAACTGCAAGATCTATCTTGCAGAGAAGAAGAAAGGGCATACTGATGCCTCTACCTCAAGTACAAATTAAAATTCAATTAAATGCAATTATTTCCATTCATATAGTGTGAGACACTTATAGACATCTGTGTACTGTATACATGTGGCTGATAAGAACTGGAGATTGGAGAAGTACGGAGATCGGTCGGCAATCAAAGCAACAGTTGCTGCTGGGACCGCTCAAAGACTTCTGGAGACGATGATCGTGATGGAGATGATATTTTTCTTACTTGAATAAAATGTATCATCTTTAAGGATCGAAAACAATGAATGAGTGCTTTGCACTCAAGGTTTATTTTTGATAAACAAGTTAAGGTTCTTTTCATGAACCCGTTGTTTTGGAATGGATGTCTCGTTTGTTGCAATTGAGATTGAATCGGCTTAAATTCTGTGGATGTGGCTTTTCTGTGATGGTTGCGTATATTTTCGAATAATGGTGTATAGCTTCGATAATATTGATTTTGGAGCTGACTAAATGTTAGAAGTCAATCAGTAGTTAAGTGTAGGTTCCAGGGGGCGTATAAATTGTGTGCGATCACAATAATACGCATATCAAGATTAATTCTTGATTATCTGCATTTAGTTATTAAAAGAGTTAATACTAAATGTGGTTAAAGGAATAAGTACAGTGTAGGACGTTTTGATTGAACGAGTTAATGACAAGATTCCTTAAAACGATCTTGACTTGACTCATTCGTCAAACCGAACCTGACACTTGTGCATTCCATCTGAGGCACTTACCAAATGGTTATTTTTTGCACATAAATCTAAATGTGATTTAGATATTATGTTGCAATAATTTAACCAGGTAATTCTTAAAGTCAGTGGGAGCGAGCTCATATACTTAGTTCCGTTTTTCGGACTAAGTAAAAAGGATATTTCACTTTAATGAATCTTCTATATAAATCGTTAAGTCAAAATTGTTTTGATTTAATCGTATATATATATATAGACTTAGGGTGTCAAATATGTACTTGACATATTGACACAATAAAGTGGAGTGAGCTAGAACTGACTTACGGAAATATTAGACCCCACATCTAAATCGTATATGCTAACTGTTAGCTATACGAAGTTAGGAAAATTGATCCAGATCATTTTTCCAAAGGATCAACCCTGTGTGATCAAGAGATGTAATTTCAATCCATTAAAATTCGTTGTAGATACTTATTAGTAGAACCATTCTTAGGTTTGCCATATCAAATGTCAAAGTGACTGATATGCTATAACGGTATGAGATACTGAAATAAATAGCCTAAGTGCAAGTGGGAGATGGAGGAAGATATATGCCCATAAGGCAATTTATCTTGATTATACGTCTTGTTCATACCGTATATGGTACGTATTACTCTAAGTATAAAATCATTTGTATTAATATACTTAGATAATATCCATAGACTTATAGTTAGGTCCTTACATATCTAGATGAGATATCGATTATGAGTAAGTAAGCGACCGAATAGAAACGTAAGTCTTAAACGGTTCGTGATCGTAGATATGTCGAGAACTGGATATCGACACATCGGATAGATCACTGTGTCTTCGTCTTACCTTCGGGTAATGATGATCTCATAGTCATTCGACTTGGCGAAGTCGGAGACGAGACACAGGTGCTCATTGGAGAATGAGTTCACTGAACGACCAAGTTAGAGTTATTAAATGGTTAACTTTAATGATCTGTCTTTAATAACTCTAGGGTGATGATAGGTTAGTTGATCCTTAAGACCTGAAGTCATCTGTACAAACCTGTGAGCGGACGGTATAGCTTAGACCCATGATCTAGCTTCGAGGACCAGTCCTGCTGAAAGATCTTAGGTTAGGCTGCACCTGAAGCTCCCAAGGTGAGTAAGTGACTAAGATGGGATTCGTCACTTCCATTAAAGGGAAGTTAGTGTTATAGGCTCAGTACGGTCTTTATGTTAATCCTCGGCCGGGGTACGTTGCAAGTAGTACAACGTGTATACAATAAAGACCGCCGTATACTGACCAATGTTGTCTAATAGGGTTGACAGAAAACCATACCCTAGGCCAACAATAACACAGTCTTGACGAAGGGATTTTAGCTAACGGAATTCATCACTGACACAGCCAATGCAAACCTTATGATACTTTTGTCAAAGGGTCGATCACGTTATGATGACTCTGAAACAGGGACGACAGCTACTGCTCGTAGTGACCGTCGTCTAGGGGTTTCGAGCCCCAACCTGTAGTAAGGTCAGGCTGTAGGGTCTCACACCGAGTAGTGTTCGTGTCTTAGTAATAGGAATATAGAATAGAGAGAAATATCATTTGATGATATTCACAAGTTAAGTTGTGAAAGTTAGTCGCATTAGCAATAGGGACACAACGTTGCATTAGATGCTAACTTTGACTAAACGTGTTGTAAATTAGTTACGACGAATTCAGTAGGAACAAACTCATTGGAAAGGGTTACCTGGATGACGGGATCGTCCCGGTCTAAACACATGTTCAAACCGCGTCCAAATCGGAGCTCAAACGAGCCCAGAAAAGCAGAAAGAGCTCAAGGGGAAGTGGGTTAGACCCACTGGGCCAAAAGGCCCATGTGCAAAGGCAAACGGGCGACGCCCGCTGGCTGCAACGGGCTCACGCCCGTTGCAGCAGCGGGCGCGGCCCGTTGCAGCAGCGGGCGTGGCCCGCTGTGTGCAGCGGGCCAGCGCCCGCTGCACGCAGCGGGCACGGCCCGCTGCACGCAGCGGGCCAGCGCCCGCTGCTTGCAGCGGGCGCCCGCCCTTGCTCCCTTGGGTGGGCGCGCCTGCTAAGCCTAGCGGGCGTGCCCGCAACTTAAGTCAAAATTAGGGTTTTTTGAAACCCTAATGACGGCTACGAATTTTGAGAAATTGCTAAACTTTGAGCAATTGTTTGAGGGGTCAAACGAAGTCAAAATTCGTCACCGTCAGTTCCTACGCGTTCACCATTCCAAGCTTTTCTGATTGATAGCTTGTTTGGTGTCTGAAGTTTAGTATGCGAGGAGAATTAATTCGTTAAAGTATGACTTTGTGAAAGGCTAACTTTAAAGTTGAAATTAAGCCAAATGGCTTAATTGAATTTTTCCTCTTCATGGGAATTGTCCCACATTGCCCGCAACGAGAAGTTGAGTGCTCACTCCCTATATAAATAGGGGTGCACTCTCCTCGTTGAAATACACACCAGTCAACGATCGAGTAGCTCCATATTTTTAGAGCAAGCTCGATCGGCGACTATATCTCTCTCTCTCTCTCTCTATTTTCCTATTCTCCGGAGTAGTCCTAGCACGACCACGAAGGGGGTTTGGATCTGATCCGGACGTCTAAGACGCGGGTTCTTCTCAAGTGAAACTTTCTACCGCGTGTGATCGGCTCGGAGGCGAAAGCAGCTCGGGCGGATCAGTGCGAGGGTGCGAGGCGGCTCAGGCATATCGGGTCAACGCGGCTCGGCTACGAGGAGCTTCTCAAGACAGTGCGGTACATCTTGCCTGCTCCAGGGCCAAGATTCCGGGTATGTGGTTAAGCGTTTTTCTAGCGTAGTTTTAATTAGTCGCTCTAGTGTAGATCCTTCTTGGGGTGGTCAGACCCACTCCAAGTCGGCATAGATCGGGCTAGGTTCTGGCTCCACAGAGCCTAGCTAAATAGTTTAGCTAGTGTAGAAATTTTGATTTCTGGTTTTCCGCTGCGCTTTTGTGCCTCCGTGGTCCGTCCGACTTAGGACGGATACAGATCCGAGCTCTGGGGGTCCGCCAAAACCCCAACAGTATCCACCTTTAATTATATCCACAGAACATGGGAAGTGAAAGAGAGTTATGCTCTCTAACTTAGAAGTATCCACCCCCTTGTGATACTCATAAGCACTATGAATCCTGGGAGTATTCATATAATGAGTTTACAAAGATGGATGGATAAGGGGAAGTGTTATGAATGGGCACTAAAGACCCTTGGTATCCACCATCATTGTGGAGACCATTGGTATTCATCCCTTTTAAAGGCTAATTATAATATATATATATATATATATATATATATATATATATATATTACATTTGACAGAGATTTTTGAATTCTAGGGCTGACTGGGACAAGATAAAAAGTGGCTGAGATTTGATCTTGGGGAATCAATGGATGAGATGAGTAGTTGTAAAACTTTTTTGGGAGACAACTTTGTGTTTTGAGAGAGAAAAATAAGTGGGTTAGCTATAATAGAGAGAGTTGGGTTTCGTTGGGTTGGGTTTAATTTGAACATGACAAAAATTAGTTCTCTTTTTGCCATTACCTCAACCCAAAAAACTGAATTTTGTGAGAAAAAATTGCCGCGGGGTCAGCTGGAAAGAGAGAGGGTATATACGTGGGTTTTATGCCTATATGTGGGGTTAGATGGAAAAATTCACCTCAACCCACCAATGCCTCGACCTCCACGCATAGCACACCTCCCCTTCTACACACGACGCCTCGCATCCTCCCTACGACGCGCAATCTCCTCGCAATCTCCTCGCAAAAACCCCAAATCTGCGGTGCATCCTCCATCACATCCTCCCCACGATGCTTCTTCTCCCCATCAAAAGCTTCCTCCAACGCATCCTCCAGCGCCTTGAGATCATCTTGGACCTTCAATCTCCTCGCATGTAATTTCTAGATCTGTCGCATGTCATCTTTCATCCCAACGTCGCTGCTTTCTTTTAAGCTTCATCCCAACTTCGAATGAGAAGTCTCCTCCCCCGTTATACAAAGGTTCGATCTAATTAGGGTTTTGTTGATTGGCTTTTAATTTATTTTTTGAAATTATTAGGGTCTTTGAAATCAAGGGAAAGCAAAAGGAGAAGGTGAACAATGCCATTCTGTGAGATTCCATAGTATAAGAAAATCACTCCATATGTGCTTCCTCAACATTTTTGTGATTTTACTTTTTTTGTTTCATGAGCCAGGCAACGAAGAAGGATAAGGTGTCATCCAAGCGAGCAAAGTCTGGTGACGACAAGCAAAAACGGTCAGATCTACTCTACTAAATTTAAACTTGAATCATGTAAAAATAATATGCTACCTTCTTGCTTCGAATGTCTTTATTAATCTGAATCTTATCTGATTCCTCCTGAAATCCTCTTCTTTAAAAGGAGCTTATTTTAATAACAAAAGAACAAAGTGGGATTTAAAAGCCCAAATTATTAATAAGGACACCATTTTGATTTGCTGGACTTTAGGAGTGGTAGTGGCAATTTACAAGTTGGAAGTAAAAAAACAAATGACACCTTCTTGGCAAAAGTGTGCATCATTACTTGACTGCAAGAGCCAAAAAATTCAAGTGGAATGTACACAAACAAACACACATATGCAAGTTGATGCATGCAACTAATGTAAACATGCTAGCCAAGTTTTTGCAAGAAAAAATTAATTATCATCATCAGTTCAATGTCTTCTTATGAAAAGGAAATTTCAATTATTAACATGCTAGCCAAGTTTGTTTATTAGCATTTCGACAATGATCTTAATGGTGGAGTTGACTATGGTTTGTGTTTGGGTGTAGGTTTAGCTGGTTCTCGGTACATGTTACTTCGCACCACAGTGAGTGTTTTAGGTTTACAAATTGGTGTTACAAGGAGAAGCTCAACAAATCAGTTGTGAAATCGCGGCCTACTGTACTTTGGTGTTACAAGGAGAAGCTCGAGCTTAACAGGTGAGAATTTTTTTCTCTACTAAAATATGTTAGCTCTTTACCGTTGACATTTGTTTAAACAAAAATTATCGTCTTTTCCAGCTTTTTTTCTAGAGCATATTTGTTCTCTCCTTTCGATTTGTCGTAGGTAACCCCACCTGCATTGGAGCCTTTTCTCAGCCAGCAAGGTACACTGGGTTTAGTGATGTTCTGCAATTTTTAATACATTGTTATCTTTAATTTGTTATCTGCAAGGTACGCTAATTTTTAATTAGTTATCTGCAATTGGTGCTGGTGTTCTTTTAAGATTAGTGTAATTGATTAGTGCAATTGGTGCTGGTGTTTCTATTGTGTAATTGATTTTCTGTAATTGATTTCCCAACATCGATTTTAAATCAATTGATGTTCTGCAAATGATGTGCACTTTGTTAATCATTTGGTTTATTTGAAGATATTTTTGGATTATTGACTTTTTTATTATTGTTATGCAATCTTATGCCATTTTTTGATAGGGGTATCGTCAAATTATTGATGTTCTGCAATTGATTTCCTAACATCAATTTTTAATCAATTGACGGTCTACAATTGATGTGCACTTTGTTAATCAGTTGGTTTATTTGAAGAAATTTTTTGGATTATTGAATTTTTTGGATTATTGTTAAGCATTTGGATTATTTTACTGCAATCTTATGACATTTTTTGATAGAAGTATCTTCAAATTATTTGCTGAATGCCTGTTATATCTTCCTTGTGCTACATGATTGGTTCTTCGGCTCCAGCATAAATATTTGCAGAATGATTTTCAGCCAAAAAACCTACTTAGGGAAGCTGGCACTTTGTACAAAAGTGTTCATGTATTCACATAACTGGAAGCTCATCCTCCAGCCGTTATACAAACTAGCAAAGGTCCGATCTAATTAGGGTTTTGTAGATTGGCTTTTAATTTATTTTTTGAAATTATTAGGGTCATTGAAATCAAGGGAAATCAAAAGGAGAAGGTGAACAATGCCATTCTCTGAGATTCCATGGTATAAGAAAATCACTCCATATGTGCTTCCTCAACATTTTTGTGATTTTACTTTTTTGTGGGTTACACTTCTTAAAGGTTCATGGTCCATGGACATCCTACAATGGTTCAGATTAAATTATAGAAAAAACGAATGTATCCCAATTTAACCAGGGCCCTAACACAAGCACTGGGACAATAGATCTAGCCAAACTTTTCTCAATAAATAGAATCTAACAAAACTATATCAGACACTAGCAGAATGATAATTAGGTAGTCAATGAAGGTGGCAACACGATAGAGTTACTCGGCAATAGCTTATCTTTGGGTTTAAAAAACTATGCTTTCGATAAAAAATTTCTAACATTTTAAAATAATGTATTAATCCACATCACTCGAAAGCTGAGAAGAGATGTGCATGGAAAAAGGTTTAAAACGTTAAAGAACAAACATCCGGTTTAAAATCATTTTATCTGTTAAATTTTTGCATGGAAAATGGCAGTCTGTAGCCATCTGATGCTGAAACTTTCAACTTATGATTTGAATTGCAGGTTCATGGGGGGTCAAGTGGAATTGGCACATTTGCTATCCAGATCGCCAAACATCATGGTGCGAGGGTATTTGTCACATCAGGTTTGCTGAATTTTCATTTTTCCCAAGGGTAAATTGGATTATCAAATCAATATTTTTTTGCTTTAAAATATATTCACCTCCAGGAGGTGAAGAAAAACTAGCTGCCTGCAAGCAGATAGTGCCGATGTCTGCATAAACTATAAAACTGAAGACTTTGTTGCATGGGTCAAGGAAGAAACAGAAGGAAAGGGTATGTGACTTTCATTTTTATGATATATAAGATTGTATGTGATCTCAATCAATTTAAGAATTGATGTTGCACTTGGCTCAGGTGTTGATGTTATACTTGACAATGTTGGCAGCCTTTACTTCCAGAAGAACCTTGACAGCTTAATTCTCGATGGTAGGCTTTTTATTATTGGTGTCATGGGAGGCATAGATGCTCAAGTGAATCTTGCATGTTTGCTTACAAAACGTCTTACTGTGCAAGGTATCAGCTTTGTAATTTTCAGTCTCAAAACTAAAGATGGTAGAATTACAAGATTTTCTGTTTTTCAGTGAAGAATTGGAGTTTTAGGAAACAGAAAATGTGTTTGATGTTAATAGTAACATGATATTTTCTATTTTCTCATGTTCTTCACCTCCATAGTAACATGATATTTAGGATGTTTGGTGAAAAATGTTTCTCAGTTTACTATACATTCTCAGTTTATAAAATGTGTTTGATTCAAATGAAATTCAACTTATCCTTTCAGAAATTTCCTGATTTGGATTATGAGGCTGTTGTATGTTTCAAATTTGAGGCTGTTGTATGTTTCAAAAATTTATAAACACTTGCAAAAACATCATATATATCCTATTACTAGTAACATCATGTATGTTAATAGTATCCTGATTTGCATATTTGTCAACTAACATTAATTGGGGAAGATGTTTTTCAGTGATGAATAGGAGTTTCAGGAAATAGAAAATGTGTTTGATGTTAATAGTAACGGGATATTTTCTATTTTCTCATGTACTTCACCTCCATAGTAACATGATATATATGATGTTAGGTGAAAAATGTTTCTCAGTTTACTATACATTCTCAGTTTATAAAATGTGTTTGATTCAAATGAAATTCAACTTATTTGTGAAATCTTAAGTCTCAAAAAATTTCTTCGTTTGTTAGTTATTAGAACATATATAGGAAGAAGGCTTGAAGGGTACTTCAAGTTTGTTAGTTAAGGAAGCTGAAACAAGACACTAGAGGTTTGCACTATCTCACATCATTTCGTAGGGTAACAATTGCAATTACCTACTTATTCCAATGACAAGTTATTAGAACATATTACTAAATAATCCTTTATTGTTCTCCATATATCGTTCCAACTAGGCAACGATTCTTTCCATCCCCAAACCAGCAAACTATAGTAGTGAATGAAAGAGATCAGTGAAGAAAAATGGAAGACTATTTGGCATCAAAGAAAATTGCGATCAATTTGAAGGGAGAATTAATGGGGACCAAAAGAATATAGGTTTGGAATGGTGAGTTTATCTGTAGGTGGGTCATGTTCTTGGTGTTTATGGTTCTTCAAAATATTATATACATATTACAAGTTTATGTTACTTCATAAAAGCTAAATTCTGCTGGTATAGATTTTATGCTTCACAGTCATGAAAATGTATTTTATTGAGATGTATACCAAGATTACCAAGAATGCAGATCGCTTTAGTACATGGAATGAAAATGAGTACATAGAACACTATCGGTCATGGTATGTTGGTGATAGGATTCGTTGGATGCTTTGTAAGAACAAAATATAGTTAGTTGGAAGGAGAAATAATCTTTTACAAGATTGCTAAAGATTTCTTTTATTTGTATACACATTTATGGTTATGAATGTGCACATAATAAGTTACATTATAAAATTTGGTAAAGTTGCACCTCATCTTGGTATCGTTTTTGGTCAAAAAATCAATAAAAATCTGAAACATTAATTTTACCAATCCAAATCACTATTACACCGCAATTTGGAATATGTTATCCGGATCATGGGCCAGGGGAGTTTAGCATTTTTCATGTAACAATTTGTATACAGTACACATATATGTTGGTTGTGACAATAGTTGCTTATTGATTATCCGCACATGTTTTCTATATTGGGCCAATGCATTGCATGCAGTTTGTATTCATTCAAAAATACCGGTGTACCAGTGAATTTTAATCAAGTCACAATGTATCCTTGCAGTTGGTTCATTGTAGTTCTTATTTATTTGTTGAACATTGTCCATAAGTACCAATAAGTGATGTTTCCTTACTGTTTATTGGTATGTGCATATTCTTTGCCTTGCTAAGTATAAATCGTATGTTGATCCATACTATTGAATTAATCTTATTACATGTCTACTATTATTTTTAAAGCTTTAGGAAATACTTAGTTATCAGCTATAAGCTTATGTTGTATCTTTCATAGAAAGAGAACCGAGTACCATTCACTCACTTGCATGGTGTGGCTCAATACAATTATTGGATCTCCATCACAGATCTAGGTGCATTTGGCTTGGTGCAACCTACATGAGAATCAACATGAGACATTCATAGTAGGTGTCCTTTGGGGTTAGCTAATGTCAGTAGTTAGTAGATATCATGTCCATATGGGTCATTACAGAAGACACACATGCTCTTGGAACTCGCAGTTTTCCTGGTAAATCTGATCATCTTCAGATCCTTTTACCCTTAATTACTCAATTTACTCAATGGTCACAGTTAAAAAATCTTGAACAGAACCTATGAAACTCCGCGACACAAATGACAAATTCAAATAACTAAACCAGAAACTAGATCTAAGTAAGAACTCCTAAATATGGCTAAAACAATGTGATATGTAAAATACTGAAACTGCCCTACAAAAATGTTATTTAACTTTCAAGTATGCACCCGTTTGTTTATTATATGTAAAATATTGAAACTGTCCTAATTCGCTGGGACTCCGGTTGTTGTGCCTTATGTGACAGTGTTTTATATGAAGTTTTCCATATGCCATACTTGATGGAACAAGCATGGGTTAAGCTTTTACAGGTTAGAAACTGGTATGAAAACCATAATATCTGTTACTGTAAATTATAGTCAGCATTGTGTTGTTTTCATTATTGATTTTATCTTATGTTCTTAAAAATTCACATTCATTTGACCTGAAATATCCAGGATCTAAAATTTTCTGTGTGTAGGTTAATGAATCTTCGGGATTTTATTACTTCATTCAACCTGGACACCTAATATTATGCTTTTTTATGTCTGAGATGTCTGAGACTTCACCTCTTTCACTTGAAATTTATTTACTACGTAATGTTGTACATATTTTTTTATTTATTCAGATCTCATCATTTGAGAAATTGTGAGAAAGAAACGAAGGGGGGCAGGCTGCTATTCCATTGTCCCGCAGATCCTAAATTGTGAGAGAGAAATGAAGGGCGAGCAGCTTTCATCGTTTAATTCGTGGTACAATTTAATCACATTGTGTCGTTTTACTCCCATTTTCAGCTGTAATTCTTCTTTGTATAAGTTTAGCCGCTCCTATTCTGTGGGATTTTCTCGCTATTGACATTAAAGGTAATGATTTATGCAAAAAAAAGGTAATGCTCTAATTCATCCTAGAATAGTCATTTTGAACACTAGGAATGTGAATTTGGAAGTGTAGGTTTCGCAATTAAAAAAGGCTACTTTTGTTTATTTATGGAATATTGGCAGATTTGAAGGTATGGTTATTTATGGAAGAATTGAAGTTGACATTAAATTACTATGATCAGCTTTTGAGTTTATTTAAGAAATGCTTGCTTCTTCACATATCCAATTTCCATTTTAAAAATGTTCAGATAATCCAATAATTTGCTATCATGTTTGTATGTAAGACTCGAAAGAAAATTTGGAATTGAATGCGAGAACGCACACACGTTTATGTGATGACTGCTATTTTAAAATTTTGTGTTTTTTAATTCAATAAATTGTCTTCTCTCAAAAACAAAATGATACAATAAACATAAGACCTTTATAAATGGTCAGAATAACTATGCATTGTTATGAGTGAGGGAGGCTTTTGGCATCCCCACCTCTCTATCCCTCCATTACTCCCCACTACTTAGTAGTGTGGACCTTTGGTATTTCATGGATATGAATATATAGAGAACCATGGCTATGAGTCATGGTTACTCCTTCTTTAAGTTTATTTAACACGTTATCAGCACCTTGCTCTAAGAAAAATTTCTACACATCAAATTTTCTTCTCTTATAAAAGCGATGGAATCAATTTCTTGGCTATTTTGATAGCCACCATCGCATGGAGGTTGCACTATGGAATCTATTCTCGTTGGCGGCTCTTTCACCGACGTTGCAAGGATGTGGATCATATTATTCTCTTCGGATCTCTTTTTCCATATTTTTCCGGTTAGAGGTAATTCATCGATCCATAATAAATTTTTAGATCTAAAACTAGATTAGAATGAATCTGTTTAGATCTAATATTATTGGACCAATAATATTATCATATCAAAGTTAAATTGTGGTGTCCCTAATTTTGGGATGGATTTCTTTTTGTTTGATTTGTAATGTTTGTTATGTGGCGACATGTTTTGTTTTTAGTTTCAGAGAAATTTGTTCTTTTGATGCTTTAAATATCATTGACACAATTTTAAGGCATGATCTATTGTGAGCATGCATCTATCTCATGCACTGTTAGTATGAAGTTTAAAATCTTCAACATTGTTGAATAATTCTTCATGTATGGACTTGTGTACGACGTAACCTTTGTGTTAATGTAATATCGGATCTATGAGCAAAAGCCATACACTTAACTCTTACCCTTCATATATTTAATATAGAAAAATGTCTAAGCTATTTGTTTATGGGTTTATTTGAATGGAATCTGAGGCCATTTGTGTCGGCCTGAAGCCCGTGATTCTGACGCCGCTAGATCGGAATCTGGCACGGATTCCGATTGGCTTCGATCGTACCCGAAGGACATTGATCGGCGCCCCTGCAGCGGCTATTGGCATGCCTGAAGCATGGCTGTATCCTGCCTGTACAGAGATGGGGCATTTGGAGTCGCTGTACGGCCCTCCCCTGCCCTGGCCGCGACCCGATGGGGATATTGATGTGTGGCAAATTTATTATGCTCGGTCAAAAGGTGCAGATGCAATTCTTTTAATTGCTGTTGTGTTGCCTGATCTTGATATCAAATATATGTCCATAATCTGCCATAATCTTGGGCTAGCAGCATTGTTTGAGGTATTTGCCATTTGATGTAATCTGTGCTTTTGATTCCCTAATAATTAGTGCTTTCAAGAATTATTTATTTCTGGTAGAACGAGAAGTTAACAAATGCCAGAACATAAGAAATTGTGCATGATTTATATGATTACTCTAGACTATGATCTGCTGATGCTATAACTTTTCTAATGGTGACTCTTTTCGGTCTTGTAAAATCTGCTTCAGTGAAAAGAGTTTTTCGGGTCCCAGATGTAACTTTGTCTTCTCAGGCCGCCCCCTCCCCCCTACACTCTGTCTATCCGGAAAAAGGTGAGGGCGGGGGGAGCTGCTTGGGCTCATGGGCCTGCAGCCCAATACTAAAATATTTAAGTGGTATTGGATGTTTTGGGCCTGAAGCTCTAACATAAGCCCAATAGGCTTTTAAAATAATTAAAAATAGATTTTATATCAGTTTTCCACTATAATTTCCTTAAAATTAGCAGAAAAATCCAGAATATTGCTGGAAAATTTTGTAAAAATGAGGACACATCAAATGATTAATTTTGACTTGATTAGTTTTGACAACTTTTTAGTTGATTTGGTTCATAAAATTAATTATTTGTTTAATATTATGTTAAATTCAACAAAAATGCAAATTATATAAAAATTGGATTTAATTTTAATTCTTCACGATTTAATAATTACAAATACCCTGAGACCGCTCTGTCGTTAGTTACCTAACCTAACGGGTAATGACGTTTCCCCGTGGTCCAAGTAATTATTAAATGTAATTTTTATATAAATTGCTTGTTATGTTGAAAATACATCGTATGCATGCTATATCTAGTAGTTTCATAATTTTTGCATATGTTGTTGCTTGTAATATATATGAACTACATGTTTAATTGCTATTTGCATGATTTATTCATGCTTTTGTACTCAAACTATGATTCTGGTACAATAATAATTTTTCACAAAAAAATTTTATAAATCATATCTACATTGACAAATGAACCTGAAGTTCAAATAGAATGTCAATACCATTCTAACCAAATAAAATACGTTGGTATTATGCGACCATTAATGCTTCCATCTTCTGGACATATGTCTAAATGATGCGTACTTCGCAGTAAATAGATATATCATATCTATTTTAATATATAATATTATACGCACCCGAAGATGCCATAAATCCGCTAATTTATTGAGTACACTCACGTTACAAGGTAAGATTCTTGAATCTAGCCTTGCATAATGCACGCGCCTGAAGTCGTGCATGCATAAAAGTGAGAATTAATTTTTTTTCGCACCAACGTATCTTAACTCCCCGTAATTATGTTCCTCTATCCACATAAATCTAGAATGACTCAATAACATGGCCTGAAGACCATATTAAAAAATTCACATGAACTTTGAAAAGTCTATCATAAATTAGATTAGTGGAATACTTAAAAAAAGGGAAGACCATGACTTATAATGTCCTGGACATAAATATAGAAAGGGAAGATATGATATATACTTGGAATAATCAATGGCAGACCTATATCAGACCCAGAAGTTCTGAAAAGTCCCATATTTCTTTTGTAATATGATAGGTCATTAGATTATGCCATTGAAAATATATGTACATATCTAGTCTAGACGACGTTTGTCGATCTACCTATTTTGTATACATAGATATTCTACAAGGACAAATAAATTTATGAAAATAAAATTTAATCTAGTACCAGACCATAGTTATTAGTGAGTATTTTTCAAAAATAGCATCGGACGTATGCTTTAAAAAGCATTTCACCCTTAATTTTATCCAGAAGATAATTATTTTTTGGGACGTCTACTTGAGGTTCAAGCTTTACAAAGCCTGAATACTCTATATAAGGATACGCCCGTACTCTCAAATATTAAAAATCAATAAAGCCAGAAGCTTTTTCCCAAATAAATTCAAACATAGGAAGATAAAGGAACACCTGTAGTGCTCTCTTTCGTCCAAATCTTACTTTTGACCGATATAATATGCCACCTTGGATTGTTATTGATGCAAAACATCATTTACCAATCTTATATAAACAAAGAACTATAAGTTTCTTCAAATATGGTGACATTTTCATTATCCCATTAAACGAGAAAAATGATTACGAGAACATCTCCACTTCACGTGGATATTGAATCTCAATACTTCCTCTAATAGAATTTATATGATATATTTTACTATCATCATTAAATTATGAAGACCTCTTCGTCTCTTGAGAGTATTTTAGGGATAAAAGTTAAACTTTTTCACTCCCTAATAGGGCCGATGATGTACATTAGTGTACTCATCTATATATCCTCTTAAAATGGTCATAATTAAACCTTTGTTATCAACCGCAGTCCAGATTATTATTAATCACAACGGACATGTTACCTTACTGGGATATTGGTTGGGCTATTACTTACCCTCATACCACCCTCAAAAATGATGCAATGGAACTTATTCATCGGATTAACCATCCTGGATGAATATATTCTGAGATCCCCAAACGGGGGAGGCATTACTGCACATCTTATAGATTGTGCCTTGGCGGGTTCATATCCCCAGTTCTATGCTCAACTTCGTTGAAGTCGAGCTTATTGCGGATTTTTTGTGGATAACACTGGGAAATCAATTATATTTAACAACTGGAGGAAAATTGAACACCCTGAAGTTTTGTGTTCACACCCAGAAATGGGTTATATATAAATCATCAAAATGATTCAAACGGATTAGTTATCCATTAAAAATCCAGTTGTAGGTGACCATGTGGGAACATGCAAACCATCACAACGCCTCCTTAGAACCTATTTATATGAGCCTGATCACCTCATATAAACAGTTTCCGAGAACCCCTAACGGGGGGAAGTGTTTAGAGCACATCTTATTGATGGCGCCATGATGAGTATACATCCCCATATCACCACTATGGACCATCATAATACAGAACTATTTATCGAAAGTAATTACCCCAGATAAATAGATTCTGAGCACTCTAAACATGGGAAGCATTTAAAATCACTTCTCCTAAGACGTGCATTGATGGGCCCTCTTTTAAAGACTTGATGTGATCCTGAAGATCCTTCATAACCTTAATTCCCCAGTATTAGGTTTAAAAAAATACTATAATCATCCATGAGCCTGAAGCTCAATTTGACCATTTAAAATATTAATACATATGATCTGATTATCATGAATAGTGATGAGATCCTGAAGATCCACACTTATGAAACTGTTAAACAGTTATCAGACATAGCTACTGACAATATAAATATTGTCAAATTCACACATCCCTGCTATTAAAAATCCAGGTAGGATTGGCATACCAAATATAATGGATGCAATCCACCAGTAGCAGAAGTGGATATCCTCAACGGATGAGAGGACATACCACGAGGCTCCAAAACAAGAAATAACTCCTGAAGACCCTAAAACAATACCACCACAGGAAAGTGAGCTCATCTCCATATCCTCTTCCTTTCCAAAACCTCCAAAAGAGATGAATCTGGAATAAATTGAATAATGTACATATACGGAGAGGTATTTGGATAAAACACACTTGTCGAAAATTACTCACATTTCATTTTGCCATTGATACCGTTCCCCATCTCCGTTTCCTGAAGCAAACGCAGAAATTTGGCCAAATTATGTGGAACGAGGCAATATAAGTTGAGCTGGACTTACTTATGAAATGTGAAGTGTTTGGACCTGAAGTCCTGATATCAAAAGATATCAAACCCGTGGGTTGCCGAATATTGTATAAATAAATAAAATCGTATGCTATAAGCAAAACGCTATAGCTTAAAGGTTTATTTCGCAGAAACCAGGAAGTAACCATGTAAGATGAGCTTAACTCACTTACAAAATTATTTAAACTGATGCATCAGGCTCTCTTGTCATAGTTACGAAAACCACACGATTGGCAAAGAAAATTTTAGGCTATGTTGCTATGGATGATGTGACAACATACCCTTACGAATTACCATCCTGAGATGAAATCATCATCTTGAAGATGAGACTATCATCCTGAAGATGAAACCATCATCCCGAAGATGAATAATCATCCTGAAGATGAAACCATCATCCTGAAGATGAGACCATCATACTGAAGATGAGACTATCATCCTGAAGATGAATTATCATCCCGAAGATGAAACCATCATCCCGAAGATGAAACCATCATCCTGAAGATGATACCATCATTCTGAAGATGAATGTACATCCTGAAGATGATACCATCATCCTGAAGATGAAACTATCATCCTCAAGATGAAATACTCATTCTGTACACGATAACATCATCCTGAAGATGACTGTACATATCGAATGTGAAAATATCATCCTTATGATTATACCATCATACTGAAGATGAAATAATTATCCAGAAGATGAGTAATCAACCAGAAGATGAAAACATCATCCTGAAGATGACTCATCATCCTGCAGATGAGAACTTCATTAACCTGAAGTTGATGAAGAAACATGGACAATTGCATTCCACTATATACACCAACTGGGTGTCTGGATGCATATTGAAGACCTTTTCCCCTAGCTGGAAGAGGGGGAGAATATCCTAGGTCCTGAAGTACCCAACTCCTTTATCTGGCCAACTACACGTGTCTTTATAGAACGTTTGCAGTAAAGCTGTTAGCCAGATACAGTGCAGTGCATGTAGCGCAACACTGGACCATGGATACATATCTTCTGCGCTCTCCAAGGTTCAAGGATCAGAAACCATGGAAATATATTTGCATATGCAGGTTAAAGATCATTGCGATGACTACGCACAAAATGAACAGCCATTTCCTGAAGATATACACAGCATCATCCTAAGTCTACATCAAATTTCTATTCAGAGAAGCTCATCATCCAAGAATCAAATCGAATATATGCACAACCAGGTCCTACAGTACCTTGCAGATACAGTGATGACTGGGTCAAAGTCTACAGACATGGAGCCATCTGCCAAGTTTCGCAGAGCATACCATGTCAGAGCCCCCTTTTGTTTCAGCGGCTTCCAAATATGAGTGCAACTTGTATAGATGAGTGATTATTGTATTTTGTTTTTCTTTTTGGAATTTCGTGGAAGATGTATAGATACTTAGGATATTGGTGTATAGATACATAGGATATCTACAAGCATGAAGCTTGTATGGTTCAGGGGGAGTAACCAGTGGGTTGTACTCTTTTTCCCTTAAGCTGTTGGTTTTTCCCACTGGGTTTTCCACAGCTAAGGTTTTAACAAGGCAAACACGATTACTCTGGATCCAGAAGTATCCACCCACTTAGCTTTATACGCTAAGACCAAAGAAATGGATGGATAAGGGGGAGTGTTATGAGTGAGGGAGGCTTTTGGCATCCCCACCTCTCTATCCCTCCAATACTCCCCCACTACTTAGTAGTGTGGACCTTTGGTATTTCATGGATATGAATATATAGAGAACCATGGCTATGAGCCATGGTTACTCCTTCTTTAAGTTTATTTAACATGCATATGATATTGCATACTTCCTTTATAATTCACATGTAATTACTACACTGTTTCCTTTTTCTGGTAAAATTAATTTATGTTATAACTAACATAAGATTGGTTGGTGGAAAGTGATTGTAAGTGGAATTTAGATCCAAAATATTTTCATTTACTATGTTTGATTGAAGTATCCACAATAAATATGGTTTTAATTCATGGATGACTCCTTTGTTTTTAATGTGAGAATTTATGTTCTGCTTTATTGTCATTACTGTTCAGATGCTTTTTATTTTACGTTTGATCAAACCTTTGGCTATTGATCAAATTTTATGTTTAGAGATGGGTCCAGTTCTTTCGTCACTACTTTTGATCAAATTTTCTTCAATCCTGTCTTCTTGAGTGTATTTAACAATAAACCAAAACAGAAGATAACTAAATATAACATGTTCTGCCTCATCAATTTCATTTTGCTTGGAAAATTTGACTACTTTGAGGGTAGTGGATGCACTTTGTTCACATGAGAGGGAATTGAGGGATTGTTGGAAGAATGGATTTTCATGATGATGATGATGCTGTTAGAGGAAACAAAAATGAGGATGGGGAGTCAGATGTGACTGACACTGAAGCTACAGAGACAAACTCAAGGCCTTAAGTGGTTCAATCTCAGCTTGGGCATCAAATAGTTCAAATTCAGACACTGGCCATGCAGACGTATAAAGGAGTGGATTTTATAATTCTGGAGTGATGACCCTGACTGTATCTTTATTCTGAGGCATGAGAATGAACACTTTTTCTCTTTTGTCTTATCTTTATTCTGGCTGATACATTTTGAAACGAGTAGTTCCTCTGTGTGGATCTTATTTTTTCAGTTTTTTGAGAGTTTCTTTTCTTCGTCCCTCTTTGTCTTCTTGAGCATTGAAATGAAATGTTGTTTTCTTGAGTATTCAAAATGTTGATCAATAAAATGTTGATCCATACCGAGTTGAGCTCAATCTTGATCACATTATCATTATCCATTACATTCTCTGTTAAAAAAAGAATAGCAGGTTCATCTACGTCATCAGTTTTCAACATTTTCTCTGGTTATTATTATATATATAGAAGAAAGATTGCGTATAATTACAAGCCAAGTCAAATAATTTGCAAATGTGTTGGCAAACTGACTCAATCCAACGTGTGCTTGGGCTCAGGGCACCTGTGCTGTTGTATTGTCTCCGGCCAGCAGAAAAACTTATCTTCCTTGGATATAACCTTAGAATACTAACTCTATGTTTTTTGAATGTGGTTGCTGTCTAGGACAACAGATTTGATAGAAAGATGGTTGTGATTAAAATATTAAGGAATCAATGGGTATGATGAGAGGTTGTTAAAATTTTCGGTTGGGGCCCTAAAATTTTGAGGGAAACTAATGGTTGGTAAAACGATGGCTGAATTAAATTATGAGAGATTAATGGTAAATGAAAGTTTAGTAAATTTTTAGAGTGGAAATCCTAAAATGTTGGTAGGAAACAAATCTGTTGGGAACTAAATTTTGTAGAAAAACTCAAATTTTGTTGAAACTAAATTCTATAGGGGCGAACTAAATTTTTTTAAACTTTTTTGGGGGGAATTTTCTAAGAGGGAATTAAATTTTAAGTGGAACTAAAATGGTTTGGGGGATCCAAATAACAATTATTGCGCTTTACTTATTGTTGTTCGTTTAAAATTAAGTGATCCAAGATTTAAGGGTGGAAGTATTTTAAATGAACCATGCCCTTAAAGCATGTATTATATCGGAGGGTACTAAATTTTAGGGAAACTAAAATTTGGGAGAACTAAATTCTCTGTGGGAACTAAATTTTGAGTGGAACTAAATTTATTGGAGGAACTTAAAAAATTATTGTGCTTTACTTATTGTTGTTCATCTAAAATTAAGGATCCTAAGATTTTGAATGGTATATTTTAAATGATCGGTGCCCTGAGGGCACGGGTTATGACTAGTGTGTGTGTGTGTGTGTGTGTGTGTGTGTGTGTGTGTGTGTGTGTGTCTATATATATATATATATAGTGATCTTCCGTTGCGAAAAAACCCATGCGAAAGCCGTGCGAAAACATTTTTTTTATTTTTTTGAAATTTTTTTTTCAAAAATTCTTTTTTTGATGTTTAATCCATACAAATATATACCCCAGGGAAAATAATGGGTGAACCCGTTGGGCATTAGAGCACCCATCCACCCGTTACAAATTTAACGGTCTCAAAACGTGCGAATTTGTTGAAATGTCTTGATCGAAGGCCAAATGACATTATTTCTCAACCATTATTTTTTGAGAGGGGTATAACAACATATAATGAGGGTGGAAAAAAGAATTTTTGAAAAAAAATTTCAAAAAAAAAACTAAAAACATTTTCGCACGGTGCGAAATGTTCTCATTGAAAATTTTCCTATATATATATAGAGGAAACGGGAAATAGGGTGTCACAGGAGAGAATCTCTCCTGGGTCGGTCAAAAAACTCCAATCTCCACATGTTTTTTGGAAGATCCAAGCCGTTTATCTCGCTCTCCACCCTCTAAAACACCTACCCACCAATTTTCAGCCCGATCCGAGGTGTTTTGTCTGTTCATCCACCCTTTGCAAAAGTTATGTTCATGCTAAACCATTAAATTTGGGTCGGGTGGATGAACGGACAAAACACCTCGGATCGGGCTGAAAATTGGTGGGTAAGTGTTTTAGAGGGTGGAGATCGAGATAAACGGCTTAGATCTTTCAAAAAACATGTGGAGATTGGAGTTTTTTGACCGACCCAGGAGAGATTCTCTCCTGTGACACCCTATTTCTCGTTTCCTCATATATATATATATATATATATGTGCGTGTGTGTGTGTTTTTTTTTTTTGAAAACCCAGAAAAATCCCCAACCCCCTCCCCCTGCCTTCGGCTTTTTTTGGAGGGTAAGGCGAGAGCCCGGTTGAGACTATGCAAACTGGGGGTTGACCGCCGTGCCCTCAACGGCCCCCGGGTTAGTCCGAGAGGGGAGATGTAGCCCCAGGGTAAATAATTCCACAACAAATTCCACAATAATTACCAAGTCACGGCGGCCATATGCCTCGAACCCCGCACCCCTTGGCTTTGGAGCGGAATGACTTACCACTAGGACACCCTCTCGTGGGCATATATATATATATATATATATATATATATATATATATAATATATATGAGGAAACGGGAAATAGGGTGTCACAGGAGAGAATCTCTCCTGTGTCGGTCAAAAAAACTCCACTCTCCACATGTTTTTTGGAAGATCCGATCCGTTCATCTCGATCTCCACCCTCTAAAACCCCCACCCACCAATTTTCAACCCGATCCGAGGTGTTTTGCCCGTTCATCCACCCGACCCAAATTTAACGGTTTTGCTTGAACATAACTTTTGCAAAGGGTGGATGAACAGGCAAAACACCTCGGATTGGGCTGAAAATGGGTGTGCAAGGGTTTTAGAGGGTGGAGATTGAGATGAACGGATCGGATCTTCCAAAAAACATGTGGAGAGTGGAGTTTTTTGACCGACACAGGAGAGATTCTCTCCTGTGACACCCTATTTCCCGTTTCCTCTATATATATATATATATATATATATATTATGACCAATGGTTTCTACCATAGAGATTGATTCTCAACACCATGGTCTTTTGGAATCCATAACATTTGTCTTGCTTGGATCTCATCCAACTCATTGTTCTCATTTGAGACTTAAAACAGTATCCTTTACGTACCTTACGAGAATGCTCCGAAATAGTCACTGGTCATCCGCACGTTTCATAATCGTTTCTGATAAAGAGTCAAACTCTTTGACCACTTTATCAAAAAATATGTTCTGCCTCTTTGATGCCTCGCATGCCTTTTATTCGCTCCTACCGACCTTGAAAACTCTCTGGTTGATTCATATAAGTTTGTTCTTCTAAATCATATTTAGAAAACAGACTTTACTTGCATATTCCAGTTTTCATGGTCATCATAAGAATTGACATCGAGTCTGATCCGAATATATCTGTACACAAGCGTTGGAGAGAAAGTTTCATCACAATCCATTTACAGGAGTTCTGATGATAACCATTCTTAAACAGCATAACTTGTACTTCACTAATTTCCCTCTGCACTAATCTTCTGTCATGAAGATTCACTTGCAGCCAAAGGGAACACTTTCCTTGGGCACGTCTTCTAAGGTCTATACCTTATTTACATGCAAGGACCCTTTTCGGATTGCATCAATCCATTTCATAGTCACTACTCCGAATGGCATCTTGGAAGTTGTCTAGGCCATCATCAATTTTGATGTTTTACTCGACTCCTTCGTTTCACAAGGCTCGAGTAATCCTGTGACTTCCTAACGATTGTTTTGAGGAATATCTTATTGATAAGGTCCTCACAGAACCTTATCAAGAACCTATGCATTATTATCTGGGGCTTAACCCAGAAGGAGAATTGTAACTCAATGTCACTTGCCAAGCATCACACCATGTCTAACAGAGTGCGATTCATGCTCTCCAACACACTGATGTGTTAAGAGACTTGACCTGAGAGAAAATCTCATTTTCTTTTAATTATGCAAGAAATACATATCTACGTATTTTCCTCTTCGATCTGATCGAAGTAGTTGAAATACTTCTATCATTTGTTCTCTATTTTATCAGACTTGTATTTTATCAAGAACACATGTCGTAATAAAATAAGTATAACATACTGATGCACCCGGTTTTAACACCTAAAACGCACCTAGTGATGACATGAATCACACAGAGATAAATCTCTGGCAACGATGCCAAAGGCTAGATGCGTCCGAAATGTAACCACAGAGACTACAGCAAGTGCTCGATGTCAGAGCTTTATAATATAAAAGATATCGATCCCACAGGGAGGTGATGTTTATAGACTTGGGTATTTTCTAGATCATAGAATGATGTCAGCAGGCGTATTCAAATTTGTTTGTCACAAGAATTATCTTTCCTAGGAGAATTAATCAATATAAACGACTAGGGCGTTAGGAGTCACCGCTAGGATCGTCGGATGTCGATGCTAGGTTAGGACTCTTACGTTGAATTGGCTTTATTAAGGAGAGATTGTCGAATCTAAGAATGTAGAACTCATGGCCAACTATCGTTGTACCACTAGTTTAACGTATCCCGTGCTTAGCCACACCATCGTGGATGGCCTTGCACGTGATCCGTGCATTAGGATCGACAACTATTCTCAATCTCTACTCGTACCACTATCGTGGATTAGAGATTTAATCTATGATTTGACGGCTCTCATTGATACTACTATCGTAAGTCATCAATTAGTAATATAGGGAGTCGGTAGATCCCTTCAAAGTGTGCACCACTATCATGGTCACGCACCCTAATTGGATTCACGAACTACCTAATTTAGTCCATAGGATATTCGTCCAAGAAGCATGTGCCACTATCGTGTTCACAAGCCCAATAGGAATCTCCTACAAACTTGGCTAGATCAACCAAAACACATCCCTTTTAAACCAAAACAACATAAAAATCCCAACTTTACATCTAGATCTTAAGATCCTAGGGCTAATCCATCAGCCCTAGATAAGACTACTCATGGATCAGGAAAATCACAATAGAGAATTTAACGAAACCAATAGAAGTCATGATCGTAATAGAAGACATCGAATAAAGCATATAAGGATAGAAGATCGTTACCAAAATGTTGCAGAGCGATATCAAAACTCAGAGAATTAAGAATCCAAGATTCCAAGCAAAAGCAACCAGTAAAAATATCAACTTTGTCTTCTACAAAATAGCGACGGCTCGTTCAACTCTCTAAGAAAACTAAAACTAGAAATTAAACTAAGGAACTTAATCAAGCTCTCTAAGATAGGGTAAAAATTGTGCTTATATACAAGGGGTATAAACACCACAAAAATAAGAGAATATGGGCACTTGGGCCCCCAAACTAGTCTGGCCGCGACGCCCTACTCGGTCGAGTAGCAACGCCGCTCGGTCGAGCTGACATGCGGCTCTGCTTTGCTGCTTCTTTGGCTCTGGGCTGATCTGGGCTACTCAGTCGAGGAGACCCTCCACTCGGTCGAGCAGCCCCTCCACTCGGTCGAGCAGCCCCTCCACTCAGTCAAGCTATAATAAGCCTGAACTCTCCTCAAAACATTGTTCTGTTTGGTGGCGACTCGGGTCGAGTAGATGATCTGCTCAGTCAAGTACGCTTGGCTGCTTGGTCGAGCTACATTACTTGGAGAATGGCTCAGAATAATCGATCTGTTTGGCTACAGCTCGGTCGAGTTGGCTGTCTGCTCGGTCGAGTGGGGCGTGTCCATTCTTGCTAGAGTTTCTTCGTGTCAGCTCGGTCGAGTGCTGATCGACTCGACAGAGTAGCCTGGGAAACAGACTCCAATTGCCTTTAGAGCTCTCAACTCTTGCTCTCTTCTCCTACTCTCCTTCAATCTTCCTCCTTGCCTTGCCAAACACCTGTGGAACCTGGCCAATGATGCTCCGGACGTCTCAGATATGTCCGTGTCCTATAATTACTCTGATTCGCTCCTAAGTTCCTAAAAATCTACAAATCAATACGAAACTCGAATATAACATTAGAAGCACAATAATATATGAAAATATGAACTTTGGATGGCGGATATGATATGAAATGATGTAGTAAATGTATGAAAAATATGGACACATCAAAATCCCCGAAGCTTACCTCTTACTCGTCCTCGAGGTGGATGAATAAGAGGCTCGCTGGGCGATAAAAATAAGAAATTAGAAAAGGATATGAGAAATGGAGGGAGGCACTAGATTATTTGGTCAGATCGCAAGCCATAAGTTACATATCACGATACTCCGAAAAAATGAAACACATGCTATAGAGATTTGATCGCTCCATATTTTACACCTTTTTTCTGCATGTTTTCACGCCATTTCGATTGCTCATATTGCGATTTTCACGAGTATTCGACGATATCGCGGTACTTTTTACTATTTCTTGTTTTTGTCGGATTTCAGGAAATATGGATCAATCGGGTGCAAAAATGAGCTTAAAGGACTTGCACATGTACCGGAGCATCGCCTATGGCCATATCAAGAAGCTAACTGTGTTGGATGATGAGTGGAAGAAGAAGGAAATCGATAGAATTGATGAAGCGGTGAGGAGAAGAAGAGTTGACTCCAGAAACAGGCCACTCGGTCGAGTAACATAGCCCACTCGGCCGAGTGAAGAAGCGTATTTGGCCGGGTACAACTGATACGAAGAGATCTTGTGCCACAATACACTCGACCGAGTGGTTACATCCACTCGGTCGAGTAGAGATCGCCACTCGCCCGAGTGAGTCAAGACTTTTGAAAGAAATTAAAGCCGACTCTCTAGAATTCTAGGAAGAGCATTAGAAGACCCTACTCGGTCAAGGAGAGAAGTCCACTCGCCCGAGTGAAGAATCCCACTCGGCCGAGTGATGCCGATGACACGAGCGCCCAGATTTTCAGATAGCCTTCCACTATTTTGAAATATGCTATCATTCCATTGGTCAAAGTATTTTTCTCATATTTTTTATGGATAGTAGACTTTATGACGGTTCCAACGCTGCCAAGAACATGCCAATCGGAGGTCGGATGAAATCTGGATAATTTCTGCAAGTTGATGATGCAGTGCTGGAATTCGCGTATCAGTGTCACTCGGCCGAGTGACACTTTCACTCGGCCGAGTGAGCTTTCCACTCTGCCGAGTGACCAGTTTTTGACAGTTTTTCACAGAGTACTATTTTCTGGAGTTTCTGCAGGAAGTCTCACTTGGCCGAGTGAGCTTTCCACTTGGCCGAGTCGCTGCCAGCCCAGAACTTAAATTACACGCGGATCTGATTTTGGGCGCGGGTTTCGGAGGGGTTTTAGGGGTTTTTGCTAGGGTTTTTTGGGGGCTATATAAGAGGTTAGTAGCTGTCATTAGAGGGGAGTTCTGATATGTTTTCTTAGAGACTTTTTCAGAGGTTAGGCCATGCCCTAGGCCCCCTCTTGGATCTAAAAGCTTGTATTTGGATTGGAATTCTTCATCAAAGCTAAGTATCTTTGTTCTTATTATTAGAATCTTTGATTTCATATCTTTATATATGCAAGCAATGTTTTTTATCGATTTCTCCATCGTTATTGCTATGCTTGAGTAGAATCGATGTTCTAGGGTAAAGGGACGAACCCTATGGATCTAATTTCAGATTTATGATGAATGAATCTCTATGTTGCTAGAATTGCTAAAGGGGTTAGGTTGTGATTGATTTATTACGGATAGCTAGGAATTTTCATCGATTTGGGGTTTGCAAGAGATTGGATTCCGATCGATGGGAAGGCCTATATAGTCGATTTAGGTTTATAATCGTGATCCTTTAGACTTGGTTTGCAAGAGATTGGACCAAAGCTAGGATTTTTATTATAAATCTATACCCATATTCATTTGCAAGAGATTGGACGAATACGAACTATCACAACCTAGAACGTAACTCGAGTTTGCAAGAGAGTGGGCTCGAGAAGCGATTGAACAATGATGTCGATCTTCATGTAGTGGCTTAGGGTTTGCACGAGAGTGGGCCCAAATCTAGGTTGATATAGACCGGCAATAGCGAGAGAGCGTGAGCTTGGTTCCATATTCATTCACGACTAGTTCACCTCAACACTAGTCTAGTAATATTGAGATTCACGATTCACAGAGATGTATGACGATCCGTAGTGGGGATTTCCTAGCCCTAGACACTTTTATTATATTGTATCTGAATCGATATTTGACCGACTTCTTTATCTCCGACACTGACATCCACCACCATTGTCGTTACATCATACCATAACCATCTCCACCAATAATACATTCGTAGTCAAACCAACCTAGGATAGATTGGAACCAACACCACCTCCTCGTGTTCGATACCCGCTCGCCACTTGACCGTGTGCTTGCGGTAAAACTACAATCGTTCTTCGGGTGTATATCTGGGGCTGATCAAGTTCTTGGTGCCATTGTCGGGGAGGTGTTTCCCGTTGGGTGCCAATGTGTCACAATGAGGTTGACTAGACTACGAAAAAAAATTTAACAAAAGGAAATTTTTCACACCCGCCACCATTATTATCATTTATATATTCTTTGGTGCCATTGATATTTTTTTCCAAGTATTTATCTTTGTTGATCAGGTGTTATGGAGTATACTATTGATCGCACCCCGGATACACTCCCGAAGCGACGGTTGTAGTTTTACCGCAAGCGCATGGTATAGCGGCGAGCGGGTTATCGAACACAGGGAGGACGAATGACCGTGCTTGCTCCAATCAACCTGGCTATTTAAGAATAGAAAAGATAGAATTTGCCTTTGGCGATCCTGTCACAATCGTCAGACAAAGTACGAAGATATCAAATCAAATAAAAGACGCCTAGGGAATGGGGAATCCCCGCTACTCACCGTATCTCGTCAATGTGGTTCATTGGTATCAAAATTTCTAGAATAAAATTTTGGATGAACTAGTTGCAACTAAATGTAGAACCTAGCTCACGCTCTCGCGCTGTTGCCGGTCTATAGCTATCCTAGGTTTTGGGTCCAATCTCTTGCAAACCCTAGCCTAAGCAAGCTAGCATTAGGATCAACATCATCGTTTAATCGCGCCCCGAGCCCACTCTCGTGCAAACTCGGGCCACGACCTAGGTTGGGATAGTTCCTACCCGTCCAATCTCTTGCAAACGGGTATTGGCATGGAATTGCAACCGGAAACCCTAGTATCGGTCCAATCTCTTGCAAACCGATACTACGGAAATTCGATTCCAACCCAATTCGGATTTCTAGGGTTTCCTATCGAATTGGGATCCAATCTCTTGCAAATCCCAATCGATATGAACTCCTAGCCATCCGTAATAAATCGATCCCAATCTAACCCTAATAGCAATTCTAGCAAAATTTCTACCAATTCATCACAAATCTGAAATTGGGCTCGTAGGGTTCATCCCCACGCCCCAAGACGTGGAGACTACTCACAATTCATAGCACAAACACAAAAATAATCAATGAAATTAACAAGAGAATTCATCACAATATTGAGATATGCAATAAAAATAGTATTTTTAGAGGAGAGAGACACAAACCAATGGAGTTCTTCAAATAATTCAACAAAAATCAACTTTTGTCTCCTCTCCAATCACAAGAATAAGGCTAAAAAGTTAATCTAAAAAGCTGCAAAAATCTAAGAGAGAAGCTCTCTAACCTAGGGTAAAAACAGGGGTTAAATACCCCCCAAAATCGTCCAAAAAACTCTGACCAAAATGCCCCTGCGCAGCCTGAAATCCGCAATTTTCGCTACAGGCAGCGCGTCGCACTCGGCCGAGTGACAAAAGTCGCTCGGCCGAGTGAGAAACCCTGTAAATTTCCAGTAAGTCTGGGTCTTCGGGGGTCTTCACTTCGGGAGTCGCTCGGCCGAGTGAGTTGTCGTCACTCAGCCGATGGCTTCTTGGTACTCGGGCGGTCGGCATTTACCACTCGGCCGAGTGGGTCTTCTGAAGCTCAGGCAGACGAAAAACAGTAAGTTGGCGATTTTTGACATGCGTCGTCTGGGTGCCACTCGGGCGGACGGGATCTCGTCACTCGGCCGATGTGGCTTCCGATGCTCGGCCGAGTGCACGTATGAAACGTATCCGATCTGGTCGGCCGAGCAGTGTTTCGCTGGTCGGCCGAGTGAGTCCTTCACTCGGCCGAGTGGGACACCAAAAATGCCCAAACATCTTGTTTTGGCCTCCTCGTCGCTCCTGCGACGTCCTTTCTTCTTCCGCTCCTCTCCAACAGCAAAATACCCCTCGGGGAGGTCATCGGTGACACTCTGGAGTAGGCGTATCTCGAGATCACTCCAAATCGCTCCAAATCACCCGAAATGCGACAAAAATAACAAATCGTGAAAAGCATCGCAATATCGTCGATATATCGTGAAAAACACGATTTGGGCGATCTAAATGGCATGCAAACATGCGGGAAAAAAGTGTAAAATAAGGAGTGATCAAAATCCCCCAAGCTTACCTCTTACTCGTCCTCGAGGAAGATAAGTAAAAGGCGAACCCGGTGGATTCGAAAAACGAAAACGGCGAAAGACGAAAAACGAAAAACGGAGAAGAATGAAAAACGAAATAAAAACAAAGAAGAAAGAAAGAAGCGAAGAGGGAAGCTGCTAGATCATTTTCTCAGGACGTGGGTTTCGCTTACACATATAGCATGCACCGAATGAAAAACACATGTCAAAGAGTTTTATTTTGATATCATAGTATAATAGTGCAAATCGAAATAGAAAACCCATGAACAACGATATAATTATGAGAAACGGAATAATTTTAGAATTAACATCGTCTGAATCATTTAAAGCGGTATACAAATCGCAGATCACACACTTTTCAATTGAATGCTTTCTATGAGGAGTATAAGAATATCACACAATAGAATAGAGAGAGTAGATAGGTTTGGATTTCATGAAATGAGTGCTAGGCATAGATTTCTGGACTTCGTAAAGCTAGAAATAATCTCACTGAGTATAGGATATTACTTAGCCTAGGTTGTCGTGCAAAGTCAAGTAGTCACTCTCTCTCACATCATTGGGTTCCCTCCCCCAAGCTTATCTATAAGCGTGGTGGCATAAAAAAATATTTACATCCCCATTTTGATAAAGCTCCAAAAGCAATGAAAATAAATACAAAAAGAGAGAAGAAAGAGAGAACATGAGATGGGATCTTTTATTGAGGTTCTTTCCTCTTTTCTTTTCCTTTTCTTTTTCTCTTCTTCTTTTTTTTCTTTTTTTTTTCATATAGCATATATACACAATGATCCCAACTCAAAGAGAAGTAAGAGCGTACAAGAAAATTTTTTTTCTTTGGTTTTGGGAAATTTGGAGCTAGGAATTAATAGCGGGGGAAATGCCATATAATAGAATCGCTAGGGGGAGATTCACCAATGATTTTAAAATAGAGAAATGATGTTCAAGATTTGTGGAGAAAGAAATAAATATATCTCTCGGTTCACTCTATAAGACACGCACGACAACTTCAGCAGGGTAATCTAATCTACTCAATTTCGATCACAAAAAAGCTAAACTAATCCAGATTTATCATAGCTAACATCATTCAATCATCCTGAAGTGAAATGTACAAATCATGCATATAGAAGTGATATAGGAAAAGAAGTCGGTACTCCAGATATAAGCATTCAATGCGTGAATCTTGGTGTGTTTTCTGCGATAGCATACATATGAATATTCAGACTTAGCTAATAATAAAATTTCATCCATTTTCATGTGGAAAAAGTGTGGGTTACTATCTCTAGATGCAAGGCAAGTCATAGCATATGATACCAGAAATAAAGTCTAAGACATGACAAATATAGCATGCATATAGAGTAAGCTAACTCTACGTAATCATCATCAGAGAAAAGTCATCTCTAGCATGAGATGAAAAAGAAAATAAAGATAAAGGGAAAAATAAACATTTGCAATGCAGCACACAGAAAAATAAGAAAACCGTGATGCATGGTAAAATAAAATAAAAAATGATGAAAATAAGTGTAAAAGCGGAAAATGGCGTAAAAACTAAAAATAAAGGTGGTAAATCGAAAAGAACGTGAGAACTCACTCCCCCAAGCTAAATGGCACAGTGTCCTCAATGTGCAAAGTGTGGCACACCGAGAGACAGGTAATGTGAGGGGTAAGTGAGGATGCATGCATGATGGAAGAAAAAAAATGAAAATAATGAAATGAAAAATATGATGCGGTCATGATGCACGTAGGTAAAGGAGTGATACAGATATATAGGTGTGACACCAAAAACTCTCCCTCTCTCCCAAAAAAGATACATGAAGATATATATAGAAAATGTGTACCGAAAAACAGTGAGGGGGAGGGGGTGGGCAAAATGCATCAGGACCCAGCAGAGACGGGCAGCACAACGGCAGAAAGAATCGATGGCATCAAGAGTGCCTAAGAAGGTGGTGATGCGCCGTCTCCGTCCTGAGGCGGAGGAGGTGGTGGTGGTGGTGCAGGCTGCTGAGCGGGTGTGGGTGTGGAAGCAGGCTGAGTGTGCGTGGTAGTGGGGGTGGGAACCTGCTGGGTGGGTGGTGGTACACGGGGGAGACGCTCTAGGACCTGGGTAAGGCAGTAGTGAATATGCGGGAGCAGGTCAAAGCGGCCAGCCATCGCAGTGACGGTGGCGGACAGGGTCCTAAGGTCGCCTCTGAGGCCACTCACCGCCCCCTCGAGAGCACGAATGCTCTGAAGTACAGTGTCGGGGGGAGGTGGTGCAGAGGGACGCACCGGTCGGGGCTGGCGTACTCTGGTGGCGTAGGTGACGGGCTCAGCAGGCAAGGGAACGAAAGGTGCTGCGCTCGCAAGTGGGGGCCTGGCCTCAGTGCGAGGCTGGGCAGGACGGTGAGAAGTGGAGGCAGCAGCAACGAAAGAAGAATACAAAAGAGGCAGCGAGGCGGCCAGAGAGGTCGGTGACACAGAAGTGTGGACAGACGCCACGACACTCTCGGAAAATACAGCAGCGGTGGAGACAGAGGTGGAGACTACGGTCTCTACGGCAGGGGCAAAAGAGGGCTCTCCGCACTCAACTATAGTCGGCGGGCGCTCGGGTGGGGCAGAGGAAACGGGCTCGACAGACAGAGGGCCAGTGGTGGTGGTGGCAGGCGTGGAAGCAGTGGAAGTGGGCTCAGCTAAGGTACTCCCGACACCGACAGCAGTGTGGACAGAGGTGTCGGGAGCAGCAGAAATATCAGGGATAGGCTGAGGGGCCACTGGGTCAACAGGGGCAGCGGGCTCGGCAGGTGCAACAGGGTCTGCGGGGGCAGCGTGGGCAGCGTGGACAGCGTGGGCCTGCTCGGCCTCCTTGGCCTTGAGCACGTATGCAGCTGGGATCAGAACATCCATCGCAGGGAGCCAGTCCACATGGGCCGGTGCAATCTGAGTCTGAGCTGGGCTCGGAAGAATCATGTAATCGGCACCGTAAGGGCCGTGCAGCCAGACCCAGTGTCGCTCACCGTGCAGACGCAGCATCTTCATCCGGGCCATAACATCAATCGACAGAGAAGTGGGGCCCGGTGCTCGTCGCATGTCATCAGGGAAGTCCTCGCCGGTCATAAGGGCGAGCAAGGTGATCAGGCCGCCACAGCATATCGGTGGCGAGCGCCCACCGATACGATGATGCGGTCCAAAAACCAAGCCGCGACATCAATCATGACAGCGGGGACCAACTCATCGCCCTCCCTAGATAGAGCTCTGGGCCGTGTCATCGCGTAGAGCATATAGAGCTCCGGCGTAGACATCGTACCCGGCTCATATCTGGCCAAAAAGGTCGTCGCCATAAGGCGCTGAGCTATACGGAGGCAGGGATGGACAATGGCCGAGGCCTTGGCCCTACTAGGGTCAAAGGCAGTGTGAAGACCCGTAATCCGGGCCCAGAAGGCGCCGGCATCGAAGGAAGGTGGGGGGATATGGGTGGGGGCGTAACCTCGATCGGCCCCGGGGACGTCGGGCCACGAGAAGAAGGCTCTCATCATACCGAGAGTGACCTGGCACTCTCGGTCCATGAACCGAAACGAGCATCCCTCGTCGGTCCGGGCGATCGAACTAAGAACCTCAAGTGTCGGGCGAATAAACGTGTCCGCCGACACCTGAAAGAAATCTCGCCAGCCCACGTTGTCGTACAACGTGAGCATCCCCTCTAGTACCCCCAGGCGTCCTAGGTCTGTAAGGTGCGTGAACCTGGAGAGTACGATCGAGCACTGGGAGATACGCTCGAAAGCGACGCGGTGTGCGTCGTTCCGGAACGTGATCCCCAGTGGCCCGATAAGTGGAGCCGGAGGTGGTGGCTGTGGAGCGGCAGGGAGTGGCTGTGCGGGCTCTGCAGGCTATGCGGGGGTGCGGGGCCTGCAGGCTGTGCTGGGCAGACGGGGTGTATGGGAGAAGGCGGAGGAGAGTCCTCCAACTCATGGGAGGGGTCGGCATCATCCGACCGCTTCCGCTTAGCGGAAGCTCTCCTCGACCTCGGCCGTGTCCGGGGCGACATATGGGCCCCGAGCGCGCACCAAAAAGCGTGAAAAGTGCGGCGTGCGTAAAATAAAAGAAAGAATGTACCACGACACGCCGCGAGTGCAAAGCTGTGGAAGCGTGCGAAGATGACGCCTCCACGTAGCCCAAATCAGTCCCTGGAAGCTCCCCTGGGCTCCCCTAAGCTCCCAAAATTAACCTGCGCATGAAACGGAGATATCAGCGAGTAATATTCAAAATGTATGGATCATTAGGGGTATAATAGATAGAAATAGAAATCAATTTGGGTTTGGGGTTCGTTAAGCACATGGATCCTCGAAAAACACACAAAAGGAGGAGAAATAGGCGAAAATGGGGTTACCGGAGTCGGCCGGAGCAGTGGCCGCCGGCGGCGACTCGGGCGAGGAGCGGCGGCGGCTCGGCCGGCGTTGGGTGGCCGAGCGGCGGCGCAGGGTCGACGGTCGGGCGAGTGGGCGAGGGCAGCGGGCGAGGGAATGCGAAGGGTCGGGGCGCTGTGAATTTTTTCGTTTCGAAAAACGAGCCCGACCCTCTCCCCTATTTATAGCAAAAGTTATGACTCGGCCGAGTGACTGGGTCGCTCGACCGAGTGAACTTTAAGAAAAATTCCTCCCCGCTACGCTTCAGCCGAGTGGCCTTGCCACCCTCGGCCGAGTGGAGTAAGTCCATTCGGCCGAGTGGCTCAAGCTACTCAGCAAGACTCGCCCTAGGAGCGTATCAGTTTTACTCGGCCGAGTGAATATATATACTCGGCCGAGTAGCAGTTATACTGAAATCAGGAAAATAAACAGAGAGTTGGGTACAGCAGACTTCCCTCGTTCGTGGGCGGCTCGGCCGGACGAACTTGTGTGCTCGGCCGAGTGACTAGTATACTCGGCCGAGTGAGCCTTGTTTTCTGCTGTTTGTCTTCGTTTGGGCTCTAAACTCCGTTTTTCTTCCTCCAGTCGATTTCATCTTCCTCCTAAGCATCGAGCGCCTTCCTGGGGTGCTCCTCGTCGCCTTGTGCATCCTCCTAATGATGGGTACCTAGTTCTTCTCTCCTGTCAGGAAAAATGGGACCCGTTATCACAAGATTTTTGGGCGAACGACTCAAAACACTAAAAATTTCTAAAACAAAAATAAAAGAAAAGTGAAAATAAAGCAATAACCGTCGGGTTGCCTCCCGAAAAGCGCTCGTTTAAGGTCGTGAGCTCGACCCCCTATGATTTTCAATTAATGCGGGATGTTTGGTGCATATGGGATGCACCCGTCAAATTTTTCGGGGAGAACGCTTGGATTCGGAAGTTGCGACGGCGTGTTCTCCTGTGGTGGTCTCCCGTCTCGAATAGTGTTGGGAGGAGGCTCCCCCAAGCTAGCGTTTGCTCCGGTCAACGGCTTCACCGGTGACGCCGATTTCCGTATCGGCGGAGCTTTCTTCGGAGACTTCAATTTTGAGAGCTTGTAGAGCTCTCAAATCCTTGCGACATCAGCGTCGCCTTCATCAATCTCAGAGGAGAAGTCGGGGGAATCATTTTTCTTCTCATCTTGGCCTAAATCCGGGCCTTCCTCGAAATCTTCATTGAATAGGGCGCCAATGGAGTGGGGGATCGCCTCCTCAATTACCTCGTCAAGGAGGTCCATATAGTCTAGCTCCTCGTGGTAAGGCATGTTGGATATGGAAAAAGTTTGTACACCCTTGTGGGGATGTACGAGGGAATACGGACCTCGAACGTCGCGTACACGAAGTCGTGTGCAAAGGGAATCTGTTCCCTTGCGGAGAGGATCTCTGGATGAGTAGGAAAGTCGCTTTATATATGCATAAGTGCATGCGACATATGGCTAATAAAGGGGGAATATCTTAAGCTTATGTTGTACCATGCATATGGTACAACTTAAGCTTATAATGTGCCATGTATCATGGTACACCTTAATTAAATTGTTCCAAAGGAACAATTTACCCTAAAATAACTACCTTGGGGGCTATAAAGGGTAAGCCATTTCCAACACCTTTTGCATGGCATTCATGCATGCAACTTCATTCTAGCGAAGCTCTGCAGAAATCCTTTCTCTTCCTCTATCCAAGTTCTTAATCTAAAATAGAGATTTAGATTGTGGATTAGTAGCCTTACTCCGTTCATGAGAAGACTCGATCTGTCGTGGCGAATCCGAAGGCAAAGTTCCGAGACTACCGTTCTGCATACGCAAGCGTAAGTCTCAACTTTAATTATCGATCCTAACTCTGTTTTGGCAGGATCCTACATTGGTATCGGAGCCATATGGGTTCGCCCCGGTCAAACCACCGCCCCGTCGAAACTATGAACGAGTCGTTGTCTTTTTCACGAATGGGTCTCCTACCATTACGGATATGGTAGGAACGCTTCGTGACGGAGAGAACGCAGCGGTTGTTCTTTTCACGTTAGGGTCTCCTATCATTACGGATATGGTAGGAACTCTCCGTGACGGGAAGAACCGACCGTTCATGTAGTACGTTATTCATTTTTGGCACACGGCCATTAGGAAATAACTAATTTCTCGACGAACGGGTGCTTCATCGACGAACGGGTGCTTCATCGAGGAAGATGATGGTAGTTATTTCCATCGGGTAAGATAAAATTTGGTGCATGTGCACCATGGCCAAATGGGCTATGAAGGCCATGCACCCCCCTCCACTTGCGGAGGGGGTTGGCTACGGCCAATAACCACCGGCGACCACCCCATCAAGGGGGAGGAATGTGTGCGGCAACCCCATTCAAGGGGGTGGCCGGCCATGGCCAAAGGGGCCATGGCCGGCCAATGCCCAAAATGGCCTTGGCCATGACCGGCCATGGCCAAGCCATGGCCGGCCATGGCCAGGCCAGCAGTGGCCGGCCCTGGCAGAGGCCAGGGCCAATGCCCTGGCCTCGGCCAGGGCAGAGGCCCTGGCCGAGGGGCCAGGGCCCCTGGCCGGCCAGGGCAGAGGCCCTGGCCGGCCCTTGGCCAAGCCCCGGCCAGGGCAGAGGCCCTGGCCGGGAAGAAATTGCAGACCAAAATTGGTCGACCAATTTGGTGTTTTTGGTCGACCAATCTGGCAGAAGGTCTGGGTCGACTGCAAACTTGCCAACTGACCCATACGGGGTGACAAAAGGCCTTGGCCAAACTCGAATGTGCCGATTAGCCCATACGGGGCTAACCTCAGTGCCGACTAGTTCATACGGGACTAACGTTTTAATGAAGTTTTTCATTGGGCTCTACTCTTTGAAGATTAGCCATAGTGCTCTACTTCATGCGAGATTAGCCATGTCATTGTGCTCTACTCTACGGAGATTAGCCAATGTACTTGTGACGTTGTGCTCTACTCTACGGAGATTAGCCAACGTACTTTCAAATTTTTTTTGAAAAAGATGTTTTTCAAGTAGGTTATGTCCCGTCCTTAATCGGGATAGCGCAATTTAGAATTCCAAGTCCTACCACGATCCGGCCATGGTTATCTAACCCATGGGTGTCTAGAACAGGTCTCGTGGCTTGGCAATTGTTGCGCTAAAATTCTTTGCGCAAATTCTCACCTATTCCATTTTGAAAGATATGTTTTTCAAAGTATTTTTTTCCGCTGCTAATACCATACGGGTATTATTTCTGATTTCTTTTTACTTGAGATAAGTAAAAGGGATACTTTGAAAGTTACTTCTAGATGGTAGTTGGGAACGTAGTGAACTTCTCGATTCTAGAGTAACATTTCAACGCATCCAAGGAACTTATCAAGTGTTTAAAGAATCGAAACTTTATGCATAGAATTTTGATCGTGTTTTTCATTCTCTTTGCAGTTTTTTTGAATCGAATATGTCTACCGCTTCTAAGAACATTGTCGCAGAGCTTTACAAAGGTGAAAAGCTCAACGGCGACAATTATAAACTTTGGTCAATAAAAATCCAATATGTTTTGGAGGAGCAAGATGTGCTCGAAACACTCCAAAACATAATGGAAGAACCTGAGTTGGGCAATACGGCCCAACACAAGAGGGACCGGGAAGCTTATGATACTTGGACTCGAAAGAACAAAATAGCACGTATTACGTTACTGTCCGCAATGGACAATGACATAATGCGTCTATTTCGGGAATTCGACCTAGCCAAAGACATATGGTCTGAGCTAGAGATAAAGTTTGGTGGAACTTCGGTTACCAAACTCCGCTCCTTAAATATTCAATTTGATTCGTACAAGATGCGGCGAGATCATTCTATGAAAAAGCATCTCCACCACATGGCGAATCTCATATCTGAATTAAAGGATGCGGGTGTTACGCTGTCTGACGAACAGCAGATCCAAGCAGTCATTCGTTCACTCCCAGATAGCTGGGATAACATGAAAATGCACCTCACTCATAATGAGTGCATTAAAACTTTAAGCGATGTATTGAAACACCTCGAACTCGAGGAAGAGCGGATTCAAGCCGCAAAACCTAGTGCAGAAGTGCACGTGGCCGCTAGTTCCTCACATGGAGGAAATAAGCGGAAGAATAAACGCTTAAGGTTTGTGAACGAACGAAAGCAAGAACCGGAAACCTCAAAGAAGACTAAGAACAAAAAGTGGCAAAAGAATGTGCACTCAAAGAAGAAAAACTTGAAGAAGATCAAGTGCTTTAAGTGCAACAAGTACGGTCACTTCGCCCGTACATGTACGGATGGAAGTGATAAGGTAACTTGTAGGGCTAGTTACATATGTGTTTCTAGTTCCATGTTTCTTGCTGAATCTAACTATTTTTGGTTGATTGATTCAGGGGCCACAGACCACGTAGCGAAGGACAGAAGGTTCTTCGTAGAGTATCGAAAGATAACTCAAGGAACAAAATGGATATACGTCGGCAACAACACACTTGTTGAAGTCAAAGGCGTCGGAACATGCAAGCTAGTTCTCGACAACGGCCGGACTTTATTATTGCACGACGTCCTCTTTGCTCCAGATATTAGAAGAAATATCGTATCCGTGGTCATGTTAATGTCTTTAGATTATGAATGGAGGTTCTATAAACAGAAAGTTGACATTGTTTGTAATAGTTCTTTAATTGGATCTGGTAATGTTTGTAATGGATTAATTGTTTTAAATACAATGTATGATGCTTCTTCTTCCATTAATGAAAGTTTCCATTTGACAAATGCTTCTAACTCTGAATCTGAGATCATTTGTTGGCATGCAAGACTTGGTCATATTGGACCAACTAGAATGGATAGACTTGCCAAAAGTGGCTTGCTATCTAATGTTTCAAAAGTTGAAATGTCAACTTGCGAACATTGTCTTGTAGGGAAAACTTGTCGCAAGCCGTTTGGAACTGGCACAATGGCCGAAGTTCCATTACAGCTTATCCATTCGGACATTTGCGGTCCAATGAATGTTAAGACAAGACGCGGGAAGTCCTATTTCATCACTTTCATTGATGACTTCACTCGTTTCGGTCATATTTATTTGATTTCCCACAAACATGAAGCTTTAACTTGCTTCAAAAACTATATGAGTTTAGTGGAAAATCAACTAGATCGCAAGATAAAGGTCTTGCGAACCGATCGGGGTGGAGAATATCAATCAACGAGTTTTAAGGAACTCTGTGATGAAAAAGGCATAGTTCATCAAATAACTATGCCTTATACTCCGCAACAAAACGGTGTTGCGGAAAGAAGAAATAGGACATTGATGGAAATGGTCCGATCAATGATGTCTCAGGCAAATTTGCCTATCACCTTTTGGGATGATGCATTATTGACGGCAGCGTTCATCTTAAACCGTGTACCCTCGAAGTCGGTAAGTTCTACTCCTTATGAGTTATGGAACAATAGAACTCCAGACTTAAGCATTCTAAAACCTTGGGGTTGTGCATCTTACGCACATTTATCCTCTCACAAATATGGCAAACTTGGGCCACGTGGGAGGAAGTGTATCTTCATCCGATACGCTGAAAACTCCAAAGGATATGTTTTCGTCGGTCAAGAGGACAATGGGGGTCTAATAGAATTCGAATCGAGGGATGGTGTCTTATTGGAAAACGAGTTTCCAAGACAGGGTGAGATAAGTCAAGACTTATCCTTGTTTGAGACTTGGGATCAAGAAAGATCGGAACGTTCGAGTGGGAGAATTCTTGGTGAAGAAGAAAATACGTTTTAAACTTCACCAATGGAAGATACGAACGATACCAATCCTATTCCGAGTGGGAGTGATATTATTCCAAGTGGAAGTGATGTCATTCCAAGTGGGAGTGATCAAACTCAAACAAGATGTAGTAATCGAACGAGGCTAACACCTCTGAGATTTGAGGATGAATTTCCTCAAACATTCATGACATTACTACAAGATGATGACGAACCTGCAAATTTCAAACAGGCCGTCACATGCCCTGCTAAAGATAAATGGATAGCGGCTATGGAAGAAGAACTTCAATCCATGAAAACGAACCAAGTCTGGGACTTGGTTGATTTACCTAAGGGACGTAGAGCCATTGGGAACAAGTGGGTTCTCAAAATCAAGCATAAGGCTGATGGCTCCATCGAGAAATATAAAGCTCGTCTTGTTGCGAAAGGTTTCAAGCAACAGGAAGGAATAGACTACGAAGAGACTTTCTCTCCTGTCGTGCGTTTTACCTCCATTCGCTTAATTCTGGCAATGGTGGCTTGTTTGGACCTCGAGTTACATCAGATGGATGTAAAGACTGCTTTTCTTAATGGAGAACTAGATGAGGAGATCTACATGGAACAACCAAACGGGTTCGTACAAGAAGAAAACAAACATAAGGTTTGTAAACTTCGTAAATCCATATATGGTCTTAAACAATCCTCAAGGCAGTGGTATATGCGCTTTCAAGAAGTCGTTTTGTCGTATGGTTTCTCCATGCTCGACGAAGACAACTGCGTATATATTAAGAGGATTAAAAACAAGTATGTAATTATGTCTCTTTATGTAGATGACATACTTATAGCCGGAAATGATAAGCGTCTTATCTTGGATATCAAAGCTTGGCTTTCATCCGTCTTTGAGATGAAAGACATGGGTGAAGCTGCATATATCCTTGGGGTTAAGATCTCAAGGAATCGTTCCAAGAAACTTCTTTCTCTCTCTCAAGATACATACATAAAGAAAGTTTTAGAACGGTTTAATATGCAGGACTGCAAGCCAATTGATACTCCGATAAGCAAAGGCGAGGGTCTATGTTTGGAAATGTGTCCCAAAGATCCAAAAGAAAAGAAAGCTATGGAAAAAGTTCCATACTCCAGTGCTGTCGGGAGTCTGATGTATGCCATGATGTGTACCAGACCGGACATTTGCTATGCTGTTGGTATGGTAAGCCGTTACCAATCCAACCCAGGACAAGCACACTGGAAAGCGGTGAAGAGGATATTAAGATACCTCAAAGGGACTGCGGACTATGCGTTATGCTATCAAGGCAATACCTTGAGACTCGAAGGCTATACCGATGCTGATTGGGCGGGTGATCTCGACGAGCGAAGATCTACCTCAGGCTTTGTTTACTTGCTCGGGAATGGTGCAATATCCTGGAGCAGCAAGAAGCAAACCTGCATCGCCTTATCAACCATGGAAGCCGAATTCGTAGCATTCAGCATGGCGGTCCAAGAAGCTGTTTGGCTTAGGAAATTCTTAGATAGGCTGACGAATGCCTCTGACTCGAGCACTGTTCCCATATACAGTGATAGTCAAGCTTCGATTGCCTATGTCAAAGATCCTAAATTTCATTGTAAGACCAAACACATTGACATTCGATTCAAGTTTGCGAAGGACTATGACAAACGGAAGGAAGTAGACATAGGATACATATCCACGCATGAGATGATAGCAGATCCCCTTACCAAGGCGATCCCCAGAGATGTGTTTTTCAAACACTTATCATCTATGGGAATGCGTAGGTGCTGAGCTGTATCATGTAATATTTCCCATGTCTATAGAAGATCAAAATTTAATTTGCATATAAGTTTCTTACAAATGATTCTATATACATTTGTGTTTAAGTCTCAGCTATTTTTTTGTGTGTGTATGTCGGACAGATTAAGGTTGGCTCTCTCACATGAGCAACCGCCTTATCTTATCAGATGGATAAGATAGAGATGAGACTAGTTTAAAGTCAAAATCATTAGACAAATGATTTAGAGTCATGACTTAAACAAGATAGTCGAATGAAAGATCTGCATCATATGGATGCTTACAAAAGATCTGAGATCTGTATCACAAGGATATTTGAAAGAGATCTCATAGGATTTTTTTTTAATCCTATCTGTCTTATGCAGGATGAGAGTCCGTGAATATTTCACGAGTAGTAAGGGGACTCAAAAAGATAGGCACTGCGGTGTCTGATCTTTCATCCGTACAACATCATTAAGACATACTCTCCCTGGGAAAGGAGTGATGTTGTAGTACGTGTTCATACCACGTATGCATTTCGACTACTGAGTTAGTAGCAATAGTGTTTGCTATTATGTGAGACTCAAAGGCCATACGGGTCTTAACTCTTACCCTCAAGGACTCCAATTGGTTCCTTTAGATTTGACGAGATGATCGCTATCTTAGCGTGTTGCTAATGGGCTATGATAATTCGGCTCGGCGGGGCACATTAGAAAAGCGAATCAAGTCAAGATCAGAAGGTTCGCAAGAAGAGGAAGATTGATTTCATATTCGCATTTGGACTTTAATGATTCAAAGCTGGCCAGCCAATTGTAATCCAGATGGGATTCAATTGTTGAATATAAAGTATAAGAAATGTGAAGAAATAATCTAGGGTAAAGCATGCGTTGAACTACTCAACTTTGCACCTTCGAGGTCGTTGTGTATCTCTAACAAGTGCACAACAACAGACTCTACGCGCATGACGGTCGCACGGTCTATTTCTCGGTATGATAGATGAAAGAACTAAGGGAAAGACGTTCTCTTACAATCCCCTCAAGTGTGAGTGGGAGATGTTGGATATGGAAAACGTTTGTACACCCTTGTGGGGGATGTACGAGGGAATACGGACCTCGAATGTCGCGTACACGAAGTCGTGTGCAAAGGGAATCTGTTCCCTTGCGGAGAGGATCTCTGGATGAGTAGGAAAGTCGCTTTATATATGCATAAGTGCATGCGACATATGGCTAATAAAGGGGGAATATCTTAAGCTTATGTTGTACCATGCATATGGTACAACTTAAGCTTATAATGTGCCATGTATCATGGTACACCTTAATTAAATTGTTCCAAAGGAACAATTTACCCTAAAATAACTACCTTGGGGGCTATAAATAAGACCCAAGGGTAAGCCATTTCCAACACCTTTTGCATGGAATTCATGCATGCAACTTCATTCTAGCGAAGCTCTGCAGAAATCCTTTTTCTTCCTCTATCCAAGTTCTTAATCTAAAATAGAGATTTAGATTGTGGATTAGTAGCCTTACTCCGTTCGTGAGAAGACTCGATCCGTCGTGGCGAATCCGAAGGCAAAGTTCCGAGACTACCGTTCTGCATACGCAAGCGTAAGTCTCAACTTTAATTATCGATCCTAACTCTGTTTTGGCAGGATCCTACAAGGCATGTGTTTCATAGCCTTAGGAATGTGAAGCTCCACCTCGATGTTGCCGACGTTCAATGTTAGGGTGCCTTCTCGCACGTCGACAATGACTCCGGCGGTGGCGAGGAACGGGCGTCCAAGTATCAATGACGTATCTCCCTCCTCCTTAACGTCCATGATTACGAAGTCACATGGCAAGCATATTCCCCCCGGGACTTGTAGCGGGATGTCCTCGACGATTCCTACCGGCCTTGTTATCCGTCCATCGGCTAATTGTATCCGCATGGCGGTAGGTTTCAACTTCGTCCCGGTGTTTAGCCTTAAGAACATGGAGAGAGGCATGAGGCTTACACTAGCCCCTAAATCCACCAACGCCTTTTGTAGAGGGACGCCGTCCAAGGTGCAAGGAATTCGAAAACTCCCCGGATCTTTGAATTTGGCCGGCTCCTTCTCTCTCTTGGTGAACCAAGAGCCCTCCTCGGCTAGCATAATTTTCTCCTTCCTCTTTCTCCCCGAAATCAAATCATTTAAAAATTTAGCATATGTGGGGATTTCCACGATGGCGTCCAGGAAGGGGATGTTGAGGCTAACCCCTCTCAGATACTCGAGAAACTTTGCTAGCCTTTTCTCCATTTTCGCTCTAGCAAGCCTTTGGGGGAATGGGACCGGTGGCATGAAGCGCCTCTCCTCAATCAATTGCTCCGCTCTAGATTTCTCCTTTTCTTGCGGCTCTTTCTCCCTCTCAACTTCAACTGCCGGCTCGGTCGGCTCTAAATCCTCCTCCACAGGCTCCTCGGTAGGAATCATGGCGGGGGTGGTATCCTTCCCGCCTCTAGTAGTAACGGCAACCACGGCATTGATGTGGCCGGTGTTGCCCCGTGGGTTTTGCTCGGGTTGCGCCGGTAATTGTTGAGTGTTTTGATTGAGCAACGCCACTTGCTCCGATATTTGAGCCACAACGGTTGTAAGGGAGTCTTGCCCCGCCTTCAAGGAAGCATTGACCTTCTTTTGCTCGACCATAAACTCCTCAACTCTAGCTTCGAAGTCGGATCGTTGTTGAGCTTGTGGAGGGTTTTGATTTTGATTTCTCCACCCTTGATTGTATCCAGGCGGCCTATATGGTGGAACTTGTTGCTTCGATTGAAAATTTTGTTGTGGAGGCCCCCTCGGCAGATAGTGTTGTTGTTGGGGTGGTGGTGGTGGTCGAGCTTGTTGAGGTGGTTGTTGTGGCGGGTTCAAAGCTCCTTCATTGTTGGCGTAAGAGAAACCAGGATGATTTCTTGTGGTCGGATTGGCCCAATACCCTTGGTTCCCCGCGACATATTGTACTTGCTCCAAGGATCCTTCTCCTTGCTCTCCTCCCAAATACATGGCTTGAGATTGGTCTTGCCAATCACAGATTTGGTTCGTTGGTACGGAGGTGGAAGGGGTTCCTTGGGGCTCCGTGATAAACTTCTCCAGTCTCTCCACTACCTTGTGGAGAGAATCAAACTTTCTTGTAAGCTCCGCTACGGCCTTCGTCTCATAGATACTAGTTGGCTTCAAGGAGGACGTAGAGTGTCCTCGCTCATCGCCCCATTGTTGATTGTTTGAGGCCATCTCCTCAATTAGGGCTGTAGCTTCTTCGGGAGTCTTTGATAAGATAGCACCATTCGCCGCGGCATCAATAATTTGTTTGGTCCCTAGTTGGAGACCATTGTAGAAGCTATGAACTAGCTCCCAATCTTCAATGCTATGGTGCGGGCATTGATGCTGCAGATCTTTAAAACGCTCCCAAGCCTCATAGAGCGTCTCTTGGGGTCCTTGCTTGAAGAACATAAGAGCGCTCCGAATCTTTACCGTCTTGGAGGGCGGATAGAACTTGTGAATGAATGCACTCGCCAACTCGTCCCAAGTGATAAAGACTCCCTCAGCTTGCGTCCTCAACCAATAGAGTGCCTTGTCTTTTAGCGTGAAGGGGAAGAGACGCAGTCTGATGGCATCGATGGAGACCCCCGTCATCTAAAATGTGGCGCACTTTGACAAGAATAACTGAATGTGGTAGTGGGGATTTTCATGGGCATTCCCATGAAATGGATCCTGCTGCATCAGAACCACTAGTCCAGTCTTCAGCTCAAAGTTCTTGTCAGCCGCCAACTCTGGCATGGCAATGGATGAGGTCGTAGAAGAGGTCTTAGGCCGGAGCCTATCGCGAATAGAAATTATCCTCGCCATTCTTGCCGCTAATTGGTCCGCAGTTTCCGAGTTGGTCATAAACCTCCCTTCCAGATCTTGTCACCTCTCCGCTCTGATTCTCCGCACAGTACGTTCAATCTCGGGATCAAATAATATACCTTCAGGGTCCGCAGTGGATCTCGTGTACATGCACAGGAGAACAAAGTTTCAAAGAAGTGATTAGCACAATGGAAGGGTTAGGTAAAAATAAAGAAATAAAATAATAAAAAAAAGAAATAGCTAGGGTGGTAAGATCAAACGCAATCGCCTCCCCGGCAACGGCGCCAAAAACTTGATCGCACCCCGGATACACTCCCGGAGCGACGGTTGTAGTTTTACCGCAAGCGCACGGTATAGCGGCGAGCGGGTTATCGAACACAGGGAGGACGAATGACCGTGCTTGCTCCAATCAACCTGGCTATTTAAGAATAGAAAAGATAGAATTTGCCTTTGGCGATCCTGTCACAATCGTCAGACAAAGTACGAAGATATCAAATCAAATAAAAGACGCCTAGGGAATGGGGAATCCCCGCTACTCACCGTATCTCGTCAATGTGGTTCATTGGTATCAAAATTTCTAGAATAAAATTTTGGATGAACTAGTTGCAACTAAATGTAGAACCTAGCTCACGCTCTTGCGCTGTTGCCGGTCTATAGCTATCCTAGGTTTTGGGTCCAATCTCTTGCAAACCCTAGCCTAAGCAAGCTAGCATTAGGATCAACATCATCGTTCAATCGCGCCCCGAGCCCACTCTCGTGCAAACTCGGGCCACGACCTAGGTTGGGATAGTTCCTACCCGTCCAATCTCTTGCAAACGGGTATCGGCATGGAATTGCAACCGGAAACCCTAGTATCGGTCCAATCTCTTGCAAACCGATACTACGGAAATTCGATTCCAACCCAATTCGGATTTCTAGGGTTTCCTATCGAATTGGGATCCAATCTCTTGCAAATCCCAATCAATATGAACTCCTAGCCATCCGTAATAAATCGATCCCAATCTAACCCTAATAGCAATTCTAGCAAAATTTCTACCAATTCATCACAAATCTGAAATTGGGCTCGTAGGGTTCATCCCCACGCCCCAAGACGTGGAGACTACCCACAATTCATAGCACAAACACAAAAATAATCAATGAAATTAACAAGAGAATTCATCACAATATTGAGATATGCAATAAAAATAGTATTTTTAGAGGAGAGAGACACAAACCAATGGAGTTCTTCAAATAATTCAACAAAAATCAACTTTTGTCTCCTCTCCAATCATAAGAATAAGGCTAAAAAGTTAATCTAAAAAGCTGCAAAAATCTAAGAGAGAAGCTCTCTAACCTAGGGTAAAAACAGGGGTTAAATACCCCCCAAAATCGTCCAAAAAACTCTGACCAAAATGCCCCTGCGCAGCCTGAAATCCGCAATTTTCGCTACAGGCAGCGCGTCGCACTCGGCCGAGTGACAAAAGTCGCTCGGCCGAGTGAGAAACCCTGTAAATTTCCAGTAAGTCTGGGTCTTCGGGGGTCTTCACTTCGGGAGTCGCTCGGCCGAGTGAGTTGTCGTCACTCGGCCGATGGCTTCTTGGTACTCGGGCGGTCGGCATTTGCCACTCGGCCGAGTGGGTCTTCTGAAGCTCAGGCAGACGAAAAACAGTAAGTTGGCGATTTTTGACATGCGTCGTCTGGGTGCCACTCGGGCGGACGGGATCTCGTCACTCGGCCGATGTGGCTTCCGATGCTCGGCCGAGTGCACGTATGAAACGTATCCGATCTGGTCGGCCGAGCAGTGTCTCGCTGGTCGGCCGAGTGAGTCCTTCACTCGGCCGAGTGGGACACCAAAAATGCCCAAACAGCTTGTTTTGGCCTCCTCGTCGCTCCTGCGACGTCCTTTCTTCTTCCGCTCCTCTCCAACAGCAAAATACCCCTCGGGGAGGTCATCGGTGACGCTCTGTAGTAGGCGTATCTCGAGATCACTCCAAATCGCTCCAAATCACCTGAAATGCGACAAAAACAACAAATCGTGAAAAGCATCGCAATATCGTCGATATATCGTGAAAAACACGATTTGGGCGATCTAAATGGCATGCAAACATGCGGGAAAAAAGTGTAAAATAAGGAGTGATCAACTATGTGGACCACAGATTTTGATCAGAGTGCTCAGATGGGAGAATACTATTTTGATCAGAGTGCTCAGAAGGGAGAATATTATTTTGATCAGAGTGCTCAGATAGGAGAATACTATTTTGATCCGAGTGGTCAGATGGGAGAATACTATTTTGATCAGAATGCTCAGACCAGAGAATATTATTTTGATGAGATGCATGCACACCAGGTTGAAATGCAAGCCAGGCTTGATAAGAGCAACCTTCAATTGGAATGGGCGAAGAGGGAACTTAAAATGAATGCGCTCATGCTTAAGGTTGCAGAGATTTCCAAAGACATCAGTTCTGCTTCTTCATTTTATGGGCAAGAAGCATTGCCAGTCACATTGCCAGAGCCAGAATATGTCGTCGTCGATCCCACATCCTACGATACAACTATTGCATATAAAGAATGGATGGATGAAGAGGCCGTGAAGGAAGAAGAAATTGAGTCATATGTGCAGCCAGAGGAGGACGTGTTTTAAAGATAATTGGAGGGCCTCTTGGAGTCAGTGAGGTTCACCGGTTCAGAGAGCATTACATCAGGTGATGCATTTGAGCTACGATTTGCACATTTTGTTATGAATCGTGTTTAAGCTGCAGGAACAATTGAGGAGGACATCCATGTCAGTCTTGAGGGGGATAGACTATATTTTTGGATTGCTTGCAGGCATTCCTCTCCACATGATACATCCCCACAAGTTGACACACATGAGCAGCCATCATCACCATTCCAGAGAGAGCCTACTTTGATAGTTGATGAGAAGGCAAAAGAGCACACTATCGAGCCAGATCATATAAATGAGGAGGCCTCACATGTGGAGCCAGAGCATGCTTTTGAGGAGGCCTTACAAACAGAGCCATAGCTTATCACCGAGGAGGTCGTACATCGGGACGAGGACACAACCATTCATGAGGATCCAGAGCACTATCCTCCTCCATTAGAGCTCCTGCAGCCACCTCATCCTACCACTGACGTCGAGGACTATCCCGCAGAGCTTACTGCTCCCACTCAGGGAGATATTTTTACAAATCCCATTTCTGAATCATGTACTCCATTTGATATTTACTTTGATTCAGATATTTTTGGCACGTCGTACCTTTTGCAGTGCACGTACGATTATGGATCGGAGGTATGCTTAGACGAGTCACAGTTTGACGAGCCTATCGAAGAGGTCCACACCTATGATCAAATTTTACCTGAGCAGCTGAGAGAGGACACCACAGAGATAGCTATCAAAGCACAAGAGGATATTGAATTATTTACAGGGAAGGATCGTCCACCACTATTTATTTCATATATTTCTATAGACGATCCTCGTTAGGATACTTTTATTACGAGGGTGAATTTTTTACAGCGAACTGATGCATCCTATTCTCTGCAGGGTATAGGTGGAATCCTTATAGGAATGCTGGAGGATGCATTGCTGGAGTTCGTTGGTGTTCGTGGACATACGTGCCTGGCGGAGCCACGGAAGGAGCAGTTGGAGTAGTTGCCTACACCGACAAAGATACTCGATCCGCCTTTTGCTATAGGTGATATCAATCCAGTAGTGTAGCAATAGCGTAAAATTTTATGCTTTCAATAAACACGAATCCTCACGACAGCGAGAGGACCGTATAGATTTGATTGAATAAATATCACCTCATGTGACGGCAACAAAAACCTTTTACACCCCAAACCCATTATATATATTAATTGCCCTCTTCATATTTTGATACACCACATCCTTTTGCTCACCACCATCGAGCATTTCTTTCAAGTGAGTACTCACTTTCTTATTCGTTTGACTTGAGCTCGCTTAGCAAAGCCATGGCATTTTTGATCAAGTCATTTGAATAGGATTGTTTGGTATAAGCTTGGGGGAAGGCACTCTCATGCATCATTGTATGTGCATGTAGTTGCATTAGGATTTCATGTCATTCATTTCATCATTTTTCATTCACCCCCCTTATTATTATCGTTGTTCCTCATATTATTCCATTATGATCACAATGAGGACAATGTGAAGTTCAAGCTTGGGGGATTGCATTTCCATGCCATTTAGTTGCACTTTTACTCTATTTTTAGGGTTTTTAGAATTTTTCAAAAATTTGGCATCATCTTTTTGACTTTTCCATCTTATTTTCCTTTTATGTGTGTTCATGCATCATATTGTGTGCTTGATTTTCTTTTCTTTCCACTCTTTTATTTTTATTTCTTTATTTTCCTTTTCTCTTCTTTTGCTAGATTTGCTCCTTATAATGATATCTCTTATTGCTTTAGCAACCATCACGATGCTTATTATTCCTTGCCATGCTACTTAGAGTATTCCATAGTCTTGCTATTCACATGTGCTTGCAAATCTATTTCTCTTGATGATTCCTCTATATGAATGCATGATATTAACTGAAGCTGAATGTATGGATTAGTGTTTAGTATGCTTTTGTTGGAAGTGCACCAAGATTCACGCATCAATTGTCTAACGGAAGCATCTGCCTTATTGTCTTATTCGCCTTCTGTTGCATGCTTGATATCAGTGTGCGCTTTACCGCTTGACTTCACTTTTTATTGAAATGATTGAGAATATCCATGCTCACATATGAGTTTTAGTTGAAGTATTATTTTATTGAACCGTTCGTGCACATCTTAGAGTGAACCGAGTGTTACATTATTTCCTTCTCCACATATATCTTTTTATTCTCTACATGTCACATGAGTTCACCTCCTAAAGCTACTTATATCGCATCCATATGAGTAGGAGCTACATGAGTTCACCTCCTAAAGCTACTTAAATCTCCATAGCTACTTATATCGCATCCATAAAGATATTTCTCTATCTCAAAAAAATAAAAGGAAAGATATTTCTCTATCTCATTATTGGAGCCACAAAATACTTGGGAAAACCAAGGCAAAAATCCCATTTTCCACTATCATATTTCTTTAGATGAGATGCCTCAAGCTAGGCTTGGGGGTGAATTCACTTGACCATATGAGTGAGTGCGACATTAGAGTGGAGAAGTGCACGAATAGGGAAGTTTGATAATACTGAGACTTAGCGAATTACTTTAGCTATGGAGATTTCTTATGAATTGATATAAATATGTGAATGCCATGATTTATTCCATTCTCCATTGCATGCTTGGTGTGATTCTTATATGCTTCTGTTATAACTCTTGATTGAAAAGTGCATCGCCAACATTTGTATATTAAATTCTATGAAATGTGTGATGTGGATATGAATTGATTGTATGAATTTAGAGAGTCCCTTTTGTTGTTCTTAAAAGCTTGCAAGTATCATGTCTAAGTAAGATTTGAAATCCTTATAGCATGTGATTCGTATTTTCCAAGTTATCGTGATGTGTAGCTTATGGCTTGAGATCTGAGAGAATAATCTAGCGACCCCTTCCACATCGTGTTCTTCCTTTTTCATTTCATTTTCTTTGTTTTCATCTCCCGAGTTTGTCTCTCTACTTATCTTCCTCAAGGACGAGTTAGAGGTAAGCTTGGGAGATTTTGATCGCTCCATATTTTACACCTTTTTTCTGCATGTTTTCACACCATTTCGATTGCTCATATTGTGATTTTCACGAGTATTCGACAATATCGCGTTACTTTTCACTATTTCTTGTTTTTGTCAGATTTCAGGGAATATGGATCAATCGGGAGCAAAAATGAGCTTAAAGGACCTGCACACGTACCGGAGCAACGCCTATGTCCCTATCAAGAAGCTAACTGTGTTGGATGATGAGTGGAAGAAGAAGGATATCGATAGAATCGATGAAGAGGCGAGGAGAAGAAGAGTTGACTCCAGAAACAGGCCACTCGGTCGAGTAACACAGCCCACTCGATCGAGTGAAGAAGCGTATTTGGCCGAGTACAACTGATACGAAGAGATCTTGTGCCACAATGCACTCGGCCGAGTGGTTACATCCACTCGGCCGAGTAGAGATCGCCATTCGCCCGAGTGAGTCAGGACTTCTAAAAGAAATCAAAGCCGACTCTCTGGAATTCTAGGGAGAGCATTAGAAGATCCTACTGGGCCGAGTAGAGAAGTCCACTTGCCCGAGTGAAGAATCCCACTCGGCCGAGTGATGCCGATGACACGAGCGCCCAGATTTTCAGACAGCCTTTCACTATATTGAAATCTTCTATCATTCTATAGGTCAAAGTATTTTTCTCATATTTTTTATGGATAGTAGACTTCATGACAGTTTCAACGCTACCAAGAACGTGCTAATCGGAGGTCATATGAAATCTAGAGAATTTCTGCAAGTTGATGCTGCAGTGCTGGAATTCGCGTATCAGTGTCACTCGGCCGAGTGACACTTTCACTCGGCCGAGTGAGCTTTCCACTCGGCCGAGTGACCATTTTTTGACATTTTTTGACAGAGTGCTATTTTCTGGAGTTTCTGCAGGAAGTCTCACTCGGCCGAGTGAGCTTTCCACTTGGCCGAGTCGTTGCCAGCCCAGAACTAAAATTACACGCGGATCTGATTTTGGGCGCGGGTTTCAGAGGGGTTTTAGTGAGGTATCTCTATGTGAGAATCTAAAATCATCTGTGTGAGGTATCTCTATGTGAGATTGTATTCACTTCTTTTTATGAGAATCATAGTGGATATTGGTGTGGCTGGACGTACCCAAGTTTAGGGAATCGGGGTAAAATCTTGTGTTTGCGTTTGGATTGATTATGTTGATTAATTCCTCTTGCACTTATTATTCCGCATTTGCAAGTTTAATTTTAATTGCACATAATTTATTGCCATAACTCCATTCACCCCCTCTAGAGTTTGTTGTTAGTATTGCAAGGGTAAGATTTGTAAGGACCATGTCTATGAGGAAAACACTAGAAGGGGGTTAAATAGTGTTTATGCAAATTTAAAAGGAATTTACGCCAAATAAAATGCAATCCAACAAATAGTGCGGAATAGAAAAACAACCCAAAAAGAAACACATGCAAACGTAGAGATGTTTCAAGGGTTCGGATTACCCAAGTCAACTCCCGACTTGTTCCCGGTAATCCTACGTCCCTACCACCCGAATACCACCGGATACTCAAGTTAGAACCCTAACTTGATGTTTCCTTAAAGCCCACTTGTAGCAAACCTACAAGTGCAATCGAATACAATCGATGTCCTTGACTCCCACAACTTGGGAGCAAGCAAACCACTCTCACAACCGAGAGCACAACTCAAATAACGAATGTTATGAAATAATGAAAACAACACTTACAATCGCCTATGCCTTGAAGTAGAACTTGAAGGAGGAGTGTGATGTGGGTTGAAGAACTCTCTTGGAAGAGAGGAGACGCCCTTTCTCTTAACTGCACCAAATGCCTAGATGATCACACTTTGGTTCTAGGGTGGAGAGCAAGAGAACAAGATTTGGAAATACTTAGGGCTTTGGATTTTAAAGCTTTGATCTTTGGAAATGAAAGCTTGAGAGAATTTGCAATGAATGAGTAACCTTCCAATGGAACAGTAGAAGCTCTACTTATAGCTTTCTCACATCCACAAAATAGTTTCGGCAAAACCCAATTGGAATCCGTGAGAAAAATCTCAACGGATAGAATCTGAACTCGCGACAATCGACTGTTGAACAACCCACAGTCGACTGTTGCACAGTCAGCAAGGGTAGGTGAGAATTCATAACGGTAACTTACCACGTTGACAGTCGACTGATGAAGCAAAAACAGTCGTCTGTTAAACCAACAGGCCACTGTAATTCCTTCGACAGGCGACTGGCTGAGAGATGTGTAAGTTAGATAAATACTGGAAATCTCACAAGTAACAGGACAGGCGACTGATGCAAGGAACACAGTCGACTATTAATCAGAACAGGCGACTGTAAATCCCTATACAGATGACTGTCAAAAGCATGAGAAATTTCCAGAGAACTGAGTCAAAGAAATGACTTACAGACAGGCGACTGTTGCAGCATAGACAGTCGACTGATCTAATATACAGTCGACTGTATATACAGCTATGGTCAACTGGCCGTAAAAGACAGATCAAACAAAGTTTGGACAAAGGATAGACAGGCGACTGATTTACCAAACACAGTCGACTTGTCACTTGAACATGCACCTGTGAATCGTTCATCAGTAGCATGTTCGAAGTAATCAGAGAAGGCCCAAAACTATATTGTAAAAGTCTGTGCATAACAGACGACTGTAGAACAAAATGTTGTCGCCTGTTTTTGAGACAGTTGACTGTAAACTGTTAAGTAGTCGATTGTTATAAACAATCCTTGCACAACCAATAGAGAAATGAATTCGATTCAAAGGACAATTGATCTAATGAGGTCATATGACTGAATATAGATGTGTGTGAGTGCTCCATCAAAGTTCTACTTCTAAGCTACATACTAGAAGAGATAAAAGAAAAATTACATTGATGAATAATCTCTTCTTTCCATCGTATGAGCTTGAAGTCTTCACAGAGCTTCAGTCATTATCTACGATCACCCAATTCATGTCATTTGCCTCCAATGATGTTTGAGAGTCATCCATTGCAAGTAGATCTTCATAAATAGCTTAGGCAATGGATTAACTGCAAAATAGGGGATTAGTCACAAGTATTTATGTTTGCTCATCATTAACACCAAGTAGAGAGAAGTCCAATACTCAACATTCTCCCCCTTTTTGATGATGACAAACAAACATAAACAAAAAGATAAATAATTGTGCACAATGAAAACTTACTCCCCCTACATAGATGCCAATCAAGTTAGTCAACAAATATTAGGGCATCTTCATATCAATTGAAGCAAAGGAGTAAGGAACGCATGAATATAAATTCAAAAGATCTAGGAATTACAATCCCTATTCATTGTAATCCTACTCCCCCTGAATCTAAGGCAACGTAAATCTTAGATTCAAGCGTTAGAACATACTCAGCACATCCATTATGAATCTTATATGTTTATTTCTCTCCCCCTATGGCATTATCCAAAAAGGTGGGAGCAAATAACAACAACAATAATAGTGCTAAATACGAACTAACAACAATCAAGGAGTAAAAATATATATCAAATCAAAAACTCATAAAATCATATCAGATACATATGTGAGTAATGGAATTGAAGTCCAATATAAACATTAGATATATACACAAAAATAGTTTCAAAAGAGATTTCACAAATGCATCATACCAGAGATAGCATGATAAAACGAATACCAAATTCATATATTGTCTCAAAAGCACATCAGAGAGAGTATAACATACATGGAGGCAACATATCATACGTCACACAGATAAGATAAGCAGTATAACATAGTGTGATACAAGATAAACAGCACATCATATATAGATATAAAAGATGAGTACATCATCGGGTGGACATCTACATGTCCATCACAAAAAGATACATCATGATCAAGAACAAAAATATCATCATGACGACAGCGAAGTACAACACCATACATATATAAAGTCACTGACAACACCATCCAACATACATCACAAAATCAATCATCACCAAACTAACACCACTCAAACACATATCTAAGAGTGAGTGTCTCCAGGGGCTGCAGAAGAAGAAGCAGGCTCTGTGACAGCAGGTGTATCCTCTAGAGGAGGGTCAGAAGGAGCAACAGTAGTAGCAGCAGCATCAGCAGCAACATCCTGAGTAGAAGCTACACCAGGAGGCTCAACGACATCAGTGGGCTGAGGAGGAACATGAAGCTGGGGAACAAACTGTCTCAGATCCTCAGGGAAGGGTATTCCCTGATGGAGGAAAGAGAGGGACAGCAATCTGTAAATATCAGAGACCATCTCCAAAACAATATCACGAGATGGTGGAGTAGAGGATGAAGGCAAGTCAGCTGGAGGAACAGTGGATGAGGACGGAGCTGAAGTAGATTTCCTCTTCTTTGAGGCAGTCTGCAGAGCCGAAGAAGATTTCGAATTTGCAGAAGCGTCGAGGAGAGGACCAAAGGGCATGGGCTCGTAACGAGTCAAATCAATACCAAAATGACGGAAGACAAGAGTCAAAAGACCACCGTAAGGAATGTGAGACGAGGAGGTCGTGAACTCAACCTTGTCCATCCTATCAATGAGGACACCGGCCCAGTTCACGGGCATGCCAGAGAAAATAGCATACATACACTTCAGGATATCCTGAGACGGTTGGTCAGATGATCCATACCTCAGCAGGATGTTGGACTTCACCACCAGGTGAACAGCCCAACCTCTCGCAGAGAACATAGATAACCTGACACCCGAATCAAGAACTAAAGGTACCTCTCTAAACATATCCCGGAGGACAGACTGGTCAAGGTCGACAATATCGGAGATGCTGATATCAGTGGGAAGGGAACCAACAGAGGGAATCCTAAGAATAGTCCCTAAGAGCGAGGGAGTGATCTGAATGTGGGTTCCCTGAACGACAGTATCGAGGATGCCAGTAGATGAATACTCACCGCGAACGCGGTTCGCATAGAAGAGCTTTACTAGAAATGGATAGGCTCTGGGGGACTTGCTCTGAGAGAAGCGAAAAAGGTCGGCTAGGTGAGTAGCAGAAAGAATGTCAGAAAGCCTCTCAGCAGTGAAGGTAGGGAAAACAATGTACCTCTCCCTAAGAAGGTTGATCCCTAGAAGAGAGTGAAATTTTGCCAAGCAGAGATCATCTCGGCAAGCGGGAACTAGGGGGATCAGATAGGGGTATGACATGAGGCTCTTCTGAAGAACTCGAAGCTGAAGGAGAGTGACGGGGGTTCTCACCAGCAGGCTCACTGATGTGAACACCAGTGGGCTTGCGCTGACGAGTGATCAAAGGCCGAGCCTCGGAAGAGGAAGCTGAAGGAGAGTAACCCTATGAGGAAGAATGCACGGGTGACTCGGCATGCTTGGTTCAGGCTTGATAAGGCTTCTTCTTCTTGGCTATTGGTTTCTTGGGTTCCCTAGGTCATTTAGGAGCAAATACTTTCTCTTTTCCCTTACCCTTGGGTGCCATGGGATCGAGAGAGAGAGAGAGAAACGATACACAGAATTCGGAAGACAATAAACGGAATGAAAAACTATAGAGAGAGAAGAAAACCAAGTAGAGAAGCAACGACGAACGGGGAGGAGGAGTTCGACGGTAAAGACAGTGCGAAATCGACTCACGAAGGAAGAAGATCGACGGTTTTGGAAGTGAAATCGAGCGGGAAGACGAAGCAGTTGAATTGGATGAGAGAGAGTCGACGTGGTGAAATGATCGGGCATACTCGAATATAAAAGTTGGGGAATGAATCTGGGCCATTGGATCAAAGAATCAGCAGCTCAGATCAAATCATATGAACCGTCTCAATAGAAGACAGTCGACTGAAGAACAACAGTCAGTCGACTGGATGAAGTGATAACAATAAAGCTCAGAAAGATGGGCAGTCGACTGGCAAGTAACATGCAGTCGCCTGTCCATTGGGCAGTCGACTGACATATACTCAACAGTCGACTGGCCGAGAATTAATACAGTTCATCAAAACAGCAGAGAACACTGTAAAAAATTCGACAGAGAGAACAGTCGCCTGGTGACTAAAATGCAGTCGCCTGTTAAACTAACAGTCGACGGGATAACAGTCATCAGTCGGCTGTGCGAAAGATACCAATTCTCAGACTAAGAAGATAGAGTAGGGCAGTCGACTGTCGAAGGTAGGATAGTCGTCTGTCCTGGTCCAAAAATGCACAGTGAGATAGAATTCCAGAGAATAAGAACACTCACCCTAGGACCTATACTCTAATATCAAATATAACGTAAAATCAGTATAAAAACAATAACTCCATTGAAACACAAATCACTACCATCAATATCAAAAACTCATGAAATCAGTTAAATCACAATTGCCTTTCTTAAAATATAAATATAATAAAGCTCATGAAGATAGGCAACAAAAAGATATGAGCTCAAGAAGAGTTATAACATGAAAGATTGAGCTTCTAGATTTCAGATTCACCCATAATTCCCAATTCTCCATGCAAACTCACAAATGAATCTTCTTTAAGAGGTTTAGTGAAGATATCGACAATTTGTTTTTGGGTTTCAATGTACTCTAAGATCATTAGATGCATTCGCTTTCACAAACCCAAGACCAACACGATGTGTGATCGGAAATTGGTTTGCAAGCAAATCATCCAATTATCCTTTTCCCTTATTGAATCTCATAATACAGGAGGACATGAGCTCATATTTCTCCTTTAAATAAGAAATGTTGGTATCCAAGGTGGGCACCCGTGCTTTGAGCTCGTGCACTTGAGTTTTAAGAGAGTCATTCTCTAAACCCAATTGTGTGTGTCGTGTAAGTAGATCACTATTATCCTTAGGATGTGTTTGATCTAGTTGAGATTTGAGGGTATTCACCTCATCTCTCAAAGTGACATTTTGAGAAGCTAAGTTTGCTTTCTCAAGAGTTAAAGTATCAACAATGGTGTCATTGTTGATAATGCATGAAATGGATGACTTGCTAGCATTTGATTTCTTTAAGCTAGTGTATTTAAGCATTAACGATTGGTATTTAGCAAATAGTTCTTCATTAGCAATACGAAGTTCATCCATTGTTACCTCGGTGTCGTCCATGTCGGAATCACTCTCATCGGAGAGTGGACCTTCTAGAGCCATGAAACACATGTGGCCGCTCTCACCCTTCTCATCATTGGAATCGCTTGATGAGTCATCACTTGAGTCGTCGAAGGTACCTACGAGTCCTTTCTTCTTGTCTCTCTTGTTCTTATCGGACTTGTTGTACTTCGGTGCCTTCCATTTCTCTTTGTTCTTTAGCATTGGCCAATCCCTCTTAATGTGCCCTGGCTTATTATATTTATAGCAAAGAGAGGAAGTAGCATTAGTAGACTCAAAACATTTGTTGGAGGGAAATTTACCATTGTGGAAGAAGCGTTGGAACTTCTTCGCCATTTGGGCCATTTCACCCAAATCCATCTCGTTCTCGGATTCATCACTTTCGGAGGATGATGAATTGGCGTTGAATGCCAAAGCTTTCTTCTTTGCATCCAAAGGATTCATCATGGCTCGAATCTTCAATCGGTTTTCCCGTCTTACTTCGTAAGATATAAGAGTCCCGATGAGACTCACCACTGTGTAGTTCTTCAAGTCATTGACCTCCTCGATGGCGATTGCTCTTCTTTCCCATTTGGAGGTCATCCCCATGATGATCTTTCTTACCTTTTCAGGTTCGGTGTAGATTTGGCCAAGGGCTTCCAATTCATTCGTGATGTCGGTAAAGCGTCCGTACATTGATGCAATGGTCTCATTATCCTGCATATGAAACAAATCAAAGTTTTGTACGGCAACATATAACTTTGAAAGCTTTACCTTGTTCGTTCCCTCGTGGGTAACGTTGAGATGGTTCCAAATTTGATATGCACTCTTACATGTGCATATCTTGTTGAACTCATTCGGGTCCAACGCATAATGAAGAGCATTCGTTGCTTTAGCGTTGTTGACCTCAACTGTTTTCTTGGAAGTCGTTCATTTGTCGAAATCTACTTCAGTGGGCTCGACATATTCCTTGTGGAGGGTTCTCCAAAGCAAAGCACTCCTAAGGAACGTCTCCATCCTGCATTTCCAATAGCTAAAATTTGTACCATTGAAACGCAGAGGGCGCACCGTATATTGACCTTCAAAAAGTGTGGACTCTCCATCACGATCGTGATTATTGTATGAAGGCGGTGGCGGAACGTTGTTGTTGTTGGATGCCATAGATGTAACCTTGCGCTTTGATACCAATTGTAAGGACCATGTCTATGGGAAAAACACTAGAAGGGGGGTTGAATAGTGTTTATGCAAATTTAAAAGGAATTTACGCCAAATAAAATGCAATCCAACAAATAGTGCGGAATAGAAAAACAACCCAAAAAGAAACACACGCAAAGGCAGAGATGTTTCAAGGGTTTGGATTACCCAAGTCAACTCCCGACTTGTTCCCTGTAATCCTACATCTATACCACCCGGATACCACCGGATACTCAAGTTAGAACCCTAACTTGAGGTGTCCTTAAAGGCCACTTGTAGCAACCCTACAAGTGCAATCGAATACAATCGATGTCCTTGACTCCCACAACTTGGGAGCAAGCAAACCACTCTCACAACCGAGAGCACAACTCAAATAACGAATGTTATGAAATAATGAAAACAAAACTTACAATCTCCTATGCCTTGAAGTAGAACTTGAAGGAGGAGTGTGATGTGTGTTGAAGAACTCTCTAGGAAGAGAGGAGGAGCCCTTTCTCTTGACTGCACCAAATGCCTAGATGATCACACTTTGGTTCTAGGTTGGAGAGCAAGAGAACAAGATTTGGAAATACTTAGGGCTTTGGATTTTAAAGCTTTGATCTTTGGAAATGAAAGCTTGAGAGAATTTGCAATGAATGAGTAACCTTCCAATGGAACAGTAGAAGCTCTACTTATAGCTTTCTCAAATCCACAAAACAGTTTCGGTAAAACCCAATTGGAATCCGTGAGAAAAATCTCAACGGATAGAATCTGAACTCGCGACAGTCGACTGTTGAACAACCCACAGTCGACTGTTGCACAGTCAGCAAGGGTAGGTGAGAATTCATAACGGTAACTTACCACGTTGACAGTCGACTGATGAAGCAAAGACAGTCGTCTGTTAAACCAACAGGCCACTGTAATTCCTTCGACAGGCGACTGGCTGAGAGATGTGTAAGTTAGATAAATACTGGAAATCTCACAAGTAACAGGACAGGCGACTGATGCAAGGAACACAGTCGACTGTTAATCAGAACAGGCGACTGTAAATCCCTATACAGATGACTGTCAAAGCATGAGAAATTTCCAGAGAACTGAGTCAAAGAAATGACTTACAGACAGGCGACTGTTGCAGCATAGACAGTCGACTGATCTAATAGACAGTCGACTGTATATACAGCTATGGTCAACTGGCCGTAAAAGACAGATCAAACAAAGTTTGGACAAAGGATAGACAGGCGACTGATTTACCAAACACAGTCGACTTGTCACTTGAACAGGCACCTGTGAATCGTTCATCAGTAGCATGTTCGAAGTAATCAGATAAGGCCCAAAACTATATTGTAAAAGTCTGTGCATAACAGGCGACTGTAGAACAAAATGCTGTCGACTGTTTTTGAGACAGTTGACTGTAAACTGTTAAGAAGTCGACTGTTATAAACAATCCTTGCACAACCAATAGAGAAATGAATTGGAGTCAAAGGACAATTGATCTAATGAGGTCCTATGACTGAATGTAGATGTGTGTGAGTGCTCCATCAAAGTTCTACTTCTAAGCTACATACTAGAAGAGATAAAAGAAAAATTACGTTGACGAATAATCTCTTCTTTCCATCGTATGAGCTTGAAGTCTTCACAGAGCTTCAATTATTATCTACGATCACCCAATTCATGTCATTTGCCTTCAATGACGTTTGAGAGTCATCCATTGCAAGTAGATCTTCATAAATAGCTTAGGCAATGGATTAACTGCAAAATAAGGGATTAGTCACTACTATTTATGTTTTCTCATCATTAACACCAAGTAGGGAGAAGTCCAATACTCAACAAGATTTTCCTTACACTGCTTTCTCCTTCAAGCATCTTAAACATCTCGTATTTAGAAATAAAAACACTTCGTTTAGATTTCTTTACCTTTTAGGTTTCATTTTGTGTAACCTTCAAGAGATGCCAAATCTCGTTTGCTGATTTGCACATAGAGATGCAGTTGAACTCATTTGGATCGAAAGCATAATGAAATGCATTTATAGCCCTTACGTTGTACTTGATCAAGTCATTCTCTGCCTTTATCTTTTGAGTTATGGGCTTGTCGGGTTTTTCAAATGGAGCCTCGGTGATGTTCCATAGTTCTTGACCTTCTAGCCAAATCATCATCTTCACCCTCTATAATGGATAATTCGTCCCATTGAAGAGCGGGGTCGAACAGTGGATAAACCTTCATCGTGGGATTGTGATGAAGCATTAAACGCCATAGTCGTTGCTTGAGTGTAATTAACCTGCTCTGATACCAACTGTAGGATCCATGTCCACTAAGCAATGCACTAGAGGAGGGTGAGTAGCGTATTAAAAATTAAAATGCTAATTAAAATAAATTAAGCAAGCGAAATAATAATGGCAACATAACACAAACAAATTGAGAATGCAATCGCAAACACAGAATTTATCCTGGCTCGGATCCTTAAACTGGTGATCCTACTTTAGTCCTACCCTCGTAAACCTGAGCGGTGGATTTCCACTAATGCTCCCTAAACTAGGGCATGAAACTCAAATTGAGTAAGTACCTAAACCAGGATACAAAGGAGTAAACCCTCCGAGTGGAGTAAACCCCCCACAATGGCCCTCCGAGTGGAGTAAACCCCCCACAATGGTCTAACAACCCGAGAACTAGGTTTCAACAAGAAATGAAATGAAATACAATCTTACATATGCCTTGAATAGATTTTACCATTGTGTATGTGAAGGCATGGAAGATTGGAAACCCAAATGCTTGATGAAGAGTTTGATGCACTTGGAAAATTTTCTCTCTAGATGCAAGTTCAATGCATAACACTTTAATCAAGTGAAAAAAAGAATGAGAGAGAAAAATCCTCTTTGATTTTGGCTCTAAGAATGAGTTCTATTGCATGAGTATTACTGCCAAAATCTCCCTAAAACGAGCATAAATACCCTCTCAAATTGGCACAAAATCTGAGAAAACAAACCCTGAAAATTGCAGCCACTTGCTATAAACATGCAAATTTAACGAGTCATCAGACGTTTGGTGTAGTGTTCCCAGACGGCTGATCAACTGTTCAGACGTGTGGGAACATAACATCAGACGGCTGATCGAAGAGATGGACAGATGGAAAAAGATGAAGTCGAGATTAGCAACCAATTGTCTGAAGAACATTTGTTAGACGGCTGATCAACTGTTCAGTCGTCTGACAAGCCTACCTCAGATGGTTGATCAATTGTTCAGTCGTCTGACAAGCCTACTTCAAAAGGCTGATAATAATGGGTGAGAAAAACCGAGAGTTCATGAAAGTTAACACACACAGGCAATCGTCTGGAGTTCATCGTTCAAATGTCTGACCCACTATTCAGACTTATAACATCAAACGGCTGACAAATTGCTATGTCAAGCTATCGAAAAGCTGACACGTCAGATGTCTGGTGCTTCTCAGCCAGACGTCTGATCCTACTCTAAATACACTATAAAGAGTGTTTTGAGGATGGGATCAAATGGGATGTGTTCTAGATGATTTCTAAGATACCCTATGATGGAAATAATGCATATGAATGAGTGTGTGAATCTATTCAAGGAGTATGAAATATTCTATAAAGAAAAGCAAAATACATGAAGATTAAATGTAAAATTACACTTGAAGTCCATAATCTTCATTCAAGCTTTTGCTCCAAAGCCTTGAATCATTATCTCACATCATTGCTTTGTCTCATTAACAAGATAATTAATTAATAATCTGAGACTAAAATAATTAGAGTAATTAGCAACTACATAATGTGGTGATCATCATCAAAACAATATTGGGCTAATTGACCAATACCCAACAATTACTTGCTTTTCTACCTTGTGATGCCATGTCATCTTTGATATTGATGTCATCACATTCTTGGTGTAGTGTTCTTACATCATCATAATCAGATCTCGCCATGGAAGTTGATGCTCTTATGTTTGGTGTTATGTTGTTGGATATTGAGTCTCCACCCCATGGTTATTTTGATGATGAGCAACATATTATGGTACTAATATTTTAATTGAGTTTGTGTGTAGGAAGTGGATCTTAAATATAAGTGATGAAGCATATGAGGGAGAAGCTTAATCCAAAAAAGGCACACAAGCATGTAGTAGAAAAATGCACACAAGCATGTAGCATGGATCCAAGAGATGAAAGCTTGGAGCAAGTGTGGCAAAGTATTCTCAAGGGTATTGGAGAACAAAAGCTCAAGGAAACCGAAACAAATGACCAAGACATTGAAGAATTACATCGCAAGGTTCAAATGTCAAGAATTAGAATTTTGGCTTGGTGTAAGTTCTTAGATTGTCAAAGCTCGTGATAAAAACCCACACACACTTAGAATATCCCAAAAATAATTTAAAAATATTTTTAAAATTTGTTAAATTGTTTTATATTAATATATAATTTTTACCAAAACTTTTCAAAGTAATTTTATGTAGCTTTTATGAAAACTTGACTTCAAAATTTAAAACTTTCAGCTTTTAAGGAAAGTTTGATTTCAAATTAACTAGCCATTACTAGTCGTTTGAAATGAGATTTTTTTAGTTCGATTTGAATTGTTTTTGTGCTCTATAAATGCTAGGGACCTCAGATCTTTTTCATATGAAAAATTAATCATTTTCTTATATTTTTTAAAGTAAAATTTCAAACGCTCTTTTTTTTTCAAAAGATCTATTTTTTGGCCATTGTTTCAAAAATTCTTGTGCTTATTTTCTCAAATATTTTGGGAAATTTTGTTGGCCTCTATACTTATTTTAATCTCTATTTTAAAAGCTATATCTCTAAAGAGATTCAAACCAAGTTTATTTTTTATTTCCAAGCTTCTAAAATATTTTCATTTTTTTTGAGATAAATCCACTCATATACCAATCACATACATATGGGCTTCGTTAAGTGGCTATAGGTATTTTAAATCTTCAAAGGTTGTAAGTATCTCTTACTTGGGTTATTAGTAAGAGGGATTTCATCATTGTAGGTGAGGGTTGTTGGACGCAACGATCTAGGAACTCTAGTTTGATGATGACAAACGTGTGTGTTGTTATTAACGTGTGTGCTAAGTGTGTTTCAGGAATGGCAAAGTCGTTATTCTAAGCGTTGGAGAATTTGCTATCCACATATCTAATGGACTTGGTCAAAGTGTCATTCACATAGCAAAGATGATTGAATCAAATCAATTGGGATTGGTGCAAATCCAATTGATTTTTGATTTGATTAAGTCAAATGCCATGGAGATCCAATTCAAAATTCCTATTCATATTCTAATCAAATCCAAATCCCACAAAATATTCATTAAGAGATATCATATTCATATTCATATTCAAAGTAACCCTAGTCCTATATATACCCATCTTCTAGGGTTACTTTGGATGAGACACACTCTTAAAGACTTTGGTATAAACTGTGATACTTGCCCTATCATGGTGGACAACCAAAGTGCAATATGTCTCTCTAAGCCATCCTTAAAGACAAACAAAAGAAGAAGTCGGAGCTGATCATCCAACGTCGACAAAGCTTCAGTGATTACTTACCGTCGGTGTGAAGTACGACCAAGAGCCAACGTCAAGAGAACTCGATGTCGACATCTCTTGCGCCACTGAAGTTTGAGACCGTCGTCGAAGTCGAGTTGCTTGGAGAAGATAGCATCGAAGTCGAGTCGTTCGAAGAGCATCCGCCGTCGGAGGAGTCGACACATCACCGGAGAAGTTCGTCGTTCGAAGACATCACCGTAGAACCCTTCCATCGGAGTCGACGCTGCCTTTTTCACCTTTCGAAGAAGTCGAAGCGAAAGGTCACTTGGAGTTCATCGCCGCCATCGCCAAGAAGAAGTCACCGTCGACGAAACTTGTTACCGCTGCTGCACGCCGTCGAAGTCGGAGCTCACGAAATCTTGCCGCTAAAACTCGAGCGTTCATCGAAGACGAAGAAGTTTGCACGTCGTTGGAGGAGTAGACGAGCGAACATCTGCTACCGTTGCCGTTGCTCAGAGAATCATCATGTCGAAGAGGGCTGCCACTGCCGCCATTGAGTCGCTCACAGAAGCAGTCGCCATCGAATCTGACCACCAAAGTTGCCGTCGTCGCCATATCATCGTTGCCGCTGCCAAGAAGGCGTCGTTGCCATTGAAGACGAACTCCTCACCATTGTCGAAGACGAGGCCGCTGCCTGCATGCCCTAGGTGAACTGAGGAGAGCGGAATGTGCTGACGTGGATGGAGGATTCGCGTGAAATCGAAATGAAGCATATTACATTGCTGGTGACGTGGCATTGTGTTTAAAAGAGATTGCTTTGTGCACCGACCGATATTATTTTTGTTTGAACTGAAATTTCCTTATGCACAGACCAGTGTGCTATTTGAGACAGACTGAGATCCAAGAGTCGGATCGAGACAGCGTTTGTGTCAAATCGGAGCTGACGACGTGCTGATTGACAGAGACACCTACACGGACACGAACTAAGCATTTCTAAACCATTTACTCTTTATATTCATGTCTTAGTGTAACGTTCTCTGTAGGGAAAACTTTACATATTTTGTGACTATTTTGGACTTGTCTGGTTGGGCTAGATAAGGGGTTCTTGACGTGTTGTTGCAGTCAAGATACGCATTTACTAGGTTGATAGGGTTCTGCACTTTGTTGAGTGTGGTACAGTCTAGGTGGATAGTTGAAGCTAGGACCCTATTGTAGGCGTACAGAAGGAACATATTAATGCTAGTATATGCTTGGGGCTGGACGTAGGTCGTTGATCCAACCGAACCAGGGTATATCTGTGTGTACTCTGTGATTGTCTCTTATTTACCCTGGTTGTGCTTTTAACTGCGTGAGATTTCTCGTGGGTTGCGTGAGAATTTTTTATTAGCCTATTCACTCCCCCATCTAGGCTAGGATCCAGATCCAACAAGTGGTATCAGAGCGGGTTAGAGGATCTAGTCTTGTCTAGCTATCATGAAAACCCCAAAGTTGGTCTTTCACCATGGCATGCCTATTGATCTTCCTCATCTTTTTAGTGGCCATGATTATATATATTGGAAGGCTAGAGTGAAAACTTATTTACTATCCGTTGATGTTGATACTTGGTAAATTATTGATAACGGATATTCTATGCCTGAAAGTAATCTGAATTTAAATGATAAAAATATGTGTGCTATATATGCTTGAGCAATGAATATCTTATTGTGCGGGTTGAGTAGAAAAATATTTGATCGTATCTCACATTGCTCTTCTGCGCAGTATATATGGAGGACCTTGGAAATTGCATATGGAAGTGAGAAATTCCTCAGCTGCAATGAAAAGAATCAAAAGGCTAGGATGAAAACTTATTTACTATCCGTTGATGTTGATACTTGGTACATTATTGATAACGGATATTCTATGCCTGAAAGTAATCTGAATTTAAATGATAAAAATATGTGAGCTATAAATGCTAGAGCAATGAATATCTTATTGTGTGGGTTGAGTAGAAAAATATTTGATCGTATCTCACATTGCTCTTCTGCGCAGGATATGTGGAGGACCTTGAAAATTGCATATGGAAGTGAGAAATCCCTCAGCCGCAATGAAAAGAATCAAAAGGGAAGAACCGCTCCTTTAAATAATTTTGATGCTTCTCTTTATGACATTACGAAGCGTAAAGTTATTTGTTTCAAATGCATAAAGCAGGGACACTTCGCTAAACATTGCACATAAGAAACAGTTGGTGTCGTAGAGAAGAAAGGAAAAGATGTAGTGTGCACGTGGGACATGAATAGTGCAGATGGGCTCGAGGAGAATGAAGCACATGTGTCCCTCTGCTTGATGGCAAAACATAACGAGGTAAAATCTGGTAGTAAAGCTGAACTTCTAATTGTTTGTAAAGCCATGCAAGAGGAAATTGATGAGATAGAACTTACTTTAAATGACTATAGGAATACTAGCTTTAAATTACAAAAAGAAAACTATGACATTTCTGATGAAGTTGAATCCTATAGACATTCTTGCTTTGATTTGCAAAAAGAAAAATGTGATGTGATTGAAGAATCTAAAAACTTAAAAGAAGAACTTGAAAAATGCAAATCAACCACTGCCATGCTAAAAAGAGAAGAATCAAGCTCATCTGAAAAAGCTACTTGTCTTTCTTGTCCTTCCTTATTGAATGATATTAGCATGCTTAAGCAAGATTTATTTAAGCTTGAAGCTGAAAAAGATTATGTGATTAAAGAGCTTAATGATAAATTATGCATGTTGAATAAGGAGCTTAAAATGAAAAGGGATGAATTTAAAAAGAAGGAAGAGGAAAACAAGAGAGCTTTTATAAGTAAATGTACTTTGCTTGTGGATGAAAATGTGATATTAAAATCCAAAATCTCTAGTCTTGAATTGTCCATTAAGAAGTTCTCTATAGGAAAACAATCGTTGGATACTATTTTAGAGAATCAATTATATGGCAATAATAGACGAAGACTTAGATTTGGTTCAAAAACGGCTAAAAAGCCTATCTTTAAGAAATTTCACAATGTGCCTTCTATTGTGAAAAATATGCTTGCAAAGTGCTTTACTTGTGATAGTGTTGGGCACACATCCTATTATTGTAAGTTTAGGAACACGAACATAAAGTTCAAACAAGTGTGGGTTCCTAAAGCTTTGATGACTAACACTAGTGGACCTTGTTGGATTCCAAGGTCACACTTAACACCTTTCATGTAGGTGAGGTGGAGATTTGGCGAGGAGCCGTGAATTGTAAGCCCCATCCTGTTAGCTCCTTAGTCAAAAAGCGACGCGAAGGTATATTTCTTTTTCCTTCTTTGCACTCATTGCATACCATCATAGATTTTGTGTGTGCTTGACTTATTTTTTGTTTGTTAACTCGTGTATTTGCTTTTTAGGTTTGTTTTAGCTCTTTATAAAAGAAAAAGAAAAAAATTAGAAAAATCAATAATAAAAAAATTTGGTGCTTATTGAATACCTCCTTATGAATCTTTATAATTGGTATTATTGAATGTTCATTCATATCCCGTGTAGAAATCAATTCAGTATTGTTGTAGCCACATGGACATGTTGATATCTATTTTAGTAACCATAACATGACTCATGAATTATTAATATGATTTCTACACCTACATGTGCACTTTCACGAATATTAGACCTTTAGTATTTTGGAGATTCTTTTGAAGAATATTGGAAAGTGAATTAGGTTGATTAAAATCAGAATTTTTCTAAGCGATATGATGTATATAGCCATGAATAAAAATTGAGCACAAAAGAATTGAAAAAAATTAATATTCTTGCTCCGTATGAAAAATGGATACACTTCATGGATAATACACAACCCACGAGTATCCAACTTATGCTACGTGGGTAATCATTAGTATTGGTGGATATTACTCGTCAAGCAATGCCACCCCACATTTAAAAGTCCTTTTAGGCTATATTTTGGGGTTTGGTAACTTGAACTCAACTTTGATGAGGTGGGAAAATTCAATCCTAGTGATATTCATGAAAAATGGAAAATGTGGATTGATTTGGTTGATTTTTCTAAAATTGAATCTCCCTTAGTACTTTATTGTCTATATCCTCACACTTACACATTTGTGGTGAAGTCTATATTATGATTTTCTTTGAACTTGAAGTGTCTACTTTGTAGAAAATACATGCAAGTGCTCATTATACTCAATAATCCCCTACTTTTGCATGTGTTATTTGATGACTTCATTAGTTCACTTTTGATGATAACAAAGGGGGAGAAAGGAAAAAAGGAAAAGCTTTGGGTATTGGTATTATTTGTTGAAGGGGGAGTATTGAAATACATGTTCAAGGGGGAGCTTGGAAATAGGGGGAGCATGTTTTTTTCCCATTGGTATATTGTGCACGCTCGTAATGCTTACATCTCATTATATTGCTCATATGCATGACATCCTTCAACACACTTCACATTACATTCTATTTGCTCAAATCTTTTATTGGGTTGTCATCATCAAAAGGGGGAGATTGTTGGACGCAACGATTTAGGAACAGTAGTTTGATGATGACAAATGTGTGTGTTGATATTAACGTGTGTGCTAAGTATGTGTCAGGAATGGCAAAGTCGTTATTCTAAGCGTGGGAGAATTTGCTATCAACATAGCTAATGGACTTGGTCAAAGTGCCATTCACATAGCAAAGATGATTGAATCAAATCAATTGGTGATTGGTGCAAATACAATTTATTTTTGATTTGATTAAGTCAAATGCCATGGAGATCCAATTCAAAATTCATATTCATATTCAAATCAAATCCAAATCCCACAAAATATTCATTAAGAGATCTCCTATTCATATTCATATTCAAAGTAACCCTAGTCCTATATATACCAATCTTCTAGGGTTGAAGAAGGGTGCGGCATACAAAAATACATAGGTCGGCCATATCTGAAACCCTAGGGGGCTAGCTATAAAAGCCTTTGTCATATCTCTCCTTAGGTGCGCAGATCACAAGTTTCCAAAGTCAAATCATCTATCGGCCATATACCCAAAACCCTAAGAGCCACTTTAAAAACTCCTCCTATTAACCCTAGCGTGCAGCAATCACAAAAACAAGGGGAAACAAAAATATTGCGGCAAATAAAATAAAAAGAGAGTGCGGGCAAAAATTTTCCAAGGGCAAGTTCACGCAACTCCTCTCCTCAAGCAAACCTATCTCCAAAACCTCTCCCTTCACATCATCAATAAGTCCCATGCAAGAGCCATATTTTCCAAATACTTCTGCGTACGAAAGCCATCCTCAAAGACAACCGAAAGGAGAAGTCGGAGCTGATCATCCAACGCCGACAAAGATTCATAGATTACTTGTCGTCGGGGTGAAGTATGAACAAGCACCACCGTCAAAACAACTCGTCATCGACATCTCTTGCGCCCCCGAAGTTTGAGACCACCGTTGAGTCGAGTTGCTTGGAGAAGACATCGTCGAAGTCGAGTCGTTCGAAGAGCATCCGCCGTCGGAGGAGTCGACGCATCACTGGAGAAGTTCGTCGTTCGAAGACATCACTGTAGACCATTTCACCAGAGTTGACGCTGCCTTTGTCACCTTTCGAAGAAGTCGAAGCGAACGGTTGCTTGGAGTTCATCGCCGTCGTCGCCAAGAAGAAGTCGTCACCGACGAAACTTGTTACCGCTACTGCATGCTGTCGAAGTCGAAGCTCACGAAATCTTGCCGCTAAAACTCGAGCGTTCATCGGAGAAGAAGAAGCCTGCATGTCGTCGGATGAGTAAACGAGCGAACATCTGCTGTCGTCGCCGTCGCACTGAGAAGCATCACGTCGAAGAGGGCCGCCGCCGCCACCATTGAGTCACTCACAGGAGCAGTCGCCGTCGAAGCTGATCACCGAAGTTTCCATCGTCGCCATAACATCGTTGTCGCTGCCAAGAAGAAGTCACCGCCGTTGAAGACGAACTCCTCGCCATTGTCAAAGACGAGGCCAATGCCTGCATGCCCTAGGTGAAACGAGGAGAGCAGAATGTGCTGCATGGACGAAGGATTCGCGTGAAATCGAAACGAAGCATATTACATTGCTGGTGATGTGGCATTGTGTTTAAAAGATATTGTTGTGCGCACCGACCGCAATTATTTTGGTTTGAACTGAAATTTTCTTACGCGGACCAGTGTGCTATTTGAGACAGACTGAGATCCAGGAGTCGGATCGAGACACCGTTTGCGTCAGATCGGAGCTGACGACATACTGATTGATAGAGACGCCTACACGGACACAAACTAAGCATTTCTAAACCCTTTACTCTTTATATTTGTGTCTTAGTGTAACGTTCTCTGTAGGGAAACTTTACATATTTTGTGACTATTTTGGACTTGTCTGGTTAGGCTAGATAAGAAGGTCTTGACGTGTTGTTGCAGTCAAGATACGTATTTACTAGGTTGATAGAGTTATGTACTTTGTTGAGTGTGATACAGTCTAGGTGGGTAGTTGAAGCTAGAACCCCATTATAGGTGTACAGAAGGAACATATTAATGCTAGTATTTGCTTGGGGCTGGACGTAGGTCGTTAATGCGACCGAACTAGGGTATATCTGTGCGTACTCTGTGATTGTCTCTTATTTTACCCTGGTTGTGCTTTTAACTGTGTGAGATTTCTCGCGAGTTGTGCGAGAATTTTTTATTAGCCTATTCTCCCCCCTCTAGGCTAGGATCCAGATCCAACAAGTGGTATCAGAGCGGGTTAGAGGATCTAGTCTAGTCTAGCTATCATGAAAACCCCAAAGTTGGTCTTTCCCCATGGCATACCTATTGACCGTCCTCCTCTTTTTAGTGGCCATGATTATATATACTGGAAGGCTAGGATGAAAACTTATTTACTATCCGCTGATGTTGATACTTGGTACATTATTGATAACGGATATTCTATGCCTGAAAGTAATCTGAATTTAAATGATAAAAATATGTATGCTATAAATGCTAGAGCAATGAATATCTTATTGTGTGGGTTGAGTAGAAAAATATTTGATCGTATCTCACATTGCTCTTCTGCGCAGGATATATGGAGGACCTTGGAAATTGCATATGGAAGTGGGAAATCCCTCAGTTGCAATGAAAAGAATCAAAAGAGAAGAACTGCTCCTTTAAATAATTTTGATGCTTCTCTTTATGACAATACTAAGCGTAAAGTTATTTGTTTCAAATGCATAAAGCAGGGACACTTCGCTAAACATTTCCCATAAGAAACAGTTGGTGTCGTAGAGTAGAAAGGAAAAGCTGTAGTGTGAGCATGGGACATGAATAGAGCAGATGGGCTCGAGGAGAATGAAGCACACGTGTCCCTCTGCTTGATGGCAAAACATAACGAGGTAAAATCTGGTAGTAGAGCTAAACTTCTAATTTTTTGTAAAGCCATGCAAGAGAAAATTGATGAGATAGAACTTACTTTAAATGACTATAGGAATACTAGCTTTAAATTACAAAAAGAAAAATATGACATTTCTGATGAAGTTGAATCCTATAGACATTCTTGCTTTGATTTGCAAAAAGAAAAATGTGATGTGATTGAAGAATCTAAAAACTTAAAAGAAGAACTTGAAAAATGCAAATCAACCACTGCCATGCTAAAAAGAGAAGAATCTAGCTCATCTGAAAAAGCTACTTGTCTTTCTTGTCCTTCCTTATTGAATGAGATTAGCATGCTTAAGCAAGATTTATTTAAGCTTGAAGCTGAAAAAGATTATGTGATTAAAGAGCTTAATGATAAATTATGCATGTTGAATAACGAGCTTAAAAAGAAAATGGATGAATTTAAAAAGAAGGAAGAGGAAAACAAGAGAGCTTTTATAAATAAATGTACTTTGCTTGTGGATGAAACTGTGATATTAAAATCCAAAGTCTTTAGTCTTGAATTGTCCATTAAGAAGTTCTTTATAAGAAAACAATCGTTGGATACTATTTTAGAGAATCAATTATATGGCAATAATAGACGAGGATTTGGATTTGGTTCAAAAACTGTTAAAAAGCCTATCTTTAAGAAATTCCACAATGTGCCTTCTATTGTGAAAAATATGCATGCAAAGTGCTTTACTTGTGATAGTGTTGGTCACACATCCTATTACTGTAAGTTTAGGAACACGAACATAAAGTTCAAACAAGTGTGGGTTCCTAAAGCTTTGATGACTAACACTAGTGGACCTTGTTGGATTCCAATGTCACACTTAACACCTTTCATGTAGGTGAGGTGGAGATTTGGCGAGGAGCCATGAATTGTAAGCCCCATCCTGTTAGCTCCTTAGTCAAAAAGCGACGCGAAGGTATATTTCTTTTTCCTTCTTTGCCCTCATTGCATACCATCATAGATTTTGTGTGTGCTTGACTTATTTTTTGTTTGTTAACTCGTGTGTTTGCTTTTTAGGTTTGTTTTAGCTCTTTATAAAATTAGAAAAACCAAAATTTAAAAAAAAATTAGTGCTTATTGAATACCTCCTTATGAATCTTTATAAGTGGTATTATTGAATGTTCTTTCATATCCCGTGTAGAAATCAATTCAGTATTGATTTAGCCACATGGACATGTTGATATCTATTTTAGTAGCCATGACATGACTCATGAATTATTAATATGATTTCTACACCTACATGTGCACTTTAACGAATATTAGACTTTTAGTATTTTTGGAGATTCTTTTGAAGAATATTGGAAATTGAATGTAGGTTGATTAAAATCTGAATTTTTAGATATATGAGTGTATAGCCATGAATAAAAATTGAGAACAAAAGAATTGAAAAAAAATTTAATATTTTTGCTCCGTATGAAAAATGGATACACTTCATGGCTAATACACAACCCACGAGTATCCAACTTATGCTACATGAGTAATCATTAGTGTTGGTATATATTACTCGTCAAGCAATGCAACCCCATATTTAAAAGTCATTTTAGGCTATGTTTTGCGGTTTGGTAACTTGAACTCAACTTTGATGGGGTGGGAAAATTCAATCCTAGTGATATTCATGAAAAATGGAAACTGTGGATTGATTTGGTGGTGAAGTCTATATTATGATTTTCTTTGAACTTGACGTGTCTACTTTGTGGAAAATACATGCAAGTGCCCGTTATACTCAATAATCCTCTACTTTTGCATGTGTTATTTGATGACTTCATTAGTCCACTTTTGATGATAACAAAGAGGGAGAAAGGAAAAATGAAAAGATTTGGGTATTGATATTATTTGTTGAAGGGGGGTGTTGAAATACATGTTCAAGGTGGGAGCTTGGAAATAGGGTGAGCATATTTTTTTCCCATTGGTATATTGTGCATGCTCGTAATGCTTACATATATTATACATTTGACAGCGATTTTTGATTTGTAGGGCTGACTAGGACAAGCTGACTAGGACTAAAGGGTTGACAGAAAAACGGCTAAGATTTAATCTTGGGAAATCAACGGTTTAGATGAAGCTTTGAGATGAAGTGTTTGTATTTTAGAGATATATTTGCTTGCAAAACAACCCATTGTGTGTCCCACTTTGCTGTTTGCGTAACCTCAAAGAGTGCAAGAGGCGTTTTTGGGGAGAGCAACAGGCGTTTGCATTTTTGGGGATGTCTGACTGACCTCGCGCTCTCCGTTCAAGTAAGCATGTCCCTGATCTGCACGAGATCGAGGCCGGCGATGAGAATAGTCCCTAGTTCCCATCATAGAGGGGAGGACAACTCCCAGATGTTCTGGGTTATTGGTCTGTCCTTTGCCCAGACCCCCGCTGAGACCTCTGCCTCATCATCTTCGTCGTCAGAGGGTCTACCGCCGCCTCTTCTGCTGCTGCCGCTGCCGCCCAATGTCGCTGGCAAGAAGCAGCATCTGGATCCATTAAGAGGGGCAAGAAGAAGTACAGCGAGAGGACGTTAAGAGGGGCATCTGGATGTCGTTTGCTCCAGCCGAGCCATCCGGGTTCCAAGGGGGACAATTTCGTCCGAGAGGTGGACGAATAAATGGTACGAGCGAGCGGAGCTGATGAGGGTGAAGGCGGCAGAGTTTGGGAACCGGATCTCAAGGAAGGATCTCAGGGAAGGAGCAAGGACGCATATTCAGGATACATGGCTTCTAGATCACCTGCTAAAGCACATGGCCGAAAAAGTTATCGGGGGTACAGGCCATAGGTTGTAGTCTGTCATTGATTCAGCGATCAGAAGACGCGCCACCGATTTGAAGGGGACGAAGAAAAAGGCTTCGACAACGGGCACTCGCCCTTGAGTTATAGTCCGTCGTTGATTCAGCAATCAGAAGAGGCGCCATCGATCTGAAGAACACCGAATAGGTTCGATTTTTAATGGAGATCCCAATTGAATCTCCAGGTTTTGAATTTACATGTTCTAAAAGGGGTTTCACTAATTCTTTTTGGGTTTTATTGTCATGTACCTGGGAATTTATTTTTTGATACGAAATAGAAAGTAATACATTTTCTGATATGTGATGGGATTGATTTTTTGATACGAAGTAGAAAGTAATACATTTTTTAATACATAATCATACATGCTGGTGAAGCATCTCTCTATAATCCATCATCCCTCTGAAAAACTGAAACAAGAAAAGGAGCATCAAGTTCGTAAATCTACACATCAATTGCCTTGAAACTTAGAGTCTCATGAGTCTAAAGAAGTTATTTAAGAGGACTGAAGTTATTGTTGGCAGTGTATATATGAAACTCTGTGTGCGTGCGCGTGTGCATGCTGAAAATATTTCGATGCAACATTTGTTTTAAGAAAGTGGTATGAGATCATTCGTTTGGCATATTGCATGTTGCTTTGTTGCAAGGGCTTAATTAACATTAAAATTGGTGACATGGCCAGTGTTTATTGCACAATCAGCCCTGTGGTAATTTTGGAATACCTTGATGAGGATGCAATGCATTAATTGGAGCAACAAAAAAGCTCTCAGGATTTTTTTGGGCCAATTCGGCCAGAATTATCTGCGGTTTATTTGAAATATAATTTGCATTTTCGCCATTTGTAAACTGCTCTGCACATCGATGGACATGCCAACACATGCATGATACACCACATTTGATATCTTTGATAAAAAGAATGAAAGTGAATTTTGGTATCTTTGATCACTCGGCAATGCATGTATGAAAAGTCTAACAATTTAAGTAATATTATTTTCTTTCATTTTTCTCTTCTGTGAATTTGGATATTTTAATGACTTCTGATTTGGACTAACAAAAAATTTCAAGTTAAATGGTGTATATCAGCTGTTTAGTTAGAAGAACTGGGTTGTTGATATTATTTGTTGGATTGTTAACCTTTTTCACTTTGATCAAGTTTGTATAAGGTTAACATCCAATTAAGATATTCGTTTGTGATCATATACCCGAAAATTGAAGGCTTGATGAGGTGATTCAAGAACAGTTATCGTATCACCTTTGCCGTATGATGTTAAGATCGAAGATGGGGAGTCTATTTTAATCAATATGTGAAGGTAGTTGACTCTGAAAACATTGATATTTATCATATTGGATATATTGTTGATAAGAAATTTGGATTTCTTCCTACATTATATTTATTTTTCATGTAGGTTGTAGTTTCAATTGTTGCAGCCGAGGAGACATATTGCTGACATAAGAAAGGTCGTTTTTAATCCCCTAAAATTTGATCTGTCTTATACTTCATACCACCGTGCACATCCCTTCTAAATTATGCACAACGAAATTCGATTAATTTTCGTAAATGGACAATGCTTCTTTGATTGGGTTTAAAAGTTAACTGGGTCTATAGCTCATTTTGGATTTACCAGTCATTTTGTGCCTCAATTATGAATTTGATTCCTTATACCACATTTTTTCAACAAAGGAAATTATATCAATCTATATCATGCATGATTATGGAGGGAATCTATATGTTAGTTCTTATAAACAATCTGTTGGGGGGAATGTTTCTGTCCGCTAGATTATTTTGTCCTGCTTTTAGTGTTGATATTTGCATTACCTTAGTATATTTTGCATTCTCTTTATGGTATTTGCCACTCTTATTGCCGAGAAGATTAAACTGCTATGCACACTGGTAATACATCATTCAAAACAATTTGGGGGTGGGGGGTTTTGGCAAGTTGCATTCAAAAAAACCCGCCAATTTGGGCGGGAACTCAAAACACTCTCCATTTTTTCTCATTATTTTATTTTTTAAATCCCTTTTTAGGTGTCATGCCATATGTGAAAGTTATTGTATCTCTGTTTTGGTGATATGTGAAAAGTGTCTTGACAACAAAAAGTGTCTATCCATATGCGAAAAAAATTAGTTCTCTTTTTTGGTGATCTGCAAACCAAAACATCTCTGTTATTTGAGTTTTTTCGGTACTCAGCATCAAAATCCAGTTTTTGTTATCAAAAAATTTTGCTTTTTTAGTTGTTTATTTATTTTGTTGTTTGGTGCATTTGGGTTTAATCATCTTCAACATAAAAGTTTGGTTGATTTCTTTTTTCATTTTTTTCAAGTAGCCATTTGAGAGCATTCCCTCAACATCAAAAGTCAGTTAGCCATTAAACTTGGTGTTATTCTTGATTTTATTTCTTTGCTCTTCCTCTATTTATTCTGTTCCAAGTGTTGGTGTTATATTTTTTTTCACATGGTTTATTGTTTTGGTGATTCATATAATTGTTTTAGTGTTGAAATAGTAGTATTGTTGTCACTCATTATTTTATTAAAAGTGTCTTGCAATAAATTATATCCCTTATTATACAACAATTACTGCCAAAAGTGCACAAAGTGTTATATATGGCATGAAACTAATCCGTGACTCTAATTTGATGCAACGAGTACTGCCAAAAGTGATATATATGGCAAGAAATTATATCCCTGACTCTAATAGAGGGCAATATCATGCATGCAAAAAATAAAAGTGACTTGCAAGAATTAGAGTCATGCAGGTTTCACATATTCACTGGGAACACATTGAGAAATTGTATCCCTTATTTTTGGTGTTTGTTGTATCTTATTTGGCGTTAATCCTCTGTAACACAAAGTTTAGTTCTTCGCTCTTCCTTTATTTATTCTATTCCAAGCTATGGTAGGTTCCAAGATGATTTTTTCACATTGTTTTATTGTTGAAATCCCCTTTTTGGTGTCTTGCCATATGTGAAAGTTATGGTATCCCTTTTTTGGTGTCCTGCCATACCTGAAACTATTAATAAAGTTATGATATTTATCCATTTTGGAATGCCCGAATAAACTGAGTTAATGTCATCATTGTTTTTTCGTATTAGTATGGTACAATTGTTATATAGCTTCTTCTTGGATGGTAAAGCCATGCATGACACCTACTTGATGGATTTCGACAATGAAGCTTGAATTTTTGTAAGCTTCTCTCTCCCTTAATTTTTTACATTATTGTGTTGCAATTTCAATGTGATTTAATTATTTATACGAAATGATTCTTTATCTTATTTATTCTTATTTTTGCTATTAATTTTACTGTTATTGAAGATGGGTGGGTTGTATTTATTCTTGAATGATTTTTTTTTATATTAGTTTATGCCTTACGCTTGATTTAGAGTGTTTTTATGTAAGATGAATATTCATTCTATACTGGTCTTAAATTTGGAGGATATGGAATTGCTTCTTGCCCCTTAGGAGTATTGATACAAAACTACCAAAACTAACATTAAGCTGGAGTTCAGAAACTGCATTGCCATAACAGGCCTTAATGTTGTCTCTGAACCCACTGAAACGTCCATATGACAATTATTTTAGTATTTTAGCTTTGATTCAGAGTGCATGGTACTTGTAAAAAGCACATATATTCTTGCTCATATCTGCTACTTTTTATTACTTTGTGATTTTCTTAGTTCGAGTCATGACCATGCTGTGACTTTTTGACCATAAGCTTACCCGATTTAAGCCATTTAATGGAAAGAAATTCTGAATTTATATTGAATGAAAACTCTGGTTAAGAGTTAATATCCGGGTATATTGTATCAAACTACACCTTTTAGGTTGTCATGGAAAATTGAAAATTTGCTTGCTTTAAGGGGAACTTATTAACTTTTCTCCTTTAGTCATACATCCTTTTTGTAAAGTTTATTTCCTCACATATGAGGTTTTTAGCTGATATTAAATGTTAGGCTTCCTCTAAGATTTAGTTCTCACTTGGTTTTCTCTGATATATGTACATGAGTTAATTTTGTTTCAACATTGCGCTCTTTAAAAAATAATTTGATGAATTGTTTAGAACGATGGATCTTATTAGTGATTTTTATGCATGAGTAAGATTATACGGGGTTTACCCTTGCATTTTATTGGTGAGTGATGTAAAAAGAGAATGAAATGGGTTGAATTTATTTATTTATCTATTTATCTTCGCATGGGTTGAAGTTTTTGACAGACTAATACATCTTTGATAATTTGTAGACTATATTGATGACAAAAGAAATATGTAAAAACCTTTATGTTGCAGCCAAAGCAATTAATGGAATTTACATGGGTTTCTAATTTGGGTTCTATTTTTTTCTAAATTAATTGCCTTGAAGGAATTTACATGGGTTTTTGATTTGGGGGTAACTTTATTGATTTTTATATGGATTTTAGATTGATAGGTTGCTACTGATAATCATGAGATACAAATGTACAAGTATTTCCTTTTTAGTTGGAGCCGAACCAATCCAGATCCTAATCGCACCTTAAGTGGGTCACAGGTTAGGACCCAACAAGAAGCAAAACAACATTAATTTCGATTAATATACAAAGTTTAGACATAACTTTAATGAAAATTTAGCTTTTGTTCATTTGTATGATGACATAACATACAAAGTTCATATGTTTTTGGTATGGCAAGATATATCTTCTCATTAACCCTTACATAACTTTTTTCGGATAAAAATTTATAACAAAGTTTAGACATATCTTTTTTGTTCGTTTGTATGTCATCAAAACTAATATTTTTTTGTTGCGGCGAATGCGTTTTTATGCTACTTTGTTGTTCTGTGCCAAAAGCACCAGCGTCGAAATTGTTGTTCTATGCCGAATTTGTTGTTCTGCGTATAAGGCACCCATGCCGAAGGTGCCTGAGCCGCCAAATATTTTTACACTAATTTGTTCTTTTAAATTTTGGCTGTGGAAATAATTTTTCGAGGAACAAAGATTTCGCGGAGGAAATCTTAAATGAACCGTGCCCGCGGGCACGGTTCATGACTAGTCTCATTATATTGCTCATATGCATGACATCCTTCAACACACTTCACATTACATTCTATTTGCTCAAATCTTTTATTGGGTTGTCATCATCAAAAGGGGGAGATTGTTGGACGCAACGATCTAGAAACACTAGTTTGATGATGACAAACGTGTGTGTTGCTATTAACATGTGTGCTAAGTGTGTTTCAGGAATGGCAAAGTCGTTATTCTAAGCGTTGGAGAATTTGCTATCCACATAGCTAATGGACTTGGTCAAAGTGCCATTCATATAACAAAGATGATTGAATCAAATCAATTGGTGATTGGTGCAAATCCAATTGATTTTTGATTTGATTAAATCAAATGCCATGGAGATCCAATTCAAAATTCCTATTCATATTCAAATCAAATCCAAATCCCATAAAATATTCATTAAGAGATCTCCTATTCATATTCATATTCAAAGTAACCATATTCCTATATATACCCATCTTCTAGGGTTGAAGAAGGGTGAGGCATACAAAAGTACATAGGCCGGCCATATCTGAAACCCTAGGGGGCTAGCTATAAAAGCCTTCGTCCTATCTCTCCCTAGGTGCGCAGATCCCAAGTTTCCAAAGCCAAAGCATCTAGCGGCCATATACCCAAAACCCTAAGAGCCACTATAAAAACTCCTTCTTATGTTAACCCTAGCGTGCGGCAATCACAAAAACAAGGGGAAACAAAAATATTGCGGCAAATAAAATAAAAGGAGAGTGCGGGCAAAATTTTTCAAGGGCAAGTTCACACAACTCCTCTCCTCAAGCAAACCCATCTACAAAACCTCTCCCTTCACATCATCAACAAGCCCCACGCAAGAGCCCTATTTTCCAAATACTTCTACGTACGAAAGCCATCCTCAAAGACAAACGAAAAGAGAAGTCGGAGCTGATCATCCAACATCGACAAAGCTTCAGTGATTACTTGCCGTCGGGGTGAAGTACGACCAAGCGCCAACGTCAAGAGAACTCGTCGTCGACATCTCTTGCGCCACCGAAGTTTGAGACCGCCATCGGAGTCAAGTTGCTTGGAGAAGACATCATCGAAGTCGAGTCGTTCGAAGAGCATCCGCCATCGGAGGAGTCGAGGCATCACCGGAGAAGTTCGTCGTTCGAAGACATCACTGTAGAACCCTTCCACCGAAGTCGACGCTACCTTTTTCACCTTTCAAAGAAGTCGAAGTGAACGGTCGCTTGGAGTTCATCGCCGCCGTCGCCAAGAAGAAGTCGCCATCGACGAAACTTGTTACTGCGACTGCACGCCGTCGAAGTCAGAGCTCACGAAATCTTTCCGTTGAAACTCGAGCGTTCATCGGAGATGAAGAAGCCTGCACGTCGTCGGAGGAGTAGACGAGCGAACATCTGCTGCCATCGCCGTCGCTCAGAGAAGCATCACATCGAAGAGGGCTGCCGTCGTCGCCATTGAGTCGCTCACAGGAGCAGTCGCCATCAAAACTGATCACCAAAGTTGCCGTCGTCGCCGTATCATCGTTGTCGCTGCCAAGAAGGAGTCGTCGCCTTTGAAGACGAACTCCTCACCGAACTCCTTACCGTTGTCGAAGACGAGGCCGCTGCCTGCATGCCCTAGGTGAAATGAGGAGAGCAGAATGTACTGATGTGGACGGAGGATTCGCGTGAAATCGAAACGAAGCATATTACATTGTTGGTGATGTGGCATTGTGTTTTAAAGAGATTTTTGTGAGCACCGACCGCTATTATTTTGGTTTGAACTGAAATTTCCTTACGCACAGACCAGTGTACTATATGAGACAGACTGAGATACAGGAGTCAGATCGAGACACTGTTTGCGTTAGATCAGAGCTAACAACGTGCTGATTGACAGAGACACTTACACGGACACGAACTAAGCATATCTAAACCATTTACTTTTTATATTCGTGTCTTAGTGTAACGTTCTCTGTAGGGGAAACTTTACATACTTTATGACTATTTTGGACTTGTCTGGTTGGGCTATACAAGAGGGTCTTGATGTGTTGTTGCAGTCAAGATACGCATTTACTAGGTTGATAGGGTTCTGCGCTTTGTTGAGTGTGGTACAATCTAGGTGGATAGTTGAAGCTAGGACCCCATTGTAGGTGTTCAGAAGGAACATATTAATGCTAGTATTTGCTTGGGGCTGGATGTAGGTCGTTGATGCGACCGAACCAGGGTATATCTGTGCGTACTCTGTGATTGTCTCTTATTTACCCTGGTTGTACTTTTAACTGCGTGAGATTTCTCGTGGGTTGTGCGATAATTTTTTATTAGCATATTCACCCCCCTATAGGCTAGGATCCAGATCCAACAAGGGTGTGTAAATCCTAGTTGGATAATAGGCGGTGAGTGAACTCTTGTTGGATGTTAGGTGGTGAGTGAACTATAGTTGTAGGCAAGGAGTTTGTAAAAGTTCTCGGCTTGTGAGGCAAGAGAAAATCCTCATTGGAGGTGAGGTGTTTTGTACTATTTACCGAAAATAGTAGATTAAAGCCCGACAGAGATTCAGGGACTGGACTACCTGGGAGTAGGAAACCAGGATACATCGTGATCTTTGCAATTGTTATTTACTTGCACTTTATTTCCGCTATTTATCTTTATCATTGCAAGTATTTGTTGATTAAGATTGATATTAGTTAATTCTATATTAATCTTAGGGAGAATTCTAGAGGTAAAGTTTTAATTTGCGATAACACTATTCACCCCGTATTTAGTTTCTCTTTGCCATCTCAGATCCCAACACTTGGTATCAGAATGGGATTACAAGATGGTGTCAACACGAAGACAACTTCCACATATCTTTGATGGCTCAAATTATGACGATTGGAAAGGAAGGATGGAAGTCTACATTCAATCCAAAGGTAACAACTTGTGGAGATTTGTGGAGAATCCCTATCACCTACCTACCACACCCGAGTCACAATGGACAAAAGAGTAAGAAGAAATGGAAATCAAAGATGGAGATGTAATTGGATATATTCAAAAAAAAATTTAGTAACAAAATTATTAGTCTTGTGTCAGGAGCTACTACGACACATCAACTATGGCATATGGTAGATGAGCTTTGAGGAATCCATCTCTAAAGAATCATCCTCAAATAAAGAAAGAGAATGTTCTTACGCTTGCTACACGACACAAACAAACGATGAGGTAAACTCTACCCCTAGTGATAAAAATGACAATAATGATGTACTTCATGCTTATAATGAGTTACTTAAAAATTATAAATCGTTGAAAAGTAAATTTAGTTCTTTAAAGTATTGTTCATTTGAGTTTAAAAAAGAGCATAATTCACTTCTTATTGATCATGATAAGTTGAAGGGTGAGCATAATGCTTTTTGAACGATTATGAATGTTTAAAGCTTGATCATGGTGAATCACTTGATAGAATGAATAATGCTAAGTCTGTTATTGAACAATTGGCATTTGATAATGATAGACTATTTGTAGAAAATTATTTGTTTATGAATGAATGCAAGAGCATTAATAGTAGAATTGATTTGTTGTTTAGTAATTTGTCTTTGAGCAAAAGTATGCCTAACGAGCTTATTTCTAAATTTGATAATTTCAAGCGCAATGCTAGCTTCAGTACTTTTCTTCATGCAAACATGATTCCATGCCTAAGAATGTTGTTAAAGACAAAAAGAATCATGTTAGAAAGAATATGGATGCTAATGTTGTTAGAAAGAAATATGCTTTCAAGTATGGTAAGATTGCATGCAATAAATTGGTGAAATCCAATGCTCCTAATATCTCCATTCATAAGTTGGATTCTACTAATCATGTGACTATGCATTTATATGCTAAGAATAATTCTATGTACATGCGTAGATTACATGATAATATGTGTTGAGTTCCAAAAATTTTGAGTTTAATTGATAAAAATACATATATCCATAATATTGTAATGAATATGCGTAATTCTAGAATTTTTTTCTATGCTAGGAAAACAAATCCTAAATGTGTTTGGGTTCCTATCGGATGATCTTCCATGAACCTAACAATGTTGAGTATCTTTGCTTACTGTATATTTTTAGGATACTCAAGTTTACGGCATATAGAATATTATTTAATTGATTTCATTAATTAATAATATCTTTAACCCCATCGACTCGAAAGAAAAGAGTACCAAAATCTTGATTTTTGTAGGTACTTACATATTGGAAGGGATTAGTAGAGGAGCTTCCAATGAATCTCAAGTTGTATGGATTAAGTGGGAGACCCAACTTTAATGATGCAAACATTGAGGGGAGCCTATGTAAGAATTTCTTTTGTAAAAAGGTATTTTTTAAACACTTGGTGTTAGAGCTTTGTCGCATAAGATATATTTTACCATTAGCACTTGGTATATTTATTTTGGCATCACACTCATGTTGATATTAATTCATTTTTACATTTTTTAATGATGCCAGGGGGGAGAGAAAATGTGATATGACACATATATACACATTGCATTGCATAGGTTTTATGGTTTTAATGCAATATGTTGTCATCATCAAAAAGGAACAGAATGTTGGATATTGATTCTCCACCCCGTGGTTATTTTGATGATGAGCAACATATTATGGTACTAATATTTTTATTGAGTTTGTGTGTAGAAAGTGTATCTTAAATATAGGTGATGAAGCATATGATGGAGAAGCTTAATCTAAAAAAGGCACACAAGCATGTAGCTCAAAAACGCACACAAGCATGAAGCATGGATCTAAGAGATGAAAGCTTGGAGAAAGTGTGGCAAAGTATTCTCAAGTGTGTTGGAGAAAAAAAGCTAAAGGAAGCCGAAACAAATGACCCAGACATTGAAGAATTGCATCATAAGGTTCAAATGTTAAGAATTAGAATTTTGGCTTGGTGTAAGCTCTTAGATTGTTAAAGCCCATGATAAAGCCCACACACACTTAGAATATCTTAAAAATAATTTAAAATATTTTTAAAATGTGTTAAAATATTTTATAATAATATATAATTTTTACCAAATTTTTTCAGAGTATTTTTTATGTAGCTTTTATGAAAACCTAACTTCAAATTTTAAAACATTTGAGCTTTTAAGAAAAGTTTGATTTCAAATTAATTAGCCATTGCTAGCCATTTGAAATGAGCATTTTTAGTTCGATTTGAATTGTTTTTGTGCTCTATAAATACTAGGGATCTCAGATCTTTTTCATATGAATAATTAATCATTTTCTTATATTTTTCAAAGCAAAATTTCAAAAGCTCTCTTTTTCAAAAGATCTCTATTTTTTGCCATTGTTCCAAAAATTCTTGTGCTTATTTTCTCAAATCTTTTGAGAAGTAGTATTGTCCTCTATACTTGTTTTAATCTATATTTTAAAAACTATATCTTTAAAGAGAATTAAAACAAGTTTATTTTTGATCTCCAAGCTTCTAAAAGATTTTCATTTTTGAGATCAATCCACTTCTATAGCAATCACATACACATGAGCTTCGTCAAGTGGCTATAGATATTTGTAAATTTTCAAAAGGTTGTAAGTATCTCTTACTTGGGTTATTAGTAAGAGGGATTTTCTCATTGTAGGTGAGGGTGTGTAAATCCTAGTTAGAGGCTAGGAGGTGAGTGAACTCTTGTTATAGGCAAGGAGTTTGTAAAAGTCCACGACTTATGAGGCAAGGAAAAATCCTCATTGGAAGTGAGGTGGTTTGTACTATTACTAAAAATAGTGGATTAAAGCTCGACAGAGATTTGTGGACTGGACTACCCGGGAGTGGGGAACCATAATACATCGAGGTCTTTGCAATCGTTATTTACTTGCACCTTATTTCTATTCCTTATCTTTACCATTGCAAGTATTTGTTGATTAAGATTGATATTGGGTAATTCTATATTAATCTTTGGGAGAATTCTAGAGGTAAAGTTTTAATTTGCGAAAACACTAGTTACCCCATAGTGTTCTCTTTGCCATCTCAGGTCCCAACACTTGGTGTCTGAGAGGGGTTACAAGATGACATCAACAAGATGACAACTTCCACATATCTTCGATGGCTCAAATTATGACAATGGGAAAGGACGGATGAAAGTAAACATTCAATCTAAAGGCAACAACTTGTGGAGATTTGTGGAGAAGCCCTATCACCCACCTACCACACCCGAGTCACAATGGATAAAAGAGGAAGAAGAAATGGAAATCAAAGATGTAGAGATAATTGGATATATCCACAGTTTTTTAGTAACAAAATTGTTAGTCGTGTGTCAGGAGCTACTACGACACATCAACTATGGTACATGGTAGAAGAGATTGAGGAATCCATCTCTAAAGATTCATCCTCAAATAAAGAAAGAGAAGGTTCTTATGCTTGCTACATGGCAAAAACAAACGATGAGGTAAACTTTACCCGTAGTGATGAAAATGACAATAATGATTTACTTCATGCTTATAATGAGTTACTTAAAAATTATAAATCATTGAAAAGTTAATTTAGTTCTTTGAAACATGATCATAGGAGTTTAAATAAAGATCATAATTCACTTCTTGTTGATCATGATAAGTTGAAGGGTGAGCATAATGCTTTATTGAACGAATATGAATGTTTAAAGTTTGTGCATAATAAATCACTTGATAGATTGAATAATGTAAGTATATTATTGAACAATTGAGAATTGATAATGATAGACTAGTTGTAGAAAATTCTTTGTTTGTGAAAGAATGCAAGAGTATTAATAGTAGAATTGATTTGTTGTTTAGTAATTTGTCTTAGAGCAAAAGTATGCATAAAGAGCTTATTTCTAAATTTGATAATTTCAAGCATAATGATCGCTTGATGATACGACTATTTTGGAGAAGCCCAAGAAGCAGAGACCCAAGGCCCGACCATAGATGGGAAGCCCACGAGCGGGATTGGGCCCGCCCGTCGAGGCCCACAGATAAAACCCGAAGCCGGACCAGTCTGCCCCCGAGGATGCACGATCAACTCGTACTCCTCAGAAATAACTATTCCCTTGAATCCGCGACCCCTTAATGACCATTAAGGGGCCCGTTGATAAATGCCTCCCCACGATGCACGAAAGTGCAGAGAAGCAAGCAGATCGCAGGGGCATGAAGGGAGGCGGACGGAGGACATAGATGGAGGGGAGGCAATCGTGGAAAAGACTCAATAAAAGGACCGGAGGACGACTAAGAAAGGGATCGAATCCCGGGTACCCAAATCTGAGGTATTCCATCAACGACTTTGGTTTTCCGCCATTTCTCTCCCTCCTCCTGCTCGTACCGAGGGTTAGCGTATCGATCTCCTCTCGAGTCAAACCTACCCCGCCGAGTACTCTTCAGAACTTGATCTGACTTAGGCATCGGAGGGGATTCGACCGGAACCAAGGTCCGGACACCCTGACGAGTTTCTCGTCTATTCAGGAAGAAGCTGACCGAGGCGACGAGGCTACCCCTCAGCGCCCGACGACCACCCTCGCGGCTAGCGGGTGTGGCTACCGACCGCAGACCGAGCAACGAGCGAAGCAGCGAGGCTACCCCTCGATGCCCGTCCAACCGAGGCCGAGCCCATCGAACAGAGCCGAGGCCTCCCCTCTTTTTCGTTTCAGCTGAAGACAGACGCTCGACCCCGATTCCACCTCCGACCCACGCTGAGCGCACGTGAGCTTGGCGTGTCCAAGAGATCTCAACCGACCCCTTAACCACGTTGACCGTATAGTCATCGGTCAACGATTCAGTGGTGAGAAAACACCTGTAAACATCTGGCGCCGTCTGTGGGAACCGAAGCAAACCCACATCGAACCACCGGAATGGAACCCATCTGTAATGCCGCGGGGCGCATGCCTCCCATCCAAGAGGAAGGAGATTACATTCCCCCTGAGAACCAGCTCAGCCACACCACCGAGGGGACAGGCGAGTCCCGATCGGTCACCCAGGAACAGCTCTGCACCTTCGCCCATGAGACCAACACCAACATCCAGACGTTGGTCGCAACAATCAACAACTCATCGGAAACACGTCCATCCAGGGAGACAGGGGGGATGAGGCCCACCATTGGGGTGGGGGTTGATCACTCCGTATTTTACACCTTTTTTCCGCATGTTTGCATGCCATTTAGATCGCTCAAATCATGTTTTTCACGATTTATCGACAATATTGCGATACTTTTCACGATTTGTTGTTTTTGTCGTATTTCAGGAGATTTGGAGCGATTTGGAGTGATTCCAAGATACACCTACTCCAGAGGATCACCGACGACTTCCCTGAGGGGTATTTTGAGATTGGAGAGGAGCGGAAGAAGAAAGAACGTCATAGGAGCGACGAGGAGGCAAAGATATTCAATTTGGGCATCTTCAGCATCTCACTCGGCCGAGTGAAGGAGTCACTCGGCCGACCAACGAGACCCCGCTCGGTCGGCCAGATCGGACACGCTCCAAACGTGCACTCGACCGAGCATCAGAAGCCGCATCGGCCGAGTGACGAAATCACGTCCGCCCGAGTGGCACTCAGACGACGCCCATCAAAAAATCCCGACTTACTGTTTTTCGTCAGTCTGAGCATCAGAAGACCCACTCAGCCGAGTGGCAATTGCCGACCGCCTGAGTGAAGATAAGCCCATCGGCCGAGTGACGACAACTCCCTCGGCCGAGTGACCCCCGAAGTGAAGACCCCCAAGACCCCAGACTTACTGGAAATTCTCAGGGTCTCTCACTCGGCCGAGCGACTTTTGTCACTCGGCCGAGTGAGCAGCGCTGCCTGTAGCGGAAATCACGATTTTGGAGCTACGCATGGGGCAGTTTGGTCACAAATTTTTGGGCAGTTTTGGGGGGTATTTAACCCCAGATTCTAACCTAGTTTAGAGAGCTTTTTCTATTGCTTTTGGCAGCCTTTTTAGATTAGACTTTTTAGAGTTTTATTCTTGTGATTGGAGAGGAGAGAAAAGTGTTATTTTGTTGGATTCTTGGAAAGCTACATTGGTTTGTCTCCCTCTTCATTAAAAATCTTATTTTTATTGCTATTTTGAATATTACCATGAATTCTATTGCTATTTCAATTGTGAGTATTCTTCCATTTGTGATATGATTTGTGAGTAGTCTTAACGTCTTAGGGAGTGGGGATGAACCCTACGAGCCCAATTTCTGATTTGTGATGATTTGGTAGAACTATTGCTAGAATTGCTATTAGGGTTAGTTTGGGATTGATATAACACGGATAGCTAGGTGTTCATATCGATTGGGATTTGCAAGAGATTGGATCCCAATTCGATAGGAAACCTTAGAAATCCGAATTGGGTTGAAATTGAGTTTCCGTAGTATCGGTTTGCAAGAGATTGGACCGATACTAGGGTTCTCAGTTGCAATTCTATACCGATACCCGTTTGCAAGAGATTGGACGGGTAGGAACTACCCCAACCTAGGTCGTGGCCCAAGTTTGCACGAGAGTGGGCTCGGGATGCGATTGAACAATGATGTTGATCCTAATGCTAGCTTGCCTAGGCTAGGGTTTGCAAGAGATTGGACCCAAACCTAGGTTTGCTATAGACCGACAACAGCGCGAGAGCGTGAGCCAGGTTTTACATTCAGTTGCAACTAGTTCACCTGACATTCTACCCTAGCAATTGTGATACCGATGAATCACATTGACGAGGTACGGTGAGTAGCGGGGATTCCTTATTCCCTAGGTGTCTTTATTATATTTTATATCTCTATACTTTGTTTGACAATTGTGACAACATCGCCGAAAGGCACTTTCCTACTCTTCTGTCCATATAGCCAGGTTGTTGGGCGAAGGCACTGTCATACGTCCTCCCTGTGTTCGATACCCGCTCGCCGCTACACCGTGCGCTTGCGGTAAAACTACACGGTCGCTCTTTAGGGTGTACGCCCGGGCGCGATCAAGTTTTTGGCGCCGTTGCCGGGGAGGCGATTGTGTTTGATCCTACCACCCTAGCTATTTCTCTCTTTTTGTTTTATTTCTTTATTTTTATCTAACCCTTCCATTGTGCTATTCACTTCTTTGAAACTTTGTTTTCCCGTGCATGTACACGAGATCCACAGCGGACCCCATCGATATATTGTTTGATCCTGAGATCGAGCGTACATTGCGGAGAATCAGAGCGGAAAGGAGACCCGATACGGAAGGGAGGTTTATGAACGTTCGGGAGACACCTGAAGAGTTAGCGGCAAGAATGGCGAGGATTATTTCCATTCGAGATAGGCTCCGGCCTAAGACTTCCTCCACGACCTCGTCCATAGCCATGCCGGAGTTGGCGGCCGACAAGAATTTTGAGTTGAAGACCGGGCTTGTGGTTCTGATGCAGCAGGATCCATTTCATGGGAACGCCCATGAAAATCCCCACTACCACATACAGCTCTTCCTATCAAAGTGCACCACCTTCCAGATGCCGGGCGTTACCCTAGATGTCATCAGACTGCGCCTCTTCCCCTTCACATTAAAGGATAAAGCTCTTTATTGGTTGAGGACGCAAGCTGAAGGAGTCTTTACCACATGGGATGAGTTAGCGAGCGCGTTTATCGACAAGTTCTATCCGCCCTCCAAGACGGTAAAGATTAGGAGTGCTCTCATGTCCTTCAAGCAAGGACCTCAAGAGACACTCTACGAGGCTTGGGAGCGCTTCAAAGACCTGCAGCATAGTGCCCCCACCATAGCATTGAAGATTGGGAGCTAGTCCATAGCTTCTACAATGGTCTCCAACCGGGGACCAAGCAGATTATTGATGCCGCGGTAAATGTGGCCATCCTATCGAAGACTCCCGACGAAGCTATGGCCTTAATTGAGGAGATGGCCTCGAACAATCAACAATGGGGCGACGAGCGAGGACACTCTTTGTCCTCCTTGAAGCCGTCTAGCATCTATGAGGCCAAGTGTTGGATATGGATGACATTTGTACACCCTTGTAGGGGATGTACGAGGGAATACGGACCTCGAACGTCGCGTACACGAAGTCGTGTGCAAAGGGAATCTGTTCCCTTGCGGAGAGGATCTCTATATTAGTTGGAAAGTCGCATTATATGTGCATAAGTGCATGCGACATATGGCTAATAAGGGGGGAATATCTTAAGCTTATGGTGTACCATGCATATGGTACAACTTAAGCTTATAATGTGCCATGTATGATGGTACACTTTCGTTAAATTGTTCCAAAGGAACAATTACTCCTAAAATAACTACTTTGGGGGCTATAAATAAGACCCAAGGCTTAGCCATTTACTTACACTTTTGCATGGTATTCTTGCCTTGCATTTCATTCTAGCGAAGCACTGCCGAAATCCTTCCTCTCTCTTTATCCAAGTTCTTAATCTAAAAGTAGAGATTTAGATTGTGGATTTAGTAGCCTTACTCTGTTCGTGAGAAGACTCGATCCGTCGTGGCGAATCCGAAGGCGAAGTTCCGAGACTACCGTGCCGCATACGCAAGCGTAAGTCTCAACTTCATTTATCGATCCTAACACTGTTTTGACAGGTTCCTACATTGGTATCAGAGCCATACGGGTTCGCCCCGGTCAAACCGCCGCCCCGTCGAACCGATGAATGAGGCGTTGTCTTTTTCACGAATGGGTATCCTACCATTACGGATATGGTAGGAACGCTTCGTGACGGAGAGAACGCATCGGTTGTTCTTTTCACGTTAGGGTCTTCTGTCATTACGGATATGGCAGGAACTCTCCGTGACGGGAAGAACCGACCGTTCACGTCGTCAAGCTCGCACTCTTCATGGATGCCGAGTCTCCATTCATAGGGAATGTGAACTCTCTTCATGTGGAGCGTGTAGTTTACGAACTTTAAAGTATGTTATTTTTCATTTTTGGCACACGACCATTAGAAAATAACTACTTTCTCGACGAACGGGTGCTTCATCGACGAACGGGTGCTTCATCGAGGAAGATGATGGTAGTTATCTCCATAGGAGAAGATGAATTTTGGTGCATGTGCACCATGGCCAAATGGACTATGAAGGCCATGCACCCCCCCCCCTCCCCATGCGGAGGGGGTTGGCTACGGCCTATAACCACCACGGCCACCCCTCCGGCGGGGTGTGCGGCAACCCCATTCAAAGGGGGTGGCCGGCCATGGCCATATGGGTCATGGCCAGCCAATGCCAAAATGGCCTTGGCCATGACCGGCCATGGCCGGCCATGGCCAGGCCGGCAGTGGCCGGCCTCGGCCTCGGCCAGGGGGCCCTGGCTGGCCTCGGCCAAGGCCGGGGGCCAGCCTGGCCGGCCTGGCCGATCCTGGTAGGAGCCAGGGCCGGCCTGGCCGACCCTGGTAGGAGCCAGGGCCGGCCCTGGCCAGTCTCGGCCAGGGCAGAGGCCCTGGCCGAGCGGCCAGTGGCCTCTGGCCGGCTCTGGCCGGCCTCGGCCAAGGCAGAGGCCCTGGCCGAGGGGCCAGGGCCCCTGGCCGACCAGGGCAGAGGCCCTTGGCCGGCCCTTGGCCAGCCTCGGCCAGGGCAGGGGCCCTGGCCGGGAGTGATGTAGACCAATTTTTGGTCGACCAATTTGGGTGTTTTGGTCGACAAATCCGACAAAAGGTCTTGGTCGATCACGAACTTGCCGACTAGCCCATACGGGGTGTAAAAAGGCCTTGGTCAAACACGAATGTGCTGACTAGCCCATACGGGGCTAACGACAGTCGTCTGCTCTTATTTTATAAAGTTTTTTCTTGGGCTCTACTCCTTGAAGATTAGCCGTAGTGCTCTACTTCATGCGAGATTAGCCATGTCATTGTGCTCTACTCTACGGAGATTAGCCAATGTACTTATGACATTGTGCTCTACTCTACAGAGATTAGCCAATGTATTTCAAATTTTTTGAAAAAGATGTTTTCAGATAGGTTATGTCCCGTCCTTAATCGGGATAGTGCAATTTAGAATTCCAAGTCCTACCACGATCCGGCCATGGTTATCTAACCCATGGGTGTGTAGAACAGGTCTCGTGGCTTGGCAATTGTTGCGCTAAAATTCTTTGCGCAAACTCTCACCTATTCCATTTTGAAAGATATGTTTTCAAAAGTATTTTTCCGCTGTTGATACCATACAGGTATCATTTCTGATTTCTTTTTACATGAGATAAGTAAGAGTGATACTTTGAAAGTTACTTCTAGATGGTAGTTGGGAACGTAGTGAACTTCTCGATTCTAGAGTAACATTTCAGCTTATCCAAGGAACTTATCAAGTGTTTAAAGAATCGAAACTTTATGCATAGAATTTTGATCGTGTTTTTCATTTTCTTTGCAGTTTTTTGATTCGAATATGTCTACCGCTTCTAAGAACATTGTCGCCGAGCTTAACAAAGGTGAGAAGCTCAACGGCGACAATTATAAACTTTGGTCAATAAAAATCCAATATGTTTTGGAGGAGCAAGATGTGCTTGAAACACTCCAAAACGTAATGGAAGAACCTGAGTTGGGCAATACGGCCCAACACAAGAGGGACCGAGAAGCTTATGAGACTTGGACTCGAAAGAACAAAATAGCATGTATTACGTTATTGTCCGCAATGGACAATGACATAATGCGTCTATTTCGGGAATTCGACCTAGCCAAAGACATATGGTCTGGGCTAGAAATAAAGTTTGGTGGAACTTCGGTCACCAAACTCCACTCCTTAAATATTCAATTTGATTCGTACAAAATGCGGCGAGATCAATCTATGAAAAAGCATCTCCACCACATGGCGAATCTCATAGCTGAATTGAAGGATGCGGGTCTTACGCTGTCTGACGAACAGCAGATCCAAGCAGTCATTCGTTCACTCCCAGATAGCTGGGATAACATGAAAATACACCTCACTCATAATGAGTGCATTAAAACTTTAAGCGATGTATCCAAACACCTCGAACTCGAGGAAGAGCGGATTCAAGCCGCAAAACCTAGTGCCGAAGTGCACATGGCCGCTAGTTCCTCACATGGAGGAAAGAAGCGGAAGGATAAACGCTTAAGGTTTATGAACGAACGAAAGCAAGAACCGGAAACCTCAAAGAAGACTAAGAACAAAAAGTGGCAAAAGAATGTCAAGTGCTTTAAGTGCAACAAGTACGGTCACTTCGCCTGTACGTGTACGGATGGAAGTGATAAGGTAACTTGTAGGGCTAGTTACATATGTGTTTCTAGTTCCATGTTTCTTGCTGAATCTAACTATTTTTGGTTGATTGATTCAGGGGCCACAGACCATGTAGCGAAGGACCGAAGGTTCTTCGTAGAGTATCGAAGGATAACTCAAGGAACAAAGTGGATATACGTCGGCAACAACCCTCGTGTTGAAGTCAAGGGCGTCGGAACATGCAAGCTAGTTCTCGACAACGGCCGGACTCTATTATTGCACGACGTCCTCTTTGCTCCAGATATTCGAAGGAATATCGTATCCGTGGTCATGTTAATGTCTTTAGGTTATGAATGGAGGTTCTATGAACAAAATGTTGACCTTGTTTGTAATAGTTCTTTAGTTGGGTCGGGTAATGTTTGTAATGGATTGATTGTTTTAAACACTATGTATGATGATTCTTCTTCTATTAATGAAAGTTTCCATTTGACAAATGCTTCTAATTCTGAATCTGAGATCATTTGTTGGCATGCAAGACTTGGTCACATTGGACCAACTAGAATGGATAGACTTGCCAAAAGTGGCTTGCTATCTAATGTTTCAAAAGTTGAAATGTCAACTTGCGAACATTGTCTTGTAGGAAAAACTTGTCGCAAGCCATTTGGAACTGGCACAAGGGCCGAAGTTCCATTACAGCTTATCCATTCGGACATTTGCGGTCCAATGAATGTTAAGACAAGACGCGGGAAGTCCTATTTCATCACCTTCATTGATGACTTCACCCGTTTCGGTCACATTTATTTGATTTCCCACAAACATGAAGCTTTATCTTGCTTCAAAAACTATATGAGTTTAGTGGAAAATCAACTAGATCGCAAGATAAAGGTCTTGCGAACCGATCGGGGTGGAGAATATCAATCAACGAGTTTTAAGGAACTCTGTGATGAAAAAGGCATAGTTCATCAAATAACTATGCCTTATACTCCGCAACAAAACGGTGTTGCGGAAAGAAGAAATAGGACATTGATGGAAATGGTCCGATCAATGATGTCTCAGGCAAATTTGCCCATCACCTTTTGGGGTGATGCATTATTGACGGCAGCATTCATCTTAAACCGTGTACCCTCGAAGTCGGTAAGTTCTACTCCTTATGAGTTGTGGAACAATAGAACTCCAGACTTAAGCATTCTAAAACCTTGGGGTTGTGCCTCTTACACACATTTATCCTCTCACAAATATGGCAAACTTGGGCCACGTGGGAGGAAGTGTATCTTCATTCGATACGCTGAAAACTCCAAAGGATATGTTTTCGTCGGTCAAGAGGACAATGGGGGTCTAATAGAATTCGAATCGAGGAATGTTGCCTTCTAGGAAAACGAGTTTCCTAGACAGGGTGAGATAAGTCAAGACTTATCCTTGTTTGAGACTTGGGATCAAGAAGGATCAGAACGTTTGAGTGGGAGAATTCTTGGTGAAGAGGAAAATGACCCTCATACTTCACCTATGGATGATACGAACGATACCAATCCTATTCCGAGTGGGAGTGATGTTATTCCAAGTGGGAGTGATGTCATTCCAAGTGGGAGTGATCAAACTCAAGCAAGACGTAGTAATCGAACGAGGCTAACACCTCTGAGATTTGAGGATGAATTTCCTCAAACATTCATGACATTACTACAAGATGATGACGAACCTGCAAATTTCAAACAGGCCGTCACATGCCCTGCTAAAGATAAATGGATAGCGGCGATGGAAGAAGAACTTCAATCCATGAAAACAAACCAAGTCTGGGACTTGGTTGATTTACCTAAGGGACGTAGAGCCATTGGGAACAAGTGGGTTCTCAAAATCAAGCATAAGGCTGATGGCTTCATCGAGAAATATAAAGCTCGCCTTGTTGCGAAAGGTTTCACGCAACAGGAAGGAATAGACTACGAAGAGACTTTCTCTCCTGTCATGCGTTTTACCTCCATTCGCTTAATTCTGGCAATGGTGGCTAGTTTGGACCTCGAGTTACATCAGATGGATGTAAAGACTGCTTTTCTTAACGGAGAACTAGATGAGGAGATCTACATGGAACAACCAAACGGGTTCGTACAAGAAGAAAACAAACATAAGGTTTGTAAACTTCGTAAATCCATATATGGTCTTAAATAATCCTCAAGGCAGTGGTATATGCGCTTTTAAGAAGTCGTTTTGTCGTATGGTTTCTCCATGCTCGACGAAGACAACTGCGTATACATTAAGAGGATTAAGAACAAGTATGTAATTATGTCTCTTTATGTAGATGACATACTTATAGCCGAAAATGATAAGCGTCTTATCATGGATATCAAAGCTTGGCTTTCATCCGTCTTTGAAATGAAAGACATGGGTGAAGCTGCATATATCCTTGGGGTTAAGATCTCAAGGAATCGTTCCAAGAAACTTCTTTCTCTCTCTCAAGAAACATATATAAAGAAAGTTTTAGAACGGTTTAATATGCAGGACTGCAAGCCAATTGATACTCCAATAAGCAAAGGCGAGGGTCTATGTTTGGAAATGTGTCCCAAAGATCCAAAAGAAAAGAAAGCTATGGAAAAGGTTCCATACTCCAGTGCTGTCGGGAGTCTGATGTACGCCATGATGTGTACCAGACCGGACATTTGCTATGATGTTGGTATGGTAAGCCGTTACCAATCCAACCCAGGACAGGCACACTGTAAAGCGGTGAAGAGGATATTAAGGTACCTCAAAGGGACTGCGGACTATGTGTTGTGCTATCAAGGCAATACCTTGAGACTCGAAGGCTATACCGATGCTGATTGGGCAGGTGATCTCGACGAGCGAAGATCTACCTCAGGCTTTGTTTTCTTGCTAGGGAATGGTGCAATATCCTGGAGTAGCAAGAAGCAAACCTGCATCGCCCTATCAACCATGGAAGCCGAATTTGTAGCATTCAGCATGGCGGTCCAAGAAGCTGTTTGGCTTAGGAAATTCTTAGACAGGCTGACGGATGCCACTGACTCGAGCACTGTTCCTATATACAGTGATAGTCAAGCTTTGATTGCCTATGTCAAAGATCCTAAATTTCATTGTAAGACCAAACACATTGATATTCGATTCAAGTTTACGAAGGACTATGACAAACGGAAGGAAGTAGACATAGGATACATATCCACGCATAAGATGATAGCGGATCCCCTTACTAAGGCGATCCCCAGAGATGTGTTCTTCAAACACTTATCATCTATGGGAATGCGTAGGTGCTGAGCTGTATCATGTAATATTTCCCATGTCTATAGAAGATCAAAGTTTAATAAAAAGAAGAAGTTTTTTTATATATTGCATACTACAAGTTTCTTACAAATGATTTTATATACATTTGTGTTTAAGTCTCAGCTATTTTATTGTGTGTTTGTCGGACAGATTAAGGTTGGCTCTCTCACATGAGCAACCGCCTTATCCTATCAGATGGATAAGATAGAGATGAGACTAGTTTAAAGTCAAAATCATTAGACAAATGATTTAGAGTTGTGACTTAAACAAGATAGTCGAATGAAAGATCTGCATCATATGGATGCTTACAAAAGATCTGAGATCTGTATCACAAGGATATTTAAAAGAGATCTCATAGGATTTTTTAAATCCTATCTGTCTTATGCAGGATGAGAGTCCGAGAATATTTCATGGGTAGTAAGGGGACTCAAAAGATAGGCACTGTGGTGTCTGATCTTTCATCCATACAACATCATTAAGACATACTCTCCCTGGGAAAGGAGTGATGTTGTAATACGTGTTCATACCACGTATGCATTTCGACCACTGAGTTAGTAGCAATAGTGTTTGCTATTATGTGAGACTCAAAGGCCATATGGGTCTTAACCCTTACCCTCAAGGACTCCAATTGGTTCCTTTAGATTTGACGAGATGATCGCTATCTTAGCGTGTTGCTAATGGGCTATGATAATTCGGCTCGGCGGGGCACGTTAGAAAAGTGAATCGAGTCAAGATCAGAAGGTTCGCAAGAAGAGGAAGATTGATTTCATATTCGCATTTGGACTTTAATGATTCAAAGCTGACCAGTCAATTGTGATCCAGATGGGATTCAATTGTTGAATATAAAGTATAAGAAATGTGAAGAAATAATCTATGGTAAAGCATGCGTTGAACTACTCAACTTTGCACCTTCGAGGTCGTTGTGTATCACTAACAAGTGCACAACAACAGACTCTACGCGCATGACGGCCGCACGGTCTATTTCTTGGTATGATAGATGAAAGAACTAAGAGAAAGACGTTCTCTTACAATCCCCTCAAGTGTGAGTGGGAGATGTTGGATATGGATGACGTTTGTACACCCTTGTAGGGGATGTACGAGGGAATACGGACCTCGAACGTCGCGTACACGAAGTCGTGTGCAAAGGGAATCTGTTCCCTTGCGGAGAGGATCTCTAGATTAGTGGGAAAGTCGCATTATATGTGCATAAGTGCATGCGACATATGGCTAATAAAGGGGGAATATCTTAAGCTTATGTTGTACCATGCATATGATACAACTTAAGCTTATAATGTGCCATGTATGATGGTACACTTTAGTTAAATTATTCCAAAGGAACAATTACTCCTAAAATAACTACCTTGGGGGCTATAAATAAGACCCAAGGCTTAGCCATTTACTTACAATTTTGCATGGTATTCTTGCCTTGCATTTCATTCTAGCGAAGCACTGCCGAAATCCTTCCTCTCTCTTTATCCAAGTTCTTAATCTAAAAGTAGAGATTTAGATTGTGGATTTAGTAGCCTTACTCCGTTCGTGAGAAGACTCGATCCGTCGTGGCGAATCTGAAGGCGAAGTTCCGAGACTACCGTGCCGCATACGCAAGCGTAAGTCTCAACTTCATTTATCGATCCTAACGCTGTTTTGACATGTTCCTACACCAAGGCCGTGGCGGAGCTGACCAACAAGTTCGATTCTCTCCACAAGGTGGTGAAGAGACTGGAGAAATATATTACGGAGCCCCAAGGAACCCCTTCCACATCCACACCAACAAATCAAATGTGTGATTGGCAAGACCAATCCCAAGCTATGTATTTGGGAGGAGAACAAGGAGAGGGATCTTTGGAGCAAGTTCAATACGTCGCGGGGAACCAAGGATATTGGGCCAATCCGGCCACTAGAAACCATCCCGGTTTCTCCTATGCCAACAATGATGGAGCGTTGAACCCCCCGCAACTACTACCTCATCAAGCTCGACCACCACCACCACAACAACATTATCCACTTAGGGGGCCTCCGCAACAAAATTTCCCACTAGAGCAACAAGTTGGGCCCTATAGGCCACCCGGATACAATCAAGGGTGGAGAAATCCAAACCCTCCACAAGCTCAACTGTAACGACCAATTTTCGTGGTACGTTGTTCGTGCACGTGCTTTTGTCCGTGCACGTGTTTGTTTTAGACTTTGGTTGTTTGTGAACACTTTTGTGTGATATGCCGTTGTGAACGTCTCTGAGAGTATTAAATAGTGGCACTAATTTGGAACGACGTTTCTCGAGTCGTTTTTCCACAATTTAAACTTACTCGATGAGACGTGACGATTCTCACTCTTGACGGGAGACGTTTCTATTTTTAGTTTCGTCGTCCGACGTCGAAATTGAGTTCCGTCTTCTTAGTTAGCTCACATTCATCGCCACAATCACCACGATATTTATTTTATAATTTTTGGAGTTTATTTGACCACTTTTATATTTTTAACAAGCTTTAAAATATTTTTAATAATTAATTTATAAATTATTTTCGGCCAAATAAAATTTATTTAAGTTTTAAACGTTTTAAAGAATTTTTGAGCCAATTTCCAGCTCATTTGGACCAGGTCAAATCCTTGGGTGAGTTGGAGTAGTTGGAATTCAAATTTTAAATTATTTTAATATTCTAATCCTATTAGATTTAGCCCTAGACCAAGTCAACCCATCTATACTATATAAGCAACCCCTAGGAAGTCCTATTTTCGCAAGAAATTAGCCCTAGCCTCTTCCAAAACTCAAATTGGACGTTGCGACGATTCGTCGCAACGTTGCGACGTTCAGCCACCGCAGCGACCGAAGGAAACGGCCCCGTTCCCCCGCTCCGACCGTAGCCCCGCCCCGCACCAAGCCGCTCCGCATCGCTGCAGCCGCTAGCCGCTCCGTTCCCTCGGTCTGACCGAGGGATTGGCCCGCACCAGGCAGCTCCGCATCGCAGCACAGCGCTCGCACCGTCGCCCGCTTGTCGCCCCGCTCCGTAGCCCGCACGACCGACCCGCTGCTCCGCATCGACCGCTGTTGCAAGCGCTGTAACGTTGCAACGCTGCCCCGCCCTGCATCCAAGCGCCTGACCGAGGCTTCCCATCGATCTGACCGAGAAGAAACCCCGCACCAAGCACTGCACCGCAGCCGCTGCACAGCCCAAACGTCGCAGCCCCGCATTTTGAGCGCACGACCGACAGATCTCCCCGCATTGGCTGTGTACGACCGAGAGCCACTCGTCGCAACCCCGCATCCGTCGCACCGCTTGCCATCGTGGGCCCCCCAAGTTCTCCAGAGTTATTGTGGGTCCCCCAAAGGCCCCTAGGACTACTGTGGGCCCCACCTAGGTGCTTGCTCTTTGAGGATTCATCACGTACGTCGTCGTCGCACGTCGTAGCCCGTCGTCGCACGTGCGAGCTTTGGAATCTGAAATCGTCGCCCGGTCGATTGCTCTGAAATTTCCAGCGAGGAATCTAATTGGAATCTGGACTTGGAGCGCGATCTTTTATTCCAACCCCCGGCGTCGCTACCCGACGCCGGTGTAGCTTTCGCGTCGTGTTGAGGTAACGCTTTGCACCCCTAGGACCCCCCAACCCAATGCATGCTAATCAAGACTAAAATCAGTATTTTTAAAGTATTTTAAATGTTTTAAATTCACTAATCAAGATTAATAATATGGACTTTAGGCCGGTGGACTTGTGCACGTAGGATAATTGTGATTTTTGGACTCATTGGACGGTGTGCTCAGACGTCGTAATTGCAGGCAAGTGAAACTTGCCAACTCTTGTGTAGGGCCATGTTTTTAGGCCACTTCCTTCCTTTTAGCGTAAAAGAGACTAGTCAGTGAAATGATAGCTGGCTAGACGCCTATTTGATCTAGTTTGACAACGAAACTAGATCTGTCACCTAATTGATCTAGCTTGACAACGAAGCTAGATCCAACCCTTTAAACTTGTTGTTCATGCATACTAAACTGTCACGTTTACTTTCCTTATTTGTACGCACTTTTAACTGCCGTGCATTGCATTCTACATGTCATCCAAGTTGAATATTGCATTCGTAGCACACGCTACATACTTGTACTTGCTTGTCCTGGCTAGGTGCACCCCTACGCCATACTTGTTAAAAACACTTCCTGGCTCGTGATCCAGAAGCGAGCATTACCGTTCGGGGGTAAGGCCCTGGCTCGATACACGTGGGATGGGGTAAGAGTTAAGCGGCCAATCAGCTGGGAGTCTGCCTGATCAGCAACTGCAGTTGTAGGGCGTAAACTCTGGGTGGGGCGGAGTTAAGCGACCAATCAGTGTGAAAGAAAGTCATTTCAGCTGTAAGGCGTAAACTTTGCACATGACATGAAAACATGACTAGAGAAATCCTTGTAAATATTATTAGTCTTGCCACACTTGCCATGCCATGCTAATTTACTTGTTGTTTTCTTTACCTGCTGCACTCATACTTAAACTGCCATGTCATTGCATCATGCTAGAACTGCTAGGTTGCTTTACTTTCACTTTCAGTTTCCTTGCACAAGTCTCTTGTAGACTTGCTGACATGTGCCCCTTGCTCTTTTGGGTGTCACATGTTAGACCCTGAGCCAGAGACCGTTGCTGAGTACGTGATGATTTGCTGACGCTGAGTCTGAGTCCATGATTGCCCAGGAGGATTTTGGTGGACACCGGTGACCATTCTTTGAGTCTTTGTTGAGCTTTATTTTGTTTTAGGCCTTTTGTTAGTTGTTGGTATGCAGCACCGTTGTTTTGTACGCTGTACTTTTGTTGGCCATGTTTGGGCCTTTGGTTTTTTTTCTTTTAGCCTGGTGGCTTTTCTGCGATGTTGGAATTTATATTTATGGATATTCTGAGATTATTCTTTAGTCTCATTTCATTATTATTATCTTGTTTCGCTCGCGTTGCAAGGACCTGCAGTTTTAAATTTGTTCGACGCTTATCGGACTTGCAGCTTTGTAGCTTCAAGTCTGAGCGGACCTTCTCACGCTTCGCCTCCATATTTCTGGGAAGCGAGGCGTGACAGGTTTTGTTGGTGGCCCATGCAGGTCCAGTCTTGCAATTGCGAATTAACGAAACAACGATAATAACGGAATGTCCATTAAATAAATTGCAACATCCGAGTCATAAGCCCTGAGTCTAGTTGTTTTCTTAGGACACTAGGTGATAAGAAGGCCTAGTTAGACGTCTGTGCTTGCTAGTTAGAGGCCCTGATTGTAGTTAGACTCCCTTTTAGCAATTGATTTAATCGTCGTAGGAGTTACCTTAGTGGTCCTTGCCTAACCCTGACCATATTAGACTTCTAGATTTTCCTTTAGTCGTTCGCTTGGGCTCATCGATTTCGGACCAAGCTGAACGCACTTCGTTTCCGTCTAACCTTTGGAAGTCTTAGCGCCTAGTTCCTAATCTTTAGTTGGTCGACCGTAGGAGTTTCCCCGTAGACTCTTCTAATTCATATCCTAGGCGTAGGTATGATTTGATCATCCAACCAATTTCCTTGCCTCGATTCACGAGATCGCCCCGTGACGATCATCGTCAATTTCCAAACATCGCCATTGCAAAACTTGAACCTTCTGAAAGTATTTTTCAATCTTCTCGTCCACTAAGTTTAATTTTGTTCAAAATTTTAATATACTTATACTTCATACTCCTTCATTGGTCTAAATTTTAAAACACTTGTCGGAATTTTTGGAATACTAGTTTATAGTATTTTCCCAGCCTACGTTTTTCGTACTTAGGTAAATGCGTCGTCCCTTCATATATTAATTCTGAACCGTACTTTTATTTTGCCCTATTTGATTTATGATTTGCCTTCTTATTTATGCCATTCGAATGATACGTTGTGTTTACTTTAATATACTTTCAAGACACATGGAATTTCAGCTTTCAGCAAGTTGGTTTTGCTCGTCGATTTTTGCAAAATTACTATTTTCATAACCACTTCCTGATTTAGACCCTCCATGATTTGATTTTAAAGACTTGCTATTCGATCTTGATAATTCTACTACTAAGTCATTATTACTATTTCTCCGTGCACCATACATACTTTCAATTATTTTTATATTCGTACCAGACTGGTTGTGCTCGTATATTAAGAACCTTGTGTAAATCAGTTTCTCATTTTTGGCAAATCCTGATTTCTCTAAAAGAAGTTTCAATATTGATTTTCCATAGCCTAAAAGTTTTGAAAGCATTTAACATGAGTTTAAATTTTTCCGTTACTTGATTTCATTCTTCGACTTTCCAAAACTTTTTGACAAAATTATATTAAATTATTGACGTATAAATTTCCTAAACCACATCCTTAATACTCGTGTAAATGATTTACTTCCTTTCTTAATGATTTTCGATAAGCCAATAAAACACTTTCTCTTATTATGAATATTTGACTCAAACTTATTTTGAACGACTCGTTTTATCGATCTCCAAATATTCCTTTTCAGACCGGGATTTCAACTTTTGAAGTACAACAGTTTTCAGATTTCGCGTATTTTAGCTTGTGCCATTCACCCTATTTCCTTTTCTGTATTCTATTTAAGCATCACTACATCTCCTTTTCCTTCAACCTAAACATCACCATTGAGTCAATGTTTCGTCTAACCAAGCTGTCTCCTTGTATTCGTCATGTCTGAACTCGTGCTTATCGATCCTTCCCTCGTCACGCTCCCGATCTCTCTTTATTGCTTAGGCCTTAGGATCCTTCAATGTCTGTGTCAACTCTTAGTTGTTAGTAGACCCTTGGACCCTTGTGAGGTTGTCGTGGTGCACGTACCTAAGTTGTGTACGTGGGCTTGAATGAGGATCCCCATAGTATATTGATGTTTACCTATTGAGTGATATATATATATATATACCCGGAGTTATTCGTAATAGTATGAAGTTGTGGTGTGTTAGTAGTTATAAATTTTTGTGTGGATAGCTATACTATACTAGGGATGCCTGTGTATATAAGAGTTAGCGTTGAAATATCTAAGTTGTGTATGTAGTAAGAGATACTTATAATGGTTGAAATAAATGATTGGTAAAGCTATGTGTATGTTAGTAGTGATAATAATAAGAGTACGCATGGTTAAGAGGGTAGGCCTATTATGGGATCTATATGTTAGCACGTATGAGTGTGTGCACGTATGTGGGTATGTATTGTGTTTAGACGTAAGTAGTTATGTTTTGTTGCCTGAGTATATAAGTGTTATGCATATGGTAGTAGGTTATAATTTTGATTAGTATTGTTTGCTTTTCGGGATGTTGCATGCGTGCATACCGTGAGGTATACACGACTATTGCACATCTTAATTATGTATGTATAGGTGTATTAGTATACTAATTATAGGTAGTAGGCTATGGTGTGAATATATACATTATTTATGTGTGACTATACGGTGAATGTTTGTACTAGAGATGGTATTATAAATATGTGGGTGCTGATGTCTGTAATGTTATTATTATGGTATATAATTAGATTGAACTATGTGGGTGTTATCTGACTAAACATTAAGTGTGACTGATTTATGGAATGTATATGGTTGTATTGGTAGATGTATATATATGGGAGTGGTATTTGTATAGGTATGAATGTCGTGTTACATATATAGAATATTCTAATATGTGTATTGAGTCTCACTCAAGCTTGAGTGGGTATACTCTAAGTATATTGAATGTATGTTTGTAGTTCGAATATAGCAATGTTTGATGTATGTATAGCGATAGGAGTGTTTGTGCCTGGTTGTGCTACGCACATGATTGTGGGTCGCTACGCCAGTATATAGTTATAGGTGCTGGTCTTGTGGTATAGTTATTTACTCAGGACTTGCTCGTGTGAACGTATGTGTACTAGCTAAAACTAGGTGTGTTTGTGTGCTAGTTACATAATGGTATGATTGGTGTATGTAAATGAAATGTTAGCGTGTATGGGTGTGCACCATGCACGGGTAAGTATGTGCTTAGTTATAAGTATTGATGACTATGATATATGTGGCGTGTCGTAAATGCAGTTATAGGACCGTACGTGAGGTGAATGTATGGTGAAATATTTGAATGCATTGAATGGCTATATATCGTGAAATTATAGTAGTGGTGAATGAATATTAGATATAGTGAATTTGATTTAATAATGGTATGGTGTGACTATATGTGCTGAGATGATGGCATTAGATGAATATTAGAGGGTAGTGTACCCTTGAGGTTTGTGCATAGGTAGCTATCTATACGTAGAGCAATGATTGTGTTTACTAAGTGTGAGACTATCTCTATATGAGTACCTGAAATATTGTTTTGCGATTAGGTGGGTAGTAGTTATATGAGGGATGCATGCTTATATATATGATTGAAATACGTGTATGAGTTTGACTGACTATAATAGGTATAAATGTATAACGTACGTGAATATATATATAAATAGATATACACGTGTTGGTAGTATTAATGTTTGGCTACCTAGTGCATATATAAGCACTTGTAATGACTATATCTGGTTGAATTATTATATGACTTGATTGGGGTAGTTACTAGAGCGACTAGCTATATTAGAAAGTCCGAGGACGGACTTTATTCTAAGGTGGGGAGGATGTAACGACCAATTTTCGTGGTACGCTGTTCGTGCACGTGCTTTTGTCCGTGCACGTGTTTGTTTTAGACTTTGGTTGTTTGTGAACACTTTTGTGTGATATGCCGTTGTGAACGTCTCTGAGAGTATTAAATAGTGGCACTGATTTGGAACGATGTTTCTCGAGTCGTTTTTCCACAATTTAAACTTACTCGATGAGACGTGACGATTCTCACTCTTGACGGGAGACGTTTCTATTTTTAGTTTCGTCGTCCGACGTCGAAATTTAGTTCCGTCTTCTTAGTTAGCTCACATTCGTCGCCACGATCACCACGATATTTATTTTATAATTTTTGGAGTTTATTTGACCACTTTTATATTTTTAACAAGCTTTAAAATATTTTTAATAATTAATTTATAAATTATTTTCGGCCAAATAAAATTTATTTAAGTTTTAAACGTTTTAAAGAATTTTTGAGCCAATTTCCAGCTCATTTGGACCAGGTCAAATCCTTGGGTGAGTTGGAGTAGTTGGAATTCAAATTTTAAATTATTTTAATATTCTAATCCTATTAGATTTAGCCCTAGACCAAGTCAACCCATCTATACTATATAAGCAACCCCTAGGAAGTCCTATTTTCGCAAGAAATTAGCCATAGCCTCTTCCAAAACTCAAATTGGACGTTGCGACGATTCGTCGCAACGTTGCGACGTTCAGCCACCGCAGCGACCGAAGGAAACGGCCCCGTTCCCCCGCTCCGACCGTAGCCCCGCCCCGCACCAAGCCGCTCCACATCGCTGCAGCCGCTAGCCGCTCCGTTCCCTCGATCTGACCGAGGGATTGGCCCGCACCAAGCAGCTCCGCATCGCAGCACAGCGCTCGCACCGTCGCCCGCTTGTCGCCCCGCTCCGTAGCCCGCACGACCGACCCGCTGCTCCGCATCGACCGCTGTTGCAAGCGCTGCAACGTTGCAACGCTGCCCCACCCCGCATCCAAGCGCCTGACCGAGGCTTCCCATCGATCTGACCGAGAAGAAACCCCGCACCAAGCACTGCACCGCAGCCGCTGCACAGCCCAAACGTCGCAGCCCCGCATTTTGAGCGCACGACCGACGGATCTCCCCGCATTGGCTGTGTACGACCGAGAGCCACTCGTCGCAACCCCGCATCCGTCGCACCGCTTGCCACCGTGGGCCCCCCCAAGTTCTCCAGAGTTATTGTGGGTCCCCCAAAGGCCCCTAGGACTACTGTGGGCCCCACCTAGGTGCTTGCTCTTTGAGGATTCGTCAGGTACGACGTCGTCGCACGTCGTAGCCCGTCGTCGCACGTGCGAGCTTTGGAATCTGGAATCGTCGCCCGGTCGATTGCTCTGAAATTTCCAGTGAGGAATCTAATTGGAATCTGGACTTGGAGCGCGATCTTTTATTCCAACCCCCGGCGTCGCTACCCGACGCCGGTGTAGCTTTCGCGTCGTGTTGAGGTAACGCTTTGCACCCCTAGGACCCCCCAACCCAATGCATGCTAATCAATACTAAAATCAGTATTTTTAAAGTATTTTAAATGTTTTAAATTCACTAATCAAGATTAATAATATGGACTTTAGGCCGGTGGACTTGTGCACGTAGGATAATTGTGATTTTTGGACTCATTGGACGGTGTGCTCAGACGTCGTAATTGCAGGCAAGTGAAACTTGCCAACTCTTGTGTAGGGCCATGTTTTTAGGCCACTTCCTTCCTTTTAGCGTAAAAGAGACTAGTCAGTGAAATGATAGCTGGCTAGACGCCTATTTGATCTAGTTTGACAACGAAACTAGATCTGTCACCTAATTGATCTAGCTTGACAACGAAGCTAGATCCAACCCTTTAAACTTGTTGTTCATGCATACTAAACTGTCACGTTTACTTTCCTTATTTGTACGCACTTTTAACTGCCGTGCATTGCATTCTACATGTCATCCAAGTTGAATATTGCATTCGTAGCACACGCTACATACTTGTACTTGCTTGTCCTGGCTAGGTGCACCCCTACGCCATACTTGTTAAAAACACTTCCTGGCTCGTGATCCAGAAGCGAGCATTACCGTTCAGGGGTAAGGCCCTGGCTCGATACACGTGGGATGGGGTAAGAGTTAAGCGGCCAATCAGCTGGGAGTCTGCCTGATCAGCAACTGCAGTTGTAGGGCGTAAACTCTGGGTGGGGCGGAGTTAAGCGACCAATCAGTGTGAAAGAAAGTCATTTCAGCTGTAAGGCGTAAACTTTGCACATGACATGAAAACATGACTAGAGAAATCCTTGTAAATGTTATTAGTCTTGCCACACTTGCCATGCCATGCTAGTTTACTTGTTGTTTTCTTTACCTGCTGCACTCATACTTAAACTGCCATGTCATTGCATCATGCTAGAACTGCTAGGTTGCTTTACTTTCACTTTCAGTTTCCTTGCACAAGTCTCTTGTAGACTTGCTGACATGTGCCCCTTGCTCTTTTGGGTGTCACATGTTAGACCCTGAGCCAGAGACCGTTGCTGAGTACGTGATGATTTGCTGACGCTGAGTCTGAGTCCATGATTGCCCAGGAGGATTTTGGTGGACACCGGTGACCATTCTTTGAGTCTTTGTTGAGCTTTATTTTGTTTTAGGCCTTTTGTTAGTTGTTGGTGTGCAGCACCGTTGTTTTGTACGCTGTACTTTTGTTGGCCATGTTTGGGCCTTTGGTTTTTTTTCTTTTAGCCTGGTGGCTTTTCTGCGATGTTGGAATTTATATTTATGGATATTCTGAGATTATTCTTTAGTCTCATTTCATTATTATTATCTTGTTTCGCTCGCGTTGCAAGGACCTGCAGTTTTAAATTTGTTCGACGCTTATCGGACTTGCAGCTTTGTAGCTTCAAGTCTGAGCGGACCTTCTCATGCTTCGCCTCCATATTTCTGGGAAGCGGGGCGTGACAGGTTTTGTTGGTGGCCCATGCAGGTCCAGTCTTGCAATTGCGAATTAACGAAACAACGATAATAACGGAATGTCCATTAAATAAATTGCAACATCCGAGTCATAAGCCCTGAGTCTAGTTGTTTTCTTAGGACACTAGGTGATAAGAAGGCCTAGTTAGACGTCTGTGCTTGCTAGTTAGAGGCCCTGATTGTAGTTAGACTCCCTTTTAGCAATTGATTTAATCGTCGTAGGAGTTACCTTAGTGGTCCTTGCCTAACCCTGACCATATTAGACTTCTAGATTTTCCTTTAGTCGTTCGCTTGGGCTCATCGATTTCGGACCAAGCTGAACGCACTTCGTTTCCGTCTAACCTTTGGAAGTCTTAGCGCCTAGTTCCTAATCTTTAGTTGGTCGACCGTAGGAGTTTCCCCGTAGACTCTTCTAATTCATATCCTAGGCGTAGGTATGATTTGATCATCCAACCAATTTCCTTGCCTCGATTCACGAGATCGCCCCGTGACGATCATCGTCAATTTCCAAACATCGCCATTGCAAAACTTGAACCTTCTGAAAGTATTTTTCAATCTTCTCGTCCACTAAGTTTAATTTTGTTCAAAATTTTAATATACTTATACTTCATACTCCTTCATTGGTCTAAATTTTAAAACGCTTGTCGGAATTTTTGGAATACTAGTTTATAGTATTTTCCCAGCCTACGTTTTTCGTACTTAGGTAAATGCGTCGTCCCTTCATATATTAATTCTGAACCGTACTTTTATTTTGCCCTATTTGATTTATGATTTGCCTTCTTATTTATGCCATTCGAATGATACGTTGTGTTTACTTTAATATACTTTCAAGACACATGGAATTTCAGCTTTCAGCAAGTTGGTTTTGCTCGTCGATTTTTGCAAAATTACTATTTTCATAACCACTTCCTGATTTAGACCCTCCATGATTTGATTTTAAAGACTTGCTATTCGATCTTGATAATTCTACTACTAAGTCATTATTACTATTTCTCCGTGCACCATACATACTTTCAATTATTTTTATATTCGTACCAGACTGGTTGTGCTCGTATATTAAGAACCTTGTGTAAATCAGTTTCTCATTTTTGGCAAATCCTGATTTCTCTAAAAGAAGTTTCAATATTGATTTTCCATAGCCTAAAAGTTTTGAAAGCATTTAACATGAGTTTAAATTTTTCCGTTACTTGATTTCATTCTTCGACTTTCCAAAACTTTTTGACAAAATTATATTAAATTATTGACGTATAAATTTCCTAAACCACATCCTTAATACTCGTGTAAATGATTTACTTCCTTTCTTAATGATTTTCGATAAGCCAATAAAACACTTTCTCTTATTATGAATATTTGACTCAAACTTATTTTGAACGACTCGTTTTATCGATCTCCAAATATTCCTTTTCAGACCGGGATTTCAACTTTTGAAGTACAACAGTTTTCAGATTTCGCGTATTTTAGCTTGTGCCATTCACCCTATTTCCTTTTCTGTATTCTATTTAAGCATCACTACATCTCCTTTTCCTTCAACCTAAACATCACCATTGAGTCAATGTTTCGTCTAACCAAGCTGTCTCCTTGTATTCGTCATGTCTGAACTCGTGCTTATCGATCCTTCCCTCGTCACGCTCCCGATCTCTCTTTATTGCTTAGGCCTTAGGATCCTTCAATGTCTGTGTCAACTCTTAGTTGTTAGTAGACCCTTGGACCCTTGTGAGGTTGTCGTGGTGCACGTACCTAAGTTGTGTACGTGGGCTTGAATGAGGATCCCCATAGTATATTGATGTTTGCCTATTGAGTGATATATATATATATATACTCGGAGTTATTCGTAATAGTATGAAGTTGTGGTGTGTTAGTAGTTATAAATTTTTGTGTGGATAGCTATACTATACTAGGGATGCCTGTGTATATAAGAGTTAGCGTTGAAATATCTAAGTTGTGTATGTAGTAAGAGATACTTATAATGGTTGAAATAAATGATTGGTAAAGCTATGTGTATGTTAGTAGTGATAATAATAAGAGTACGCATGGTTAAGAGGGTAGGCCTATTATGGGATCTATATGTTAGCACGTATGAGTGTGTGCACGTATGTGGGTATGTATTGTGTTTAGACGTAAGTAGTTATGTTTTGTTGCCTGAGTATATAAGTGTTATGCATATGGTAGTAGGTTATAATTTTGATTAGTATTGTTTGCTTTTCGGGATGTTGCATGCGTGCATACCGTGAGGTATACACGACTATTGCACATCTTAATTATGTATGTATAGGTGTATTAGTATACTAATTATAGGTAGTAGGCTATGGTGTGAATATATACATTATTTATGTGTGACTATACGGTGAATGTTTGTACTAGAGAGGGTATTATAAATATGTGGGTGCTGATGTCTGTAATGTTATTATTATGGTATATAATTAGATTGAACTATGTGGGTGTTATCTGACTAAACATTAAGTGTGACTGATTTATGGAATGTATATGGTTGTATTGGTAGATGTATATATATGGGAGTGGTATTTGTATAGGTATGAATGTCGTGTTACATATATAGAATATTCTAATATGTGTATTGAGTCTCACTCAAGCTTGAGTGGGTATACTCTAAGTATATTGAATGTATGTTTGTAGTTCGAATATAGCAATGTTTGATGTATGTATAGCGATAGGAGTGTTTGTGCCTGGTTGTGCTACGCACATGATTGTGGGTCGCTACGCCAGTATATAGTTATAGGTGCTGGTCTTGTGGTATAGTTATTTACTCAGGACTTGCTCGTGTGAACGTATGTGTACTAGCTAAAACTAGGTGTGTTTGTGTGCTAGTTACATAATGGTATGATTGGTGTATGTAAATGAAATGTTAGCGTGTATGGGTGTGCACCATGCACGGGTAAGTATGTGCTTAGTTATGAGTATTGATGACTATGATATATGTGGCGTGTCGTAAATGCAGTTATAGGACCGTACGTGAGGTGAATGTATGGTGAAATATTTGAATGCATTGAATGGCTATATATCGTGAAATTATAGTAGTGGTGAATGAATATTAGATATAGTGAATTTGATTTAATAATGGTATGGTGTGACTATATGTGCTGAGATGATGGCATTAGATGAATATTAGAGGGTAGTGTACCCTTGAGGTTTGTGCATAGGTAGCTATCTATACGTAGAGCAATGATTGTGTTTACTAAGTGTGAGACTATCTCTATATGAGTACCTGAAATATTGTTTTGCGATTAGGTGGGTAGTAGTTATATGAGGGATGCATGCTTATATATATGATTGAAATACGTGTATGAGTTTGACTGACTATAATAGGTATAAATGTATAACGTACGTGAATATATATATAAATAGATATACACGTGTTGGTAGTATTAATGTTTGGCTACCTAGTGCATATATAAGCACTTGTAATGACTATATCTGGTTGAATTATTATATGACTTGATTGGGGTAGTTACTAGAGCGACTAGCTATATTAGAAAGTCCGAGGACGGACTTTATTCTAAGGTGGGGAGGATGTAACGACCACTTTTCGTGGTACGTTGTTCGTGCACGTGCTTTTGTCCGTGCACGTGTTTGTTTTAGACTTTGGTTGTTTGTGAACACTTTTGTGTGATATGCCATTGTGAACGTCTCTGAGAGTATTAAATAGTGGCACTAATTTGGAACGACGTTTCTCGAGTCGTTTTTCCACAATTTAAACTTACTCGATGAGACGTGACGATTCTCACTCTTGACGGGAGACGTTTCTATTTTTAGTTTCGTCGTCCGACGTCGAAATTTAGTTCCGTCTTCTTAGTTAGCTCACATTCGTCGCCACGATCACCACGATATTTATTTTATAATTTTTGGAGTTTATTTGACCACTTTTATATTTTTAACAAGCTTTAAAATATTTTTAATAATTAATTTATAAATTATTTTCGGCCAAATAAAATTTATTTAAGTTTTAAACGTTTTAAAGAATTTTTGAGCCAATTTCCAGCTCATTTGGACCCGGTCAAATCCTTGGGTGAGTTGGAGTAGTTGGAATTCAAATTTTAAATTATTTTAATATTCTAATCCTATTAGATTTAGCCCTAGACCAAGTCAACCCATCTATACTATATAAGCAACCCCTAGGAAGTCCTATTTTCGCAAGAAATTAGCCCTAGCCTCTTCCAAAACTCAAATTGGACGTTGCGACGATTCGTCGCAACGTTGCGACGTTCAGCCACCGCAGCGACCGAAGGAAACGGCCCCGTTCCCCCGCTCCGACCGTAGCCCCGCCCCGCACCAAGCCGCTCCGCATCGCTGCAGCCGCTAGCCGCTCCGTTCCCTCGATCTGACCGAGGGATTGGCCCGCACCAAGCAGCTCCGCATCGCAGCACAGCGCTCGCACCGTCGCCCGCTTGTCGCCCCGCTCCGTAGCCCGCACGACCGACCCGCTGCTCCGCATCGACCGCTGTTGCAAGCGCTGCAACGTTGCAACGCTGCCCCGCCCCGCATCCAAGCGCCTGACCGAGGCTTCCCATCGATCTGACCGAGAAGAAACCCCGCACCAAGCACTGCACCGCAGCCGCTGCACAGCCCAAACGTCGCAGCCCCGCATTTTGAGCGCACGACCGACGGATCTCCCCGCATTGGCTGTGTACGACCGAGAGCCACTCGTCGCAACCCCGCATCCGTCGCACCGCTTGCCACCGTGGGCCCCCCCAAGTTCTCCAGAGTTATTGTGGGTCCCCCAAAGGCCCCTAGGACTACTGTGGGCCCCACCTAGGTGCTTGCTCTTTGAGGATTCGTCAGGTACGACGTCGTCGCACGTCGTAGCCCGTCGTCGCACGTGCGAGCTTTGGAATCTGGAATCGTCGCCCGGTCGATTGCTCTGAAATTTCCAGTGAGGAATCTAATTGGAATCTGGACTTGGAGCGCGATCTTTTATTCCAACCCCCGGCGTCGCTACCCGACGCCGGTGTAGCTTTCGCGTCGTGTTGAGGTAACGCTTTGCACCCCTAGGACCCCCCAACCCAATGCATGCTAATCAATACTAAAATCAGTATTTTTAAAGTATTTTAAATGTTTTAAATTCACTAATCAAGATTAATAATATGGACTTTAGGCCGGTGGACTTGTGCACGTAGGATAATTGTGATTTTTGGACTCATTGGACGGTGTGCTCAGACGTCGTAATTGCAGGCAAGTGAAACTTGCCAACTCTTGTGTAGGGCCATGTTTTTAGGCCACTTCCTTCCTTTTAGCGTAAAAGAGACTAGTCAGTGAAATGATAGCTGGCTAGACGCCTATTTGATCTAGTTTGACAACGAAACTAGATCTGTCACCTAATTGATCTAGCTTGACAACGAAGCTAGATCCAACCCTTTAAACTTGTTGTTCATGCATACTAAACTGTCACGTTTACTTTCCTTATTTGTACGCACTTTTAACTGCCGTGCATTGCATTCTACATGTCATCCAAGTTGAATATTGCATTCGTAGCACACGCTACATACTTGTACTTGCTTGTCCTGGCTAGGTGCACCCCTACGCCATACTTGTTAAAAACACTTCCTGGCTCGTGATCCAGAAGCGAGCATTACCGTTCAGGGGTAAGGCCCTGACTCGATACACGTGGGATGGGGTAAGAGTTAAGCGGCCAATCAGCTGGGAGTCTGCCTGATCAGCAACTGCAGTTGTAGGGCGTAAACTCTGGGTGGGGCGGAGTTAAGCGACCAATCAGTGTGAAAGAAAGTCATTTCAGCTGTAAGGCGTAAACTTTGCACATGACATGAAAACATGACTAGAGAAATCCTTGTAAATGTTATTAGTCTTGCCACACTTGCCATGCCATGCTAGTTTACTTGTTGTTTTCTTTACCTGCTGCACTCATACTTAAACTGCCATGTCATTGCATCATGCTAGAACTGCTAGGTTGCTTTACTTTCACTTTCAGTTTCCTTGCACAAGTCTCTTGTAGACTTGCTGACATGTGCCCCTTGCTCTTTTGGGTGTCACATGTTAGACCCTGAGCCAGAGACCGTTGCTGAGTACGTGATGATTTGCTGACGCTGAGTCTGAGTCCATGATTGCCCAGGAGGATTTTGGTGGACACCGGTGACCATTCTTTGAGTCTTTGTTGAGCTTTATTTTGTTTTAGGCCTTTTGTTAGTTGTTGGTGTGCAGCACCGTTGTTTTGTACGCTGTACTTTTGTTGGCCATGTTTGGGCCTTTGGTTTTTTTTCTTTTAGCCTGGTGGCTTTTCTGCGATGTTGGAATTTATATTTATGGATATTCTGAGATTATTCTTTAGTCTCATTTCATTATTATTATCTTGTTTCGCTCGCGTTGCAAGGACCTGCAGTTTTAAATTTGTTCGACGCTTATCAGACTTGCAGCTTTGTAGCTTCAAGTCTGAGCGGACCTTCTCACGCTTCGCCTCCATATTTCTGGGAAGCGGGGCGTGACAGGTTTTGTTGGTGGCCCATGCAGGTCCAGTCTTGCAATTGCGAATTAACGAAACAACGATAATAACGGAATGTCCATTAAATAAATTGCAACATCCGAGTCATAAGCCCTGAGTCTAGTTGTTTTCTTAGGACACTAGGTGATAAGAAGGCCTAGTTAGACGTCTGTGCTTGCTAGTTAGAGGCCCTGATTGTAGTTAGACTCCCTTTTAGCAATTGATTTAATCGTCGTAGGAGTTACCTTAGTGGTCCTTGCCTAACCCTGACCATATTAGACTTCTAGATTTTCCTTTAGTCGTTCGCTTGGGCTCATCGATTTCGGACCAAGCTGAACGCACTTCGTTTCCGTCTAACCTTTGGAAGTCTTAGCGCCTAGTTCCTAATCTTTAGTTGGTCGACCGTAGGAGTTTCCCCGTAGACTCTTCTAATTCATATCCTAGGCGTAGGTATGATTTGATCATCCAACCAATTTCCTTGCCTCGATTCACGAGATCGCCCCGTGACGATCATCGTCAATTTCCAAACATCGCCATTGCAAAACTTGAACCTTCTGAAAGTATTTTTCAATCTTCTCGTCCACTAAGTTTAATTTTGTTCAAAATTTTAATATACTTATACTTCATACTCCTTCATTGGTCTAAATTTTAAAACGCTTGTCGGAATTTTTGGAATACTAGTTTATAGTATTTTCCCAGCCTACGTTTTTCGTACTTAGGTAAATGCGTCGTCCCTTCATATATTAATTCTGAACCGTACTTTTATTTTGCCCTATTTGATTTATGATTTGCCTTCTTATTTATGCCATTCGAATGATACGTTGTGTTTACTTTAATATACTTTCAAGACACATGGAATTTCAGCTTTCAGCAAGTTGGTTTTGCTCGTCGATTTTTGCAAAATTACTATTTTCATAACCACTTCCTGATTTAGACCCTCCATGATTTGATTTTAAAGACTTGCTATTCGATCTTGATAATTCTACTACTAAGTCATTATTACTATTTCTCCGTGCACCATACATACTTTCAATTATTTTTATATTCGTACCAGACTGGTTGTGCTCGTATATTAAGAACCTTGTGTAAATCAGTTTCTCATTTTTGGCAAATCCTGATTTCTCTAAAAGAAGTTTCAATATTGATTTTCCATAGCCTAAAAGTTTTGAAAGCATTTAACATGAGTTTAAATTTTTCCGTTACTTGATTTCATTCTTCGACTTTCCAAAACTTTTTGACAAAATTATATTAAATTATTGACGTATAAATTTCCTAAACCACATCCTTAATACTCGTGTAAATGATTTACTTCCTTTCTTAATGATTTTCGATAAGCCAATAAAACACTTTCTCTTATTATGAATATTTGACTCAAACTTATTTTGAACGACTCGTTTTATCGATCTCCAAATATTCCTTTTCAGACCGGGATTTCAACTTTTGAAGTACAACAGTTTTCAGATTTCGCGTATTTTAGCTTGTGCCATTCACCCTATTTCCTTTTCTGTATTCTATTTAAGCATCACTACATCTCCTTTTCCTTCAACCTAAACATCACCATTGAGTCAATGTTTCGTCTAACCAAGCTGTCTCCTTGTATTCGTCATGTCTGAACTCGTGCTTATCGATCCTTCCCTCGTCACGCTCCCGATCTCTCTTTATTGCTTAGGCCTTAGGATCCTTCAATGTCTGTGTCAACTCTTAGTTGTTAGTAGACCCTTGGACCCTTGTGAGGTTGTCGTGGTGCACGTACCTAAGTTGTGTACGTGGGCTTGAATGAGGATCCCCATAGTATATTGATGTTTGCCTATTGAGTGATATATATATATATACCCGGAGTTATTCGTAATAGTATGAAGTTGTGGTGTGTTAGTAGTTATAAATTTTTGTGTGGATAGCTATACTATACTAGGGATGCCTGTGTATATAAGAGTTAGCGTTGAAATATCTAAGTTGTGTATGTAGTAAGAGATACTTATAATGGTTGAAATAAATGATTGGTAAAGCTATGTGTATGTTAGTAGTGATAATAATAAGAGTACGCATGGTTAAGAGGGTAGGCCTATTATGGGATCTATATGTTAGCACGTATGAGTGTGTGCACGTATGTGGGTATGTATTGTGTTTAGACGTAAGTAGTTATGTTTTGTTGCCTGAGTATATAAGTGTTATGCATATGGTAGTAGGTTATAATTTTGATTAGTATTGTTTGCTTTTCGGGATGTTGCATGCGTGCATACCGTGAGGTATACACGACTATTGCACATCTTAATTATGTATGTATAGGTGTATTAGTATACTAATTATAGGTAGTAGGCTATGGTGTGAATATATACATTATTTATGTGTGACTATACGGTGAATGTTTGTACTAGAGAGGGTATTATAAATATGTGGGTGCTGATGTCTGTAATGTTATTATTATGGTATATAATTAGATTGAACTATGTGGGTGTTATCTGACTAAACATTAAGTGTGACTGATTTATGGAATGTATATGGTTGTATTGGTAGATGTATATATATGGGAGTGGTATTTGTATAGGTATGAATGTCGTGTTACATATATAGAATATTCTAATATGTGTATTGAGTCTCACTCAAGCTTGAGTGGGTATACTCTAAGTATATTGAATGTATGTTTGTAGTTCGAATATAGCAATGTTTGATGTATGTATAGCGATAGGAGTGTTTGTGCCTGGTTGTGCTACGCACATGATTGTGGGTCGCTACGCCAGTATATAGTTATAGGTGCTGGTCTTGTGGTATAGTTATTTACTCAGGACTTGCTCGTGTGAACGTATGTGTACTAGCTAAAACTAGGTGTGTTTGTGTGCTAGTTACATAATGGTATGATTGGTGTATGTAAATGAAATGTTAGCGTGTATGGGTGTGCACCATGCACGGGTAAGTATGTGCTTAGTTATAAGTATTGATGACTATGATATATGTGGCGTGTCGTAAATGCAGTTATAGGACCGTACGTGAGGTGAATGTATGGTGAAATATTTGAATGCATTGAATGGCTATATATCGTGAAATTATAGTAGTGGTGAATGAATATTAGATATAGTGAATTTGATTTAATAATGGTATGGTGTGACTATATGTGCTGAGATGATGGCATTAGATGAATATTAGAGGGTAGTGTACCCTTGAGGTTTGTGCATAGGTAGCTATCTATACGTAGAGCAATGATTGTGTTTACTAAGTGTGAGACTATCTCTATATGAGTACCTAAAATATTGTTTTGCGATTAGGTGGGTAGTAGTTATATGAGGGATGCATGCTTATATATATGATTGAAATACGTGTATGAGTTTGACTGACTATAATAGGTATAAATGTATAACGTACGTGAATATATATATAAATAGATATACACGTGTTGGTAGTATTAATGTTTGGCTACCTAGTGCATATATAAGCACTTGTAATGACTATATCTGGTTGAATTATTATATGACTTGATTGGGGTAGTTACTAGAGCGACTAGCTATATTAGAAAGTCCGAGGACGGACTTTATTCTAAGGTGGGGAGGATGTAACGACCACTTTTCGTGGTACGTTGTTCGCGCACGTGCTTTTGTCCGTGCACGTGTTTGTTTTAGACTTTGGTTGTTTGTGAACACTTTTGTGTGATATGCCGTTGTGAACGTCTCTGAGAGTATTAAATAGTGGCACTAATTTGGAACGACGTTTCTCGAGTCGTTTTTCCACAATTTAAACTTACTCGATGAGACGTGACGATTCTCACTCTTGACGGGAGACGTTTCTATTTTTAGTTTCGTCGTCCGACGTCGAAATTGAGTTCCGTCTTCTTAGTTAGCTCACATTCGTCGCCACGATCACCATGATATTTATTTTATAATTTTTGGAGTTTATTTGACCACTTTTATATTTTTAACAAGCTTTAAAATATTTTTAATAATTAATTTATAAATTATTTTCGGACAAATAAAATTTATTTAAGTTTTAAACGTTTTAAAGAATTTTTGAACCAATTTCCAGCTCATTTGGACCAGGTCAAATCCTTGGGTGAGTTGGAGTAGTTGGAATTCAAATTTTAAATTATTTTAATATTCTAATCCTATTAGATTTAGCCCTAGACCAAGTCAACCCATCTATACTATATAAGCAACCCCTAGGAAGTCCTATTTTCGCAAGAAATTAGCCCTAGCCTCTTCCAAAACTCAAATTGGACGTTGCGACGATTCGTCGCAACGTTGCGACGTTCAGCCACCGCAGCGACCGAAGGAAACGGCCCCGTTCCCCCGCTCCGACCGTAGCCCCGCCCCGCACCAAGCCGCTCCGCATCGCTGCAACCGCTAGCCGCTCCGTTCCCTCGGTCTGACCGAGGGATTGGCCCGCACCAAGCAGCTCCGCATCGCAGCACAGCGCTCGCACCGCCGCCCGCTTGTCGCCCCGCTCCGCAGCCCGCACGACCGACCCGCTGCTCCGCATCGACCGCTGTTGCAAGCGCTGCAACGTTGCAACGCTGCCCCGCCCCGCATCCAAGCGCCTGAACGAGGCTTCCCATCGATCTGACCGAGAAGAAACCCCGCACCAAGCACTGCACCGCAGACGCTGCACAGCCCAAACGTCGCAGCCCCGCATTTTGAGCGCACGACCAACGGATCTCCCCGCATTGGCTGTGTACGACCGAGAGCCACTCGTCGCAACCCCGCATCCGTCGCACCGCTTGCCACCGTGGGCCCCCCAAGTTCTCCAGAGTTATTGTGGGTCCCCCAAAGGCCCCTAGGACTACTGTGGGCCCCACCTAGGTGCTTGCTCTTTGAGGATTCGTCACGTACGACGTCGTCGCACGTCGTAGCCCGTCGTCGCACGTGCGAGCTTTGGAATCTGGAATCGTCGCCCGGTCGATTGCTCTGAAATTTCCAGCGAGGAATCTAATTGGAATCTGGACTTGGAGCGCGATCTTTTATTCCAACCCCCGGCGTCGCTACCCGACGCCGGTGTAGCTTTCGCGTCGTGTTGAGGTAACGCTTTGCACCCCTAGGACCCCCCAACCCAATGCATGCTAATCAAGACTAAAATCAGTATTTTTAAAGTATTTTAAATGTTTTAAATTCACTAATCAAGATTAATAATATGGACTTTAGGCCGGTGGACTTGTGCACGTAGGATAATTGTGATTTTTGGACTCATTGGACGGTGTGCTCAGACGTCGTAATTGCAGGCAAGTGAAACTTGCCAACTCTTGTGTAGGGCCATGTTTTTAGGCCACTTCCTTCATTTTAGCGTAAAAGAGACTAGTCAGTGAAATGATAGCTGACTAGACGCCTATTTGATCTAGTTTGACAACGAAACTAGATCCGTCACCTAATTGATCTAGCTTGACAACGAAGCTAGATCCAACCCTTTAAACTTGTTGTTCATGCATACTAAACTGTCACGTTTACTTACCTTATTTGTACGCACTTTTAACTGCCGTGCATTGCATTCTACATGTCATCCAAGTTGAATATTGCATTCGTATCACACGCTACATACTTGTACTTGCTTGTCCTGGCTAGGTGCACCCCTACGCCATACTTGTTAAAAACACTTCCTGGCTCGTGATCCAGAAGCGAGCATTACCGTTCGGGGGTAAGGCCCTGGCTCGATACACGTGGGATGGGGTAAGAGTTAAGCGGCCAATCAGCTGGGAGTCTGCCTGATCAGCAACTGCAGTTGTAGGGCGTAAACTCTGGGTGGGGCGGAGTTAAGCGACCAATCAGTGTGAAAGAAAGTCATTTCAGCTGTAAGGCGTAAACTTTGCACATGACATGAAAACATGACTAGAGAAATCCTTGTAAATGTTATTAGTCTTGCCACACTTGCCATGCCATGCTAGTTTACTTGTTGTTTTCTTTACCTGCTGCACTCATACTTAAACTGCCATGTCATTGCATCATGCTAGAACTGCTAGGTTGCTTTACTTTCACTTTCAGTTTCCTTGCACAAGTCTCTTGTAGACTTGCTGACATGTGCCCCTTGCTCTTTTGGGTGTCACATGTTAGACCCTGAGCCAGAGACCGTTGCTGAGTACGTGATGATTTGCTGACGCTGAGTCTGAGTCCATGATTGCCCAGGAGGATTTTGGTGGACACCGGTGACCATTCTTTGAGTCTTTGTTGAGCTTTATTTTGTTTTAGGCCTTTTGTTAGTTGTTGGTGCGCAGCACCGTTGTTTTGTACGCTGTACTTTTGTTGGCCATGTTTGGGCCTTTGGTTTTTTTTTCTTTTAGCCTGGTGGATTTTCTGCGATGTTGGAATTTATATTTATGGATATTCTGAGATTATTCTTTAGTCTCATTTCATTATTATTATCTTGTTTCGCTCGCGTTGCAAGGACCTGCAGTTTTAAATTTGTTCGACGCTTATCGGACTTGCAGCTTTGTAGCTTCAAGTCTGAGCGGACCTTCTCACGCTTCGCCTCCATATTTCTGGGAAGCGGGGCGTGACATCAACAACGTTCCGACTTTGAAGCTAGAGTGGAGGATTTTATGGTCGAGCAGAAGAAGACTAATGCTTCCTTGAAGGCGAGCCAAGATTCCCTTGCAACCGTTGTAGGCCAAATCTCGGAGCAACTTGCGTTGCTAAATCGAAATAGACAACAGTTGCCGGCTCAACCCGAGCAAAATCCACGGGGCACCACTGGGCATATCAACGCCGTGGTTGCAGTTACTACGAGAGGCGGGAAGGACACCACCCCTGTCATGATCCCTACCGAGGAGCCCGTGGTGGAAAGAGTAGAGCCAAGTGAACCGGTCATTGAAGTTGAGAGAGAGAAAGAGCCGCAATGGGAAGAAAAGTCAAGAGCGGAGCAGCTGATTGAAGAGAGGCGTTTCATGCCACCGATCCCATTCCCTTAGAGGCTTGCTAGAGCAAAGATGGAGAAGCGACTAGCCAAGTTTCTCGAGTATTTGAGGGGGGTAAGCCTCAATATCCCCTTCATCGACGCTATCGTGGAAATCCCGACATACGCCAAGTTCCTAAAAGATTTGATTACGGGAAGAAAGAGGAAGGAGAAAATCATGCTCGCTGAGGAGGGGTCTTGGTTCACCAGGAGAGACAAGGAGCCCGCCAAATTCAAAGACCCGGGGAGTTTCCGAATTCCTTGTACCTTAGGCGGCGTCCCTCTACAAAAGGCGTTAGTGGACTTAGGGGCTAGTGTTAGTCTCATGCCTCTCTCTATGTTCCAAAGACTAAACACCGGCACAGAATTGAAGCCTACCGACATGCGGATACAACTAGCAGATGGTCGGATCATAAGGCCGGTAGGGATCGCAGAGGACATCCCGTTACAAGTCCAGGGGGGCATATGTTTGCCATGCGACTTCGTGATCATGGATGTCAAGGAGGAGGGAGATACGTCGCTAATACTTGGACGCCCGTTCCTCGCCACCGCCGGTGTCATTGTCGACGTACGAGAAGGGACTCTAACATTGAACGTCGGCAACATCGAGGTGGAGCTTCATATACCCAAGGCAATGAAACACATGCCTTATCATGAGGAACTGGACTATATGGACCTCCTTGACGAGGTTATTGAGGAGGCGATCCCCCATTCCATCGGCGCACTATTCGAGGAAGATTTTGAGGAAGGGCCAGACTTGGGCCAAGAAGAAAAGATGGAGCATTCCCCCGACCCCTCCATGGAAATTGATGAAGGCGACGCTGATGTTGCGAGAATACGAGAGCTCTACAAGCTCTCAAAGATGAAGACTCCAAAGAAAGCCCCACCGATACGAAAATCGGTGTCACCGGTGAAGCCGAGTCTCGGAGCAAGCACTAGCTTGGGGGAGTCACCCCCCAACACTACCCGAGACGAAGGAGCACTGAGGAAGAACACGCCGCCGCAACATCCAAATCCGAGCGCTCTTCCAAATAAATTCGACGGGTGCATCTCATATGCACCCAATATCCAGCATTAAATTGAAAATCAAAGGGGGTCGAGCTCAAGACCTTAAATGAGCACTTGTCGGGAGGCAACCCGATGGTTATCGCTTTATTTTTACTTTTTCTTTTATTTTCGTTTTAGAAATTATTAGTGTTTTGAGTCGTTTGCCTGAAAATTTCGTGATAACGGGTCCTATTTTTCTTGGACAGGAGAGGAGAAAGGGATACCTATCATTAGGAGGATGAACAAGGCGACGAGGAGCGCTCCAGGAATGCGCTCGATGCTTAGGAGGAGGATGAAATCGACTGGAGGAAGAAAAACAGAGATTAGAGCCCAAACAGAGCCAAACAGCAGAAAACAGGATTCACTCGGCCGAGTACACTAGCCACTCGGCCGAGCACATAAGCTCGTCCGCCCGAGCGGCACACGAATGAGGGAAGTCTGTTGTACCCAACTCTATGTTTCTTTTCTAGATTTCAGTATAATTGCCACTCGGCCGAGTATAAATATTCACTCGGCCGAGTGAAACTGATACGCTCCTAGGGCGAGTATTGCCGAGTAGCTTGAGCCACTCGGCCGAATGGACTTTTTCCACTCGGCCGAGGGTAGCAAAGCCACTCGGCCGAGTCGTAAGCGGGGAGGAATTTTCAAAAATATTTCCATTACGTTCACTCGGCCGAGCGACTTAGTCACTCGGCCGAGTCGTAACTTTTCCTTTATAAGGCGCTGCGGGCTCGGCGCGGAATTCGAAGCGTTATTTATCGATTTCTCGCCCGAGCCCGCGCCCGATCACTCCCTACGACCGCTGCGACCCCCCCCCCCCCCCACTCGCCCGACCGCCTTGCCCGCTGCCGCGCTCGGCCGACCACCGCCGGTCGACAACCCCTCCGCACCGCCCGAGTCGCCGACGACTCCCTTGCCGCCGGCCGAGCTCCGGTATGCCCTATTTCGCCCATTTCTCTATTTTTCTCCTATTTTTTGACGATCCATGTGCTAATCGAGCCCCTAGCCCAAATCAACTTCAAAATCTATCTATTATACCCCTAACCCCCCATACATTTTGAATATTACTCGCTGATATCTTCGTTTGATGTGCATGGTATATTGGGGAGCTTAGGGGAGCCTAGGGGAGCTTCCGGGGAGCGTTTTTGGCTTTGTGGAGGCGGCGTCTTCGCACGCATCAACTATTTTGCTCTCGCGGCGTGTTACGGTATACTCGTTCCACTTACTTTCGCACGCCGCGTTTTTCCTATTTTTGGTGAGCACCCGGGGCCCACATGCCGCCCCGAACACGGCCACGCACCAGGAGAGCTTCCGCCAAGCGGAAGCGGCCGGATGAGGCCGGCCCCTCCCACGAGATGGAGGACTCTCCTCTGCCTACACCACCTCACCCCGCACACCCACAGCCATTGATCCTTGATGCCATTGATCCTTTTTGCCGTCATGCTGCCCGTCTCTGCTCGGTCCTGATGATTTTTACCCCTCCCCTCACTGTTTTGGGTCCACATTTTGATCACATTTTTCTATATCATTTTTGGGAGAGAGGGAGAGACTTTTTGGTGTGACACTCTTATATCTAATTCACTCTTATATCTGCATGCATCATGTCCGCATCATATTTTCATTTTGTTATTTTTATTTCTTCTTCATCATGCATGCATCCTCACCTGCCCCACACATTACACGTCTCTTGGTGTGCCACACTTCGCACATTGAGGACACTGTGCACTTTAGCTTGAGGGAGTGAGTTCTCACGTTCTTTTCGATTTACCACCTTTATTTTTAGTTTTTTTTTCACGCCATTTTCCGCATTTGCACTCATTCTCATCACTTTTTCCTTTTTTTACCATGCATCACGTTTTTCTTATTTTCTTTGTGTGCTGCATTGTAATTAGTTTTATTTTCCCTTTTTATTTTTACTTCTTTCATCTCATGCTAGAGATGATTTTTCTGTGATGATGATGACGTGGAGTTAGCTTTCTCTATATGCATGCTATATTTGTCATGTCTTAGCTTTTATTTCTGATATCATATGTTGTGATTTGCCTTGCATTTAGAGATAGTAACCCACACTTTTTCCGTGTGAAAATGGATGAAATTTTATTATTAGCTGAGTCTGAATATTCATATGTATGCTATCGCAGAAAACACACCAAGATTCACGCATTGAATGCTTATATCTGGAGTACCGTTTTCTTTCCCTATATCACTTCTATTTGCATGATTTGTACACTTCACTTCAGGATGATTGAATGATGTTAGCTATGATAAATCTGGATTAGTTTTGCTTTTTTGTGATCGAAACTGAGTAGATTAGATTACCCTGCTGAAGTTGTCATGCACGTCTTATAGAGTGAACTGAGAGACATATTTATTTCTTTCTCCACATATCTTGAACATTAATTCTCTATTTTAAAATCATTGGTGAATCTCCCCTTAGCGATTCTAATATTTGGCATTTCCCCCGTTAGTAAATTCCTAGCTCCAAATTTCCCAAAACCAAAAATAAAAAGAAAAATTCTTGTATATCCTTTTCTCTCTTTTGATTTGGGATCGTTTGTGTATAAATGCTATTATAAAAAAAGAAAAGAAAAGAAAAAGATTTGAGAGATAGAAAAGAAAAGAGAAAAGAATCTCAATAAACGATCCCATCTCATATACCCTCTCTTTCTTCCCTCTTTTTGTTTTTATTTTTATTTTCTTTTGCATTTGGAGCTTCAGAAGAAATGGGGAATGTAAGTATAGTTTTGTATTTGCCACCACGCTTATAGATAAGCTTGGGGGGAGAATCCAATGATGTGTGAGAGAGTGACTACTTGACGGTGCATGACAACCTAGGCTAAGTAATATTCTATACTCGGTGAGATTGTTTTAGCTTCACGAAATCCAGAAATCTATGCCTAGCACTCATTTCATGAAATCCACGCTTTTCTATTCTTCCTATTCTATTGCGTGATATTCTTATACTCCTCATAGAAAGCATTCAATTGAAAAGTGTGTGATCTGCGATATTGTATGCCGCTTTAAATGATTCAGACGATGTTAATCTTAGGATTATTCCATTTTTCATGCTATATCAATATTCTTGGGTTTTCTATCTCTATTTGCATTATTATACTATGATATCGAAATAAAAGTCTTTGACATGTGTTTTACATTCGGTGCATGATATATGAGTAAGCAAAACCCATGTCCTGAGAAAAATGATCTAGCAGCTTCCCTCTTCGCTTTCTTCTTTCTTCTTCGTTTTTCGTTTTCCGTTTTTCCATCGTTTTCATTTTCTAAATCCACCAGGTTCGCCTTTTACTTATCTTCCTCGAGGACGAGTAAGAGGTAAGCTTGGGGGATTTTGATCACTCCGTATTTTACACCTTTTTTCCGCATGTTTGCATGACATTTAGATCGCTCAAATCATGTTTTTCATGATTTATCGACAATATTACGATACTTTTCACGATTTGTTGTTTTTGTCGTATTTCAGGAGATTTGGAGCGATTTGGAGTGATTCCGAGATACACCTACTCCAGAGGATCACCGACGACTTCCCTGAGGGGTATTTTGAGATTGGAGAGGAGCGGAAGAAGAAAGAACGTCGTAGGAGCGACGAGGAGGTAAAGATATTCAATTTGGGCATCTTCAGCATCTCACTCGGCCGAGTGAAGGAGTCACTCGGCCGACCAACGAGACCCCGCTCGGCCGGCCAGATCGGACATGCTCCAAACGTGCACTCGACCGAGCATCAGAAGCCGCATCGGTCGAGTGACGAAATCCCGTCCGCCCGAGTGGCACTCAGAAGACGCCCATCAAAAACTCCCGACTTACTGTTTTTCGTCAGTCTGAGCATCAGAAGACCCACTCGGCCGAGTGGCAATTGCCGACCGCCCGAGTGAAGATAAGCCCATCGGCCGAGTGACGACAACTCCCTCGACCGAGTGACCCCCGAAGTGAAGACCCCCAAGACCCCAGACTTACTGAAAATTCTCAGGGTCTCTCACTCGACCGAGCGACTTTTGTCACTCGGCTGAGTGAGCAGCGCTGCCTGTAGCGGAAATCACGATTTTGGAGCTACGCAGGGGCAGTTTGGTCACGAATTTTTGGGCAGTTTTGGGGGGTATTTAACCCCAGATTCTAACCTAGTTTAGAGAGCTTTTTCTATTGCTTTTAGCAGCCTTTTTAGATTAGACTTTTTAGAGTTTTATTCTTGTGATTGGAGAGGAGAGAAAAGTGTTATTTTGTTGGATTCTTGGAAAGCTACATTGGTTTGTCTCCCTCTTCATTAAAAATCTTATTTTTATTGCTATTTTGAATATTGCCATGAATTCTATTGCTATTTCAATTGATTATTCTTCCATTTGTGATATGATTTGTGAGTAGTCTTAACGTCTTAGGGCGTGTGGATGAACCCTACGAGCCCAATTTCCGATTTGTGATGATTTGGTAGAACTATTGCTAGAATTGCTATTAGGGTTAGTTTAGGATTGATATAACACGGATAGCTAGGTGTTCATATCGATTGGGATTTACAAGAGATTGGATCCCAATTCGATAGGAAACCCTAGAAATCCGAATTGGGTTGAAATTGAGTTTCCGTAGTATCGGTTTGCAAGAGATTGGACCGATACTAGGGTTCTCAGTTGCAATTCTATACCGATACCCGTTTGCAAGAGTTGGACGGGTAGGAACTACCCCAACCTAGGTCGTGGCCCGAGTTTGCACGAGAGTGGGCTCGGGATGCGATTGAACAATGATGTTGATCCTAATGCTAGCTTGCCTAGGCTAGGGTTTACAAGAGATTGGACCCAAACCTAGGTTTGCTATAGACCGGCAACAGCGCGAGAGCGTGAGCCAGGTTTTACATTCAGTTGCAACTAGTTCACCTGACATTCTACCCTAGCAATTGTGATACCGATGAATCACATTGACGAGGTACGGTGAGTAGTGGGGATTCCCCATTCCCTAGGCGTCTTTATTAGATTTTATATCTCTATACTTTGTTTGACAATTGTGACAACATCGCCGAAAGGCACTTTCCTACTCTTCTGTCCCTATAGCCAGGTTGTTCGGCGAAGGCACTGTCATACGTCCTCCCTGTGTTCGATACCCGCTCGCCGCTACACCGTGCGCTTGCGGTAAAACTACACGGTCGCTCTTTAGGGTGTACGCCTGGGCGCGATCAGGGGTCACCAACCCGTGCGGTCCGCCGTAGTCACCGACCACGGGAACAGGGTGCCCAACCTGGAGCGGCGATTCACCATGCCGGGGTTCATCCCAGTGCATTCCCCCACCCCCTCCTCGTTTCGCAAGGGAAACAGGAGGGGCTTCGAGCAGGCAGAGGACGAGTCGGTGACTGCCTCGTCTAGACGACCGGGCTCACCTAAGCACCGACGGGATGATCGTCGGGACTTGGGGGATCGGTCCCAGTGGAGCGGAAGTGCCCGTCGAGTGAAGCGGGACAGGCGAGAACACCGAAGCGAGAAAGGGGACCCGCACCGATTGAGCTGCGCACCCAGTTTGGTGGGGACACAAGGGACAGCCAAGCCCAAACATGCCCCCATTGCGACCGGAAGATCACGAGGCATGCGAAGGAGGGCGGTCGGGGGACGTTAATGGCGACCAGTGTCCCCTAACCCAAAGGATAACTGAGGCACGGGTGCCCTCAAGTTTCAAGGTGTTGACGTTGGAGAAGTACGATGGCACGGGTGATCCCGCATACCACATGATGGACTACAAGGGGGTCATGGCGTTCCAGGGGGCCGACGACACCCTGCTCTGTAGGGGTTTCTATTCCACGCGGCGAGGACCTGTTACCACAGTCTGCCCAACCGCTTCATTGATAGCTTCGAGGAGCTCACCCAGTTGTTCTGCAAGCAATTCATGGCTGGGCAACAGGTAAAGCCGGACTCAGAACTCTTATTCAATGTGGTGCAGGGTCCCGGGGAATCCCTGAGGCACTTCATGCATCGCTTCAACACGGAACTACTGAACATGGAGAGCTGTCTCGAGCTGGTCGTGAAGACGGCCCTGAAGAAAGGATTACAGCTAAGGAGTCTGAAGAAATCGTTACACAACGATCCTCCGAAGGACCTCGCCGGGGTCATGACGCGGGCCAAGCGCTTCATGCTGACAGAAGAGGCCTTGGCTGTCGACGACAGAAGAACCAAGCGAGGATCCAAGCATGACGAAAGTGAGCACCACGGCTCGGAGGAGCATCGGCAGGAGAAAAAGGCCAGATGAAAGCAGCGGAGGGAAGAACCGCGGCACGCCCAGCTGAAAGTTGCCCCGGACGTTGTCCTCGCACACGCCCAGAAGGAGGGGCGCATGAACCGGCCTCCTCTGAGGATGAAGAGAGGTGGGAGAGACGAAGAGAAATATTGCAAATATCACAAGGACAACGGCCACGACACCGATGACTGTTGGCATCTGAAGACAGACATAGAGAAGCTGGTGAGTCGGGGGCACTTGAAGAACTTCACTGACAATCCCGCTCCTGGGGAGGGGACATCCAGGCAGCCGGACTAGGGGAAGAAGGTAAACGTAGTCTAGGTGCCCATGCATGTCATCGAGTGAGCGGACGGGACAAACGACCGCAACCTTGCCGGGGGGCTATCCTACCTAGACTCCCACCGTTTTTTGTTTTTTCCTCCAAATGTACTGGTCCATGGAAAGAAAGAAGGACCTTGTTGGTACAAACGCAACCTCTTTTTTCCGCATTTAGCTGAATGGTTGTTTCAAGATGCGATAGAGAACTCGATCTCCTCTCCCAGAGGACTGCCTTTGCTCGACAGACCGGATGTAGGAAACCAAACCGTTCGACCGTAAGGCTGGGGGAAACTCTCCCAGCAGGCCGATCTGTAACCCGCCCGTGAGTCTGGGGGCAACTCCCCCAGAAGACGGGTTCTGCGGTCGGCCCTAAGTCGGAGAGCAACTCTCCACATGCCCACTGAACCGATCGGCCGTAAGGCTGGGGCAACTCCCCCAGCAGGTCGATCTGTAAACACGTCCATGAGTCTGGGGACAACTCCCCCAGCAGACAGGTTCTGCGGTCGGCCCTAAGCCGGAGAGCAACCCTCCGCAGGCCCACTGAACCGATCGGCCATAAGGCTGGGGGCAACTCCCCCAGCAGGCCGATCTGTAAACTCGTCCATGAGTCTGGGGGTAACTCCCCCAGCAAACGGGTTCTGTGGTCGACCCTAAGCCGGAGAGCAACCCTCCGCAGGCCCACCGAATCGATCGGCCGTAAGGCTGGGGGCAACTCCCCCAGCATGCCGATCCTTAAAACCAGCCGTAAGGCTGGGGGCAACTCCCCTAGCAGGCGGGGACATCGGTCGGTTGTAAGTCGAGGGATAGCTTCCCTCGCCAACCGAACGATCTGCCCGCTTGTAAGGCTGGGGCAACTCCCCCAGCAGGCGGGGACATCGATCGATCGTAAGCCGAGGGATAGCTTCCCTCCCCAACCTAACGATCTGCCCGCTCATAAGGTTGGGGGCAACTCCCCCAGCATGCGGGGACATCAGTCGGTCGTAAGCCGAGGGATGGTTTCCCTCGCCAACCGAATGATCCATCCGCTCGTAAGGCTGGGGGTAACTCCCCCAGCAGGTGGGGACATCGGTCGGTCGTAAGCCGAGGGATAGCTCCCATCTCCAACCGAACGATCCGCCCTCTCATAAGGCTGGGGGCAATGCCCCCAACAGACGGGGACATCGGTCAGTTATAAGCCGAGGCACAGCCCCTTCGCCAACCAAACGACCCGCTCGCTCGTGAGGCTGGGGGCAACTCCCCCAGCAGACGGGGGACTCGGCTGGACATAAGTCGAGGGGCAGCCCCCCTCGCCAACCGACCGATCTGACTGATTACGAGACTGGGAACAACCCAGCCACGTGTGAAGCGACTACCAAAGAGAACCGAGTATCGCGAATGGAGGAAAAACTATGGCGAAACAGACGAGGGCGATAATAAGGTCCCATTCCAGGATGCCTACGGATTCGGAATTCTGAAGACCCTTCGCCCTCACCGCGAGCAGTAAAGGGATGCCGACGAAATGTGGAAATCGTGACCAGTTCAAAACACAATAAAGGATCAAAAAGACCGAGGATCCCCGTAAGGTGGAAAACCCCCAAAGAAGCTATATAAATAAAATTGTTCAAAATTGCAAGCCAAAAGAGAAGGGGAAAACAAGATAACAGAGGCCTAAGGCCCTAGGGCTCGGGAGGAAGCATCCTCTGGCACCTCGCCCTGCTCGGAGTGCGGGGATCGACGGGCGGGAGGGGCTGCCGGGCATGCTCCGCAAACCGTCGGAAGGAGTTCCGGACGACGTCAATGATCTGAGGGGCAAGAAGGTCCTTGTAAGAGCTGAAGGCCTCCCTAAGGACCTCCGTGATCCTCGCCACCAGGAACCCGTCGACGCCCCTCTCCACATCGTCGACCAACCGGGTCATCTGATGCAGGTCTACCAGCTCGCTCTGGAGATCGCTCCTCTCCTGGCGAAACGCCTCTTCCGCCTCTCGGGCCGACCTCTGAGCGTCGTCCAGCTCCCCCGGAGGTCCATCACTTGAGCCGCAAGCTCGTCCACCCGGCGTTGGAGATGCCGAGCTTCCATGTGTGCCTCTTAGATAGCCACCTCGGCCGCCCCAGCCCTTGTTCGCTCCCGGGCAGCGGACTCATCGAGCTCCCTTACCCGGGCCGCCCGACGCTGCCCCTCGACGGCCATCACAGTGGCCTACAAAAAGGAAGGAGTTATATAGAGAAAGGTCATGAGACAGGTCTGGGAACAGTAAAGCGGCCAAAACTGTGGAAGCTGCCAGACCAGGGAGTCCGACATTGTGTCGGTAGGAGATCTCTCCATGAGGGATCGGTCCCTCGGGAGGACGGAACCGTGCGCCAACTGGTTGGCCACGGTCCGATCAACGAATACCGAGTCACCGGGGATAACCTCGGGGCCCGCCAAAACATTCGCCAACACACCGCTGGATCCCACCAAGGAAGGCTCGGCCGAGACGATGGGAGTGACCACCAGGGTTAGTGGGAGAGTTTCGTCGGAGGCCGTCGGCACCTCGGAGGCCACCAAAGTGTGGGTCTCCCCACCCTCCTTCCTACTTTTCCTCTCGCTGGGGCTGGCGAAGGTTGGGGGAGAACGCTTACGCCCCGCGTCGTGACCGCCCACAGGCGCACGAGGAATCGGCTCGGCTCCCGCGTCGCCTCCCTCGGCTTTGGCGAGGCGAGGGAGTTCGGCCCCCGGGGCCTCACCCTCAGGAAGGGTCTCTGCGGCCAAGGGGAAGGCGTCACCACAACCGTGGGCTCCACTCTCCCCACGGCAGGCTCGGCCTGACTGTAACGACTGCTTTTCATGCATCTGGATTTTATATATTATAATATGTGTTTTGGTGGATTTTCTCCTCTTGTGTGGTTTTCGTCTCCGTAGATTTCATTTTCGATCGATTCATCGTATTTTTTCTCGCTTCTTCCTTAGGATTGTCGATTTCGAAGTATGTCACTCGTGACGGACTTCATAACGGTCATATCTAACTGTTAGATCAAGCCTAGGAGTCTTAGGAATCGATCCCGGGGCCTCGCGCTCCGTATCGGTACTTTTCTGTGCTCAATAGCCGGTGTAAGAAGGGCCACCGACCGACTAGATGACGATCCAGTCGGTCGGCAATCCTTCTTGGACCGACTAGTGAGCTTTCTAATTTTCTGAGGAAGCTACTGTTTATCGTTAGTCGGTCTAAGAACGTTGGTTGACCGACTAGGTTGCAAACTAGTCGGTCAGCAATGCTTCTTGAACCGACTAACTCATCATCTTATTTTTGTATCAGTTACTGTTTACTCTTAGTCGGTCTAGGAACGTTCATCGACCGACTAGATGCTAAACTAGTCGGTCAGTACTTGTTCATGGACCGACTAACTCTAGAATCCTATTTTCGTTCAGGAGTTACTGTTTGCACTTAGTCGGTCTGCGTTGGACGACCGACCGACTAGTTGCCAAACTAGTCGGTCAGTGGTTGTTCTTTGACCGACTAGTCTGTGTTAAAACCCTAATTTCTGGGCAGCCGCCAGCCTAGCCTATAAATACCCCTCCCAAACGACTTCATCTTCTCCAACACGACACAAAGCCCTAGTTTCTCCCCCATTGAGCCCCCATCTTCCTCCAAGCTCCATTTCTCCATTCCAAGCCCTAAATCCATCATCCAATCCATCCATTCACTCATTCCACCCCTCATCTTCCCCAAATCTCCATCAAAACCCATCAAATCCCCAAATCCCCTAAAACCCTAGTTTCCCCAAACTTCTCCAATCTTTTCCAGATCTGATCCTAGGGTTCCCCGGAGTGTTCCTTCCGTCTCCTCTTGGTAAGAAATCGATTCCTCTATGTTTTCATAGCCTATTGGTATTTTTATGAAACCCTAATAAATTTCATGTTGTTTGATGGTTGTTCCCCCTATCAGTGATTTCCCCATAGATTGGCATCCGTGTGACGAAGTAGTCGCCATCCCCGGTGCTAGGCAAGTGAAACTTGCATCTCTTGATTTAGGCCATGTCTTAGGCCATTTACCTTGCTTTAGCGTAAAAGAGACTAGACGGTGAAAGGATAGCCGTTTAGACGCCATTGACCTAGCTTGACAACGAAGCTTGGTCCGTCACTTTCATCATGCTTGTATGTCACGTTTACTTTCCTTAACGGTACGCGAAAATAACTGTTCATGTCATCCATGCATCCTTAACTGCTATTGCATTTTAACTGCCATGTTTAATTTAATTAACGGTACGCGAATATGTTCATGTCATTGCATTTCGCCTGTCACGTTTAATTTAAATTAACGGTATGCGAATTATCTGCTCATGTCATTGCATGCTTGAATACTCATCATGATTGCGTAGCATCGCTACATACTAGTGTTACTTATTCCGGCTAGGTGCACCCCTACGCCATACTTATCAAATACACTTTCTGGCTCGTGTTCCAGAAGACGAGCTCATCACAGCCTGCGGGCAATAGGGCACTCGTTGAGTGATCCCTTGTACTTGATACCTGAACACAACCTGCGGGCAATAGGGCACTCGTTGAGTGATCCCTTGTACTTGTACTTGTTACTTGACATTACATGTCACAACAACCCCTTGCCACTTGTACTATACTTTACCTTACTTGTTACCACCGTACTTTACTTGCCATGCACCATGTTTTAACTGCTAGGTTGCTAGTTTACCATTATTTCCCGTTTCCTTGCACAAGTCGTTCGACTTGCTGACATGTGCCCCTTTCTCTTTTGGGTGACACATGTTAGAGCCCGAGCCTGAGTTACTTGTTGGGGACGAGGTGTTTGCAGACGTCGAGCCCGTGCTTGTGTTTGACGGGGAGGACGTGGACACTGGGGACCAGTCCTAGTGTCCTCGTTGTGTTTTACTTTTATTAGACAGTTGTTTTGTTATCGGTGCGTGGCACCTATACCTTGCTTTGTTGTTGTCTTTTCTTTTGTTGGCCTTGTTCTGGGCCTTTAGACTCTTTTCTTTTAGCCTGGTGGCTTTTCTGGATGTTGGACTCTTGTTGACGTTGGACAAATTTGTGAGATGAGGAATTTTATTTCAGTCTCTCCTTGTGTTATTATTGCTATTCTGTTGTGGTTACAGGGACCTGTTTTTGTATTGTGGACGCTTATCGGGTTTGGGGCTTCACAGCTCCACTCTCGTGCGGACCTTTCACGTACTCGCCTCCATTTTAGGGAAGCGGGTCGTGACAGGTTTTAGTGGTGGCCCATGCAGGTCTTTCTGTAACTGCGATTTTGGAATAGCAATAATAATATTTGAATGTCCAATAAATTAAGTTCGACGTCCGAGTCATAAGCTATGAGTCTAATCTGATTTGTTTTCCGTGTCATTAGATGGCAGGAAGGCGTTTCACCCGTGGTGGTGGTAGTGGTGCTCTCCCTCATGATGAGGAGCCTGAGCGGGAACCCACCAGCGGTGAGATGATGCGGATGATGATCCAGATGATGCAAGTGCAGCAGGGCGTGCTTTTGCAAGTCCAGAATGCTCCACCTGCTCGAGCTGCCCGGGCTCTTCCCGATGCCCCTCGCTCTGAGCCAGGAGCGAAGCAATTTCGGGAGCTGGGTCCCGCATACTTTGATGGTTCTGAGGGTCCTCTGGCTGCCGACGAATGGATAAGGAACATTGAGGATAACTTGGCAATGGCAAAGATTAACCCGGCTGGATGGGTTGATCTGGCTAAGAGGCAGCTGAAGGATAACGCCAGGAATTGGTGGGATGCTGAAGAGAAGATGCTGGTGGAACCGATCGTCTGGGCTACCTTCAAGTCCAGATTCGATGGAGAGTTCTTCCCGAAGGCTGCTCGGCAGGTGATGCTGCAGCGCTTTATAGATCTGAAGCAGGGGAGCTTGTCGGTGGATCAGTACCACCAGGAGTTCACGAGGCTCAGTCGGTTTGCACCTAAGATGGTGCAGGATGCCGATGAGAAAGCTCAGCGATTTCTCCAGGGACTTGCCTTGGAGCTTCAGAGCTTTGTGACCTCTTCTGACTTGGAGACATATCAGAAGGTTCTGATTGCTGCGAGGCGGCAGGAGTTGAATTTGAATCAGAGGAAGGGACATGTTTCCGGAGCGGGGAAGAGGCCTATGGAGCAGGCCAGGGCGGTGGTTAGGCCTGGTTTCAAGCCTAGTCATCCTGTGCAGTTCAAGAGGCCAGGAGGGCCTATCCTGAAGACTTGCCATTTCTGTGGCAAGACTGGACACCTCAGGGATCAGTGTAGGAGGTTTCTAGGACAGTGCATTGTCTGCGGAGATCCTGCCCACACCATCCGGGAGTGTCCGAAGTCGAGACAGCCTTGGCGGGCTCCTATTGCAGCACAGCCGTTGCAGCAGCGAGCTCCTGTGCCCGTTGGACGTGGGGCGCCCCTTGTTCCACAGAGACAGGCCTTTCGGCAGGCTGTTCCGCCGAGAGGGCAGGCCTTTCTGATGACCGCTGCGGAGAGCGAGGCTGTGGATGAGGTTATCGCAGGTAATCCTCAATCTAGCTGTCATTTTCCGAGCTGGTTTTGATTGTTTAATTGTGTTGTTTGCTTGAACATGGTTGTTTGCTAGAATAGGGTTTGATTGTTAATTGATTGATTAGGTGTGATTTTGGTGTGCACATTTCCTGCACGAGTCCTCTTTGACTCTGGTGCATCGATGTGCATTATTTCTCGGAGCTTCGTGGAGAGGCACTCCTTGTCGACATCCCCTCTTCCCAAGAGTTGGAATATCGTCACAGGGAATGGTGTGGTCTCGGTGCATCGTGGTTGCAATTCTTGCTCGTTGGTGGTCTGTGGACATGAGCTTTTTGCGGATTTCATTGTCCACGACATCATCAACTATGATGCAGTTCTTGGGATGGTTTGGCTGGCGAGCTTCTATGCTACGATCGACTGCAGGAGGAAGAAGGTGGTGTTCGAGATTCCCGGACATCCAGTGTTTGAGTTCAGTCGTGGTAGCAGTTCGCTTGGTCCTGTCAGATTTCGGGCCAGGCCGGTGGAGGCTGTGGCTATGCAGATGGAGCTGGAGTGGCCAGCTGTGGTGCGTGATTTTGGCGACGTCTTCCCCGAGGAGATGTCTGGTTTGCCGCCGGATCGAGCTTTGGAATTTTCTATCGATCTTGTTCCAGGTGCGCAGCCGATTTCGAAGGCGCCGTATCGTATGGCACCTGCTGAGTTGGAAGAGTTGCGGAAGCAGTTGGATGAGCTTTTGCAGAAGGGTTATATTAATCCTAGCGTGTCTCCGTGGGGAGCACCGGTGTTGTTGGTTAAGAAGAAGGATGGTTCGCGTCGCATGTGCGTGGACTATCGGGAGTTGAATGCGGTAACCATTAAGAATAAATACCCGTTGCCTCGCATCGATGATATTTTTGATCAGCTTGGAGGTTCGAGGGTGTTTTCTAAATTGGATTTGAGGAGTGGTTATCATCAGTTGAAGGTGAAGAAGGGAGATGTTCCGAAGACAGCGTTCAGGACGAAGTATGGACACTATGAGTTCGTGGTTATGCCTTTTGGCGTAACTAACGCGCCCGCAGTCTTCATGAATCTGATGAACCTGATTTTCTACGACTTTTTGGATAAGTTTGTCGTTATCTTTATTGACGACATCCTGATCTATTCGAAGTCGGAGGAAGAGCATGCCTCGCACTTAAGGACGGTGTTGGAGATTTTGAGGAAGCATCGTTTGTATGCTAAGTTTTCGAAGTGCGAGTTTTGGCTGGATAGAGTTGCTTTTCTCGGGCATGTGGTGACTGGAGATGGTATCTCAGTGGATCCCGAGAAGATTCGGGCCATCAGGGAGTGGCCTGTTCCGTCGTCAGCGTCTGAGATTCGGAGTTTTCTTGGACTTGCTGGTTATTATCGGCGATTCATTAAGGACTTTTCTCGTATTGCTGAGCCGATGACCAGGTTGACGCGGAAGGATGTCGCTTATGTTTGGTCGGGTGATTGTGAGAGGGCTTTTGGTATTTTGAAGGAGAGGTTGACGACTGCCCCTATTCTTGTCGTGCCTGATCGCAGCGGTGGATTTGAGATCTTTTGCGATGCTTCTGGCAAGGGTCTCGGTTGTGTGTTGCATCAGCATGGGCATGTTGTGGCGTATGCGTCTCGTCAGCTTAAGGTTCATGAGAAGAATTATCCGACGCATGATTTGGAGTTGGCTGCCGTTGTGTTTGCTCTTAAGATTTGGAGGCACTTCTTGCTGAGTGAGAAAGTGAAGATTTTCACCGATCACAAAAGCTTGAAGTATATTTTCACTCAGAAGGAGCTCAACATGCGACAGCGTCGGTGGTTGGAGCTTATGGCGGATTATGATATTGATTTGCAGTTTCACCCTGGCAAGGTGAATGTGGTTCCGGATGCTTTGAGTAGGCTTCCAACGGTGATGATTTTGACCTCGCAGTGGAGATTGCAGCAGGATTTTTGCGAGTCTGGTGTGGAGATTGTTCTTCCTGGAGAGGCTTCGTCGTTGATGTACATGCAGGTACAGTCGACGATCGTGGATCGGATTAAGGCTGGCCAGGCTGAGGATCCGAAGCTGGTGAGGATTCGGGAGCAGGTGGAAGCCGGTCTGCGGACTGACTTTTTGATTCATGAGGATGGCTCGCTGAGGTTTGGAGCCAGGTTGTGTGTGCCTGCTGGGGATATCAGAGAGGAGCTGATGGTGGAGGCACACAGTTCGCCGTATTCTGTGCATCCTGGTGGCACCAAGATGTACCAGGATCTTCGTCTGAATTATTGGTGGCATGGTATGAAGAGGAGCGTGGCTCGGAGTGTAGCCAAGTGCTTGGTTTGCCAGCAAGTGAAGGCGGAGCATCAGCGTACGGCCGGGTTGCTACAACCGCTTCCGATTCCGGAGTGGAAGTGGCAGCACATCACTATGGATTTCGTGACTGGGCTACCTCGGAGTCCGAAGCAGAATGACGCGATTTGGGTGATCGTAGATCGATTGACCAAATCTGCGCACTTTATTCCGTTCCGAGTAGGACAGTCCACTGAGGCGCTAGCGAGGAGATATATGGAGGTAAAATTCTTTTACTCTCTGTTTTATTTCCTTTTCCTAGTTTGGATAGTGATGTAACGTGAATCGCGCAGGAAGTTGTGCGACTTCATGGAGTCCCCGTGAGTATCGTGTCTGACAGAGACACGAGGTTCACATCTCAGTTCTGGCAGAGTTTGCAGAAGAGTTTGGGTACGCGTCTGAGTTTCAGCACGGCGTACCATCCGCAGACGGATGGCCAGTCCGAGAGGACGATTCAGATTTTGGAAGACATGCTGAGGGCGTGCATGTTGGATTTCAAGGGTTCGTGGGAGGACCATCTACATCTGGTAGAGTTTTCCTACAACAACAGCTTCCAGGCGAGTATTGGCATGGCGCCTTTCGCCGCTCTTTATGGGAGGAAATGTCGATCGCCATTGAGTTGGGATGACGTTGGTGATCGGGAGTTGTTGGGACCTGAGATGATCGTGGAGGCCGTGGATATCGTCAGGAATATTCGGGAGAGGTTGAGAATTGCTCAGGACCGTTTTAAGCATTGGGCGGATGCTAAACGTCGTCCTTTGGAGTTTCAGCCGGGCGACCATGTGTTCTTGAAGATTTCCCCGAATCGTGGTGTGATTCGTTTCGGGAAGCGTGGAAAGTTGAGCCCGCGATACATTGGACCGTTTGACATTTTGGAGAGGGTTGGCGAGGTAGCTTATCGCTTGGCCTTGCCGCCATCTTTGGAAGGAGTTCACAATGTTTTCCATGTGTCGCAGCTTCGTCGATACATTAGCGATCTGTCTCATGCGGTGGATTTTTCGGAGATTACCGTTCGCCCCGATATGACGTATGACCAGTATCCAGTGCAGATTCTGGACAGGCGTCAGAAATCGCTTCGGAACAAGGTTGTCAATCTTGTGAGGGTGATGTGGCGACACGGTTCACCTGGAGAGTCTACTTGGGAGAATGAGGATGAGATGCGGGAGCGTTTCCCACTTTTGTTTCCGGACTCGTGAATTTTTGGAAATTCCGAGGACGGAATTTTTCTTAAGTTGGGGAGGATGTAACGACTGCTTTTCATGCATCTGGATTTTATATATTATAATATGTGTTTTGGTGGATTTTCTCCTCTTGTGTGGTTTTCGTCTCCGTAGATTTCATTTTCGATCGATTCGTCGTATTTTTTCTCGCTTCTTCCTTAGGATTGTCGATTTCGAAGTATGTCACTCGTGACGGACTTCATAACGGTCATATCTAACTGTTAGATCAAGCCTAGGAGTCTTAGGAATCGATCCCGGGGCCTCGCGCTCCGTATCGGTACTTTTCTGTGCTCAATAGCCGGTGTAAGAAGGGCCACCGACCGACTAGATGACGATCCAGTCGGTCGGCAATCCTTCTTGGACCGACTAGTGAGCTTTCTAATTTTCTGAGGAAGCTACTGTTTATCGTTAGTCGGTCTAAGAACGTTGGTTGACCGACTAGGTTGCAAACTAGTCGGTCAGCAATGCTTCTTGAACCGACTAACTCATCATCTTATTTTTGTATCAGTTACTGTTTACTCTTAGTCGGTCTAGGAACGTTCATCGACCGACTAGATGCTAAACTAGTCGGTCAGTACTTGTTCATGGACCGACTAACTCTAGAATCCTATTTTCGTTCAGGAGTTACTGTTTGCACTTAGTCGGTCTGCGTTGGACGACCGACCGACTAGTTGCCAAACTAGTCGGTCAGTGGTTGTTCTTTGACCGACTAGTCTGTGTTAAAACCCTAATTTCTGGGCAGCCGCCAGCCTAGCCTATAAATACCCCTCCCAAACGACTTCATCTTCTCCAACACGACCCAAAGCCCTAGTTTCTCCCCCATTGAGCCCCCATCTTCCTCCAAGCTCCATTTCTCCATTCCAAGCCCTAAATCCATCATCCAATCCATCCATTCACTCATTCCACCCCTCATCTTCCCCAAATCTCCATCAAAACCCATCAAATCCCCAAATCCCCTAAAACCCTAGTTTCCCCAAACTTCTCCAATCTTTTCCAGATCTGATCCTAGGGTTCCCCGGAGTGTTCCTTCCGTCTCCTCTTGGTAAGAAATCGATTCCTCTATGTTTTCATAGCCTATTGGTATTTTTATGAAACCCTAATAAATTTCATGTTGTTTGATGGTTGTTCCCCCTATCAGTGATTTCCCCATAGATTGGCATCCGTGTGACGAAGTAGTCGCCATCCCCGGTGCTAGGCAAGTGAAACTTGCATCTCTTGATTTAGGCCATGTCTTAGGCCATTTACCTTGCTTTAGCGTAAAAGAGACTAGACGGTGAAAGGATAGCCGTTTAGACGCCATTGACCTAGCTTGACAACGAAGCTTGGTCCGTCACTTTCATCATGCTTGTATGTCACGTTTACTTTCCTTAACGGTACGCGAAAATAACTGTTCATGTCATCCATGCATCCTTAACTGCTATTGCATTTTAACTGCCATGTTTAATTTAATTAACGGTACGCGAATATGTTCATGTCATTGCATTTCGCCTGTCACGTTTAATTTAAATTAACGGTATGCGAATTATCTGCTCATGTCATTGCATGCTTGAATACTCATCATGATTGCGTAGCATCGCTACATACTAGTGTTACTTATTCCGGCTAGGTGCACCCCTACGCCATACTTATCAAATACACTTTCTGGCTCGTGTTCCAGAAGACGAGCTCATCACAGCCTGCGGGCAATAGGGCACTCGTTGAGTGATCCCTTGTACTTGATACCTGAACACAACCTGCGGGCAATAGGGCACTCGTTGAGTGATCCCTTGTACTTGTACTTGTTACTTGACATTACATGTCACAACAACCCCTTGCCACTTGTACTATACTTTACCTTACTTGTTACCACCGTACTTTACTTGCCATGCACCATGTTTTAACTGCTAGGTTGCTAGTTTACCATTATTTCCCGTTTCCTTGCACAAGTCGTTCGACTTGCTGACATGTGCCCCTTTCTCTTTTGGGTGACACATGTTAGAGCCCGAGCCTGAGTTACTTGTTGGGGACGAGGTGTTTGCAGACGTCGAGCCCGTGCTTGTGTTTGACGGGGAGGACGTGGACACTGGGGACCAGTCCTAGTGTCCTCGTTGTGTTTTACTTTTATTAGACAGTTGTTTTGTTATCGGTGCGTGGCACCTATACCTTGCTTTGTTGTTGTCTTTTCTTTTGTTGGCCTTGTTCTGGGCCTTTAGACTCTTTTCTTTTAGCCTGGTGGCTTTTCTGGATGTTGGACTCTTGTTGACGTTGGACAAATTTGTGAGATGAGGAATTTTATTTCAGTCTCTCCTTGTGTTATTATTGCTATTCTGTTGTGGTTACAGGGACCTGTTTTTGTATTGTGGACGCTTATCGGGTTTGGGGCTTCACAGCTCCACTCTCGTGCGGACCTTTCACGTACTCGCCTCCATTTTAGGGAAGCGGGTCGTGACACTGACGCACCTCTTCGTCGACGGTGCAGCGGGGTGCCTGGCCAGACGGGTTCCCTCAGCTTCGGCCGGAACCCCTCCGGATGAGTTCGTTGACGTTTCGGGTGAATTCGCGTCCGGCCATCTCTACAGAAGAAAAGAAGATGAGGGTAAGCGAGAGAGAAAACAGAAAGAAAGGAAGAGCCTACCGGGAGACCACAGAACGGTTTTGAAAAGCAGGTCGTCCAGCAGAGGCCAGATCGACCTCTCCTCTAGGGAAAGAGACGAAGGCAGCTGAACGGATGCATGGTCAGCCTCAGAGAGGGTTAACGTCAAGTTGTATTGACATAGCCCTCCCCAACCTGTCAAGATCTCGGCGTCCTCATGAAAAAAAAAGACATAGCTCGAGCTCAAGTCCCCCACCCAACGGGGTAGACCGAGCAAACAATCCCTCCCAGCACGAGCACGGAGGTGCTGCCACGACCCTTGGCTGACCGTCTGAACCCGATAGTAATGAAAGAGAAGGGGAAGGGACGGCTCTAAGCCATGGATATGGCAGAGCATGATGAACCCGGTCAGCACTGCGACTGCGTATGGGGTCAACTGGCACAAGGACACCATCAGCAATTTCATAACCTGGATGATGAAGGGGTGAAGGGGGAAACGGAGGCCCAAGCGAAACATCTCAACATAAACGCCGACCTCGTTACTCCACGGGAAGCAGATCTGCTCATCGTTGAAAGGAATTCGAAGTCATACGGATGATATAAATACTTCTCCCGGATCTCCGCGGCCGCCAGGAAAGGGGCCTTAGACGGCGACTCGAGGACCGCTGGGGGAACGTCGAACCTCTCGATGGCCTGAGCCATGTCATCGTCGACGGGGTCCGTGAAAAGCTTCCTTTTTCCCTTGTCCTGAACAGAACGAGACCCTGAAGGGACCCCAGGTCCCAAAGGTCAGACATTACTGGACTCAGGCGCCGGGGGGTCCCTAGATCCCGACACCGAGTTGCCTATTCTAAGCGTAGCTATATGGCAAAAGAAGAAAAGGAGGTTACCTTGAGAAGGAGTTGAAGGGAGAAAGACGACAGAAAGAGGGAGCTTGCAAAACCAGGATCAGAAGAGCGCGAAAGAATCGAAGCTTGGGAAGCCGGCGTCTTTATATGCAAGGCGATCGAGGAATTCAGATCGTCCGGAAGGGAGCACGTGGCAGCATCAGAGGATCGGTGGCGTTTCGAAACCCGCACGGAGAAGATCAAACGGGCCGTGTCATGATGACCCCCATTTAATGGGCATGCCTCGACTGGCGCGCCAGTCAAACCCCCAACAGTCACATCGCCCGAACCGAATCGGATGAAACCGAACGACCCGGACGATGTGGGCAATTGATACGACTGTTTTGGAGGAGCCCAAGAAGCAGAGACCCAAGGCCTGGCCATAGATGGGAAGCCCACGAGCGGGATTGGGCCCGCCCGTCGAGGCCCGCGGATAAAACCCGAAGCCGGACCAGTCTGCCCCCGGGGATGCACGATCAGCTCGTGCTCCTCAGAAATAGCCGTTCCCTTGAATTCGCGGCCCCTTAATGAACATTAAGAGGCCCGTTGATAAATGCCTCCCCACGATGCACGAAAGTGCGGGGAAGGAGGCGGATCACGGGGGCATGAAGGGAGGCGGATGGAGGACATGGATGGAGGGGAGGCAATCGCGGCAAAGACTCAATAAAAGGACGGGAGGACGACTAAGAAAGGGATCGAATCCCAGGTACCCAAATCTGAGGTATTCCATCAACGACTTTGGTTTTCTGCAATTTCTCTCCCTACTCTTGCTCGCGCTGAGTGTTAGCGTATCGATCTCCTCTCGAGTCATACCTACCCCGCCGAGTACTCTTCAGACCTTGATTTGACTTAGGCATCGGAGCGGATTCGGCCGAAACCATGGTCCGGACACCCTGACGAGTTTCTCGTCTATTCAGGAAGAAGCTGACCGAGGCGACGAGGCTACCCCTCAGCACCCGAGGACCACCCTCGCGGCTAGCGGGTGTGGCTATCGACCGCAGACCGGGTGTGGCTACCGACCGCAGACCGAGCACCGAGTGAAGTGCCGAGGCTTCCCCTCGACGCCCGTCCAACCGAGGCCGAGCCCATCGAACAGAGCCGAGGCCTTGTTGAGTATTGATTCCCCGGATTTGGTTTTGGATGATGAGCAAACATAAATATTGTGTACTAACTCTTTGTGAGCGCAGTTATGGATATCGTCGCCAAAATACTACGTACATCAAAAGCGACGTCTCAAGACTTATCAATACATGTGATCGTGTGCCTGAAGCTTCGTTGAAGCTCAAGGAGTATTATTGAAGTCAAGAGTGAAGATTGAAGCTTTGAAGACGGTTCGTCTTGTTTAATTTATTGTCTTCTAGCTTCATAGAATAGAATGTTAAGCCTTGAGTAGGACTTACATTATAATCTTCATTTTGCTCATATCTTAGAGCTAGGATTATCTTAGAAGCCATTAGAAACTTTCCCGAAGCCTATCGCTTCTTTCCTCGGCTTCTAGTGCATCTTAGTTGGTTCAAGTAGAAGAACCAACCGACTAGATGACGATCTAGTCGGTCGGAAATTCCTCTTAAACCGACTAGATGTCCTTGCTCAATTCAACCTGGCACTGTTGATCAATTAGTCGGTCAAAGAAGGTTCACCGACCGACTAGATGATGATCTAGTCAGTTAGGAATCCTTCTCAGACCGACTAGTTATCATTGCCTCTATACACCCTAACTTACTGTTTACAGTTAGTCGATCAAAGCACAACGACCGACCGACTAGTTGAGAAACTAGTCGGTTGGAAGTTGTTCTTAAACCGACTAGCTGTCTTTGGATTCAGCCACTTTGATTTCATCTCTTAGTCGGTCAAAGAAAACTCACCGACCGACTAGTTGTGAAACTAGTCGGTTGGCAAGTATTCTTGGACCGACTAGTTCCTTATTGTCTGAACTTTCTCTTTTGGCTGTCGAGCTGTTAGTCGGTTCATGTTGAATCACCGACCGACTAGTTGAGAAACTAGTCGGTCAGTGATCCTTCTTTGACCGACTAGTCTGCTTCAGAATAGAGCCATTGGAGCATTTATTGCACGAATTTCTCTCCTCTCTTTCCTCTATCCTATATATACTTGGAGGGGTTCTTTCATAGGATCCAAGGCTGCATATTTTGGGTTTTAGAGAAATCAAAGAGAAGCAAATCAAATCCATTCTAAAGCTATCTCTTCTCACTTGAATCTCTCCCTCACTCTTATTCCTCAAGAGAGATTCATTGATTGTGAGCCTTCCAAGCCAAGGAGCTTGAATCAAGGTCACCAACTCCACCCTAGGCTTCCATTGCTGGTCAACTTCTTGGAGCTAGGATTTGGTGACATCTTCTTCCTCAAAATCCCTTTTTGCCCTAATTTGGTAAGTATACTCAAGGCATAGGATTTTGTCGTAAGTGTTTCATTATCTCATCGCATTTGTTATTTGAATTGTTCTCTCGGTTGTGAGAGAAGTGTGTGATCCCAGGTTGTAGGAGTCACATTTTCATTGTGTATGATTTGGTCTTGTAGAGGTTTTCTACAAGAATTTCATAGTGCTAAATCTTGGGTTAGTGTTTTCTAACTCAAGTATCCGGAGGGGATCCAGGTGGTTGGGACGTAGGATCACCGGGAACAAGTCGGGGAGACTTGGGTGGATCCGAACCCGTTACATGCTTTGTTTGCGTTTGTTAATTCTTGTCGATTGTTGTTTATTCCGCATTGTTGTTTGTATGTTTGCACAATAATTAGGAATAACACTCTTGATTATTTTAAAGTACTATTCACCCCCTAGTACATGTGCAGTAGCTACGTAGGGCATTACAATTGGTATCAGAGCCAGAGTTCAAAGCTACAAGGTCAAAGCTCCAAGGTTCATAGCTATGACAAACAACGACTACAACGTCTTCAAGAATCGTGAAGGATCTTCTTCGGTTATGGAAGGACAATCCTCTGTCATGCCTCCTCACTTCAACGGTACCAACTATGGGTACTGGAAATGCCGGATGGAAACCTTCCTTCGAAGCGCTTCACTTTGGAGAGCCACATTGACGGAGTACGTCGAGCCCGCCGAACAAGACTTCACGAAGTGGACTACCGCGGAGGTTGCCCCGGAGGTAAACAATGCCAAGGCAATGAATGCCTTGCAATGTGCGTTGGAGCCCGAAGACTTCAACAAGATATGCACATGTAAGAGTGCATATCAAGTATGTAACCAACTCCTCATCTTGCACGAAGGAACAAGTACGGTAAAAGATTCTAAACTCGTTGTCGCTAACAAAGAATTCGAGTTGTTTCACATGGAACAGGGTGAAACTATGAAGGACTACTATGCTCGCTTCGTGGACACATCCAACGAATTGGAAGCTCTTGGGAAGATCTACACCCAAAAGGAGAAAGTCACGGAGATTATTGACGGACTTCCTTCTTGTTGGGAAAAGCGTACCTTCGCCATCGAGGAAGGTAACGATATGAATAAGTACACCGTTGTACAACTAATGGGTACCTTTAAATCTTATGAGGTATGCAAGAAAAGTAAGATCAAGATGAAGGAGAAGATGAAGGCGTACTTAAAGCAAGACGAGCCAAAGAAAAGGGCGATTGCGTACAAGGCCGCTCCATCTACCGATGATGAAGAATCGGAAGACGAGTTGGACATAGAATCCATTGCACGTATGGCAAAGGAGTTCGACCGATTCTTCCGAAAAGGTAACTTTAGAAATAAATCTAAAGTTAGTTCGACTAATGCTTCTACTCCCGTGTGTTATAAATGCAATAAGCCAGGACACATCAAGCCAGATTGTCCTCTCAACAAACACAAGGAGAAGTGGAAGGCATCCAAGTACGAAGAGTCGAGAAAGTACAAAAACGGACTTGTCGGCACATTCACCAACTCCGACGAGGACTCCTCAAGTGGAGAGTCGGATGATGAAAAGGCGGAGAAAGCACACATGTGCTTCATGGGAAGAGAAGAACGTGTTCAAGAGACTTCCTCCAATGAAAGCGAGGAAAGCGAGGATGAAGGCGATGAGGTAACAATGGACAAACTTAGATTAGCTAATGAACAACTTTGGTATAAGTTTTCTAAATTAGCTAATAGATTTATTAAGACTAAAAATGAGCTAACTAGTCTTCAAACCTCGCCTAAGCCTATCTTCGTCAACAACGACACCGTTGTTGAAGGGTTGAGAAATGAGATTGTAAATCTCAAATCTCAACTTGAGCATGTTCATATCGAGAATTCGGATGAACATGTGATAGCAGATTTGACGTCTCAAAACTCAACTTTGAGTATTGAGAATAAAAATCTCAAGTCACGTGTTTGTGCACTCACATCGCAAGTGTCCACCTTGGATGCTTCTATGCATTCTCTCACCGAGAAGTATGAGTGCATATTAGGCCGAATCAATATTCAATAAAGGTAAGGGCCATTTGGATAATATCCTAAATGACTTACTTCCGGCCAATCATCACATTGGCTTGGGGTATAAGATGGGAGATTCATCCAAATCGTCCGCCACCTTTGTTAGGCCATCTTCCAAAGCTTCTACTAGTGGGAGTAAACACTTCATGGGTAGTTCTTCTACCAATGGTGCTTCCGCCAGGTACACACCCCCATTTGGAAAGAACCCCACTTTGGGTGGACCTCCAAAGAAGGGTCATGCTTTCATGTATACCATGCCACATAGGAACACACATCCTACTCCACATGTTAGCACGTATGATGATTTTTATGCTCCACATCCACGAGCACGTGCACACCATGTGAGACACACTCATGCACGTGTTCCACCACATGCATATGTTCATTCACATTCTCATATGAATAATTATCATCATGTACCATTGCATCATATGCCATATGCTTACCCACGACATGCATCACATAGACATCAACAACGTATGCATGCTCCTAATAGGAATAGGGCTCCCAAGACATACACTATTTGGGGTCCGAAGAACACAAGCATGCATGCTAAGGATATGTATGTGCAATCGTATATTGATGATATTATTTTTAATGATAATTATGTTGGGAAATCACGGTCCTCGTGGACTTGGTTTCCGAAGGGTTAGTTTCCTTTGACCCTTCATTGCTTGGTACCATAAGTTTATATTCATTTTATGGGTACCAAAGCAATTGTGGTAAGAATTGGTTTATTCTTTTTATTTGCTTTTTGGTCATGGATGTGCATGTTTGTTTGAAGCTTAAATTCATGTTGAATTTTAATTTAGTTGGGCTATGGGTTACGATAATTTGAATTTAGTTTGTTAAAATTGTTGCCTAACCCATAGGATCCAAAAGGGTTTTTGGATACCAAGAATTGTGTCTTCTAGGTTCAATCCATCATGGGATACCAACCCTACCAACTCATTGATTTGCAAAGGATTTTTCATTCAAATGGAGTTGATAGTGCTTAAGTGAAGCACCAAAGTAGGGGGAGCTTAATGTTGTAAGTATATTCATACATTTGATTTACATTGGTATCCATGTGTGTTGAATGCATCCATTGGTAGACTATATTACAATTGATGTCATTTTGTACTAGAATTGTGTATGCCATAAGTTTTTATGAAGTTACTATCTATTTTTGGCATAACACTTTTGCATGCTACATTTGGTATTCACATTGGATTTTTTGTCTCTGATGTTGATTTCGTCGCTCGATGATTAACTTGGTTAAATAGAATTGGTTTTATGAAAACATAGAATTGTTTTCCATGCACTTTATTAACCAATAATGTTGATATTAGAGAGTATGTTCCATAACTCAATAAGTGAAATTAATTTGAGTTTTGATGATTTCGTTTTTCGATTTTCGCCTATGGTTTGGTGATTTCGATTTTCGATTTTCGCCTATGGTTTGGTGATTTCGTTTTTCGATTTTCGCCTATGGTTTGGTGATTTCGTTTTTCGATTTTCGCCTATGGTTTGATGATTTCGTTTTTCGATTTTCGACTATGGTCACGTTGGCACGCTTTGATTTTCTTCGGTATTGGTGTCGTTTGGATCGTGGTTGTATTCTTCGACTCTCGTGCTTTTATATTAGCCATTGGTGGTGTCGTTGATCTCCTCCCGCTCTTTTTGCTAATGCCAAAGGGGGAGAGAATTAATAATGACGATGTGCTAATTGATAATTCAAAACAATTTACCGTGAATCTAATTTGATATGTTAGATTCAGGGGGAGTTAAGATATAAAATGGATTTAGATCCTAAATAGCAATAATAGGATTCATATGTTATATTTCCCTCGCCTGCTTGATGCGTATGACTATTACTTAATTTGGAATTAACGTGTCATCAATGCAGGGGGAGTAAGTAAATTTCATTTGAATCATTATTATTGATTATTATTTGTGTTGGTTTGTCATCACCAAAAAGGGGGAGAATGTTGAGTATTGATTCCCCGGATTTGGTTTTAGATGATGAGCAAACATAAATATTGTGTACTAACTCTTTGTGAGCGCATTATGGAGATCGTCGCCAAAATACTACGTACATCAAAAGCGACGTCTCAAGACTTCTCAATACGCGTGATCGTGTGCCTGAAGCTTCGTTGAAGCTCAATGAGTATTATTGAAGTCAAGAGTGAAGATTGAAGCTTTGAAGACGGTTCGTCTTGTTTAATTTGTTGTCTTCTAGCTTCATAGAATAGAATGTTAAGCCTTGAGTAGGACTTACATTATAATCTTCATTTCGCTCATATCTTAGAGCTAGGATTATCTTAGAAGCCATTAGAAACTTTCCCGAAGCCTATCGCTTCTTCCCTCGGCTTCTAGTGCATCTTAGTTGGTTCAAGTAGAAGAACCAACCGACTAGATAACGATCTAGTCGGTCGGAAATTCCTCTTAAACCGACTAGATGTCCTTGCTCAATTCAGCCTGGCACTGTTGATCAATTACTCGGTCAAAGAAGGTTCACCGACCGACTAAATGACGATCTAGTCGGTTAGGAATCCTTCTCAGACCGACTAGTTATCATTGCCTCTATACACCCTAACTTACTGTTTACAGTTAGTCGGTCAAAGCACAATGACCGACCGACTAGTTGAGAAACTAGTCGGTTGGAAGTTGTTCTTAAACCGACTAGTTGTCTTTGGATTCAGCCACTTTGATTTCATCTCTTAGTCGGTCAAAGAAGACTCACCGACCGAATAGTTGTGAAACTAGTCGGTTGGCAAGTATTCTTGGACCGACTAGTTCCTTATTGTCTGAACTTTCTCTTTTGGCTGTCGAGCTGTTAGTCGGTTCATGTTGAATCACCAACCGACTAGTTGAAAAACTAGTCGGTCAGTGATCCTTATTTGACCGACTAGTCTGCTTTAGAATAGAGCCGTTGGAGCATTTACTGCACGAATTTCTCTCCTCTCTTTCCTCTATCCTATATATACTGGGGGGGGTTCTTTCATAGGATCCAAGGCTGCATATTTTGGGGTTTAGAGAAATCAAAGAGAAGCAAATCAACTCCATTCTAAAGCTATCTCTTCTCACTTGAATCTCTCCCTCACTCTTATTCCTCAAGAGAGACTCATTGATTGTGAGCCTTCCAAGCCAAGGAGCTTGAATCAAGGTCACCAACTCCACCCTAGGCTTCCATTGCTGGTCAACTTCTTGGAGCTAGGGTTTGGTGACATCTTCTTCCTCAAAATCCCTCTTTGCCCTAATTTGGTAAGTATACTCAAGGCATAGGATTTTGTGGTAAGTGTTTCATTATTTCATCGCATTTGTTATTTGAATTGTTCTCTCGGTTGTGAGAGAAGTGTGTGATCCCGGGTTGTGGGAGTCACATTTTCATTGTGTATGATTTGGTCTTGTAGAGGTTTTCTACAAGAATTTCATAGTGCTAAATCTTGGGTTAGTGGTTTCTAACTCAAGTATCCGGAGGGGATCCGGGTGGTTTGGACGTAGGATCACCGGGAACAAGTCGGGGAGACTTGGGTGGATCCGAACCCGTTACATGCTTTGTTTGTGTTTGTTAATTCTTGTCTATTGTTGTTTATTTCGCATTGTTGTTTGTATGTTTGCACAATAATTAGGAATAACACTCTTAAACGGAGCAGAGGAGAGAAGTTTGTTTCATTGTAGGAGTCACATGTGCAGTAGCTACGTAGGGCATTACAGGCCTCCCCTCTGCTCCGTTTCAGCCGAAGACCGACGCTCGACCCCGATTCCACCTCCGACCCACGCTGAGCGCACGTGAGCTTGGCGTGTCCAAGAGATCTCAACCAACCCCTTGACCATGTTGGCTGTATAGTCATCGGTCAACGATTCAGTGGTGAGAAAACACCCGTAAACACTTGAGTACTTTTTCTTCATGCAAACATGATTCCATGCATAAGAATGTTGTTAAAGACAAAAAGAATCATGTTAGAAAGAATATGCATGCTAATGTTATTAGAAAGAAATGTGCTTTCATGTATGGTAAGATTGCATGCAATAAATTGGTAAAATCCAATGTTTCTAATAGCCCTATTCATAAGTTGGATTCTACTAATCATGTGACTATGCATTCATATGCTAAGAATAATTCTATGTTCATGCATTGATTACATGATAATATGTGTTGGGTTCCAAAAACTTTGAGTTTAATTGATAAAAATGCATATATCCATAATACTGTGATGAATATGCATAATTCTAGAAATTCTTTGTATGCTAGGAAAACAAATCCTAAATGGGGTTGGGTTCATATCGGATGATCTTGCATGAACCTAACAATGTTGAGTATATATATTTTATTGTATATTTTTAGGATATTCAAGTTTAAGGCATATTGAATATTATTTAATTGATTTCATTAATTAATAATATCTTTAACCCCATGGACTCGAAAAGAAAAGAGGACCAAAATCTTGATTTTTGTAGGTACTTGCATATTGGAAGGGATCAGTAGATGAGCTTCCAATGAATCTCAAGTTACATGCATGGATTAAGGGGGAGACCCAACTTTAATGATTCAAACAATGAGGGAGAGCCTATGTAAGAATTTTTTTTATAAAAAGGTATATGTTTAATATTAGTGTTAGAGCTTTGTCGTATAAGATGTATTTTATCATTAGCACTTGGTATATTTATTTTGGCATCACACCCATATTGATATTAATTCATTTTTACATTTTTAATGATGCCAAGGGGGGAGAGAAAATGTAATATGACACATATATACACATTACATTGCATAGGTTTTATGGTTTTTATGCAATATGTTGTCATCATCAAAAAGGAACAGAATGTTGGATATTGATTCTCTACCCCGTGGTTATTTTGATGATGAGCAACATATTATGGTACTAATATTTTCATTGAGTTTGTGTGTAGAAAGTGTATCTTAAATATAGGTGATGAAGCATATGCTGGAGAAGCTTAATCTAAAAAAGGCACATAAGCATGTAAGAAAAAGGCACACAAGCATATCATACAGAATCTAGGCTAATGACACGCTTCATGAAACAAATCATTACAAAAAATTCTAACTAAATCTCATAGTAATATTACCTTAAAGAAAAAGATGGAAAAGCTTTAAAAAGGAAAAATTAGCAAATAAGTTCGGATCTGACGGTGGGGATGTCTTCGGCGAATGGATGTCGTCTTTGGTCTGTAGGGATGAGTCTGATGGATGCGAGTTTAGTTTTGCTTGGGTGGAAGAGTCGAAAACAGTGATGTGTTGCTTTAGGGTTTTCGGGTAAGGGAAGGAAGGATAGCAGCTGAGTTGGTTTATATAAAGAGGAAGAGGGGAAGTCAGCAGCCTCTCAATTCTAAAAGGTAGGGGTTGCCCACCTTGTTCAGTTCGAAATGGCCGATGTTGACAAACCTGGACCATTTCGCATCTTCAATGTCGTGAAAATTTCTTACAATGGCCATAGCCGACTTTTGTGATTGTTTTTAAGTTTTGTCCCTTTAGGGCCTGTTCTTTTGTAGGAATGTGAAATTGGGAAAGTTAAGGGAGTGAGGAATCTGATGAGAGAAAAATGCTTGTGTAGTGTGTTCTTTTGTAGGAAAGTGGTGTTGGAATGTGGAGATGGAAAGTTGAGGTGGGTCCTACTTTGTGTAGTGTTTCTTTTGGTTATAGAAAGTTGGAGTTGGAAAGTTGGAATGTAGGATGTGGTGAACCTAGGTAAGGTTAACCTCATAAATAAAATGAGATCATTTTGGGGTATTTTTTACACTTGCAGTTCCAATGCAAAAACCCAATACAGCAATACTCCGATGAAATACCGGAATGAAACGTATTTTATCAAGTGCCGAAATTTTACATGATATAGAAATGATATACAAAAATTTCAAATATACCAACATGCATATTTTATATTGAAATTTCATATTAAAAAATTGATATTATATATATTGAAATTTCAAATGATATACAAAAATTGATATTCTATATTAAAAATTTAACACTGATTTTACGGCATTCCACTGATATATAGAAATTGAAAGCACGATCCAGCTTGCAACATAGAGCAGACAGTGATAACAGAAACCAAACTGAAATAAATACATTAGACATCCAAATACATTATAGAGATCCAAATATACAAGGCCTTCAAAAAAACCCGTAGTCATTATACAAAAAAGTCCGCAACCCACATCAATCGAACTTGTTGTACAACATGAGTAACATGATAACAAGTACCACACAGAAAGACCCCAAAACAAACTTAATTGAAACAAGAACGGATAAGATGGTATCCAGTTTATCCTTGTTTCTCTCAAAATGGCCTACCCCCGTCTCCACCCGCCCAACTAGCTCCACCAACCTGCTCTCAGAAAGCGAGCTCGAAGATATTTCTGCTCTAGGCCCTCTTTCAGCAGCATCCATTAAATGATGGATAACATAAGTGGACCACTCACTGTGCGGCGGGTCCTTCCAGTTGAAGAACTTGCACCTGTTCACTTTAGAAGGACAACTCCAGAATCGTCAGCCTGGGTTGCTCCTTGTCCATGAAGTCCGTTTGGGCATAAGCTGACCACAGTGGCACCGCCTGCAATCAGTATCATCTGACTCCAACTCATCATGTGGCGGATCCCGTGGTCGAGACCGACTTGAACCGCTCGATCCGTAACTCATATGTACCTATACAAGCAAACAAAGAAACACAATTAAAGAGTAATTATATTGAAAGGAAAGAAATGGCAATGGAGAAAACTTGGATTAAAATGCGTACCTACGTAGAGAAAGCAAAACCCGGATGGCGACACCAGCTAAACAAAATAAGCAGTCACAAAAAAAGCAAACATCGTGACATAGAAAACTCAAAAACCCAATATTACAATAAATACAGCATTTTGGTCAATAAATAGCCCTCAGAAAAAGATGATATATCATTTTTCAAACGTGGTTGCTGGCAGTTGCTCACTCAATTCCTACCCAAGTTAACATGATATAAAATAGTGTCGGAATGGACCACAAGTCATGCAATCCAGATAATAAGGAAGCAACCATTCATGAGTGACAGTGCTAAGCATGAAATTGCAAATATAGCATGGAAGGATAAAATTTCGGATTTTTCCCAAAGTGTTTCTCAAATTGAAGTATTCACAGTATCAATAATGGAAGAATGCATCCCAGAAAGCAAGTGGCAACAAATGAGAGACTCACAATAATCTGAAATGCATTTTGTATCACAGATACACAGTGGACTTGACTAGAATTGAAATCCTAAAGCAATAGGTATCAAAGTAAGAGTTGCGGCAATATGAAATCATGCAACTTTGAGGTAGATTAGATGAGCCCTCAAGCCAGCCTTCCACGGAATGGGTAATATCAAGGGACCATGACATCAAATAAATTTTTTCATCATTGGGCAATGACATACTCAAAAATTTCCTCAACATAGCATACAACACCAAACCCATATCCAACTATTATACATGCAAACATAGCACCAAAATTTTTGGTGAGTAAATTTTTATACAGGCAGGCAAAGAGGCAAACATAGCACCAACTATTATACAGGCAGAACATAGCACCAAAATTATTATTCAGACAATCCCATATCCAACTATGAATATAACTAGAATACATGCAAACATAGCACCAAAATTTCCTCAACAAAAATAGCTCTGCCATGCACAGAAACAGCACCAAACCCATATCCAACTATAGCTTTCTCAAATTGGCAGGACATGCAAAAAAAATTGACAGGAGAAGAACAAAAAAATTCCGACTTCAGATGAAACATGCCAAATGAAACAACAAAAAATTTGACAGGACAAGCAAATAGCTAGGACATGCCCAATATAATATCGCATATCTTATTGAAATTGCCAGGACAAGCACCATAAAATTGCCAGGACAAGGAAATAAAAATTCCAACTGCAGCTGACACAATCCAACTGAAGCTGCCAAAAATTTGAAAGCTAAAGCAAATTGCAAGGAAAAGCACACAAAAAATTGCACATAGCTTACTCAAAATGGCAGGACAAGCACACAAAAAATTCCAATACAAGCTCATAAAAATTCCAATTGAAGCTGACACAAGCAAACTGAAGCTGCTAAAAATTTGACATGCCACTCAAATTGCAAGGTTAAGCCCACAAAAATTGCACAGATCTTACTCAAAATGTCAGGACAAGCCAATTGCCATGACAAGACCAAAAAAAATGTATGCTGTATTACTCAAATTCCCAGGACAAGCCAATTGCCAGGACAAGCACATAACAAATATATCAGCTGTATTACTCAAAATGCCAGGACAAGCACACAAAAACTGTCAGGACAAGCACATAACAATTCCAACTGCAGATGAAACAAGCCAAATGAAGAAGCAAAAAAATTCCCAGGACAAGCACAAAAAAATTTCAAGCCCAATTACTCAAATTGCCAGGACAAGCCCAAAACAATTCCAACTGCAGCTGAAACAAGCCAACAACAGAAGCAAAATAATTGACAGGACAAGCCAATTGCCAGGACAAGAAAAAAATTTGTATGTCCTGGATTACTCATGATGCCCTCAGGAAATATGTTGGATTACTCAAATTACTCAAATTCCAACTTGTTATTATTCACAATCCCAAATAGGTTGCTGGCTGGTGGAAATATGTAAGCCCCTCTTGTGACTAACAAAAAAATTCAGTTGAAGGTGTTTGGAGATGGCAGGATGAAGAAGTAAAAAATTGTCAGGACAAGCACAAAAAAATTGCTAGGACAAGCACAAAAAAGTTCCAAGTTCAGCTGATACAAGGCAACTGCAGGTGCCAAAAAAATTCCCAGGACAAGCCAATTGCCAGGACATGCACAAAACAATTATATCAGCTTGCATGTCCACATTATCTGGGTATATAATTCTGTGGAATTCACTCCCAGCAGAGGAATACATCAACCATCAAGCCTACCTTCCAATTATTTGGGATTATACATATAAAATGGATTCTTTTTATTTGCTTCATCATTGGGCAAGGGTCCTGTCATACTGGAAAGAATCAAAGAGCAACAAAGAACAACAAAGAGCAAAGGATATACTGGATAGACTCAAATAGATACAAAGAGCAACACAAAATTCTTCATATACTGGAAAGAATCAATGAGCAGCAAAGAGCAACAAAGAGCTAAGGATATACAGAAAAGACTCAAATGGCAACAAAGAGCAAAACAGAATTCATCATATACTGAAAAGATTCAAATAGCAACAAAGATCAACAAAACTTCTGCCATAAACAAACTCAAAGAGCAACAAAGAGCTCAAGAAACCCATATCCATATTTGTAAATAAAGTGACCCCAACATATTTCATCCAACATATTTCAGCAACATATTTCAGCAACAAAGACTGAAGGACAACCACATAAAGTAGACAATTTGTTGCAAAGACTCAATGCACTAAAATGCCATACACAGCTTCAAGATAAACAGCCAGGACACATATTCTACTTCTCACTCCTTCTCATGTTCTCAAGACCAACACCAACTGCAGCTGATACAAGAAAAAAATCACAAGTGCAGCTGAAACATAGAGTACTCATATTGTCTGGCCAAGCACAAATATGTGTTCCCAGACAAACCCAAAAAAATTCCAGGAGCAGCATAGCTTACTCAAATCTGAAACATAGCTTACTCAAATTTGACAGGACAAGGCCAAAAAATACCACCTTAAACATAGCTTACTCAAATCTGAAAGGACAAGCCCAAAAAAATTCCCAGGACAAGGCAAGTGCCAGGACAAGCAAAAAAAATTGCCAGGAGAAGCACAAAAAAATTCCTATTTCAGCTAAAACATGCCAACTGAATATGCAAAAACTTTGACAGGGCAAGCCAATTGCAAGGACATGCCCAAAAAAATTTCACATAGCTTACTCAAATTGACAAGACAAGCAAAAAAATTTTGCCAGGACAAGAACAAAAAAATTCAAACTACAGATGATACAAGCCAACTGAAACTGCCAAAAATTTGCCAGGACATGCCAATTGCAAGGACAAGCCCAAAAATATTTCACAAAGCTTACTCAAATTGGCAGGACAAGCCAAAAAAATTGCCAGGAGAAGAACATAAATATTCCAACTTCAGATGAAACAAGCCAACTGAAACAGCAAAAAAAATTGACAGGACAAGCCAATTGCTAGGACATCCCAACAAAATATCACATATCTTACTCAAATTGCCAGGACAAGCACCAAAAAATTGCCAGTATAAGGAAAAAAATTTCCAAATGCAGCTGACACAATCCAACTGAAGCTGCCAAAAATTTGAAAGCCCAAGCAAATTGCAAGGAAAAGCACACAAAAAATTGCACATAGCTAACTCAAAATGCCAGGACAAGCACACAAAAAATTCCAATACAAGCTCATAAAAATTCCAACTGTAGCTGCCACAAGCAAACTGAAGCTGCTACAAATTTGACAGGCCAATCCAATTGCAAGGTCAAGCCCAAAATAATTGCACATATCTTACTCAAAATGTCAGGACAAGCCAATTGCCATGACAAGACCAAAAAAATGTATGTTGTATTACTCAAATTGCCAGGACAAGCAAAAAAATCCTATCTGTTATTATGCTACCACTATGAACATGTATGAAGGTGTTTGGAGATGCAGAATATAGACTAGGCAAACTAAGCTGACACATGCATTAATAATCTATACACATTACACTGAACTGGAGATGCAGAAGATAGACTAGGCAATCATAGCATGGATTAATCAAATTGCCAGATAGGAATGAAGCAAGGCTGCACTGGATGTAGCAACAAAAAAAACTGCACTGAGATCATATATATTGCCCTCAGGAAACTTGTTAGTATTCAAAATCCCAAATAGGTTGCTGGCTGCTGGCTGTTGGAATTATGTAAGCCCCTCTTGTGACTAACAAAAAAATCCAGTTGATGGTGTTTGGAGATGCCAGGACAAGCTGCAAAAAATTGCCAGGACAAGCACAAAAAAATTGCCAGGACTTTCACAAAAAATTTCCATCTGTAGCTGATACAAGCCAACTGCAGGTGCCAAAAAATTCCCAGGAATTGCCAGGACAAGCACAATTCTGTGGAATTCACTCCCCCCAGAGGAATACATAAACCATCAAGCCAACCTTCCAATTATTTGGGATTATACATATTAAAGGGATTCTTTTTATATGCTTCATCATTAGGCAAGGGTCCCGTCATACTGGAAAGAATCAAATAGCAACAAAGAGCTAATGATATTTTGGAAATACTCAAATAGCAACAAAGAGCAACACAAAATTCTTTAGGGGATGGAAAGAATCAATGAGCAATAAAGAGCTAAGGATATACGGAAAAGACTCAAATAGCAACAAAGAGCAACATACAAAAATGAAATACTGAAAAGACTTCAAGATAAACATAATTATACAGGACACATATTCTACTTCTCACTCCTCATGTTCTCAAGACCAACTCCAACATTAATGACACATTACACATGTTCTCAAGCTAACCATAATTATACAGTCCACATATTATACCCAGGTCAAGTATTCTCCTTCTCACGCCTTCTCCATCTCACTCCACAGATACAAAGCTTCTAGAGCAACATATTATCAAGACCAACACCAAAAACACTCCTTCTCATGTTCCGTACACATAATTATACAACCCTAATGAGACATATCACTAATGATAAAGTACACAACCACACTCCTTCTCACTTCCCCTCCACTTCTTCCTACCACCACAACAACACTCCATTTTATCACCGTCACCAACCACACTCAATCCAAGTCCAAGGGTTCGTCATCGCCTTCATCACCTACACCTTCTTCCGCCATGGCCCTTTCAATCATCTCAATTTTATTCTTCAACATTCGCCTTCGGGACCCATCTGGCTTAGCCACAAACTTACGGCCTTCACGCTCGTTTTCAATAAGATAATCGTACATGACATCCAATAAATTTTCTGGATGCTCGGTGTATGCATACAACGTATCGGCTAGCTTTTCGGTCCAATGGGCATGAGATGTAGTAATTGCCGTGGCAACCTTCTCTACTGTATCTACAAGCCTATCCATCCTATCCTGGACTTCGGTTGTACCCCGACGACGACTTTTCTTCCTCGTAACAGAGGGAGGTGTAGCAAAGCTTGGCCCGGCATGAAAATTCCCCGTCGATCCTGCCGGGGGGATGTCATGGGGATATCATCTTGAGGGGTCCGTGCCTGAGTTGCATCTTCCCCATCGACAGAATCTGCTTGGGGTTTAAATTCTTGGAATGCGGACCTCTAAAAAAGCCCATTTGCCTCGCCATCTCCTATGACGATATACAAATCATCAAGCCACGGCAACGGTTGATTAACATATTGTTTCAACCTAGGGTTACCCTGCAAGAAAATTTCCATATAAATTAGGCCGTTTATACTCACAACTGTGATCAATATTTCTTGTGCCCTTCAAAGTGAAAGTTCATACCTTGGCCCATGGGGCATACACCTCATCATCAAGCACTATCATTTGCTTACTAGGACACCATCCAGCCCCACTAATACTGAGGCACGTTGACACATCGGTCATGCGTCGGTGCAACCCTTTCATATGATTTCTGACATTTGTGCTTGTGTAGGATGTGCCAAAAAGAGCATTGATATGGGCAGCTGCCTGGTTAAATGTCGTAGGCTTGAATGTCTTATCCGCCTTATTGCCTGGCCTGGCCTGGTCTACAATGAACGGAATGAGGGACAAGTCATGTTCCCACCGCCAAATTAGGGTTTTAGGCCCCTTGGCAGGTTGCAGCTTAGTCCTTTTTCTAGGACTAGACACCGAACCTTCTCCCTCATCATCCCGTCGTCCCGACTTCCTCGACGACCCACTACCCCCTGTATGTTCATTCCCACCTTTTGACGATGGCTTATTGAAAGCACTATGTGGGGACGGACTAATACATGGATTGAAACCCCCCTTGCAGCAGTTGCATATATCCTGGGGTTGGTTGCAACTGCATTGGCATGCCATAGGGCTGAAATTGTTGATAAGGCATGCCAGGCCCTCCACCGTGGCAGGACGTCGAAGGATAAGGAGAATCAATGTTCCTACGAGGCATCGGCCTCCCAAGCATTGGATCAGTCCCATGACCTTCAGCAATCCACTGGTTCACATAAGTCTGGTCATACAAGGGGGCATAGGCTCACTATCCTGTCCGGGCTGCGAAGATGACCCTGCCATGCCTACAACATGAAAGAGTTAATAGTGCAAATTCAAATCTGTGTCATCCTATATATATAACATATATTGCATGTATATCAAAAACCATTATATCATAAGGTTTGTAAATCAAACATGATAATATGACATAATCCAAGCACAATCAACCATGATGGACTACATATTAAAATTCATAAGGAATCCGCATGCACCCACACAACACAAAATTAAAAGCCTCCCTCACATGCCTTGTTCAACTTTGCTACCATTGTTATGTATGTTCAATAGTCGACCCACATGTCCCATGCAATTTGATCCCTTCGCATTTCCATTGGTCCCTTTGCTGGGTTTGTTCCCATATGGGCAACTGTTGCGAAAGATCGATAATCTCATCCTCATGATCATCGATAACATCGTCGTTCTCCTCAACCACACCCACCTCCTCGTTTAGCTGGGGGTCATGTGGATCAGCTACTTGGATATAATTATGAAGTATAGTGCACGCTAGGACGGTATCGACCTGACTTGGGAATGGATAGTAGGGCTTTGACATCAATATCTTAAACTTGTTCTTAAGTATTCCAAAGGTCGACTCTATCTTTGTTCGTAATGAAGAATGGCTGCGGTTGAATAGCTCTTTGCGATTTCTAGGAACACGGTTAGTGTGGTCATTCAGGTGGTATCGCACGCCCATGTAGGGCGATATGAACCCTGGCATGGTAGTATAGCCAGCATCGCATAGATAATATTTTCCTACATACAGAAACGTATTGTGAGTATATAATCCTTAGAATCCATAACTATTAATTTGTATTATTTAGTTAACATTGTGCATATTACCTTCATATACTCGAAGACCCTGTTGGGGGGTAAAGACAGCGCATCTTTAAGGATAGTAAAATCATTTGCCGATCCTTCCCACCCTGTCATTACGTATGTGAATCTTTTATTGGACGGAACAGCTGCGAGGACATTTTGTGTCACCCATTTACGTCCTCTAAAGCGAGGAACAAGATTGATTGGTAACATGGCATCGATATGGGTCCCATCAATCATTCCAATGCAATCCTGCAAGACCCAGCAACGATGAAAATACTAACTACACCTTTAATCAATACATCTCATATGTTGTTACTACCCAAGAATAAGCCATTACCTTAAAATATAGGTACCAAATAGGATTATTGATAATCTCAGGGGGCGTCTCATTAGGAGCTTATTTCATGAACGTCTCACGCAAGTTGCCAATTGCCTGCATTACTAGGTTAAAATACCTGCTAATCGTAGAGCCTAACCGGATAAAGTCAACTTGCATTACTCTGTTCTTTGACTTGTGACCAACGATATGAAGAAACATTGCCAGCTGCTCCTCTACTGACACATGAATAGTGTCGTTGAGAAGACCCCTTCCTCTCAATATATTTGCAGATTTTTGAATGCATGTCTCCGCATTCTTAAGTAGTGTAAACAACTACTTTCACTCCCATCCAGAATTCTCTTCATGTGCGAGTTTCTATGATGCTCACGCAATTCAGATGGCTCTCTAGGTAATATGTTTGTCCTGCCCTCGTTGTATAGTAACAGGTTTACGAAGACTATAACGATCGTCAACGCGGCCGCTTCACATGTTTCACAACCCAAATGATCTCCATTGTGATCCATCTAAACCGTATTTGTAACAAACATAATACCATGCGTAAGGTGATACATACTTATGAAATTATAAAAATAATAGAGCACTTACAATAGATAACAAGCTAACATAATTTGTATAAGGCACGCAGTACTCAAACATCCCCCACTCCAAGTATATAAAATATTGAACCATACAAAAAAATTTACAACGTAAAACATAAGAAAATGTGGCTTAGTCGCACTCAACAACAATTGAAAGTAGGAGGAAAAATTTATTAAGCCCTCAGGTAATAATTTTTTCATTTTCCATCTTTGTGTCCAGGCGGTTGCTCCTTCATCTAAACATATCACGATAACTGTTAAATTTCATTCCTTCTCGTTCCTATAAACCCATGTAATGAAGATGTCATGTGCTGATTATAACCATTTTACAAATCATCCACCTTCTTTTATTTTTCCTCTAGTCACATAATCTCACTTCTACGCAATATGTTGAATGAATGAACCGTCCTGCCTGCATGTACTCTAGAAATATGTAAATCAGACGTATTAAATTATTACGTGTCATCATTGGGCTTCATTTCATACTACATGATATCTGCAACACTCAACCACATTACATGCCATGCATGAATCCTTAACATATTGCCCTCAGAATAAACCGACATAAATTAAGCATTGCTAATTTCTTGAAAATAATCAAGCGTACCAAAGCAATGCACCAACAAGGCATCATTATTTACAATACTCATTTTCATTGTGTATTTTCATCATTGGGCAATTTATATAATGTAACCGACTTCAGTTAACGGTTCAGCTTGCATGCAATGTGTTGTATTGCACAAATCATGCGTTGTATGTTGTCTCGCAGATTTGTGCTGCACAAATTTCATATTTTCGATAAATTTTTTCTTCTACTGCCTAAATACACAAAATTTCACAATCACAAACCCACGAATAAGAACACAAATTGCATTGTCGGCATCATTCTCGTTGCAGCAAAACAATCTAGCAAGCCAACACACAAATTTACACCGAAATTATACCTTTCGCGACGATCACAAGCCAACCGATTCACGCTGATACTCCCCTCAAGGAGATGCTGCAGCCGTGGGCACTCCCGACGATCCTCGTCACCGTGGATCAATTTCGGCAACCCACAACAGTCCATCCAACGTACGAAGCAAGGCAGAGAAAGACAGTTAGGGTTTTCGGCCTTCTAGCCCAAGAAATGCGAAAAAGGTAAACGAATATCAAGTAAAAACCCCATTTTTACCTGAAAACCTCCTTAGAATCTCCAATCCAAGCTCCGATCTGCACAAGCATGCTGCCTTGGGCCCACCCGAGGATCCCGCAGCCGTGGATCTCTTCGGCAACCCAAAAAGGAGCTAGCTTGGAGCAGAAATGGGCGAAACACAAAATTTTTTAGGGTTTCCTCGCAACCCCACCTCCACAATCAAGGCAGAAGGCACATGGGGCGAAGGAGCAAAGACAGCAGGTTGCTTGAGGCAGAAGGAGCAAAACGACAAGCATTGAAGGTGATCACACACAAGAGGGCCCCACAAGCGCAAGGATTCTCACGAAATCGCAGCGAGACGAGAGGAAAACCCAAAGCCAGCGAGAATCCGCCCTGCCACGGCCACGTCGGCCTTTCCGAGCGGCTGAAATTGGCGAGAAAAGAACAGCCCGCAGAAAGTATAGCGTGAAAATCGAGTGTCAGAGGTTGAACCGTGCGAAATCAGACGGGATTCTCGCGGAATCGGGCAAAAGAACAGACCCTAAGGAAATTTGTCCCAGAACCGTGGGCCGGGCCCAAGATTACACAATCGGTGACGTCACACAGGGCATTTGAAAATGACCGCATAAATACGAGCCGGTGACTTGACTCCAAACTTAAACCTTTTTAATTTGATTTAATTTCAACCAAATCTCCAACCATATTAAATGCGTATCCTTGCTTGATTGCATGTTGTGGCATCCATCCCGGCCATCTCTCGCTCCACTCCGCTAACAATCTCACGCTGCAACAACGAATTTGGATTAGATCTAAAATTTTCACATTTCAAGACAATTGAAAAATATCATGCACAAAGGTGGCAAATTTTAGCTTGCTGTTTATGTCCTCACAAAAATCCCCTTTTTTGTTTCCTTCTTTCCATGTTCTTATTGGATTTTCTCTCTCTACCAGCTTCCTCTTCTTTGGATGGGATCACGAAGCTCATCCTCCTACACGCATTCATTATCTCCGCCACCGCCGCCGGGGCCGCCGCCGTGCGATTCCACCGGCGGCGAAAGAAGCGACCCCTGCCGCCGGTGATCGACACGCGGCCCATGCCCAGGCTCGTCATCAGTGACTCCGGCAGGGTAGAGGAGCTTGAGAAATTCTCCAGCTATGTTGGTAATTTTCATTATCATCACCCAACAATTTATCTCCGTTTTAAAAAGGAAATATTGGTGATTTTGACTTTTGAGTGTGGTGCTGTGGTAGAGACATGGATCATGTTGGATGCTGTTCATCTGCTCGATTTATCTGTATCCCATTTAGCAAAAATCTAATATTTTGTGAAATTGTGCATTTTGGGGGCTTACTGGCAGTGATATTGGTAATGATCATTCGGCACTTTTGAAGTTTCTTTTGGTAATTTTTACGGTGGTTAAGACATAAAGGCATAAGCTTTATCTTGATTCTGTTCCTCTGATAACGATGTTTGTGGCCCATTTGCAAGCTATACTGATTTAACTGGAAGAAGGTGTTATTTTTATTTTTTATTAGAAAATAATTCCATACATTATCATTCTCTCTTTAAAAAAGTAAGAAAGAAAGAAGAAAAAGTAAAGAGAACAGCATCATGATAAAAAGGCAATCCAAAGAATCCAGGAATAACCACTGTATTGTTTGGGTTGGGGTCTGGTGGTGGTGACATTTCATGTGCTTATTATGTATTTGTGTGTGTATGATGTTGTTCCCCTGATAACTCTTCCAAATTATAACGATTTCATTGAAGGACTATTTATTTTTAATTGTCTTTATAAGAAAAACAGTAATTTTGATAAAGGAATTCAAATATTTTTGAGAAATTTAGTATTGTGGGGTTTAATGGAGGTGAGATAAATTTGCTGGTTATGGGACTCCTTGCAGCTAGGCAGTTGGGATTTGGGGATGCAAATGAGTGCCCTAACCTGGCGAAATTGGCAGTTGACTATCTGAAAAAGACACATGGAAGCGAGGACAATTTATTTTCCTTTGTCTCTCAAGAAACAGATGCCGACGTTTTGTACATGAAGCTCATTCAAGAACTAGATAGATGCATACTTGGATATTTCGCATTTCATTGGACTCAGGCTACTCTTTTGATCACTCGGGTAATTAGATTGAAATTCTTACTGCAAGAAGTTGCCTTTGTTGTGCGTAAAGATACCTAGCATGTTTCTGTCTGTTTATAGATTTTAAGTGTTGATACCGAGAAACCAAAGAGGAAGCTCAAGGACATGGTCTTGGAAGCTACAAGGTATGCATTGAAATTTAATTCACCCTATCTATTAATTGGATATCCAACTATATGATTGCTTTTGTAAGCATATTGGATTGATCTTTCCGTAAATTGAGTTCTTTAAATTCTATTATAGAAAGAAAACCTCCAGATGGACAAGACGAGGACTTAAGTTTTAATGACTTATTCCCTAATGGATTGTAGCTTCCCAGAGTAAAGGTTGCTGAATTGATGCTGGCAACATTATTATGCCTGCATAATTGCTCGATATAGAGTCAATACAATTGGAATTGTTTTTTCTGAATGGATAAACACAACGGATTTGATATTGTAATCAAATGCCTATTTGCACTCTCTTACCTATAATATCTGTCCCAGCGCATCTAATGAACTAGTTACCATACACATTCATTTGAAAGCTATAATTGATTATTTGTCAAAAGGAGAGCTTGATTATCTATTATCTATTCATTTGATTATGTCTCAATTTCACAATTTCCCTCGTTTTGGTCATTCTGTTGATCATTAATAGTATGTTGATGATTCATTAGAGTACACATTAGTTGTGTATTCTACTTGTCATTTTTCTTAGAATTCCAACTTAATTTACTTTTCTAGCATTCAATGTACTTTTCAATACAATATTTTTATTTGTACTTAAAAAACTCGTGGCAGTCACCATCTACACATTAGATAAATTGAGTCAATAAAATAAAGCTGACAAGCGATTACCTGAGCACCACACATTAATTTTTTAAGACTTGCCTGAACTGATTTGCTAAACGATATAACTAAGAACAGCCGGGCAGAAAACTTTTGATGGAATCTGGGGAATGAAACAAATAGTAGTTGAACCTCATAGAGACTTTTAGATTGATTATTGTGTACTTTTTGTATGGAAGAATACTCTCATTCTTTTCGCAACTGCAGAAGTATCTTCTGAACATGCTGGCCGGCTGCTTGTATCTGGGACCTCTCTTAATGCACTTCATCAACGCTATCAAGTTACTTTTCCATCTAATGTGTACAGATCATGGATAGTCACTTAATTTAAATTCAAGGGCTATTCGGCTGTGAACTAATTATGTACAATGACACTTACAAATTCTTGATTATGGAAACAGGAAACAAAGATTTGAGAGGATAACGAGGGACTTAAAGGTGGCAAGGGTGTTCTCTACCTTGGTGGAGGAGATGAAGGCCATTGGAGTGGGATTTCAGGAATCCCCGGCCAATGCCATAATGGTTCCAGCTGCGCATTGCGATAGGAGCCCCATGCTCCTCCTGATGGGTGGTGGGATGGGCGCTGGCAAGAGCACTGTGCTAAAAGACATACTAAAAGAGTAAGAACTCTTCTGTGATAAACTATATATTACGTCTGTGGATAATTATGATATTATGCTAAGATTGAGTCATTATAGCCATTTTGCATTGTAGTGCTTTCTGGTCAGAAGTTTCAGCAAATGCAGTGGTGGTAGAAGCAGATGCATTTAAGGAGACTGACATAGTCTATCGAGCCCTCAGCTTGAAAGGCCACCACAATGACATGCTCCAAACTGCTGAACTGGTGTGCTCCATACTTCAATCCATAACCTACTTTTTGTATCATTTTGTGAATGCTAATTAACACAACATCAGAGAATCCCCTAAACACTACATTATATTAAAGGTTTTTGGAACTCAATATTATGTTCAGATAATTATATTTTTGTCTAGAAGTATATCAGGTAAACAGTCTCAACAAGGAATTAATGTCCTGACTTGAGTGTTAATTTTTGTGTGGTTGGACCTAAGTCTAAGCCTTGAAAACTTCGTGGATAAACGTCCCAGAAAAATTATGCGAAGAAGCATGCATATAGTTTTTATAGAAAAATTATACCATATAGTCAAATATGTAGAAAGTTGTGATACAAACAAGCTCATGTTTGGGCACATGCGGGTCTCTGGCGTGGCTCTGTTCTGAGCAGAACCATCCTGAGTAGGGTTCTGTTTGATGTGTAGAATCCAGATCGGATTTGGTTATCTTGAGCAAAATTGTGCTTTGTCTTGGTTTGAATATTAATACATATATGGATAGATTTTAGGGTTTGTGTTGAAGCTCTCTAACTTATCCATCATGATGAATAGCCATCACTTTTTTCCTTCCTAAATATTCTATTCTCCAATTCAACCAGGTCTTGAAAATCATTTGCATTCCAAGTATTACATATATGTACTAATGATCTCTCTTACCGAACTTACACCAATTTGGGTCGAACTAATATAAATCTTGTGTGAGAGGTACATGTTTTTTTATTCTTATGATCTATCTTGTCTACTACGATTGGATGTAGATATTGCTTTAGTATTAGAGAATAGTCATTTGCTTGGATTGTTGATTCATGATCTTGATTTTGTGAAGTGTTTGTCAGTTTGACAAGATATGTCTAATAAATGGTATTGGAGCATTTGATGTTTGAAATCAATGTGATCGCAGAAAATTTTATTAGAAGCAAAACAACCAGAAGTGCTATGGGATTGGATTTGTATAGTAATGAGACGTATACGACGATTGGTAGTTCGCAACACATGATAAAGAGATTCAACGGAAATGTAAACTTGAGACATGGAAATATAAGATGTAGGCCATCTTATTGAATAATTGGGAGCCTGGTTTAAGGTTTCGCCTGGTATCAGGCGTTTTGTCTTGGTTTCAATGTAGACCGCGATAAAACGTTTGGTCGTTTCTTGGTTTCAGCCAGAACGGTGCCGTCCCGGCCGAAATGAAAGGGGAAAAGGAGAATTTCTGATCAAAACGCAACAAAAAGCCAGAAACAAGAAAGGTTAAGGGGAAAAAATAGAAAAATAAAATAGAAAAGAAAAATGAAGAAGACTTACCTGCTGGAGGCAGCGACGATGTCATCTTTTCCGTCGCCCTTTGCAAAAGTAAAGAAGAGAATAGAGGAGGGATGCAGACATCGGTATTTTTTTTGCCGCCGCCGCCGCCTACAAAAGGAGAGAAGAGAAGAGGAGGGATGAAGAAGAGGGAGAGATCACGTGTGGGTCTACCGATGGTGCTGCTACTCACATTAAACATTTTGCTAAACACACATTTATTTACAAGTTCCCCATTGAAATGGCAAACTTGTAAATAAATGAAGTATGTTTAGCAAAATGTTTAATGTGAGTAGTAGCACTCAGATATTTCTGGGAATTGCTATGCGCATAGACCATTTTGCTCGATTTACAAACCAATTTATTTACAAGTTTGCCCTTCGTTCTTTACATGTAATAATTTAGCAAAATATATTTAGGAAAAAATTGTAATATATTTTTATATATTTCGCAAAATGTGTAATTTATAAAAAATATTTGATACTTTAACATTTGATAGTATTTGATAGGTATTTAAGTATTTGGAACTACAGATACGGACGAAACCGAAACTTGCTTTTGAAACCACCGAAACGGGCGATACCAATACCGATACCGATACCGAAACCTAAATTTTGGGAAGAGCGATACCGAGATTGAAACCGAGACTTAAAACCTTGATTGAGTGTATAGTTGCGTATGATACCAATACATTGCTGGTGGCTATCTCAGAGAGAGAAGATGTAGATGGAGGATTTAGCAATAATGGCTATCTAGTTGAGTCTTTTAGATGAGGTTATATATCAAAGTATCCAAACAGAAGATGACTAAAGTATTATAAGAAAGGTCGGAAAAGCTTTGCCTAAAGAAGTTACCCACTAACAAGTTGATAATTTTGAAGACTTTTTTCACCTTTAAAATAAGAGACGTTACTCAATTGATGGATCACTTAAAGATTTTGAAAGGTTGGAAAAGCTTTACCTAAAGAAGTTACCCACTAACAAGTTGATAATTTTGAAGATTTTTTTCACCTTGATAAGAGACGTTACTCAATTGATGGATCACTTAAATATTTTTAATGATCTTGTGATGAAGATGAGGGTGATTGTATTGACAACAGATGCAGATCATGAATAAATGATGCCACTCCTAATGTTACCAGAGCGATACACAATATTTGTGTTAGGAACTAGCAAAAGATGCAATTTTTATATAGAACTAATAACGAAAACTAGATAATTGAATACAAAAGAGGTGTATTCTCCTCCCAAGACGCCAAAGAGGACGTCCGTACTCGTCTACCTATAGAATCACACAAATATCAATAATCAAGCATAGGTAAACAAGAGACGACTATCCCCTTATTTATAATAGAAACTAGGGTTTTGCGGGGGGCTAGGAGCGCACGCGCGGCCAAAGGCTTGGGCGGCCTGGGCTTGGGCCTGCGTCAGTTTCATGCGGGTGTAAACCCGCAGGGGTGGGGCCGTGGGCCCATCAATACTCCCCCGCAAAGAGCCACATTGTCCTCAAGGTGGAAGTTTGGAAAACGCGTCGCCATCTCGTCCATGTCCTCCCACGTGATATCATGCTTCGGCAAGCCCTTCCATTGCAACAACACCTGCTGCTCTCCTGTGTCGCTCCTCCGAACCTCTTTCAACACCTCGGGCTCCAGTCTCACCTGCATATCAGCAGTAAGGGTCTCGAGTAGGGAAGGAAAAGGTGTGTGGTCGCCATGGCCTAGCGCAACTGCGAAACGTGGAAGACGGGGTGAATGACCGATCTTGGGGGCAAGCTCAATCTGTAGGCTATCGGCCCAACTTTCGCCTCGACCTCGAAAGGTTCAAAATAACGCGGTGCCAGCTTCTCATTCCCACTGTGAGCCACCGATATCTGTCTGTAGGGCCTCAACTTTAGATATACCATGTCCCCTACCTCAAACTGTATGTCACGTCGGTGTAAGTCTGTCCTAACCTTCATCATCTGCTGTGCCCTCGCCAAATGGAGCTTCAGCTCCGCCAGAATCCGGTCACTCTCTGCTAGGTACTGCTCCACTTCCGACACAGGTGTCGTCTCATGTCCATAATGTAGCAAGTGCGGGGGTCTCTGCCATACAAAATCCTGAAGGGTGTGTGTCATGCCCCGCTTCCCAAAAACGTGGAGGCGAAGCGTGAGAAGGTCCGCTCAGACTTGAAGCTACAAAGCTGCAAGTCCGATAAGCGTCAATCAAATTTAAACTGCAGGTCCTTGCAACGCGAAACGAAACAAAGATAATAATAACGAAAGAGACAGAAGAAACATCTCAGAATATCCATAGCAATAAATCTCAACATCACAGAAAAAGCCACCAGGCTAAAAGAAAAGAGTCTAAAAGAGGCCCCAGCATGGCCAACAAAAGTACAAAGTACAGAAACAAAGTAATGGTGCAAGCACCGACATCTAACAGCAACCTAAAGCAAAAGCAACGCCAACAGTCTCTAAAACTGGTCTCCGGTGTCCACGAACTCCTCGACGAACGTAGGCTCAGTGTCAGCAACCACCTCGTCCTCAACAACTGTCTCTGGCTCAGGGTCTAACATGTGACACCCAAAAGAGCAAGGGGCACATGTCAGCAAGTCTGGAAGACTTGTGCAAGGAAACTGAAAGTAGGTACAAGTAGAGCAACCTAGCAGTTCTAGCATGATGCAATGACATGGCAGTTAAAGTAATGAGTGCAACAGGTAAAGTAAGGTACGAGCATGGCTTGGATGACAAGTTTTACATGAATCATTCACAAGACAAGTACAAGACAAGGAAAGTAAGCACCTCGTGCACAGAGATTCCGCCTTTTGGCTAGAGTGGCTGCGCGGGCCAACTCCTAAGCTCAAGTGATCGTTTATCCCTACCCCTCCACGTGTGTCGAGCCAGGGCCTTACCCCCGAACGGGAATGCTCGCTTCTGGAACACGAGCCAGGAAGTGTTTTATCTTGCTGGTCTAGGGGTGCACCTAGCCAGTCAAGGGAGTACAAGTACAAGTATTGTAGCGTGTGCTACGAATGCGACATTCAATGCATGGATGACATGACAAGACAAGTAGTAAGACGTACAGGTAAGGAAAGTAAACGTGACAGTTTAGTATGCATGAACAACAAGTTTTAAGGGTTGGATCTAGCTTCGTTGTCAAGCTAGATCAATTAGGTGACAGATCTAGTTTCGTTGTCAAACTAGATCAAGTAGGCGTCTAGCCAGCTATCATTTCACTGACTAGTCTCTTTTACGCTAATAACCAGGAAGTGGCCTAAAAACATGGCCATAAGCAAGATTTGGCAAGTTTCACTTGCCTGCAACTATCACGTCAAGAAAACACCGTCCAACGAGTCCAAAGTCACGATTCCTACGTGCACAAGTCCACCGGCCTACATCCGTTTTATTAATCTTGATTAGTGATTGCTAAAACATTTAAAATACTTTAAAATACTGATTTTTAGTCTTGGTTAACGTGCAATTGGGTTGGGGGTCCTAGGGGTGCAAAGCGTTACCTCAACACGACGCGAAAGCTACACCGGCGTCGGGTAGCGACGCCGGGGGTTGGAATAATAAGATCGCGCTCCAAGTCCAGATTCCAATTAGATTCCTCGCTGGAAATTTCAGAGCAATCAACCGGGGCGACGATTCCAGATTCCAAAGCTCGCACGTGCGACGACGGGCTACGACGTGCGACGACGTCGTACGCGGCAAGTCGTCGAAGAGAACGCACCTAGGTGGGGCCCACAGTAGTCCTAGGGACCTTTGGGGGACCCACAATACCTCTGGAGAACTTGGGGGCCCACGGAGGCAAGTGGTGCGACGGATGCGGGGTTGCGACGAGTGGCTCTCGGTCGTATTCAGCCAATGCGGGGGATTCTCTCGGTCGCTGCGGGGGAACGGGGCTGTGCAGCTGCGGGGTGCGGGCGCTAGGCGGGTGCGGGGGCTTCCTTTGGTCAGAGCGGGGGATCGGGTCGGTCGCTGCGGGCGACAATGCGTTGCAACGTTTGCAACGTTGCAACGAAGCGGCGAGCGCACGGTGCGGGCGGGCGCCTCGGTCAGGTGCGGAGCGATGCGGGCGACAGCTGCGGGGTTGATGCGGAGCGGGGTGCGGGCCAAGTCGTCGGTCAGACCGAGGGCTTCTCCCGGTCGAGGCGGATGAACGGGAGCGGCTGTGCTGCGATGCGGAGCGGCTAGGATGCGGGGATGGCTGTCGGTCAGAGCGGGCGAACGGATGCCGTTTCTTCGGTCGGTGCGGGGGTTGAACGTCGCAACGTTGCGACGAATCGTCGCAACGTCAAATTTGGGTTTTGGAAGAGGCTAGGGCTAATTTCTTGCGAAAATAGGTCTTCCTAGGGGTTGCTTATATAGTATAGATGGGTTGACTTGGTCTAGGGCTAAATCTAATAGGATTAGAAGTTTAAAATAATATAAAATTTGAAATTCAACTTCTCCAACTCACCCAAGGATTTGACTTGGTCCAAATGAGCTGGAAATTGGCTCAAAAATTCTTTAAAACGTTTAAAACTCAAATAAAATTTATTTGGCCGAAAATAATTTATAAATTGATTATTAAAAATAATACAAAACTTGTTAAAAATATAAAAGTGGTCAAATAAACTCCAAAAATTATAAAATAAATATCGGGGTGATCGTGATGACGAATTTGAGCTAACTAAGAAGACGGATCTCAAATTCGACGTCGGACGACGAAACTAAAAATAGAAACGTCTCCCGTCAAGAGTGAGAATCGTCACGTCTCATCGAGTAAGTTTAAATTGTGGAAAAACGGCTCGAGAAGTGTCGTTCCAAGATAGTGTCACTATTTAATACTCTCAGAGACGTTCACAACGGCATATCACACAAAAGAGTTCACAATCAAATAAAGTCTAAAATAAACACGTGCACGGCCAAAAGCACGTGCACGAACAACGTACCACGAAAAGTGGTCGTTACATCCTCCACACCTTAGAATAAAGTCCGTCCTCGGACTTTCTAATATAGCTAGTCACTCTAGTAACTACCCCATCAAGTCACATTATATTTCAAACCAGGTATAGCTATTACAAGTGCTTATATATGCACTAGGTAGTCAAACATTATCACTACCAACACGCATATATATACACATTCACATACGTCTTATACTTATACCTATTATAGCCAGTCAAATTCATACATGTATTTCAATCATATATATAAACATACATCCCTTATATAACTACTACTTACCTAAACACAAAACAATATTTCAGATACTCATATAAGGATAGTGTCACACTTAGAAAATACAATCATTGCTCTACATATAGATAGCTACCTATGCACAAACATCAAGGGTATACTACCCTCTAATATTCCTCCAATACCAAACATCTTAACACATATAGTCACACCATACCATTATTAAATCAAGTTCACCATATCTAATATAAATTCACCACTACTATAATTTCATAATATATATAGTCATTCAATGCATTCCATTATTTCACCATACATTCACATTACGTACGGTCCTATAACTGTATTTACGACACGCCACATATATCATAGTCATCAATTCCTATAACTAAGCACATACTTACCCGTGCATGGTGCACACCCATACACGCTAACATTTCATGTACGCATACCAATCATACCATTATATTACTAGCACATCTATGCACCTAGTTTAGCTAGCACACAAGCAAGTCCTTAGTAAATAACTATACCACAAAACCAACCCCTATAACTATATACTGGTGTAGAGACCCACGGTCATGTGCGTAACTCAACCAGGCACAAACACTTCTATCACTATACATACATCAAGCATTGCTATGTTCAACTTCAAACATATATTCAATATACTTAGAGTATACCCACTCAAGCTTGAGTGAGACTCAATACACATATCAGAATATTCTATATACGTAACACGGCATTCATACCTATACCAATATCACTCCAATATTTATATATATGTCTACCAATACAATCATATGCATACCATAAGTCAGTCGCACTTAATATTTAGTCAGGTAATACTTTCATAGTTCAATCACTCTATATACCATAATAATAATAATACAGACATCAGCACACGTATCATTATAATACACTCCCTAATACATGCACACGTATTCATCGTATAATCACTCACATGTAACATATACATTCACACCATAGCCTACTACCTATAACTGGTGTACCAACACCTATTATTATTATCACACCTAGCATACATATAGTTTCACCAGCATATTGCTTCAACCATTATAAGTATCCCCTAATTACCTACACCCTATTAGGTACTCCTACACTAGATCTCATATACACATGCATCCCTAGTATGGTATAGCTACCCACACACCAAACTATAATTACCAACATGCAAACATCTTCACACATCATGAATAACTCCGAGTATATATAACACACAATAAGCAACCATTAATATACCATGGGAGAGTACACTCATTCAAGCCAACATATGCGAAATTTGAAAACTGTCGTACTTCAAAAGTTGAAATCCTCGTCTGGAAAGAAATATTTGGAGGTCGATAAAACGTGGTGTTTCAAAATAAGTTTGAGTCGGATATTCATAGTAAGAAAAATGGTCTATTGGTTTTAAAAAAAAATCATTATAAAAAGGAAGTAAAATCATTTACACGAATATTAAGGACGTGGTTTAGAAAATATTATACGTCGGTAGTTAATATAATGTTTGTGAAAGTCAAAAAGGAAATCAAGTAACGGAAGGATTTAAACTCATGTTAAATGCCTTCAAAACTTTTTGGTTATGGAAAATTTTAAAATAATCAATATCGAAACTACTTTTCAAAGGAACCAGGATTTGCAAAAATGAAAAAAACTGATTTACACACGGTCCTTAGCATACGAGCACAACGAACCTGATACACTTATATAAAAATAATTGAAATTCCATTTAGTCTCGAAATTTTTCTAAAAGCACGTAGGGGAAGCGGAAAGATAATATTAATAACTTGGTAGTAGAATTATCAAAATTGATAATGAAGCTTTAAAATCAAATCTATGGAAGGTCCAGATTTAGGAAATGGTTTAGAAATAGTAATTTTACAAAATCTGAAATAAGGAAGACGATGAGCATAATATTGACTTGCGGGAAGCTGAAATCCCAAGTGACTTGAAAAGTATATGAATGGCATCAATCAGGAAGGAAAAATTGTAAATCGATTTGGGCAATATAAAAGTACGGTTCCGAATTAAATTAATATAAGAAAGGAAATATGTATTCTCATGGGTTCAAAAGTGTAGGCTGAAAAAGCATTATAAACTATTATTCAAAAATTTCGACAAAAGTTTTTAAAAATTTAAATCAACGAGGAGCATGAAGTATAAGTATACATATTAAAATTTGAACAAATTTAAAACCTAGGGAAAGATGAAATCAAAAAGAAAATACTTTTAGAAGATTCAAGATTTGTGATGGAGAGATTTGAAAATTGACGACGATTGTCATGAGGCGATCTCGGGAATCGAGGCAAGGAAAACGATCACATGTTCAAAACATACATACGCCTAGGATATGGCCCAGGATACATACGGGAAAACTCCTACGGTCGCCCAACTAAAGCTTAAGAAACTTAGCGCTTGGTCTTTCTAAGGGAGCTAGGCGGTAATGGAATGCGTTCAGCTTGGTCCGAAATCGATGAACCCAACGAACGACAGAAGGAACTTCTAGAAGTCTTGATATGGTCAGGGGTAGACGAGGACCACTAAGGTAACTCCTATAACGATTAAGTCAAATCCCCAGCAAGGACTCTAATTAACAGTCTAACAATCAACCCTATTTTTGCAAACAATCATATGCAAGCAACCAAACATGTTTTAACAGGCCAGATCTAACTAGGGAAGAAACAACTAGGTCGAGCGTTACCTGCGATAACCTCATCCACCGTCTCGCTCTCCACTGCCGTCATCGGATAAGCCTGTTCCTTTGGCTGCATGGCTTGCTGAAAAGCCTGCTTCTGCGGAACGAGGGCTGGTCCACGACTTGCAGGTACATGTACTTTCTGCTGTAACGGCTGTGCAGCGATGGGTTCCTTCCAAGGTTGGTTAGACTTCGGACACTCCTTCATAGTGTGAGTAGGATCTCCACAAATCAGGCACTGGCCCAGCCTCTTCCTGCACTGTTTCTTCTCATGACCAGTCTTGCTACAATGATGGCACACCTTCCGTCTTGGCCGAGCTACTGGTGCTTCCTGCTGCGGAATTCCCTCCGATGCTTTCCGCAATTGATTTGCATGCCGACAATCCTTCGCTGAATGAGTAGCAGCACCACAAATCAAACACCAGCCTAGGAATCTTCTGCACTGCTCCTTGATGTGCCCGGTCTTGCCACAGAAATATCAAGTCTTCAGCGTAGGTCCGCCACCAACTCGAGTCTGTCGTCTTCTCGCCATCTAACGACATAGAAAACGAACAAAAATTTAGACTCAATGGCTTAATGACTTAGATGTTGTAATTTATTTAATGGACATTCCGTTACTATCGTTGTTTCGTTAATTCGCAATTGCAAGATGCGACCTGCATGGGCCACCAACAAAACCTGTCACGCCCCGCTTCCCAAAAACGTGGAGGCGAAGCGTGAGAAGATCCGCTCAGACTTGAAGCTACAAAGCTGCAAGTCCGATAAGCGTCAATCAAATTTAAACTGCAGGTCCTTGCAACGCGAAACGAAACAAAGATAATAATAACGAAAGAGACAAAAGAAACATCTCAGAATATCCATAGCAATAAATCTCAACATCACAGAAAAAGCCACCAGGCTAAAAGAAAGGAGTCTAAAAGAGGCCCCAGCATGGCCAACAAAAGTACAAAGTACAGAAACAAAGTAATGGTGCAAGCACCGACATCTAACAGCAACCTAAAGCAAAAGCAACGCCAACAGTCTCTAAAACTGGTCTCCGGTGTCCACGAACTCCTCGACGAACGTAGGCTCAGTGTCAGCAACCACCTCGTCCTCAACAACTGTCTCTGGCTCAGGGTCTAACATGTGACACCCAAAAGAGCAAGGGGCACATGTCAGCAAGTCTGGAAGACTTGTGCAAGGAAACTGAAAGTAGGTACAAGTAGAGCAACCTAGCAGTTCTAGCATGATGCAATGACATGGCAGTTAAAGTAATGAGTGCAACAGGTAAAGTAAGGTACGAGCATGGCTTGGATGACAAGTTTTACATGAATCATTCACAAGACAAGTACAAGACAAGGAAAGTAAGCACCTCGTGCACAGAGATTCCGCCTTTTGGCTAGAGTGGCTGCGCGGGCCAACTCCTAAGCTCAAGTGATCGTTTATCCCTACCCCTCCACGTGTGTCGAGCCAGGGCCTTACCCCCGAACGGGAATGCTCGCTTCTGGAACACGAGCCAGGAAGTGTTTTATCTTGCTGGTCTAGGGGTGCACCTAGCCAGTCAAGGGAGTACAAGTACAAGTATTGTAGCGTGTGCTACGAATGCGACATTCAATGCATGAATGACATGACAAGACAAGTAGTAAGGCGTACAGGTAAGGAAAGTAAACGTGACAGTTTAGTATGCATGAACAACAAGTTTTAAGGGTTGGATCTAGCTTCGTTGTCAAGCTAGATCAATTAGGTGACGGATCTAGTTTCGTTGTCAAACTAGATCAAGTAGGCGTCTAGCCAGCTATCATTTCACTGACTAGTCTCTTTTACGCTAATAACCAGGAAGTGGCATAAAAACATGGCCCTAAGCAAGATTTGGCAAGTTTCACTTGCCTGCAACTATCACGTCAAGAAAACACCGTCCAACGAGTCCAAAGTCACGATTCCTACGTGCACAAGTCCACCGGCCTACATCCGTTTTATTAATCTTGATTAGTGATTGCTAAAACATTTAAAATACTTTAAAATACTGATTTTTAGTCTTGGTTAACGTGCAATTGGGTTGGGGGTCCTAGGGGTGCAAAGCGTTACCTCAACACGACGCGAAAGCTACACCGGCGTCGGGTAGCGACGCCGGGGGTTGGAATAATAAGATCGCGCTCCAAGTCCAGATTCCAATTAGATTCCTCGCTGGAAATTTCAGAGCAATCAACCGGGGCGACGATTCCAGATTCCAAAGCTCGCACGTGCGACGACGGGCTACGACGTGCGACGACGTCGTACGCGGCAAGTCGTCGAAGAGAACGCACCTAGGTGGGGCCCACAGTAGTCCTAGGGACCTTTGGGGGACCCACAATACCTCTGGAGAACTTGGGGGCCCACGGAGGCAAGTGGTGCGACGGATGCGGGGTTGCGACGAGTGGCTCTCGGTCGTATTCAGCCAATGCGGGGGATTTTCTCGGTCGCTGCGGGGGAACGGGGCTGTGCAGCTGCGGGGTGCGGGCGCTAGGCGGGTGCGGGGGCTTCCTTCGGTCAGAGCGGGGGATCGGGTCGGTCGCTGCGGGCGACAATGCGTTGCAACGTTTGCAACGTTGCAACGAAGCGTCGAGCGCACGGTGCGGGCGGGCGCCTCGGTCAGGTGCGGAGCGATGCGGGCGACAGCTGCGGGGTTGATGCGGAGCGGGGTGCGGGCCAAGCCGTCGGTCAGACCGAGGGCTTCTCCCGGTCGAGGCGGATGAACGGGAGCGGCTGTGCTGCGATGCGGAGCGGCTAGGATGCGGGGATGGCTGTCGGTCAGAGCGGGCGAACGGAGGCCGTTTCTTCGGTCGGTGCGGGGGCTGAACGGCGCAACGTTGCGACGAATCGTCGCAACGTCAAATTTGGGTTTTGGAAGAGGCTAGGGCTAATTTCTTGCGAAAATAGGTCTTCCTAGGGGTTGCTTATATAGTATAGATGGGTTGACTTGGTCTAGGGCTAAATCTAATAGGATTAGAAGTTTAAAATAATTTAAAATTTGAAATTCAACTTCTCCAACTCACCCAAGGATTTGACTTGGTCCAAATGAGCTGGAAATTGGCTCAAAAATTCTTTAAAACGTTTAAAACTCAAATAAATTTTATTTGGCCGAAAATAATTTATAAATTGATTATTAAAAATAATACAAAACTTGTTAAAAATATAAAAGTGGTCAAATAAACTCCAAAAATTATAAAATAAATATCGGGGTGATCGTGATGACGAATGTGAGCTAACTAAGAAGACGGTTCTCAAATTCGACGTCGGACGACGAAACTAAAAATAGAAACGTCTCCCGTCAAGAGTGAGAATCGTCACGTCTCATCGAGTAAGTTTAAATTGTGGAAAAACGGCTCAAGAAGTGTCGTTCCAAGATAGTGCCACTATTTAATACTCTCAGAGACGTTCACAACGGCATATCACACAAAAGAGTTCACAATCAAATAAAGTCTAAAATAAACACGTGCACGGCCAAAAGCACGTGCACGAACAACGTACCACGAAAAGTGGTCGTTACAGTGTGGTCTGCGTCGCCGTGTGATATGAAGTATTATACCAGTATTCGGCACATGCTAGCTAACACGCTCACTCTTTAGGATTCTCTGAAATGAAGCACCGCAGATAAGTCTCCACACTCCTGTTTACCACCTCCGTCTGACCACCGGTCTGAGAATGGTAAGCCGTGCTCCGCTTCAATGCCGTCCCCTGCAATCTGAAAAGCTCCTGCCAGAATCTGCTCTGGAACACCTTGTCTCGGTTTGAGACTATGGACTTTGGAGTTCCATGCAGAAGAATGACATCCCTCACAAATACCTCTGCCACCGTGACTGCGCTGTAAGGATGCCGAAGCGGAACAAAGTGCACATATTTGTTGAGGCGGTCGACCACAACAAAAATGACAGTGTATCCATCCGACTTCTGTGACCCATCTATGAAATCCATGGAGAGGTCCTCCCATACACGCTCCGGTAAGGATAGCGGCTGTAGAGTCCTCCTGGGGACATAGCCTGGTACTTCTGACGCTGGCACATGTCACACTCCGCCACAAACCTCGACACCTCCTTCCTCATCCCCTTCCAGTAGACCTCCCTCGCCAGTCGCTGATAGGTCTTGAGGACCCCAGAATGTCCTCCAATGGCACTGCCGTGAAACTCCTGGAGTATGGCCGATATATAGGTGGACGTCCTCGGTATCACAAGCCTCCCCTAGTACAACAGCCGTCCCTCCTGTAGAGAATATCCTGGAACCTCAGTAGACCCCCGCAGAAGAGCCTCCCGTATACCTGTTAGCTCCGAATCCTGCTCCACCTCCTGCTGTAGCGGTCCCAAGTCCTGAAGAACGGACACTGCTAGTGCTGCCAGCTCCTCCTCCTCTCGCCGGGATAATGCATCAGCCGCCTTGTTTTCCAGCACTGGACGATACTCAATCTCGAACCTGTATCCCATCAGCTTCCGCAGCCACTTCTGATGCTCCTCCGCTACCATCCGCTGCTCCAACAGGTACTTCAGGCTCCGCTGATCCGTGCGCACTAGGAAGCTCCGTCCCAACAAATATGGCCTCCACTTCTGTATGGACAAGACTATGGCCATCAGCTCTCTCTCGTAGACCGATCGCAGTCGGGCCCTCGCGGTCAACACCTGGCTGTAGTAAGCTATGGGCCGCTGCTCTTGCATCAGTACTGCTCCCAGCCCATGTTCTGATGCGTCCGCCTCTACCACGAAGGGTCTGGAAAAGTCGGGCAACGCCAATGCTGGCACAGTGGTCATTGCCCTTTTAGGGCCTTAAATGCTGTCGTCGCCTCCTCACCCCAATGAAACTGGTCCTTCAATAACTCCGTCAGCGGCCAGGCAATCGTCCCATACCCCTCCATGAACCTGTGATAGTATACTGTCAGCCCCATGAAACTTCGTAGCCCTCTGAGCGTGGTGGGGTGCGGCCAGTCCAACATGGCCGCTATCTTCACTCTATCTGCTGCCACCCCTCCTGCTAGTACAACATGCCCCAAGTACTCCACCTGTGGTTGCTCGAAAAGACACTTCTTTTTGTTCACATATAGCTGATGGTACTACAGCTCCTGAAACCACCTGCAGGTGGTCCAAATGCTCCTCCAGAGTAAGACTGTACACCAAAATATTATCGAAGAAAACTAGTACGAATCGCCTGAGATAGGGTCGGAATACATTATTCATAAGGGCCTGAAAGTTGGCAGGTGCGTTTGTCAAACCGAAGGGCATGACAAAAAACTCATAATGACCCTTATGCGTCCTGAACACCGTCTTGGGCACATCCTTCCGTCGCATCTTGATCTGATGGTAGCTGGATTTAAGATCTAACTTGCTGAACCAGGCTGCCCCGTGTAGCTCGTTCAGGAGCTCGTCTATCACCGGTATGAGGAATTTATTTGGGACCGTCTCTTTGTTCAGTGCCCTGTAGTCCACACAGAATCGCCAACTACCATCCTTCTTCTTTACTAACAACACTGGGCTGGAAAACGGGCTCACACTCGGCTGGATCGTCCCTGCATGCACCATCTCTGACACCATTCTCTCTATTTCGTCGTTCTGATGCTGGGGGTATCGGTAGGGCCGCACGCTAATGGGGGACACGCCCTCTTATAGTACAATGGCGTGCTCGTGGTCCCGCGGTGGTGGGAGACCCTGAGGCTCCTGGAAGATCTCCTCAAACTGCTCCATCAGCTGCTGCACCTCTCCTGGAATGGGCTGCTCTGCACTGGTCTCTGCGCCTCCCTCACCTGTCAACGAGTACATCTCCACTAAATATCCTCCTCTCTCTGTCTGGATGGTCCTCACCATGGTCTTCAAAGAGACCAAAACTCTGCATAGGCTGGGGTCCCCCCTGGAGTATCACTGCTCTCCCTGCCTCCGGAAACTCCGTCCGCAGCAGCTTCCAGTTTATTGTCATCTCCCCTAACGTCTGTATCCAAGTCATGCCCAAAATGATGTCAGTGCTCCCCAGGTCCAGAGGTAAAAAATCTGCGATCCCCTGTATCCCTTGCATGATCAGTACTAGTCCCATGCAAACTCCCCGACTGCTCTCCTTCTTTCCCGTTCTCATCATCACACTGAAGCTGCCGCAATCTGTCAGCTGGAGTCCCTGCTGTGCCACCACCCTCCTGGAGATGAAATTGTGGGTAGCTCCACTGTCAATGAGCACGGTCACCTCCTGGTCGCCGATCTCCCCCCTCAGCTTCATGGCATGGTTTGGTGTGAACCCGACCACGGAGTTAAGGGACACCTCTGCCACGTCTAACTGCTGGTCCTCCAGCTCCTCCAGCTCCTCTGCCTCAGCTGCCTCCTCGACGTCAGCCTCGTCGTCATCGTCCTCTAACAGAATCATCTGGAGCTTGCGCCCCCTTACACCGATGGTCCGGTGAGAATCGCTCATCGCATCTAAAACACAAGCCCTTCTGTCTCTTTTTTCTCATCTCAGCGTCTGTCATGCGCCTGAACGCCCAGCCTGTGGTGCACTACCCTTCTCTCCAGTCTTCTTCCTGACTCCCGAATTAGTCCCCGTAGTGGCTTTCTGCTGTCCTCCTGTCACAGGTTGACTACGAACCGTCGATCCGCTCCAACCTCCCCGGGCCATCCTATCCTCCAGCTGAAAGTCCTCTGCCATTTGAGCGTACTCCATGGCCTCCATCAAACTCTGCGGCTTATGCATGCGTACGGCTGCTCGAATAGTGGCCTTCAGTCCCTTCATGAAGGCGCTCTCCATCGTCTCGTCGGTCACCCCGTGCACCTGTCCCGAAAGGGCCTCAAACCTCTCTAAGTAGTCTCTCACCGTTCCCTCTTGTCGGAGAGAAAGCAGTTGCTCCCGTATGTTTTCCACATGGGGATCTCTGAACCTCTCTACCATCTGGTCACTGATCTCCTCCCATGAGCGAAAAGGGCGCCTCGTGTCCTTCTACTGAAACCACGCCAGGGCCTTCCAATCCAAGCATATACCTGCAGCCTCCAACTTCAGCTCCTTCGTCATGTGAGAGACTCTAAAAAATCTCTCCGCCCTGTAGACCCACGAGACCGGGTCTCCTCCATCGAATATAGGCATCTTCAGCTTCCTTAGGCGCTCCATATTGAAACCCCCCGGGTCCCTGCGACCTCCTCCCTGTCTAGGCTTGTGGTAGTGCTGATACCTCTCCTGGCGCCGCTCATAGCCCCCATGGGGCCCTCCTCCTCGGTCTCCGTGCCCCTCGTCGCCTCCCAACATGCCCTCGGGCCACTCCTGGTAGTCTCTGTATCCCCCTCCTGCGCCTACTGTGCGTCCCTCCGGGTGGTGGGACGGTGGCTGCCACATTCAATCGTCAAATCGAGGGTCGAAAGGGTCCCGATAACCTTCGCCGTAGTCTCTGTGCTCCTGAAATCCCCCGGGCCCCAAGTCCTCCTCGAAGTCACGTGTCGGCGCATCTCGCCGCGGCTGCCCATGCTGAAAATCGATGCCACTAGCTCCTGGAAAGCACGTGCAGGTCTGGAGGCATCGGCGGGGCCGCGGCCTGCCTGGGACAGGGCCACCGGCCCCGCCCGAAATCCTGGGGCCCCAGCGGCCCCCCGTGGGTCGGGGGGGTCGCCGGCCCCCTGGAGGGTTCGCCGACCCTGGGCGAACCCAGGGGAGGCCGCCGCCTCCTCGGCGGCCTTCTAAGTGGCCGGCGGGCCCCTAGGGGGTGCCGCGCCCCCCGTCCTTGTCATGCGCCCTCTTGACGGTTTGATTGATGCCGTCGGTCCATCCTGGATTTCCGCGGCCTTTCGCCCCACTTCTTCTCGATAATCGACCCTCCATGGCTCCTCTTCTTCATCTTCGACAAATTCCTCATCCACAACGTCGTCTCCCGGGCCAAAGTTCTCAACTTTCTCCTTCCCCTTGCCTAAAGGTGCCGCCTTTCCTACCGACTTAGGGTTTTCAACCCCTTTGTTGTTCGTCACCAATTGATTTAGGGCTTCCATCAATTGCGTGAATTGATCGTCGTGCTTCGCTTGATTTGACGCCAATTGGGAGATGGAAGTAATTAATTTCGCCATGGACTCATCGTTCCCCGCCAACGATTTCTTGATAGCCTCGATCTCGCTCGTGAACTTTGCCTCCAACGCCTCAATTTTGTCCTGTGATCTCGTTGTGGCCGCCATTGATCGTCACGTGCTCTGATACCAAATTGTTAGGAACTAGCAAAAGATGCAATTTTTATAGAGAACTAATAACGGAAACTAGATAATTGAATACAAAAGAGGTGTATTCTCCTCCCAAGACGTCAAAGAGGACGTCCGCACTCGTCTACCCATAGAATTACACAAATATCAATAATCAAGCATAGGTAAACAAGAGACAGCTAGCCCCCTATTTATAATAGAAAGTAGGGTTTCGCGGGGGCTAGAAGCGTGCGCGGCCAAAGGCATGGGCGGCCTGGGCTTGGGCCTGCGTCAGTTTCCTGCGGGTGTAAACCCGCAGGGGTGGGGCCGTGGGCACATCAATTTGTTAATACCATGATTTATAACCGTAACACTTTGAGTCTTAAGGATGTCAACGTAGTTCTTTATAACGAAGAGTTGTACGATCAGATGTCAGGAGTTAGCGTGAGTGGTGAAAATTTTAATCCGGGGTTGTTTGTTTTAGTGAGATATGAAGAATTGATAAAAAAGATGAAAACAATGCATTCTAAGAGTAAGAAGCTTGAAAATAAGTGGATGTCAAAGTTAAAGCCTAAAGATATGATAAGATATGATATAGATATGATAAGATATGATATGTTTTGTTTGCAAGAGAACCACTATTGAAAGAATGAATGTTTGAATAGAAAGAATAAAGATAAGGCGGAGATGATGACTTCTTCATCGGTTGTAGTAACTAGGTGGATGAGTTTTGTGATGGTAAATTTGATGTGTTAATTACTTGTTCAGTGGAGTTTGTGAAGCATGTGTGGATCATGAATTTTGGAGCATCCTTTTATATGACACTGGTAAGGAGTTGCGTCATTACATATGAGTGGTATGTAGAGCAATCAGCATTGACTCAATACAGATCACGATTTGATCATGATTTGATGATGTAGTTCATACACTAAAGAAATTTAGGCATGTTCTAGCTCCAATGAAATCCTTATTGTACTAAGGGCTCTAATGAAATCCTTATTGTACTAAGGGCGTTTGACTCTTTAGGTTGTAGATTTACTATTGAGAAGGATATGTTGAGGGTCTTTAATGGGTTGGTGATTGTGATGAAATGAGCTAAGAACAAGAACCTATATCAGTTGATAAGATAACCATCATGGATGATTCTAGTATCGAAGTAGAGAGTTCACAGAATTTAGAGTTAACATAGTTATGTCATCACCGACTTAAGACATATCAGGAAGAAAAGTTTAGAATCTTTAAAGAAGTAGAATTTAATTAAAGGTGTGAACTTTGAGAAGCTAGAGTTTGATGAGGAGTGTCCTTGGTAAGCCGATGAAAGTGAGTTTTGATAAAAGGAAGCATGACATGTGCGGTATTTTTTAAGTATTTGCATACCAATTTTTGGAATCTCGCATCGGTTAACTCGTTAAGGGTATTAGATATTTTGTCTTTCATTGAAGATTTCTCCAGAAAGTTATGTGTGTATATGATACACTAAGGTGGATGTGGGTAAGAAATTCAAGGTTTAGAAGATTCTAGTAGAGAATGAGGTATGTAGAATTTTGAAGATTTTAAGGTTCGATAATGAGGGAAGAATATATGTATAATGAGTTCTGAGATGATATCATCAATATGTGATTAGGAGGCATTTCACTGCATCAGTTAATCTGCAATCTACTGGAGTAGAGAAAGAGAATGAATAGAATGGGAGAATTTGAGATGCTTGATGATTTTATCCGGTTTCTTGAAGGGATTTTAGGCTGATGCGGTTTCAACTGATGTTCACTTGATTAATAGAATTCCATCATCGGCCATTGGTGGTAATCCCAGGAAGTGTGAAAGAGGAGGCCTATTTGCCTAGATTAGTTTGGATTTTTAGTAACTTGATCCATGAGCATGGGAAGAATATTGATGGGCCCCCGCCCCTACCCCTGTGGGTTTACACCTGCAGGAGGCCGACACGGGCCCAAGCCCAGGAAGCCCATGCTCCTTAGCCGCGCGCGCGCACCTAGCCCCCCACGAAACCCTAGTTTCTATTATAAATAGGGGGGCTAGCCGTCGCTTGTTGGCTTATGCTTGATTATTGATATTGTGTGACTCTATAGGTAGACGAGTGCGGACGTCCTCTTTGGCGTCTTGGGAGGAGAATACACCTCTTTTGTATTCACTTATCTAGTTCTTGCTATTATTTCTCTATAAAATTGCTCCTTTTTGTTAGTTCCTAACAAATTGGTATCAGAGCGTGACGATCCATGGCGGCACCGACAACGAGATCGAAGGACAAATTCGACACCTTGGAGGAGAAGCTTATGGGAGAAATCGATGGGGTAAAAAAATCACATGAAGAAACGATGAAGGCAATGAAGGCGTTGTCGGATTCCATCAACTTATTGGCGGCTAATCAATCCAAGTAAGGGGAACAATTGACGAAACTTCTCTCCCAAGGGTCGACGAGCAACCACGGCGAGGGAAACCCTAAATCAACGTCAAAGGCGACACCTTTGGAGAAGGGAAAGGCAAAAGATGAGATTTTTGATCCGGATCGCCCCTTTGAGGAAGTGGAAATTGAAGATGATGAAGACGAGGACCCGGAAAGGGGCGATTATCCCGAGGAGGTTCGACAAAGAGCGGTGGGGTTTCAAAGGGGAGGCGGTGGCCCTAGCCGTCCTCCCTGGGCGTTGCGACCAAGCAAGGAGGGGCGGCCGACCCCCACATCGATTCTGGGGCCGGCCGCCGCAGAGGTGGGGCGGGGGACCCTTCCCCGCCTTCGGCGAGGCGCGGCAGGGCTGGCCGAGCCCTGTCGGCAATCGCCAGGGTCCGGTGACCCTGCTGAACCGTCAGCAGGGCCCGCCGGCCCTGTCGGAAGGCCGACAGGGTCCGCCGGCCCTCCGGAAGCCCCGGAGGGCCTCGCTGATGGGACAGAGGGTCCAGGAGACCCCTAGCAGCCGCCAGGGGGAGACATGCGCGCACATGCCAACGGAGGGGGTTTCGGACCTTTGGGGCAGCGACCAGCGATGGTGACCAGTATTTCAGAGACGGACGAGGTCAAGACTATTATTATGATGGTAGAGGAGGCTACGAGGCCGAGTTCAGCAATGATGCGGGTTGGGATAACTTCGAGGACTGGCGTGGAGGTCACCGAGGGGATTATGTGGGTCGTGGAGGAGTGCCACCTAGGCAGTACAAGACCTAGGATGAGAGGAGACAATACTATCTTCCGCATCATCGTGTTGAGGGGAGGCCCGAGCAGGGGCACGTTGGAGGAGACTGCAGGGTGCGGAAGCTAAAGATGCCGCTATTTACTGGAGAGGATCCACATGTCTGGTTGTTCACAGCTGAGAGATACTTCGCGGCGGACTACATGACCGAGGCACAAAAGCTGGAGGCGGCATCCATTTGCATGGAGGGAGAGCCTTGTGGTGGTTCCAGTGGAAGGAGAGGAGGCAGCAGATCCGAGGCTGGGAGGAGCTGAAGGACATCGTGTTGGAGAAGTTCAGAGATTCCCGTCCGAGGAACTTGCACGAGCAGCTATATGCCCTCAGGCAGGAGGGGCCGGTGCGGGAGTACATCAAGAGGTTTGAGACACTGGTCGAGCGAGTACATGATGTGTCAGACGAATCACTGGAGGGCACCTTCCTGAAGGGGCTGCGACCCAGCCTTCGAGCTGCAGTGAGACCCTACAAGCCCAGGGGGCTTTCGGAGGTCATAGAGATGGCACAGATGGTAGAGGATGCGCAGACAGAGGATAGGAGGGTCAGGAGCGGCTACAGTGGCCAGATACCTAGAGGCACCCCATCTGGAGCTGGAGGAGCAGGGACCACTGCGGGAGCGGCCCAGACGAGCAGGGAGAAGACGGGGGAAAGCAGCACCACCCCAGCTGGAGGGCAGTTCAGGAGGATGACCGACGTTGAGATGAGGGAGAAGCGTCAGAATGGCTTATGTTTCCGGTGTGATGAGAGGTTCACGCCAGGCCACAGATGCGCGGGGCGCAAGTTGCAGGTCATACTGCTAGAGGATGACGACGAGGACGAGGACGTGGAGGATGAGAGTGCTGAGCGGGATGAGGAGGAGCCCGAGGACCATCAGCTGGATGTGACAGAGGTGTCCCTTAACTCCGTGGTAGGGTTCACACCGAACCACACAATGAAGTTGAAGGGGGAGATTGGCAAGCAGGAGGTGACCGTGTTGATAGATAGTGGGGCGATCCACAATTTCATCTGCAGGAGAGTGGTGGACCAGCAGGGACTGCAGTTGACCGACTACGGGAGCTTCAGTGTGATGATGTGCACGAGGAAGAAGGAGAGTAGTCGGGGTGTCTGCAGGGGGTTGGTGCTGACCCTATAGGGGATACAGGTGATGGCGGACTTTCTGCCTCTAGACTTGGGGAGCACTGATGTCATCCTGGGCATGACGTGGTTACAGACGCTAGGGGAGATGAAGGTGAACTAGAAGCGTCTGCGGATGGAGTTCCAGGATGGGGGAGAGCGGTCATCCTGCGGGGAGACCCTAGTCCTTGCAGAGCGGTGGTGTCATTGAAGACTATGATAAGGACCTTACAGGCTGAGGGCGACGGTTACCTGGTTGAGCTGTATACCATGACAGAGGGGGGAGGCATAAAGACCAGTAGAGAGCATGCCGTAACTGGGGAGGTGCAGCAGATGTTGGCATAGTTTGAGGAGATTTTCCAGGAGCCTCGGGGTCTGCCATCGCCGAGGGACCATGAGCACGCCATTGTACCGTGGAAGGGGTTCTCACCCATCAGTGTCCGACCATACCGGTACCTCCAGCACCAGAAGGACGAGATTGAGAGGATGGTAGCCGAGATGGTGGAGGCGGGAGTGATTAGCCTAGCGTGAGCCCATTCTCTAGCCTTGTGCTCCTGTTGAAGAAGAAGAATGGGAGCTGGCGCTTCTGTGTGGACTATCGAGTATTGAACAAGGAGACAATGCCAGATAAGTTTCCCATACCAGTAATAGACGAGCTCCTGGACGAGCTACATGGGTCAGCCTGGTTCAGCAAGATAGATCTCAAGTCAGGCTACCACCAGATCAGGATGCGACGGGAGGATGTGCCCAAGATGGCGTTCAGGACGCATGAGGGCCACTACGAGTTTCTCGTCATGCCTTTTGGCTTGACGAACGCCCCAGCCACCTTCCAGTCTCTTATGAACAAGGTATTCCGTTCGTACCTGAGGCGATTCGTACTTGTTTTCTTTGACGATATACTAGTGTATAGTCGCACCCTGGAGGAGCACTTGGACCATCTGCAGGTGGTGTTTACGGAGTTGCAGTACCACCAGCTGATGGCGAATAGGAAGAAGTGCCTTTTGGACAGCCACGGGTGGAGTACCTGGGACATATGGTGTCAGCAGAGGGGGTGGCAGCAGACAGGGAGAAGATTGCGACGATGTTGGACTGGCCGCGTCCTACCACTCTCAGGGGGCTGCGGGGGTTCCTAGGGCTGACAGGATACTACCACAGGTTTGTGGAGGGATATGGGACCATCGCCTGGCCGTTGACCGAGTTATTAAAGAAGGACCAGTTCCATTGGGGGAAGGAGGCGACGACAGCTTTTGAGGCTCTGAAGAAGGCCATGACGACAGTGCCAGTCTTGGCATTACCGGACTTTTTTCAGACCGTTTGTGGTGGAGGCCAATGCATCAGGGCATGGGCTGGGGGCCATACTGATGCAGGAGCAGCGGCCAATTGCCTACTTCAGCCAGGTTTTGACTGCTAGAGGCCGACTGCTGTCAGTCTACGAGAGGGAGCTGATGGTCATAGTCCTGGCTATTCAGAAGTGGCGACCGTACTTGTTGGGGCGGAGTTTCCTGGTACGCACCGATCAGCGGAGCTTGAAGTATCTATTAGAGCAGCGGATGGCAGCAGAGGAGCATCAGAAGTGGCTGCGGAAGCATGAGGTACAGGTTTGAGATTGAGTATCTCCCAGAGCTGGAGAACAAGACAGCTGATTCATTATCCCGGCGTGAGAAGGAGGCGGAGCTAGCGGCACTTGCAGTGTTTGTCCTTGAGGACTGGGGCCCATTACAGCAGGAGGTGGAACAGGACCCAGAGTTAGCAGGTATACAAGAGGCCCTTTTACAGGGGGTCGACTTATTATCGTGGTATTCTTTTCAGGATGGGCAGCTACTATACTGGGGGAGGCTTGTGCTATCGAGGACATCTGCATTTCCACAAGCCATACTCCAGGAGTTTCGCGGCAGTGCCATGGGAGGACATTCTGGGGTCCTCAAGACCTATCAGCGGCTGACGAGGGAGGTCTATTGGAAGGGAATGAAGAAGGATGTGGCGAGAACGGTGGCCGAGTGTGACGTGTGCCAGCGTCACAAGTACCAGGCAATGTCTCCAGGAGGACTATTACAGCTGCTATCCTTACCAGTGTTCTAAAACAAGTTATATGCGGCCGCATATGCGACCGCATATAAGGATGCGGCCTTAGACCGCATGAGAATTAAGATATGCGGTTGAATTATGCGGTCGGCCGCATAATCGACTGCATAAATGTTGTGCGACCGCATATGCGAATTTGCGGACGCATAATTGGCAATTAAAAATCCCAAACCGTTAAGAAACACGACCTGTTAAACATAAAAATATTTTAAAATACTTATGTTTGACATGCTTTTGATTTGAACGTAAAACTAAATAGTTCTGTTTTGTGTGTAGATTGCTTTAGACGTTAGATTTAGTTATTTTATGTATTGATCGTCATAATGGCGCTGATGTTTTAGTATGAATTAATCCATATTTTTGAAAGCTAATATGATTTTTTCCTTATTCCTATAATTCTTATCTTTTTTAATTTAATATACACAAACACATAAACTTATTGCTTATTTATATACTATATTATTCATTTTCGCGTAAACCACTTAAACCGCATAATCGGCCGCATAATCCGCTTATGCGCTATGCACTCATAGACCGCGCGCATAATGAAACCGCCTTTTATAACACTGATCCTTACCAGACCGAGTTTGAGAGGACCTCTCCATGGACTTCATAGATGGGTTGCCGAAGTTGGGTGGATACACTGTCATTTTTGTTGTGGTCGACCGCCTCAGCAAATATGCGCACTTTGTTCTGCTTCGGTATCCTTACAGCGCAGTATCGGTGGCAGAGGTGTTTGTGAGGGAGGTCATTCGTCTGCATGGACCTCCAAAGTCCATAGTCTCGGATAGAGACAATGTGTTCCAAAGCAGATTTTGGCAGGAGCTTTTCAGGCTTCAGGGGACGGCATTAAAGCAGAGCACAGCCTACCATCCCCAGACTGATGGTCAGACGGAGGTGGTGAATAAGAGTGTGGAGACTTATCTGCGATGCTTCATTTCAGAGAATCCTAAGGAGTGGGCACGTTGGCTAACCTGGACGGAATACTGGTATAACACTTCATATTACACGGCTGCGCAGACTACACCCTTCAGGATTTTGTATGGGCAGAGATCCCCCTCACTTACTTCATTATGGGCATAAGACGACACCCGTGTCAGATGTGGAGCAGTACCTGGCAGAGAGGGGCCGGATTTTGGAGGAGCTGAAGCTCCATTTGGCGAGGGCACAACAGGTGATGAAGGCTCGGGCAGACTTACACCGTCGTGACTTACAGTTTGAGGTAGTGGACATGGTGTATCTGAAGCTAAGCAGGCAGAGATCAGTGGCTCACAGAGGGAATGAGAAGCTGGCACCACGGTATTTTGGACCTTTCGAGGTCGAGGAGAGAGTTGGACCAGTGGCCTACAGATTGAGCTTGCCCCCAGGATCGGACATTCACCCAGTCTTCCACGTCTCGCAGTTGCGCCAGGCCATTGGCAACCACACATCCTTCCCTTCCCTACCCGAGACCCTTACTGCTGATATGGAGGTGATACTGAGCCCGAGGTGTTGAAGGGGGTTCGGAGAAGCGACACAGAAGAGCGGCATGTGTTGTTGCAGTGGAAGGGCTTGCCAGAGCATGATAACACGTAGGAGGACATGTACGAGATGTCGACGCGTTTTCCAGACTTCTACCTTGAGGACATGTACGAGATGGCGACGCGTTTTGGGGGGAGTATTGATGGGCCCCCGCCCCCACATCTGCGGGTTTACACCTGCAGAGGCCGACGCGGGCCCAAGCCCAGGCCGCCCATGCCCCTTAGCCGCGCGCGCGCCTAGCCCCCCACGAAACCCTAGTTTCTATTATAAATAGGGGGCTAGCCGTGATATTGTGACTCTATAGGTAGACGAGTGCGGACGTCCTCTTTGACGTCTTGGGAGGAGAACACCTCTTTTGTATTCACTTATCTAGTTCTTGCTATTATTTCTATATAAAAATTGCGCCTTTTTGTTAGTTCCTAACAAATAACAAGCTTGAAAGTAAGAAAATGTGTAATATTAGGTTACATGGATGAGTGAAAGGTAGAGTTTGGTGCTCGAAACAAAGAACGGTAATGATGAGTAGAAATGCTACTTTTGATGAGTAGGCTATGTTAAAGATATTAACTAGTTATATGAAAGTTAGTAAAATGAGTGAGCTGTCGAAAAAGATAAAGCATACAATTTATTCCCACATGGTTGAGAAATTTTTTGGCAAGAAGGTGGTTGATAGTGATTCTTATAATATTTCACAAGAGTTAAAAGACTATAAGAGCAATAGTAAGAGTTTTAGCCAAGTTAAGAATTGTAGAGCTAATGTTGTGGATTCGATTGCTAGTAAAATAGTGCGTTGTACCATAAAACCCCGGTCTACTATGGTTACGATGATTTTGCTAATTTGAGCTTTGATGCACATTTGGATTATGTAGTACATATTATGCTAGAGGATCCAATGAAATTTGAAGAATCTATGGCTACAGATGTAAGCTCTAAGTGGGCGTGTATTATGGAAGAAAAAATAAAGTCCTTGCATAGAAATGAGATATGAGAGTTTGTTCCAATTCCGAAAAGAAAAAGGGTTATTGGTTTCAAATGTGTATACAAAGTAAAGAATTGGGAGAAATACAAAGCTTGGTTGGTAGCAAATGGGTTTAATAAAGGAACAAAGAGGACTATGATGAGATATTTGTACAGATGGTTAGATGGTTATGTTGGAATTTTGGACTTCATATCATTGTATATAGCCCATATTTGCATTTGGACGTGTGGACGCACACGTATTGCATTAATTGTCACATATATATTACTAAAGAATTAATTAAGAACCTAATTGTAATGATCAAATTAAGTTTCATGGTCCTATTTAATTAATAAAAAGTGCGGGGACTTATTTGCAAATGTGTGGAATTCCTGATGCAATTACTAATTTCTGATGGGCTAATTAGTAAATTGCAAAATCTATAAATAAGGGGGTGTGGTCCCTTGTTGACGTACACTATATTTTTTCTTACGCTCTCTCATTTTAGAAAATTGTGGGAGACAAAAAGGAAGAGAAGAAAGGGCTTCCCATCTCCCTCTCTCCATTCGTACGGATCAACAAGAAGACTCAAACCCAATTCTTCTTCTTTCTTCATCATGGATTCTTCTGGTATTTTTCCGCATTCTCTCCAAACAATCTCTAGACAAGTTTTTTAATGTTTTCATGAATTTCTGAAAATTCTTTCAATTGGTATCAGAGCCAACTTGATCTAGGATTGTTTGGATAACAATCAATGATTTTCAAAACTTTAATCCATGAATTCAAGGCAAAATCGCAAAATTTTGATTTTAAAAAATTGTTTTTTCTCCCCTGTTTCGCGTTTTTGAGGGACGAGGCGATGTTTCGCGTCCGCTTCTTTTGCAGGAATTTTTTTTTAAAAAAATTAACGCAGAACTGAGGAAGCGGGAATCGATCCCGCGACCGTACAGACTTAGGCCAGTAACTTACCACTATGGTAAGTTCTTCATTCAGTATAGGATATCTTACAAATCTATTTGTAGTATTTCAAAGGTAGTTATAACTGAATAAAAATTAAAATTAAAACGCTGGGTTTTGAACCCGCAACCTATCAGGCCCATTCGGCAAGAGTAAACCGATGGGCTGTTACTTCCTTTGGTTATGCTTCCGTAATTCAATTATTTGAATTGAGTTTCTATTGGTTATAACTGCCTAAATGGAAAACGGAAGGTATCAGACATTGGGTTTTGATCTCGCAACCTACCGATCATATGAACAAGCCTTCGCCATTGGGGCAAGGTTTCATTCGTTTGTATTTTTGGATTATTTTCATTATTATTATTATTATTATTAATTACATGTTATTTATTTTTAATATTGTGCTCTACTCTATAAGAGATTGGCTTTCATGCCCTACTCTATAGAGATTAGCCTTAATATTGTGCTCTACTCTATACGAGATTGGCTTTCATGCCCTACTCTATAGAGATTAGCCTTAATATTGTGCTCTACTCTATACGAGATTGGCTTTATGGCCCTACTCTATAGAGATTAGCGTTATAATTATACTCTACCTTATATGATATTACTTTTAATGTATAATAGGTAGAGATGTATGTTTTTGAATCAAAGATCATATTTCGGTTTGACTACAGTCAACTAATCTGTAGGTGAAGATGAGGTTTCATGGTCTTTGCAATTTCCATACTTACAACTTTGTGATTATACGAGTAATAACATAAAGTTGATTGCATAAGCATTCTTGGTTTTTCACTTTAATCGACAAAACAGTATGTCACCCAAGTGACCTCTGCTGTGGAAACTTTTTAATTTGTGAATAACTAAGTTAATTTTGTATGCATTATTTCATGCGAGCAACATGTTGGCCCAAAGGGAAACTGTTGTTTGGCAGAAATTAATGTGTACATGTGGTAATGAATATTGATAACTATTAGATGTACCTAGTGAATACTTAACTGGACCAAAGAAAAGTTGAGTATTTGGCTGTACAATGTTATCTTTCTCGATTACTACAACAAGTTGATTGCTAGCGAGTCGAATTTTAGTCCAAAGACTATATTTGATGTTGCATTAATCAACTTGCAGATGGGTTGTTATTATTCATTTAATTAATCACTAATTTTTAATAATTAATTGTGAGGTAACTTATATTTTTTGTTCTCTATACAGCTGATATTATAAATGCAAGTTCGGTTTCTGCTTCCATCAATAGCATTCCCATGTTGAATGGAACTAATTTTAAAACTTGGAAAAATAAGGTGAAAATGGTTTTGGGCTGCATGGATATTGACTATGCATTAAGGGTTGATAAGCCAGCACCACTTACTGCAGAAAGTACTCTTCAAGAGGAGAAAACTTTCGAAAGGTGGGAAAGGTCCAACCGCATAGGTCTAATGATTATGAGAAATGAGTGGCCGAAGCTTTTCTGGACACTATGACTGAGAATATGGATGCTAAGAATTTCCTTCAGACCCTTGAAGAGCGCTTTGCAAAAAGCGATAAGGCAGAGACAAGCGCTGCACTTAGAAAGCTTGTCTCCATAAGGTATAAGGGTAATGGAAGCATTAGGGAGCACATTCTAGAAATGTATAATTTCTCTGGAAAACTTAAATCACTTAAAATTGAGTTACCAGACGATTTTCTTGTTCATTTGGTGCTGATATCTCTTCCTCCTCAATTTAGTCAATTTGAAGTGAGCTATAATTGTCAGAAGGACAAATGGACATTGAATGAGCTCATTTCTCATTTGGTACAAGAGGAAGATAGGATGAAGCAACAAAAGACAAATAGTGCTCACTTAGCTTCAGCATCTTCTTTTGGTAAAAAGAAGAGGAAAGGCAAAATGACTGCGGCATCAGGATCGCACAAAAAGCAAAAGGTCCCCAATAAGGGGAAAAGGAAATGAAGTGCTTTTTCTGCAAAGATGCTTCTCATGTTAAGAAAGACTGTGCAAAATATCAGGCCTGGCGCGTGAAGAAGGGTATGTCTTTATCTCTTGTTTGCACTCATGTTGCATTGGTTTCAGTTCATAGATATACTTGGTGGTTTGATTCGGGTGTCACAACTCAGGTAAGTATATCTATGCAGGGTTGCCTGAACTACCGAAGGCCCAGTGAAGATGAAAAACACATCTATATGGGAGCTGGAGACCCAGAGGAAGTTGTAGGCATATGGACTTTTAGATTGTTATTGTGTACTGGTTTTTATTTAGAATTAAAGAATACTTTGATTGTACCATCGTTTAGATGGAATTTAGTTTCAGTTCCTATTCTCGACAATGAAGGTTATATTTTGTCTTTTGGAAACAGGAAAGAAAATTTGTTTCTTAATTCTAAATGTGTTGGAACTAGTACTTTATATTATAACGATAATCTATATATGCTTGATATGGTTGGCACAAACCATGAGTCCCAAACAACTGAAACTAGATGCATAAAACGTAAATTACCAAATGAGAATTCTTATTCATTATGACACAGGCGTTTGGGTCATATATCCAAAAGGAGAATTGACAGACTTGTGACTGATGGAATTCTCGATAAACTTGATACAACGAATAATATGGAAATATGTGTTGAATGCATAAAGGGCAAAATAACAAACAAGAGATATATATGGGCTGAGAGAGCTAAAGATGTATTAGAACTAATACATACCGATATTTGTAGACCATTTCCTACAGTTGTTTGGAATGGTCAACGGTATTTTATTACGTTCATTGACGATTTCTCTCGCTATGGTTACCTCTATTTAATAAATGAGAAGTCACAGGCTCTCGATGTTTTTAAGTCTTTTAAAACCGAAGTTGAAAATCAACTTGGAAAGACTATTAAGTCTGTCAGGTCAGACCGTGGTGGTGAATATTATGGTCGATATGATGGATCAGGTGAACAATGTCCAGGTCCGTTTGCGCAATACTTAGATGATTGTGGGATCGTCCCTCAGTATACCATGCCAGGCTCTCCTAGCATGAATAGTGTAGCCGAGAGACGGAATAGAACCCTTAAGGATATGGTAAGGAGTATGATTTCGCATACAACCTTAACTCAATCACTTTGGGGTGATGCGCTAAAAACTGCAGTCTATATCCCCAACCGTGTACCAACTAAAGCTACTAACAATACCCCTTATGAGTTATGGACAGGTAGAAAACCTGTTTTAAAGCATTTACGAGTATGGGGATGTCCAGCCGAGGCAAGACCTTATATGCCAAATGAGAAAAAGCTGGAATCAAGAATAGTTAGTAGCTATTTTGTGGCATACGCTGAAAGATCACGGGGTTATAAATTCTACGATCCCAAGAGAAGAGCATTCTTTGAGACGAGAAATGCTCGGTTCCTTGAGGATGTTGAGTTTGGGGGGAAGATAAGGATAACGACTTCACTTTTGAGGAGGATTCAGTAATACATTCTCCCTTAGTTGTTGCAAATTATGACCATGTTTTCATTCCTGATGTAATTTTCCAGCAATATCCAGTAAGTGAAATTGATGAACCTTCCACCCATCAAAATGAAGTTCCTCAAATAGTGACTCAAGAGGAACCTCAAAATCAAACTCAACCACAAGATCAAACTCAACACCCTCAAATTCAAGAAGAACCAGTGCCTTTACGGAGATCCACAAGAGAAAAGAGAAGTGCAATATCAAGTGACTATATTGTATTTCTCAATGAGCATGAAGTAAACGATGGTCCAGTGGGAGATGACACAGTCACCTTTTATGAAGCGATCGAATGTTCAAACTCTCAGAAATGGATCAATGCCATGGGTGAGGAAATTCAATCCATGAAAGACAATGACGTTTGGGACCTTGTCCCATTACCTTTTTTTGTGAAATCAATTGGTTGTAAATGGGTTTACAAAACCAAAAGAGATTCACAAGGTAATGTGGAAAGATATAAAGCACGTTTTGTCGCAAAAGGATTTACTCAAAGAGAAGGTATCGATTATAAAGATACTTTCTCCCCTGTTTCGTCGAAAGACTCCTTTAGGACCATAATGGCACTTGTGGCACATTTTGACTTAGAGTTACATCAGATGGATGTAAAGACGGCTTTTCTCAATGGTGACATTGAGGAAACCATCTATATGGTGCAACCCGAAGGGTTATCTCCAAAAGAAGATAACAGTTTGGTATGCAAACTAAAAAATCTATCTATGGGCTCAAGCAGGCATCTCGTCAATGGTACCTTAAATTTCATCAAATTGTTCTCTCATTTGGTTTTGAGACCAACATTGTTGAAGATTGTGTGTACCATAAGTTCAGTGGGAGTAGGTTTATATTTTTGGTATTATATGTCGATGATATTTTGCTTGCCAGTAGTGATGTAAAGCTTCTTCATGATACCAAGAAATTTCTATCAGAACATTTCGATATGAAAGATCTTGGAGAAGCATCATATGTGTTAGGAATTCAAATTCATCGTGATCGTTCACGAGGAATTCTTGGATTATCACAAAAGGGTTACATCGAAAAGATACTGCAAAGGTTTGGCATGCAACATTGTAGACCACATGACACACCCGTGTCAAAAGGAGACAAATTTAGTCTTAAGCAGTGTCCAAATAATAATATTGAAGCCAAGTATATGGAGAATATCCCATATGCATTTGCAGTGGGAAGTCTTATGTATGCACACGTATGCACTAGACCAGATCTTGCATTTATAGTGGGAATGCTAGGCAGATACCAAAGCAATCCAGGAAGAGAACATTTGGTAGCAGCTAAAAGAGTCTTTAGATACTTACAGAAGACAAAAGGTTATGTGCTCACATATAGGAGGTCGGATAATCTTGAGATCGTTGGGTATTCTGACTCCGACCTTGCTGGATGCCAAGACAGTAGAAAATCTACATCTGGCTACATTTTTCTACTAGCTGAAGGTGCAATTTCATGGAGAAGCACTAAGCAAACTCTCATTGCTTCCTCTACTATGGAAGCAGAGTTTGTTGCGTGCTACGGGGCATCAAATCATGCAAAATGGCTGCGAAACTTCATTTCAGGATTGCGAATTGTCAACGGCATTGAAAGGCCACTCAAATTATATTGTGACAATAGAGCAGCAGTCCTATATTCCAATAACAACAGGAGTTCGTCTAAATCTAGGCATATAGACATCAAATTCCTAGTTGTAAAAGAAAGAGTTCAGAATGGTTTAATAAGTATTGAGCATATAGGGACAAACTATATGGTTGCGGCTCTGCTCACTAAGGCATTAACGCCTTCAGCTTTTCATGAGCATGTAACTCATATGGGTATTATAAATTTAGATGCCATTTGAAAAGTGGGAGTATATTATGTTTGTCCAACTTAATACATATTGTAATGTCATGACATTATTCAACTATTTATATAGTATTCAGTTCATTCAGTTATTATAATGATCTGAACTTCGATCTCATAAGTTTACTTTCAGTTGGACCAGTTGGAAATAGGCATGCATAGATCACTTAGCATGTAATTTCCATGCCACACATCCACACTATCTATGTCATTTAGTTGAATTGATACTTGTAATCAATGCGAGTTTAGTTGCATGAAATTTGGCAACAACTGCTCCTTTGGTTCCTGTATCGGTGAGACTAATGGACGAGATGTTTTAAATTCAGTTGTGTACACACATTCAGTTTTACAGAGTAATTTATGTGTGATCAAGATGAGTTATTTATACACATGGCTATGTAGTCCAAGTGTGAGATTGTTGGAATTTTGGACTTCATATCATTGTATATAACCCATATTTGCATTTGGACGTGTGTACGCACACGTATTGCATTAATTGTCACATATATTACTAAAGAATTAATTAAGGACCTAATTGTAATGATCAAATTAAGTTTTATGGTCCCATTTAATTAATAAAAAGTGTGGGGACTTATTTGCAAATGTGTGGAATTCCTGATGCAATTACTAATTTCTGATGGGCTAATTAGTAAATTGCAAAATCTATAAATAAGGGGGTGTGGTCCCTTGTTGACGTACGCTATATTTTTTCTTACGCTCTCTCATTTTAGAAAATTGTGGGAGACAAAAAAGGAAGAGAAGAAAGGGCTTCCCATCTCCCTCTCTCCATTCGTACGGATCAACAAGAAGACTCAAACCCAATTTTTCTTCTTTCTTCATCATGGATTCTTCTGGTATTTTTCCGCATTCTCTCCAAACAATCTCTAGACAAGTTTTTCAATGTTTTCATGAATTTTTGAAAATTCTTTCAGGTTAGACATACTTCGATACTAATATTATTGGTTATGGTTGTGGTGTATGGTATGGAGTTGGAACAACTTGATATAAAAACGATCTTCTTGCATGTTGGTTTGGAGAAAGAAATTTATATGAAGCATCTAGATGGATTTATAGTTACAGGTAAGTTGAATCACGTTTGGAAGTTAAAAAACTTCATACGTATTAAACCAGTCGTTAAGGTAATGGTACAAGAGATTTTATAGGTTCAAGCTTGGAAACATGTTTAGAATGCGAATTAAGGATGCATGTATGTATTTCAAGAAGTTACATTGTGGTGATTAGGTGTACTTACCAGTGTGCACAGTGATATATTAATAGCCTTTATGAATGTGTCAGATGTGTGAATGTTGAAGGTAAAACGTAACGAAGAGTTTGACGTGAAAGATCTTGGAGTAAAAATCTTGGAGTGAAAACATTTTTGATATGAAAATTACCAGGGATCGAAAACGGTGAGAGTTGAGACTCACACAATAAAGTATATTGATACGGTATTGGCTAGGTTTAGTATGGATAGTGTGAAGTCAGTTTCTACACATATATGTTTATGCATGTTTTGCTTTAAACAAAGATGTCAGAAAGATGTTGATGAAGCTTATCTAGCTAAAGTTTCTAATACTAGTATTGTTTAGTTTATAGTATATCATGATATGTGAAAGGCCGGATATAATGTATGTGTTTGGAGTTGTGAGTAGATATTTGTCAAATTTGAGTAAAGATCATTGCAAGCCGTAAATTGTATATTGTGCTACTTAAAAGCACTAGTCACTGTTTGATGTATGTGGGCAAACTTGGTATGAGTAATTTCATGTTTCAGATTTTGCATGTGATAAGGATAGAACAAAAATTCAACTTTAGGCTATCTATTTATAGTAGGTAACAGAGCCATTAGTTTGCAGTCTGTAGTGTGCTTATTAACTATAGAGGCCGAGTTGATTGGTGCATTGAATGAACCAAAGGAGTTGTTTGATTGGGGAATTGAGCTTGATGGTGTGATAGTGAACTGTGATAGCCAAATCATAATTTATTTGATAGACAGCATATCATTCAGCTCAAGGACAAAACACATTGGGGTAATGTAGTTTTTGCTGGTTAACATGGATGATGGATGACAAAAAACCGGTACTTTTAAGGAAAATTCACATGCAAGAGAACCTAATGGATATGTTTATCCATTGCCAGTTTTCTAGTTTGAGCATTACTCAAACTTGGTTTGCTTGGATAGGTGCTAGTGTACCAGGAATGACATAGAGAGACACATGACACCACTTCAGGTTTATTATGAATTTTGTTGTGGTATTGATTTGGAGTTTCACCTTCACAAAGCAATCTGTTAGACACATGGTTAATTTGTATTGCTTAGCGCAATGCTCATTAGCCAAGTACCAAAACCTTATGATGAGATGATTAGTTTACAGATGGATATTTTTTTAGCTATGTTAGAGACATGGATCGGTTTAGATGATGATGTGTGTTAGCATCAAGTGGGAACGTTGAAATCGGTGGGACAAACAAACACGCGGGTATGTGTTTGGGCGTGCGTGGGGCTCGGGCGCAGCTTTGCCCTGAGCAAAACTTGGTTGGGGCTCTGTTTTGAGCAGACCCTGATTCAGAACCGAACATAGCCTGATTCGCCTGAGTCAGGTTCTGTTTGATGGGCAGAATCTAGATCAGATTCTGTTATTTTTAGCAGAATTGGGCTTTTGGCCTGTTTTGGGTATATATATATCTATAGAGGAAACGGGAAATAGGGTGTCACAGGAGAGAATCCTCTCCTGTGTCGGTCAAAAACTCCAAACTCCATAAGTTTTTTTGGAAGATCCGATCCGTTCATCTCGATCTCCACCCTCTAAAACCCCAATCCACCAATTTTCAGCCCGATCCGAGGTGTTTTGCCCGTTCATCCACCATTCACAAAAGAACTATTCATGCGAAACCGTTAAATTTGGGTCGGATGGATGAACGGGCAAAACACCTCGGATCAGGCTGAAAATTGGTGGATAGTGGTTTTAGAGGGTGGAGATCGAGATGAACGGATCGGATCTTCCAAAAAACTTGTGGAGTTTGGAGTTTTTGACCGACACAGGAGATGATTCTCTCCTGTGACACCCTATTTCCCGTTTCCTCACACACACACACACACACACACACACACATATGAATAGGTTTTGGGGTTTGGGTTAAAGTTCTCTAATCTATCTATCTTAATGAATAATTACATTTTTCTTTCTTCCCAAATATTCTCTTCTCCAAATCAGTTAGGGCTTGGAAATCTTTTGTAGTCCAGAGTGCCTATAAATTGTAATCCTATTTTATACGAAGTGATAGTAATCTTTCTAACTAGACGTACACTAATTTAGATAGAACCAGTTTAGATCTCTTGTATGAGATACATGTTCACTTTTGATTCATGTGATTTATCATTGTTGTTTTCTATCAGTTGTGAATATTGCTTTGGTATTGGAGAATTATCATTTGCGATGTGTTTGTCGGGTTGACATGATATCTCCAACCAAATAGCCATTAAAATTATGTGGCCCGCTTGGCCATTGGGCCAAGTGGGTCAATAATCCAACAATATTACTTGTTAAATCATTGACTGTTATTTTTTTAAATTCTTGACAACTGTTCCGGCAGTGCTCCTAAGTAAGTGGATTTTACATGTGCTATCTCTTGAAAACATGTGTCTTGCAAGTCTTTGCAAGCAATATGTAAACAAGTCTGTTATACATAGAGAGTAGATTAAATCATGCACCATCCTTGTCAGTTACTCTCTCACAAATCACTTATTATCATTTCAGGTCCTTTCCCATCCCCACCTCCGGGTTGGGGTGTTGGGGTGTTGCTATACCGGGTTTTACCCTTTCTAGACAACTCATTTCTTTGTCAACAGAATGATTCTTTGTCAACAGAATGATGTAAAGGATAAAGATTAGAATGGTTTAGCTCTCTATAAATGAAGGCACCTTAGGAGACCCAGTTGTTTATGGCAATCGGTGTATTTTATCAGATAATGCTGAATACTAAAGGGTTCTCTGATATATCATTTATAATACAGATATTTGGGAATTGGGATGGAATCATGAACTTCAGCGGAAAGAAAACATTGTCGCGCGCACAAATTGACGAATTGAAGGAAACTGGCCAAGATAATACTATATTCATGTCACATTAAATCATTTATTCCTTATTTGAAAAAAAACATAAAGAGAGATCTGGTTCTATGGTATCATGTGAATTCTGACGTGGTCTATACATACTTAGTACCCCGGTGCACGCCTAACAGATAATGGGCAATATATGGTTCATAGAAAAATGCGGTTATTGCCATAATGTGAAGAAAACCCATGCATTTGACTAATAATATCTTGGAATTTGTACAGGTGCACCAGTCATCAACAGATGCAGCATCTTCCCTCCTAGTCACTGCACTTAATGAAGGGAGAGATGTCATAATGGATGGAACATTGTCATGGGAGCCATTTGTCGAGCAAACTATTGCCATGGCCAGGTCTGTTCACATCCACAAATACCGGATGGGGGTCGGATACAATGCTGCTGATGATGGATCTGTAACCGAGAACTACTGGGAACAAGTGGAAGATGACGATGCTAATGCGTATGACAAGTTGAGACAGAGGAAGCCGTACAGGATAGAGTTAGTTGGAGTCATGTGTGATGCCTATGTTGCAGTTGTCAGAGGAATAAGGTAACACACCAAACATATACTTCCCGCCTTGTTTATACGTGAATTTGTTTTGACTTTTTCTTTTTTTTTCCTTTTTTTATTTTTATTTTGGTTTTGGTTTTGGTTGGTTGGTTTGTTTGTTTTTTTTTTTTTTTGGGGGGGGGTCCTTTCCGAAAAAAAATTATATCGCATGCCATGTGTCCCCTTAAGCTAACAGAACGTACTAATGTGAGAAGCATGGTTGATGTTATCGTAATCAGATGGTCCTTTTTCTTGTTTTATCACCCTACTCCTGTTACTTTCAAAAACTGATAATGATATGCATCTAACATCACCCAGGTGTCTCACATTATTACCTTATGTTATTTTAAGGGGACACATGCCACTTGATGTACTTCGCTTTTTTATCTTTTTTGTATGACTAGATTACCTCTTGTGTTTGCTAATTAGATAGAATTTAAATGAAGAACAAAGCACCAATTTGATTGTTTCCATCTCAAAAAAGCACCAATTTGATTGAAAAAAACAGAGAATTGTTTTGCCAAATTTAATGTAACTTGATTTGAAAAATTGGTTGCGGATGTGGTTAGGGTTTGACGGAGGAGTTTATCATCTCCTGCAAGGTTGAAGGAGAGGCAAAATAGTAATGTACCCACTTAACGGGGGCCTTGTTAGGGCACAGTCATGGTGTCACCTATATTTTGAAATATAAGGTGGTATCATAGTCAGTGACAAACTGTGAAAGAATAGGGGTTTAATTGGCATTCTGATGTGGACACCCCACTCGTACAGGCGGGCCCACCTTTAGCCGAACCCTGCCACGACTCGAGCCCACCTTGGAGGACTTACTGCCGGCGCAAGAGACGGTGAGACACGACTTAGTGGGTTTAGTGGGTTTAGGGGTATTCTAGTCTTTTCAGACTAGATTAGTAATTCCCCTTTTCTATTTAATCTTGGGCTAGCCGCCTTGGCTTTTATGCTTATTTGTGAAGAACAATTAGGTGTCTTTGTGAAGGTGCTTAGGCTGTGGTCCATTCATCTAAAGCTAGGAGATAGGATTTCGTCTCGAAGTAGATCCAATTATCTTTTGTTCTTCGCTAACTTTTCTATAAAAATTCCACTTTTTATATTTTTCAACTTTTTAATCACTGATTTGATTATACGATCAACCGGATCATATCAAATTGGTATCAGAGCGGTGAGATCTAATGGCACCGGGTACGAGAGGGAAGGCGGATCTGATGGAAGAGAAGATTCAAGGGCTCTGAGAAGATCTCAATCATGAGATTAAAGGGTTGAAGAAAACCATGTGAGATTCAATCAAGGATCACGTCCACTCGCAAGAAGACATCCAAGTGGAACTCTGGGCCATGAGGAGGGAGGCCGCGCAAACAAGTCGTGATCTCCAGGGATTAAAAGATGATATGGTTGATTTGAAGGTTCTGAGAAAAACCACGGCGTCAATTCCTACGATATTGGCGATGTTACAAACCCTAACGACGTGGAAAGAAGGAGATCGGGGCAAGAGGATCCAAGGGGAGGAGAATCATGGCGATTCCACGCTCGAATCCATGCACAAAGGCCAATCGGGGGTTGAGGCGGCTACAACATGCCCCCAAGGGTTTGCCGCATCCTCGACAAGCCCTTCCGGGCCTGTCCAGCATTCGACCGGGCCCTTCGGGCCTGTCCAGCATTCGACCGGCCCCACCGGGCATGTTTTCCAGACGGCAGGCCCTTCCGGGCTTGCGGCTTCTTCGGCAGGCCCATCTGGGCCTGCGACGGCAACAGCAGGCCCTTCGGGGCCTGCGGCAGCAACCGTACCCCCTTGCAGGGGTGCTGGGGGATCAGCGCCCCCTGTCGGGGGTGCTGAAGCATGGGCGGCCCCCTAGGGGGTGCCGCAGGTCCCGCGCCCCCAACCTGGGCACAACAAACACGACAGCCCCCTTCGGGGGTGTGGCGGGGTTCGCCCCCTTTCCGAGAGGGGCGTCGGGGTATGGCGGAGGATGTGCCCCGTGAGCAGCCATAGGGACCCCCTGGCCAATTCTGGAGGCCAGAGACTTTTCCACATGGGTCGAGACCAGCGGTTAACCCCAAACAGACTTTTGAGGGCTTTTCGGGACGTGGGCAAGATCCGGGGGCTATTTGGGAGGCCGGACAACGCCTACCCCATAGTACGGAGGGGCCGAAAGGCCTACTTTTACACGTCCATCGGAGTTTCCAGGGTACTACTTTAGGCTGAGGCTCTGGAAACTCCTAGATTGCCTGAGGAGCTGTACGAGGGGGGTGATGGAGGTCCAGTCGACGCGCTTGGTGGAGGTGTGGACTGGGGTGGTGGTCGTGGCAGAGATGGGGGGCAGAGTGGGGACATCAATGCTGATCGCCGACTGATGAAGCTGCGGATGCCAATATTTGATGGCACAAATCCTGACGGTTGGATCTACCGGACGGAGTGCTACTTTCAGGCGATGAGATTGACGGAGGAGGTCTTGAGAGCCATCAGGATCTATTTCGAGGGCAAGGCCTTGGCCTGGTATCGATGGAAGGTGGCGCGGACCCCTTTTCGCACGTGGGAGGAGCTGTCAGCACATATCGTCGATCGATCTCAGGAGACCACGGGGGGCGACTTCTATGAGCAGCTTTCAGCTCTGAGGCAGGAGGGTACGGTGAGAGACTTCGTGGAGAAGTTTGAGATGCTGAATAGCAGGGTGAAGGGGGTGACGGATGAGATCATGATTGGGAATTTCATGAGGGGATTGAAGCCTTTTATACGAGCGGAGTTGCGGATGCAGAGCCAAGGGACCTTGGAGGATGTCCTCCGCCTGGTCCACAAGGCGGAGGAGAAGCATGCAGAGGAGAGACGCATTCGAGGGGCTTGGGGGGCACATGCCAACGCAGCCAGACAACACCGGTCCCACCGAAGGGGGTCACCGTAGCACCAGAGGTCGTGGGGGAGAAGAGAGGGGAGGCACGACCAGTGATACCAGGGAGGCGGTTGACTGAGGCCGATATGAGGGCGAGGCGAGCTGCATGCATCTGTTTCAAATGTGATAAGAAATTCAGTCCCGGTCATCGATGTGCGAGCAAGCTGCTGCAGATTGTGATAGTGCCAGACGAGGAGGAGTATGCTGATGAGGGGGAGCCCGTGATGACAGCGGAGAGTGAGGTTGAGCACGTGCACATGGACGTGGCGGAGATATCCCTGAACTCCGTGGTAGGATTCACCCCAAATCATACCATGAAGTTATCAGGACTGTTAGCAGAGGAGGCAGTGACGGTGCTCATTGATAGTGGGGCGACCCACAATTTCATCTCGGGAAGGATTGTGGAGCGTAATGGGCTAGAGTTGAGTACGATGGAGAATTCACTGTACTACTGGGTATGTGGAAGATGGAGGAGAGTAAGGGGATGTGCAAGGGGGTGTGTCTGAGGTTGCAGGGGCTACAGGTGGTAGAGGATTTCTTGCCTTTGGAGTTGGGCAACCTCGACATTATACTTGGGGTGCAGTGGCTGAAGAAGCTGGGGGAGATGAAGGTCAACTGGAAACTCCTCAGGATGGAGTTTCAGGATGGGGAGCAGACGATTGTGCTGATTGGGGACCCGACTCTGTGTTTTTCAGTGGTGGCTTTTAAGGCAATCACTCGGGTGTTGCAGGATGAGGGTGAGGGGTTTCTGGTGGAGTTTCAGGGGATGACGACAGAGGGGGTTGAGCAGCAGAAGGAGACCCCAGGGGAGGTGGAGCCAGTGCTGGAGTAGTACCAGGAGATATTTCAGAGTCCGCAGGGGCTACCTCCAGCGAGAGGACACGAACACGCGATCGTGCTGTGTGAGGGGGCAACACCAGTCAGTGTGCGGCCATACAGGTACCTGCATGTGCAGAAGGATGAGATCGAGCGGTTGGTACGGGAGATGCTGCAGGCTGAGGTGATCCAACCCAGTGTGAGTCCTTTTTCTATCCCAGTGCTGCTGGTGAAGGACGGGAGTTGGCGGTTCTGCGTTGATTACCGGACGCTGAATAAGGAAACTGTCGCAGATAAGTTTTCCATTCCGGTGATCGACGAGTTGCTGGATGAGCTGCACCGAGCGGTGGTCTTTTCGAAGATCGACCTGAGGGCGGGTACCACCAGATCTTGATGAGGTCAGAGGATGTGCCGAAGACGGTATTTCGCACCCACGAGGGGCATTGCGAGTTCTTGGTCATGCCTTTTGGCTTGACGAACGCCCCTTCGACATTCCAGGCCTTGATGAATAAGGTCTTCCAGCTATTCATGCGGAGATTTATACTGGTTTTCTTTGACGACATACTGGTCTATAGCAGGAGCATGAAGGAGCACGTGGGTCACTTGGAGGTGGTCTTCCAGGAGCTGTTGGCGCAACAGTTGTTCACCAACCGGAAGAAGTGCAGTTTTGGCCAGACACGGATCGAGTACCTGGGGCATGTTGTGTCAGCGGCATGGGTGGAGACCGACCGGTCGAAGATAGAGGCGATGCTGGATTGACCGATACTGACGACACTGAGGGCACTTCGAGGATTCCTTGGGCTGACGGTCTACTACAGGAAGTTCGTTAAGGGGTACAGAACCATAGCTTGGCCCCTTATCGAACAGCTGAAGAAGGATGGTTTCAAGTGGGGGGAGGACGCCACCAAGGCTTTTGAGGCCTTGAAGGTTGCAATGACGACATCACCAGTGCTGGCTTTACCTGACTTCAGCGTGTCCTTCGTGGTAGAGACAGATGCGTCGGGTATAGATTGGGAGCTGTGTTGATACAGGAAGGGCGGCCGGTAGCCTATTTCAGTCAGATGCTGTCAGCTCGAGCACAGCTGAAGTTGGTATATGAGAGGGAGCTTATGGCTATAGTCTTGGCGGTGCAGAAGTGACGACCATATCTGTTGGGGAGAGATTTCGTGGTCAGGGCGGACCAGTGGAGTCTAAAGTATCTGTTGAAGCAGAGGTTGGTGACTGAGGAGCATCAGCCGTGGCTATCCAAGCTGGTAGGATACCGCTTTGACATCGAGTACCGGCCCGAACTGGAGAACAAGGCCGCTGATGCCTTGTCCCGCAGAGAGGCGGGGGCCGACTTGAGTGCTCTGTCTCTACCTTTGTGGTTGGACGGGGAGCCGATGTTACGGGAGGCAGAGGACGTAAAGCTGTGGCAGATCCGCGAGGTGCTACAGAGAGGGGAGGATGGACCGACGGGTTATTCGCTGGCAGGGTGCATGCTATTATACCAAGGGAGGTTGGTGTTGCCGCGGACCTCGGTTTTTATACCAGTACTTTTCCAGGAGTTCCACAGCTCGGTGACGGGGGGCCACTTGGGCGTGCAACAGACTTACACGAGGATGGCCCGCGAGGTGTTCTGGCCAGGGATGCGGAGGTGTATCGCACGTTTGGTGGCAGCCTGTGACGTTTGCCAGCGTCACAAGTATATGGCCATGGCGCCAGCATGGTTGTTACAGTCGTTGGCTTTACCAGAGATGGTCTGGGAGGAGGTCACGATGGACTTCATTGACGGGTTACCACGGTCAGAGGGATACTCAGTGATATTCGTAGTGGTGTATCGACTGAGCAAGTACACCCACTTCATCCCTCTGCGGCATCCTTATACTGCCGTCTCAGTAGCTGCGGCCTTTACTCGGGAGGTGAGCAGGCTGCATGGGGTACCGGCTTCCATAGTGTCCGACAGGGACAATGTCTTCATGAGCGGATTCTGGGGGAGCTTTTTTGGTTGCAGGGTACGGTCCTGAAGAGGAGTACATCGTATCATCCACAGACGGACGGACAAACGGAGGTGGTGAACTGCAGTATAGAGACTTATCTGCGGTGTTTCGCTTCGGAGACACCTCGTCAGTGGTACCGGTGGTTGGCCTGGGCTGAGTATTGGTACAATACCTCGTACCATTCTGCAGCCGGGACGACATCTTTTCGGGTCTTATATGGGCGTGATCCTCCACCATTGTTGCGGTTTAGAGACATGCAGACCCCGGTGTTGCAGGTGGATGAGTATATGGGCGAGAGGGATGGTCTGCTGGAAGAGTTGAGGAAGCATCTGTTGAGGGCGCAGCAGGTGATGAAGACTAGAGCAGATGGGCATCGTCGGGATGTACACTTTCAGGAGGGCGATATGGTGTGCCTGAAGCTGCGCCCCTACCGACAGAAGTCATTGGCACGGAGGCGGAACGAGAAGCTGACAGCTCGAAACTACGGCCCTTATCAGATTGAGGCAAAGATTGGCCAAGTGGCGTACCGGCTAAGGTTGCCACCCTCTTCGACGATACACCCGGTGTTTCATGTGTCACAGCTCCGGAGAGCGATTGGGGATCAGACAGCCTCTTCCACTATACCACCGACACTCACTGAGGACATGGAGGTACTGTTGGAGCCACTGACGGTGAGGGCGGTTCGTCAGGAGGCGGGATGGCGGAAGGAGGTTTTGATTTACTGGGTGGGGTTACCAGACTGTGACGCTACTTGGGAGGCGTACGATGTAGTCAGAGAACAGTTTCCAGATTTCCACCTTGAGGACAATGTGGCTCTTTTCGGGGGGAGGGGTATTGATGCGGACACCCCACCTGCACAGGCGGGCCCACCTTTAGCCGAACCCCGCCACGACTCGAGCCCACCTTGGAGGACTTAATGCTGGCGCAAGAGACGGGGAGACACGACTTAGTGGGTTTAGTGGGTCTAGGGGTATTCTAGTCTTTTCAGACTAGATTAGTAATTCCCCTTTTCTATTTAATCTTGGGCTAGCCGTCTTGGCTTTTATGCTTATTTGTGAAGAACAATTAGGTATCTTTGTGAAGGTGCTTAAGCTTTGGTCCGTTCATCCAACGCTAGGAGATAGGATTTTTCGTATCGAAGAAGATCCAATTATCTTTTGTTCTTTGCTAACTTTGCTGTAAACATTCCACTTTTTATATTTTTCCACTTTGTAATTGCTCATTTGATTATACGATCAACCGGAACGTATCACATTCACCCTACATATTATGGCAAGAGTCATGAGATAAAACTTGATTTTGGTCTACGTTTTGCATCGAGTACCATCAAGTATGGACCTGTTTTAAGAACTTGCGCCAATGTGCAACTTGTTGGTCTCTTTCTACGCCATGCTTCAAATTATTTACTTGATTGGCTCAGTCACGGGCTCATATCAAACATGCTGTGATCGTCATTATTGTAGGCGAGCGATAATCATGGGGCGAGCAGTGAGGGTGAAGTCCCAACTAAAATCCCACAAGAGATTTGCAGCCGCCTTCCCCAAATACTGCAAGCTAGTGGACAACGCGAGGCTTTACTGCACCACTTCAATGGGAGCTCCCAAGGTTTAATTTCTACCCTCCTCGACTTCTCTGTACCTCTCTTCTTCTGACTGAACATCCGAACAAAGACGATAATAACACGACATCATGCAGTTAATAGCATGGAAGGAAGGAGATAACAGCTTGCTGGTGGACCCGGAGGAGATAGGATGCATGCAGAAGCTAAGCGAGCTGAACGAGGATGCAAGCTCTGTTTTCGAGCTCTACCCGGATTCGGACACACAGTGCGGGTCGTACTCGTTTTGGAACACTGCGGTCATGTGCCAGTCAAGAGCCGCGATACAGCAGGACCTCAAGGCGGCGGTACAGACGATAGAGAGTCAGGCTGTATCGCCCACCTCCGTGCCTTCCTGACCTTGGCCCGTTTCGCGTGGCTCTCGTCATTGTGAGTGCTTTACGTTTGTATCTGAGTCCGTTTTCCTCTGTAAGTTCACATGAACAAAACAAATCCTAGAGTCTCTTCTTCTGGTTCATCGGAAATCTACGATGCGCGAAGCTTGGGGGTTTTACTTTGAAATGTGATGCGGGATGAAGATGTTACATTCTGGGTACCAAATGGTATACGAGTTGCACACATCTCTGTAGAAGGCTAGAAGCATTGGAGGTGACTAAGCCTGAACCAACAATTTCTTGATAACCCTGGCACGTCCGTTGCGGTCAATGGAAGCGATCCATGTAAATTCACAATCTGGGCATCCCAAGCACTAAAATTTCTTGATGTCGCTTCCTGGGTATCCTTGTAACTTCTTCGAGCCTAGATTTGATGACATTACAGTTGATCTTGGTACCTAGTGGGAGTTTAAGAGGTTTGAGATATGATACCTCTCTTAAAGGAGATTTGAATCTAAAATCGTCTTTTCCTATCATCGTGTCATACTTCGACAGTAGTATGTATCCTAATTAAGGTGAGACATTTGGTCTCCAAGGTATGTTCTTTTTATAAGTAAGCTACAACGAGACATCTACTTCATAGATCTTCCTATGAAATAGCCTTCATAGCAAGATAAAAAATTGGTAAGTCTTACTCTCTTGCCTTCTTCAAGTACGGAAATATGTTAGGTACATGTTAGTGCATGGGTACGAATCCAATTTGGATATTTGCATACCCGACCACTTTAGCGTCCGCGACCCAATATCCCCCGCGCTCTTAACGGGGTACATCTGAGTCAGCCGAATGGGTCATTCGACCGTTAGTATGTCACCGACATTCGAGGGAAAGATAATGGGGCCGAATAAATGGGCAGCCGTTCACTCGAATCCCAGAGAAGATCGTGTCCCAATCAATAAGGAACGATTACACATCATCAAAGGGAAATTACCTATAAATAGACCGACGAACGAAGATAAAGGGATTCCATCTCGAGGTTTAAGACATACAACTCTACTTTCTCAGTTTACATTTCTTATATTCGAGCTTGCGTCGCCAGTCTAGAGACGAACCTCCGTGGGTCGATCTCAGCTGCACCAAGCTCCATTTCTTACTTAAGTTCCTTGCTAATTTAAGCATCAGATGGGACTTGGGTCGGAACCCAGATCCGACCCTCCTAACGAGTCCATGTGGTGCAGATCGACGATCATCGTCCAACGTCATCCCAACCTCGAACGATCGATGCAACGACCACCCGAAGGTCGGTCGAAGGTCACACCATCTACAACCACCATCACTCGACCATGGTTCCTCCAACCAAGGGTCCCACTCCAACTGCTGACGAGGCTCCGACTCAACACCTCGAGTCTACGTCTGCTTGACAACTGTCTCGGTCAATTTTGGCCTTAACAATTTGGCGCCGTCTGTGGGAAAACCACGAGTCGACATCCCGATCGATGAACTACTCGACCATGTCGACCCGCCCATCCACATCCTCCGAGGTAGCCACGTGACCTCCGAGCGTCGGACTTATCAGCATGATAACGGGAGGCCCCCGCACCCGGAGTTATCAACCTCTCTCTGAAGCTCCTATGCTGGGAGGTTGATGACAGTATTCGTGGGACGAAAGCGCCCCAAAGATTCTTCATCACCTATCTCCTTCTCGGACGAAAATCTGGAAGGTGTAGAACTACCGCACGATGATACCGTCGTTGTCATGGCCACCATCAATAAGATCGCCGTAAAAAGGCTGCTTGTCGACACCAGAAGCTCGTGCGACATACTCTTCTTCCCTACGTTGGAGAGGATGAAAATGTCATCCGTGGAGTTGACGCCATGTACGGGACCCCTGGTGGGATTCACCAGACATTCCGCCCTGATGGCGGGCATCATCACCCTACCTATGACCCTCGGTACGTATCCTCGACAAATCACTCGCCTAACCAGTTTCATGGTGGTGAAGATCAACCCGACATACAACGGGATCATCGAAAGACCACTGCTTAATGCCATAGAAGCAGTGGTCTCAACCTTCCTGTAATGCACTACGAAGCTACTGCACATGTACTAGAGGGGGGGGGGGGGGGGGTGAATAGTACTTTAAAATAATCAAGAAGATAATTCCTAATTATTGTGCAAACATACAAACAACAATGTGGAATTAGACTACAAACAAAAATTGACAAGAATTAACAAACGCAAACAAAGCATGTAACGGGTTCGGATCCACCCAAGTCTCTCCGACTTGTTACCGGTGATCCTACGTCCCAACCACCCCGGATCCCCTCTGGATACTTGAGTTAGAAACTACTAACCCAAGATTTTGCACTATGAAATTCTTGTGAAAAACCTTCACAAGACCAAATCATACACAATGTAAATGTGACTCCCACAACCGGGATCACAACCTCTCTCACAACCGAGAGACAATTCAAATATCAAAGTAATTGAAACAATGAAAAAACTTACCACAAAATCCTATGCCTTGAGTAAATCTTACCAAATTAGGGCAAGAAGGATTTTGAGGAGGAAGATGTCACCAAACCCTAGCTCCAAGAAGATGACCAGGAATGGAGGCCTAGGGTGGAGATGGTGACCTTGATTCAAGCTCCTTGGCTTGGAATGCTCACAATGGAGAGAATCTCTCTTAAGGAATTTGGCTCAAAGAGTGAAGGAGAGATTCTTAGTGAGAAGAGAGAGCTTGGAAATAGCTTGAAAAAAATCTTCTCTTAGGTCTGAAATTACTTGGATAATGGACCTCTAACCTTGCCTCAAACGAATCAGGTTTGTATTTATAGAGGCAAGAAAAATCGTGCTCAAAAGATTCCCAACGGTCATATTTCTGAAGCAGTTAGTCGGTCTAAGAAAGATCACTGACCGACTAGATTGGCATCTAGTCGATCGGTGATTCTTCATGAACCGACTAACTGGCTTACAGCCAAACGAAAAGGTTCCAGGCAATATGAACTAGTCGGTCCAAGAATACTTGCCAACCGAATAGTTTCACAACTAGTCGGTCGGTGAGTGTTCTTTGACCGACTAACAGATGAAATAGGAAAGGCTGAAATCAAGTACAGCTAGTCGGTTTAAGAACAACTTCCAACCAACTAGTTTCTCAACTAGTCGGTCGGTCGATGTGCTTTGACCGACTAACTGTAAACAGTAACTTAGGCTGTACAGAGACAAGCTCAACTAGTCGGTCTAAGAAGGATTCCTAACCGACTAGATCGTCATCTAGTCGGTCGGTGAACCTTCTTTGACCGACTAATTGATCAACATAGCAAGGCTGAAATGAGCAACGACATCTAGTCGGTTCAAGAAGAGTTGCCGACCGACTAGATCGTCATCTAGTCGGTTGGTTCTTCTACTTGAACCAACTAAGATGCACTAGAGGCCGAGGGAAGAAGCGATAGGCTTCGGGAAAGTTTCTAATGGCTTCTATGATAATCCTAGCTCTAAGATATGAGCGAAATGAAGATTATAATGTAAGTCCTACTCAAGGCTTAACATTCTATTCTATGAAGCTAGAAGACATTAAATAAAAGATGACGAACCGTCTTCAAAGCTAGCTTCAATCTTCGCTCTTGACTTCAATAAAACTCCTTGAGCTTCAACGAAGCTTCAGGCACACGATCACGCGTATTGAGAAGTCTTGAGACGTCGCTTTATATGTACGTATTCTTTTGGCGACGATCTCCATAACTGCGCTCACAAAGAGTTAGTATACGATATTTATGTTTGCTCATCATCCAAAACCAAATCCGGAGAATCAATACTCAACATTCTCCCCCTTTTTGGTGATGACAAACCAACATAAATAATAATCAATAATAATGATTCAAATGAAATTTACTTACTCCACCTGCATTGATGACACGTTAGTTCCGTATTAAACAATAAGCATACGCATCAAGCAGGCGAGGGAAATATAAAATATGAATCATATTATTGCAATTTAGGATCTAAATCCATTTTATATCTTAACTCCCCCTGAATCTAACATATCAAATTAGATTCATGGTAAATTGCTTTGAATTATCAATTAGCACATTGTCATTATTAATTCTCTCCCCCTTTGGCATTAGCAAAAAGAGCGGGAGGAGACCAACGACAAGATTACAATGGCTAAGAAATTAAAGCATGACAGTCTAAGAATACGACCACGGTCCAAATGTCACCAAAGTAAAATACCAAAGAAAATCAAAGCGTGCCAATGTGGCCATAGTCGAAAATCGGAAAACGAAATCACCAAACCATAGGCGAAAATCGAAAAACGAAATGATCAAACCATTGGCGAAAATCGAAAAACGAAATCATCAAACCATAGGCGAAAATCGAAAAACGAAATCATCAAACCATAGGCGAAAATCGAAAAACGAAATCATCAAACCATAGGCGAAAATCGAAAAACGAAATCATCAAACCATAGGTGAAAATCGAAAAACGAAATCTCCAAAACTCAAATTAATTTCACTTATTGAGTTATGGAACATACTCTCCAATATCAACATTCTTAGTTAAATAGTGCATGGAAAACAATTCTATGTTTTTATAAAAGCAAATCTATTTAATTCATAAAATCGTCGAACGACGAAATCAATATCAGAGACATAAATCCATTTTGAATACCAAAAGTGGCAAATTGATACCAAAAGTAACATACAAAAGTGTTATGCCAAACATAGATAGAACATCATAAATCTATGGCATACACAATTCTAGCATACTAATTGAAACAAAATGATACCAATGTAGATATTCTAACAATGCATGCAATCAACACACATGGATACCAAAAGTATATCAAATGTAAGAATATACTTACAACATTAAGCTCCCCCTGTTGAAAGCAACGATCTAGGATCTTGGTTTGATGATGACAAACGTGTCGGTGTATCTCATGTGTGTGCTTAGTGTGTTTCAGGCTTGGTGAAACAATATATTCAAGTATTTTGGCGGAATTGCTATTCGTATAGCATATTGGGAGAGAGGGAGTGTGTGTGCACAAAGAAGTTTGACTTGGCCAATAGGGATCAAGTTGGACTTAGTCCAACATGAAGAGATGGAGACAAATCCTATTTGGTTATTAGAATTTATCCTATGGCTATACAAACTTCTGAGCCAATACCAACTCCTAGTAAAATTCAAATTCACAATTTGTATTTTCAATCTCAATTGCCATGGAGATCAAATTCTAAATTCGTATTTCGAATTCTATTCAAATATATTATCTCGAGTCTCCTATATCATAGGGATTCTACATCATCCTCTAGCCATAACCTAATGCAACAAACCCTAACCTATACTATAAATACCAATGCCATCCTTAGGGTTAAAAAGAGAGGAGGCCATACAATTTCCAAAGGGCTTACGGCAACAAATATTAAAGAGGGAGACTAGGCTAATTTTTTCCTCAAGCAAACATCCTACATCATATTGCATTTAATATTTGAGAGATACACGCTTGTACCCTAGAGCTCCAAGCCATCATCGCAGTTCGTGTGTGTTGCTAATCATCTGCGCCGCCCTTGCTCGAGTCCTTCACCGCCGTCACCTTCGTTGAGAAGCAGCCGTAGCCATCGTCGAACTTGCCCCCGCCGCTGCACGTCGGAGCTGCTGTGAAGTCGAAGTCATCGCCAACGGAGACGCCATCGACACCGCCACTGTTGCTCAGAGATCGACAACCCACGTTGCTGTCGTCGAGGTGAAGCGCCGAGCCCTCGACCGTCTCTGTGAAGGATATCGCCGTTGTGTGAGGTCACCGTCGCCATCAACCGCTTGCTGCTGCAACGTCGCCTCCGTGGTGTGATCACCGCCGTTGCCATCAAGCGTCGCCGTCGACGACAAAGTCCACTTGACGAAGCTGATTCACGCTGCCAACGAAGTCGAAGAGCCGCTGTCATCGTCGAACGAAGCACCGCCGGAGACGTCGTCATCCACAGTCGAAGCCCCCGCTGCTACGAGATTGCGGCTGCCACCGGAGGGTATCGTCGCCGGAGAACTGCTCAATTGAACGCCACCGTGGAGATTGCCCCTACACGAACGAAGACTCCGTCGTCATCTGCAAAAGAAGCTGCCATTGAACGATAGCCCATCGTCGAAGGGGACCGCCGCTCCTTGCTGAAGTCGCCGCTAGCCACGGCGTCACCGAGAACTGTCATCCACCGCCACTGTCGTACTCGCTGCCATTGAAGAGCTCCCATCTTCGAGGAACGTCGTCGGTCTCTGTTGAAGCCCACGCTGCCGAAGAGACTCGCCGTTGCTGCGGAAGCCGCCGCCGCCGCTGCATGCCCTAGCTGTAAACGAAGAGGCCGACGATCCCGCTGCATGAATTAAGAAAGGCGTGGACGGCTGAGATCGCAAGGCAAGGAAATCGAACGGGGGAGGATAATTCCGCATGCTGACGTGGCGTAGAGGGTTATTTACAAGAGCTACTCGGCGCACAGACTTCTTTTTGAATGATTTGAACTGAACTACTATGCACACCGACGGCTAATTTTAAAGGGAGTTGCTGAGCGCACAGACCGCTGCTTATAAGGATTTGAACTGAATTTCTTTACACACAGACCAGTGTGTATTTTGCGATCCAGGAGTCGGATTGAGACACCGCTTGCGTCAGATTGGAGCTGACGATGTGCTGATTGACAGAGACGCCTACACAGACACAAACTGAGTATTTCTAAACCCTAAACTCCTTTATTTGTGTCTTAGTGTAACGTTCTCTGTAGGGGAAACTTTTACCTGTTTTGTGGACTATTTTGGGACTTGTCTAGTTGGGACTAGACAAGTGGGACCCAGCTAGTTTGGGACTAGCTGGTAGAAAGCCTTGCTAGGATTGATAGTGAGAGGAAACACTGTGTGTGGGGGTACTGAGAGTCTGGCGAGTGTAGAGACGTAGAGGGTGCTCTAAGCGTGCTCTAACTTGTTACTTTGTACCTATTGTACTATTCAATCTAGTATTTGCTTTGGGGGCTGGAGTAGGTCGTTGGGACGACCGAACCAGGGTAAATTTGCTGTGTACCCTGTGTCTGCATTTTAGTTACTCTGGTTGTGCTATAACTGCGTGTGATTATTCGTGGGTTGCACGAATTATTTTTATAAGCCTATTCACCCCCCTCTAGGCTAGGATCCAGATCCAACAAGTGGTATCAGAGCCAGTTTAGTAGATCTAGCCTAGTTTGACCATGTACCACATTGATAGTGCTTTTGCTGAGGGTCAGTCTATTTCCCGACCACCTAGATTTAATGGAGTAGACTATGCTTATTGGAAAAATCATATGAGAGTCTACTTGATTTCTATTGATTATAAAGCTTGGCAAATTGTTGAAAAAGGCTATAAATCACCTGTTATTAAAATTGAAAATACTGAGATGCTTAAACCTGATGATAAATGGGATGATAATGATTGGAAGCTTTATTCTCTTAATGCTAAAGCTATGAATGCTCTCATTTGTGCATTAGATAAATCTGAATTCAATCGCATCTCACATTGTTTAACTGCGCAGGAAATATGGCATACTTTGGAGGTGACGCACAAGGGAACGTCACAGGTGAAGGAGTCTAGACTTGCACTTCTGAGCACGGAATACGAGGGATTTCGCATGCTACCATCAGAGACCATATCAGAAATGTTTGCGAGGTTCACCAACATTGTCTACAAGTCTAGTTCGCTCGGTAAGCCATATTCTAGCCTTGAGCAAGTGAGGAAGATATTAAGAGCACTGGCAAGCTCTTTCAGGCCTAAAGTCACTGCCATCCAAGAAGCGAAAGATCTGTCACAGATGAGGGTGGAGGACTTAATAGGAAATTTAATGTCCCACGAGCTTGAATTGCAAAATATTGATGAAAGGGAGAAACCTGAGGAAAAAGAGAAAGCTACCAAGCCACTTGCTCTGAAAGCTGACGAAAGCGAAGAAGAAGATGATGACATAGCGCTAATGGTCAGAAACTTCAGAAAGTATGTCCAGACCAAGCAAGGAAGAACAGAAATGGCACCCAGGTTTAATCGCTCTAACTTTTTTCAGTCTTCTAAGCAAAATTATGATCAGAATACTACTAATAGAATGACTTGTTTTAAATGCAAGAAAAGAGGACATCGAATGAGGGATTGCCCACATGAGACAGCTCAGGTAGCTAAAGAAAAGGGAAAAGCCAAGGTGCTTACTTGGGACATGGATAGCAAAGCTGAGAGCGAGGAGGAGGAACACGAAGCCCATTCATGCATGGCATTGATGGGAATACACGATGATGTAATTTCTGGTAGTAAAACTGAACTCCTTACTCTTTGTAAAGAAATGCAAGATAAAATAGTAGAGCTTGAATCCACTATAGATGACTACCAAAATGAAAACTTTGAAATGCAGCAATCTGAATATGAAATGTCTAAAGAGATTGAAAAACTCAAAATTGATATTGTTGCTCGTGACTCTACTATTGATACTTTGAAAAAGGAAAAATCCAGTTTTAATGATGAAGCACCTTGTCTCTCTTGCCCTTCCTTGATGAATAATATTAGCATGCTTAAACTTGATTTGATTAAGCTCGAAACTGAAAAAGACTAGGTTATTAGAGAGCTTAATGATAAATTCTGCATGTTGGATAATGATTTTAAAAGAAAAATGCTTGAATTTGAAAAGAAGGAAGAGAAAAACAAGAGAGCTTTCATAAGTAAATGCACATTTCTTGTGGAAGAAAATAAACTGTTGAAATCCAAAGTCTCTAATCTTGAATTGGCCATTAAGAAATTCTCTATGGGAAAACAATCGTTGGATAATATTTTAAAGAATCAATTATATGGCAATAATAGAAGAGGACTTGGATTTGGTTTGAAAAATGCCGAAAAGCCAAAGTTCAAGAAATTCCACAATGCACCCTCTATTGCAAAGAACAAATATGCAAAGTGCTTTACTTGTGATAGTGTAGGCCACACTTCATATTATTGTAAATTTAGGAACACAAATATCAAGTTTAAACAAGTGTGGGTTCCTAAAACTATATTGGCTAACACTAGTGGACCTTGTTGGATTCCAAGGTCACACTTAACACCTTTCATGTAGGTGTGATGGAGTTTTGGCGAGGAGCGTTAAATTCAATGTGTCATTCTTTTAGCTCCTTCGTCAAAACGCGACGAGAAGGTATAATTTTTATCCCTCTTTGCATTTCATTGCATACCTTCATAGATTTGTTTGTGTGCTTGATTTATTTTGATTTGTGTGCTTGATTTATTTTGATTTGTGTGCTTGCATGCATGATTTTTTAAATGTTTTTATTTCTGAAAAAAAACAAAAAAAAATTGTGCTTATGGATTATCCTCTTATGAATCTCTTAAGTGGTATTGTATGAATGATCAATCTATCCCTTGTAGAAGTCAATTCATTATTGTTGTAGCTACATGAACATGATGTTATTCTTTTTAGTAGCCATGACATGTCTCATAAGTTTTAAACTTGACTTCTACACCTACATTTGCACTTTCACGATATTTGACCTTTTTGTGCTTTTGGAGATTCTTTTGAAGAATAATGGAAAGTGAATGTAGGAATGATTAATTTCTGAAATTTCTAAGGGATATGATGTGTTTAGCCATGAATTAAAATTGAGCACAAAAGATTAAAAAAAAAACGATATTTGCTCCGTATGAAAAATGGATACACTTTATGGCTAAAACAAAACCCACGAGTATCCAACTTGTGCTACATGGGTAATCATTAGCGTTGGTGTATAGAACTTGTCAAGCAATGCCACCCCACATTTAAAAGTCCTTTTAGGCTATGTTTTGGGGTTCGGTAACTTGAACTCATCTTTGATGAGGTGGGAAAAATCAATCCTTGTGATATTCATGAAAATTGGAAAATGTGGATTGATTTGGTTGATTTTCTGAAATTGAGTCTCCTCTAGTACTTTATTGTCAATATCACTACACTTACACAAAGGTGGAGAAGTCCGGTTATGAAATTCTATGAACTTGAACTGTCTATTATTTGGAATACTCATGCAAATTGCACGCTACATCTAATAATGATTTATTTTTGCATGGGATATTTCTGTGACTTCATTAATCCACTTTTGGTGATTACAAAGGGGGAGAAAGAAAAGATTGACATGGTTTGTTGTCGGTATTATTTGTTGAAGGGGGAGCTTAAGAAAAATACTTGAATAAATGTTGAAGGGGGAGCTTGAGAGAAGGGGGAGCATGCTTTTATATATTTGTTGTGCATGCCTTGTAATGTTTGAATGACTCATCCATACATCATATATCATTACACCCTTCAACACACTTCACACACCCATTCTTATTGCTCAAATCTTTTATGGGTTTGTCATCACCAAAAGGGGGAGATTGTTGAAAGCAACGATCTAGGATCTTGGTTTGATGATGACAAACGTGTCGGTGTATCTCATGTGTGTGCTTAGTGTGTTTCAGGCTTGGCGAAACAATATATTCAAGTATTTTGGCGGAATTGCTATTCGTATAGCATATTGGGAGAGAGGGAGTGTGTGTGCACAAAGAAGTTTGACTTGGCCAATAGGGATCAAGTTGGACTTAGTCCAACATGAAGAGATGGAGACAAATCCTATTTGGTTATTGGAATTTATCCTATGGCTATACAAACTTCTTAGCCAATACCAACTCCTAGTAAAATTCAAATTCACAATTTGTATTTTCAATCTCAATTTCCATGGAGATCAAATTCTAAATTCGTATTTCAAATTCTATTCAAATATATTATCTCGACTCTCCTATATCATAGGGATTCTACATCATCCTCTAGCCATAACCTAATGCAACAAACCCTAGCCTATACTATAAATACCAATGCCATCCTTAGGGTTAAAAAGAGAGGAGGCCATACAATTTCCAAAGGGCTTACGGCAACAAATATTAAAGAGGGAGACTAGGCTAATTTTTTCCTCAAGCAAACATCCTACATCATATTGCATTTAATATTTGAGAGATACACGCTTGTACCCTAGAGCTCCAAGCCATCATCGCAGTTCGTGTGTGTTGCTAATCATCTGCGCCGCCCTTGCTCGAGTCCTTCACCGCCGTCACCTTCGTTGAGAAGCAGCCGTAGCCATCGTCGAACTTGCCCCCGCCGCTGCACGTCGGAGCTGCTGTGAAGTCGAAGTCATCGCCAACGGAGACGCCATCGACGCCGCCACTGTTGCTCGGAGATCGACAACCCACGTTGATGTCGTCGAGGTGAAGCGCCGAGCCCTCGACCGTCTCTGTGAAGGATATCGCCGTTGTGTGAGGTCGTCGTCGTCATCAACCGCTTGCTGCTGCAACGTCGCCTCCGTGGTGTGATCACCGCCGTTACCATCAAGCGTCGCCGTCGACGACAAAGTCCACTTGACGAAGCTGATTCACGCTACCAACGAAGTCGAAGAGCCGCTGTCGTCGTCGAACGAAGCACCGCCGGAGACGTCGTCATCCATAGTCGAAGCCCCCGCTGCTACGAGATTGCGGCTGCCACCGGAGGGTATCGTCGCCGGAGAACTGCTCAATTGAACGCCACCGTGGAGATTGCCCCTACACGAACGAAGACTCCGTCCTCATCTGCAAAAGAAGCTGCCGTTGAACGATAGCCCACCGTCGAAGGGGACCGCCGCTCCTTGCTGAAGTCGCCGCTAGCCACGGCGTCACCGAGAACTGTCATCCAACGCCACTATCGTACTCGCCGCCATTCAAGAGCTCCCATCTTCGAGGAACGTCGCCGGTCTCCGTTGAAGCCCACACTGCCGAAGAGACTCGCCATTGCTGCAGAAGCCGCCGCCGCCGCTGCATGCCCTAGCTGTAAACGAAGAGGCCGACGATCCCGCTGCATGAATTAAGAAAGGCGTGGACGGCTGAGATCGCAAGGCAAGGAAATCGAGCGGGGGAGGATAATTCCGCATGCTGACGTGGTGTAGAGGGTTATTTACAAGAGCTACTCGGCGCACAGACTTCTTTTTGAATGATTTGAACTGAACTACTATGCACACCGACGACTAATTTTAAAGGGAGTTGCTGAGCGCACAGACCTCTGCTTATAAGGATTTGAACTGAATTTCTTTACACACAGACCAGTGTGTATTTTACGATCCAGGAGTCGGATTGAGACACCGCTTGCGTCAGATTGGAGCTGACGATGTGCTGATTGACAGAGACGCCTACACAGACACAAACTGATCATTTCTAAACCCTAAACTCCTTTATTTGTGTCTTAGTGTAACGTTCTCTTGATCACTCCTTATTTTACACTTTTTTCCCGCATGTTTGCATGCCATTTAGATCGCCCAATCATGTTTTCCACGATATATCGACGATATTGCGATGCTTTTCACGATTTGTTGTTTTTGTCGCATTTCAGGTGATTTAGAGTGATTTGGAGCGATTTGGAGTGATATCGAGATACGCCTACTCCAGAGTGTCACCGATGACCTCCCCGAGGGGTATTTTGCTGTTGGAGAGGAGCGGAAGAAGAAAGAACGTCGCAGGAGCGACGAGGAGGCCAAAACAAGCTGTTTGGGCATTTTTGGTGTCCCACTCGGCCGAGTGAAGGACTCACTCGGCCGACCAGCGAGACACTGCTCGGCCGACCAGATCGGATATGTTTCATACGTGCACTCGGCCGAGCATCGGAAGCCACATCGGCCGAGTGACGAGACCCCGTCCGCCCGAGTGGCACCCAGACGACACATGACAAAAATCGCCAACTTACTGTTTTTCGTCTGCCTGAGCTTCAGAAGACCCACTCGGCCGAGTGGCAAATGCCGACCGCCCGAGTACCAAGAAGCCATCGGCCGAGTGACGACAACTCACTCGGCCGAGCGACTCCCGAAGTGAAGACCCCCGAAGACCCAGACTTACTGGAAATTTACAGGGTTTCTCACTCGGCCGAGCGACTTTTGTCACTCGGCCGAGTGCGACGCGCTGCCTGTAGCGAAAATTGCGGATTTCAGGCTGCGCAGGGGTATTTTGGTCACAGTTTTTTGGACGATTTTGAGGGGTATTTAACCCCTGTTTTTACCCTAGTTTAGAGAGCTTTTCTCTTAGATTTTTGCAGCTTTTTAGATTAACTTTTTAGCTTTATTCTTGTGATTGGAGAGGAGACAAAAGTTGATTTTTGTTGGATTATTTGAAGAACCCCATTGGTTTGTGTCTCTCTCCTCTAAAAATACTATTTTTATTGCATATCTCAATTTTGTCATGAATTCTCTTGTTAATTTCATTGATTATTTTTGTGTTTGTGCTATGAATTTGTGAGTAGTCTCCACGTCTTGGGGCGTGGGGATGAACCCTACGAGCCCAATTTCAGATTTGTGATGAATTGGTAGAAATTTTGCTAGAATTGCTATTAGGGATTAGATTGGGATCGATTTACTACGGATGGATAGGAGTTCATATCGATTGGGATTTGCAAGAGATTGGATCCCAATTCGATAGGAAACCCTAGAAACCCGAATTGGGTTGGAATCGAATTTCCGTAGTATCGGTTTGCAAGAGATTGGATCGATACTAGGGTTTCCGGTTGCAATTCCATACCGATACCCGTTTGCAAGAGATTGGACGGGTAGGAACTATCCCGACTTAGGTCGTGGCCCGAGTTTTCACGAGAGTGGGCGCGGGGCGCGATTGAACGATGATGTTGATCCTAATGCTAACTTCCCTAGGCTAGGGTTTGCAAGAGATTGGACCCAAAACCTAGGATAGCTATAGATCGGCAACAGCGAGAGAGCGTGAGCTAGGTTCTACATTCAGTTGCAACTAGTTCATCCAAATTTCGTTCTAGCAATTTTGATACCAATGAACCACATTGACGAGATATGGTGAGTAGCGGGGATTCCCCATTCCCTAGACGTTCTTTATTTGATTTGATATCTTCGTACTTTGTCTGACGATTGTGACAGGATCGCCAAAGGCAAATTCTCTCTTTTCTATTCTTAAATAGCCATGTTGATTGGAGCAAGCATGGTCATTCGTCCTCCCTGTGTTCGATAACCCGCTCGCCGCTATACCGTGCGCTTGCGGTAAAACTACAACCGTTCTTCGGGTTACATTCCGGAGCGATCAAGTTTTTGGCGCCGTTGCCGGGGAGGCGATTGCGTTTGATCTTACCACCCTAGCTATTTCGTTCTTTTTATTTTATTTCTTTATTTTTACCTAACCCTTCCATTGTGCTAATCACTTCTTTGAAACTTTGTTCTCCTGTGCATGTACACGAGATCCACTGCGGACCCTGAAGGTATATTATTTGATCCCGAGATTGAACGTACTGTGCGGAGAATCAGAGCAGAGAGGAGACAAGATCCGGAAGGGAGGTTTATGACCAACCCGGAAACTGCGGACCAATTAGCGGCAAGAATGGCGAGGATAATTTCTATTCGCGATAGGCTCCGGCCTAAGACCTCCTCTACGACCTCATCCATTACCATGCCGGAGTTGGCGGCCGACAAGAACTTTGAGCTGAAGACTGGATTAGTGGTTTTGATGCAGCAGGATCCATTTCATGGGAATGCCCATGAAAATCCCCACTACCACATCCAATTATTCTTGTCGAAGTGCGCCACATTTCAGATGCCGGGGGTCTCCATCGATGCCATCAGACTGCGTCTCTTCCCCTTTACGCTAAAAGACAAGGCACTCTATTGGTTGAGGACGCAAGCTGAGGGAGTCTTCACCACTTGGGACGAGTTGGCGAGTGCATTCATTGACAAGTTCTATCCGCCCTCCAAGACGGTGAAGATTCGGAGCGCTCTTATGTCCTTCAAGCAAGGACCCCAAGAGACGCTCTATGAGGCTTGGGAGCGTTTTAAAGATCTGCAGCATCAATGCCCGCACCATAGCATTGAAGATTGGGAGCTAGTTCACAGCTTCTACAATGGTCTCCAACCGGGGACCAAACAAATTATTGATGCCGCGGCAAATGGTGCTATCTTATCGAAGACTCCCGAAGAAGCTACGGCCCTAATTGAGGAGATGGCCTCCAACAATCAACAATGGGGCGATGAGCGAGGACACTCTACGTCCTCCTTGAAGCCAACTAGTATCTATGAGGCGAAGGCCGTAGCGGAGCTTACAAGCAAGTTTGATTCTCTCCACAAGGTAGTGGAGAGACTGGAGAAGTTTATCACGGAGCCCCAAGGAACCCCTTCCACCTCCGCACCAGCGAACCAAATGTGTGATTGGCAAGACCAATCTCAAGCCATGTATTTGGGAGGAGAGCAAGGAGAAGGATCCTTGGAGCAAGTACAATATGTCGCGGGGAACCAAGGATACTGGGCCAATCCGGCCACAAGAAATCATCCCGGTTTCTCTTACGCCAACAATGAAGGAGCTTTGAACCCACCACAACAACCACCTCAACAAGCTCGACCACCACCACCACCCCAACAACAACACTATCCGCCGAGGGGGCCTCCACAACAAAATTTTCAACCGAAGCAACAAGTTCCACCTTATAGGCCGCCCGGATACAATCAAGGGTGAAGAAATCAAAATCAAAACCCTCCACAAGCTCAACAACGATCCGACTTCGAAGCTAGAGTGGAGGAGTTTATGGTCGAGCAAAAGAAGGTCAATGCTTCCTTGAAGGCGGGGCAAGACTCCCTTACAACCGTTGTGGCTCAAATATCGGAGCAATTGGCGTTGCTCAATCGAAACACTCAACAATTACCGGCGCAACCCGAGCAAAACCCACGGGGCAACACCGGCCACATCAATGCCGTGGTTGCCGTTACTACTAGAGGCGGGAAGGATACCACCCCCGCCATGATTCCTACCGAGGAGCCCGTGGAGGAAAGTTTAGAGCCGATAGATCTGGTAGTTGAAGTTGAGAAGGAGAACGAGCCGCAAGAAAAGGAGAAATCTAGAGCGGAGCAATTGATTGAGGAGAGGCGCTTCATGCCACCGGTCCCAGTCCCCCAAAGGCTTGCTAGAGCGAAAATGGAGAAAAGGCTAGCAAAGTTTCTCGAGTATCTGAGAGGGGTTAGCCTCAACATTCCCTTCCTCGACGCCATCGTGGAAATCCCCACATATGCTAAATTTTTAAAGGATTTGATTCGGGGAGAAAGAGGAAGGAGAAAATTATGCTAGCCGAGGAGGGCTCTTGGTTCACCAAGAGAGAAAAGGAGCCGGCCAAATTCAAAGATCCGGGGAGTTTTTGAATTCCTTGCACCTTGGGCGGCGTCCCTTTACAAAAGGCGTTGGTGGATTTAGGGGCTAGTGTAAGCCTCATGCCTCTCTCCATGTTCCTAAGGCTAAACACCGGGACGAAATTGAAGCCCACCGACATGCGGATACAATTAGCCGATGGACGGATAACAAGGCCGGTAGGGATCGCCGAGGACATCCCGCTACAAGTCCCGGGGGGCATATGCTTGCCATGTGACTTCGTGATCATGGACGTTAAGGAGGAGGGAGATACGTCATTGATACTTGGACGCCCGTTCCTCGCCACCGCCGGTGTCATTATCGACGTGCGAGAAGGTACCCTAACTTTGAACGTCGGCAACATCGAGGTGGAGCTTCACATTCCTAAGGCTATGAAACACATGCCTTACCACGAGGAGCTTGACTACATGGACCTCCTTGACGACGTAATTGAGGAGGTGATCCCTCACTCCATTGACGCTCTATTCGATGAGGATTTCGAGGAAGGCCCGGATTTAGGCCACGATGAGAAGAAAAATGATTCCCCCGACTTCTCCGCTGAAATTGACGAAGGCGACGCTGATGTCGCAAGGATTCGAGAGCTCTGCAAGCTCTCGAAAATGAAGTCTCCGAAGAAAGCCCCGCCGATGCGGAAATCGGCGTCACCGGTGAAGCCGTTGACCGGAGCAAATGCTAGCTTGGGGGAGCCTCCCCCCAACACTATTCGAGACGGGAGACTACCGCGGGAGAACACGCTGCCGCAACTTCCGAATCCAAGCGTTCTCCCCGGAAAATTTGACGGGTGCATCTCATATGCACCAAACATCCCACATTAATTGAAAATCATAGGGGGTCGAGCTCACGACCTTAAACGAGCGCTTGTCGGGAGGCAACCCGACGGTTATTGCTTTATTTTTACTTTTCTTTTATTTTTGTTTTAGAAATTTTTAGAGTTTTGAGTCGTTCGCCCAAAAATCTTGTGATAACGGGTCCTATTTTTCCTGACAGGAGAGAAGAACGAGGTACCCATCATTAGGAGGATGCACGGGGCGACGAGGAGCGCCACATGAAGGCGCTCGATGCTTAGGAGGAAGATGAAATCAACTGAAAGAAGAAAGACGGAGTTTAGAGCCCAAACGAAGACAAACAGCAGAAAACATGGCTCACTCGGCCGAGCATACTAGTCACTCGGCCGAGCACACAAGTTCGTCCGGCCGAGCCGCTCACGAACGAGGGAAGTCTGCTGTACCCAACTCTCTGTTTATTTTCCTGATTTCAGTATAACTGGTACTTGGCCGAGTATATATATTCACTCGGCCGAGTAAAACTGATACGCTCCTAGGGCGAGTCATGCCGAGTAGCTTGAGCCACTCGGCCGAATGGACTTACTCCACTCGGCCGAGGGTGGCAAGGCCACTCGGCCGAAGCGTGGCGGGGAGGAATTTTTCTTAAGGTTCACTCGGCCGAGCGACCCAGTCACTCGGCCGAGTCATAACTTTTGCTATAAATAGGGGCAAGGGTCGGGCTCGTTTTTCGAAACGAAAAAAATCACGCAGCCCCGACCCTTCGCATTCCCTCGCCCGCTGCCCTTGCCCACTCGCCCGACCGTCGACCCGCGCCGCCGCTCGGCCACCCACCGCCGGCCGAGCCGCCGCCGCTCCTCGCCCGAGTCGCCGCCGGCGGCCACTGCTCCGGCCGACTCCGGTAACCCCCATTGTCGCCTATTTCTCCTCCTTCTGTGTATTTTTCGGGGATCCATGTGCTTAACGAACCCCAAACACAAATTAATTTCTATTTCTATCTATTATACCCCTAATGCCTCGTACGTTTTGAATATTACTCGCTGATATCTCCATTTCATGCGCAGGTTATTTTTGGGAGCTTAGGGGAGCCCAGGGGAGCTTCCAGGGACTGATTTGGGCTACGTGGAGGCGTCGTCTTCGCACGCTTCCACATATTTGCACTCGCGGCGTGTCGTGGTATACTCTTTCCTTTATTTTACACACGCCGCACTTTTCACGCTTTTTGGTGCACGCTCGGGGCCCATATGCCGCCCCGGACACGGCTGAGGTCGAGGAGAGCTTCCGCCAAGCGGAAGCGGTTGGATGATGCCGGCCCCTCCCACGAGTTGGAGGACTCTCCTCCGCCTTCTCCCACACACCCCGTCCACCCAGCACAGCCTGCAGGCCCCGCACACCCCGCACAGCCTGCAGAGCCCGCACAGCCACTCCCTGCCGCTCCACATTCACCACCTCCGGCTCCGCTTCTCGGGCCGTTGGGGATCACGTTCCGGAACGCCACACACCGTGTCGCTTTCGAGCGTATCTCCCAGCGCTCGATCGTACCCTCCAGGTTCGCACACCTTGCAGACCTAGGACGCCTGGGGTTACTAGAGGGGATGCTCACGTTGTACGACAACGTGGGCTGGCGAGATTTCTTTCAGGTGTCGACGGACACGTTTATCCATCCGACACTTGAGGTACTTAGTTCGATCGCCCGTACCGATGAGGGATGCTCGTTTCGGTTCATGGACCGGGAGTGCCAGGTCACTCTCGGTATGATGAGAGCCTTCTTCTCGTGGCCCGATGTCCCCGGGGCCGATCGAGGTTATGCCCCCACCCATATTCCCCCACCTTCCTTCGACGCCGGCGCCTTCTGGGCCCGGATTACAGGTCTTCACGCGGCCTTTGACCCTAGTAGGGCCAAGGCCTCGGCCATTGTCCATCCCTGCCTCCGTATTGCTCAGCGCCTTATGGCGACGACCTTTTTGGCCAGATATGAGCCGGGTACGATGTCCACGCCAGAGCTCTATATGCTCTACGCGATGACACGGCCCAGAGCTCTATCTAGGGAGGGCGATGAGCTGGTCCCCGCCGTCGTGATTGATGTCACGGCTTGGTTTTTGGACCGCATCATTGTATCGGTGGGCGCTCGCTCACCGATATGCTGTGGCGGCCTGATCACCTTGCTCGCCCTTATGACCGGCGAGGACTTCCCTGACGACCTGCGACGTGCACCGGGCCCCACTTCTCTGTCGATTGATGTTATGGCCCGGATGAAGATGCTACGTCCGCACGGTGAGCGACACTGGGTCTGGCTGCACGGCCCTTACGGTGCCGATTACATGATTCTTCCGAGCCCAGCTCGGACTCAGATTGCACCGGCCCAGGTGGACTGGCTCCCTGCGATGGATGTTCTGATCCCAGCCGCATACGTGCTCGAGGCCGAGGAGGCCGAGCAGGCTCACGCTGCCCACGCTGCCCCCGCAGACCCTGTTGCACCTACCGAGCCCGCTGCCCCTGTTGACCCAGTGGCCCCTCAGCCTATCCCTGATGTTCCTGCTGCCCCCGACACCTCTGTCCACACCGCTGTCGGTGTCGGGAGTACCTTCGCTGAGCCCACTTCCACTGCTTACACGCCTGTCATCACCACCACTGGCCCTCTGTCTGCCGAGCCCGTTTCCTCTGACCCACCCGAGCGCCCGCCGACTATAGTTGAGTGCGGAGAGCCCTCTTTTGCCACTGCCGTAGAGACCGTAGTCTCCACCCCTGTCTCCACCGCTGCTGTGTTTTCCGAGAGTGTCGTGGCGTCTGTCCACACTTCTGTGTCACCGACCTCTCTGGCCGCCTCGTTGCCACTTTTGTATTCTTCTTTCGTTACTGCTGCCTCCACTTCTCACCGTCCTGCCCAGCCTCGCACTGAGGCCAGGCCCACACTTGCGAGTGCAGCTACTTTTGTTCCCTTGCCTGCTGAGCCCGTCACCTACGCCACCAGAGTACGCCAGCCCCGACCTGCACAGCCCCGAGCGGTGTGTCCCTCTGCACCACCTCCCCCCGACACTGTACTTCAGAGCATTCGTGCTCTCGAGGGGGCGGTGAGTGGCCTCAGAGGTGACCTCCGGACCCTGTCCGGCACCGTCACTGCGATGGCTGGCCGCTTCGACCTGCTCCCGCATATTCACTACTGCCTTACCCAGGTCCTGGAACGTCTCCCACGCGTGCCCCCGCCCACCCAGCAGGCTCCCACCCCCACTCATACACGCACCCAGCCTGTTTCCACTCCGACACCCACACCCGATCAGCAGCCTGCACCACCACCACCACCACCTCCGCCTCAGGACGGAGACGGCGCAGCCCCACCTTCTTAGGCACCCTTGATGCCATCGCTTATTTTTGCCGTTGTGCTGCCCGTTTCTGCTGGGTCCTGTTGCTTTTTGACCACCCCCTCCCCTCACTTATTTTGGATTCTCGTTCTGATCATATCTTTATATATCTTTTTTGGGAGAGAGGGAGAGTTTTTGGTGCCACACCTTTATTTCCATATCACTCCTATATTTGCATGCATCATGTCCGCATCACATTTTTCGTTTCATTATTTTCTTATTTTTCCTCATGCATGCATCCTCACTTACCCCTCCCATTACTTGTCTCTCGGTGTGCCACCCTTTGCACATTGAGGACACTGTGCCATTTAGCTTGGGGGAGTGAGTTCTCACGTTCTTTTTGATTTACCACCTTTATTTTTAGTTCTTTCATGCCATTTTCCGCTTTTGCACTTATTTTCATCATTTTTCTTTTATCTTACCATGCATCACGTTTTTCTTATTTTTCTGTGTGCCGCATTGTAAATAGTTTTATTTCCCCCTTTATCTTTATTTCTTTTTCATCTCATGCTAGAGATGACTTTTCTGTGATGATGATGACGTGGAGTTAGCTTATTCTATTTGCATGCTATATTTGTCATGTCTTAGACTTTATTTCTGATATCATATGCTGTGACTTGCCTTGCATTTAGAGATAGTAACCCACACTTTTTCCACATGTAAATGGATGAAATTTTATTATTAGCTGAGTCTGAATATTCATATGTATGCTATCGCAGAAAACACACCAAGATTCACGCATTGAATGCTTATATCTGGAGTACCGATTTCTTTTCCTATATCACTTCTATATGCATGATTTGTACATTTCACTTCAGGATGATTGAATGATGTTAGCTATGATAAATCTGGATTAGTTAGCTTTTTTGTGATCGAAACTGAGTAGATTAGATTACCCTGCTGAAGTTGTCGTGCATGTCTTATAGAGTGAACCGAGAGATATATTTATTTCTTCCTCCACAAATCTTGAACATTATTTCTCTATTTTAAAATCATTGGTGAATCTCCCCTTAGCGATTCTATTATATGGCAGTTCCCCGCTATTAATTCCTAGCTCCAAGTCTCGCAAAACCAAAAAGAAATTTTTTTCTTCTTGTGTGCTCTTACTTCTCTTTGAGTTGGGATCATGTTGTATATATCCTATTTGAAAAAAAAAAGAAAAAAAAACATAAAAAAAACAAAAGAGAAAAGAAAGAAAAAAAAAGAGAAAAAGAAAAGAAAAGAGGAAAATTCCTCAATAAAAGATCCCATCTCACTTTCTTTCTTTCTTCTCTCTTTTCGTGTTCATTTTCATTACTTTTGGAGCTTTATAAAAATGGGGATGTAAATATTTTTTATGGCACCACGCTTATAGATAAGCTTGGGGGAGGGAATCCAATGACGTGTGAGAGAGTGACTACTTGACGTTGCACGACAACCTAGGCTAAGTAATATTCTATACTCGGTAAGATTATTTTTAGCTTTACGAAGTCCAGGAGTCTATGCCTAACACTCATTTCATGAAATCCACACTTATCTATTCTTTCTATTCTACTGTGTGATACTCTTATACTCCTCATAGAAAGCATTCAATTGAAAAGTGTGTGATCTGCGATTTGTATACCGCTTTGAATGATTCAGACGATGTTAATTCTAAGATTATTCCGTTTTTCATGATTATATCGTTGTTCGTGGGTTTTCTATTTCTATTTGCACTATTATACTATGATATCAAAATAAAACTCTTTGACATGTATTTTTCATTCAGTGCATGCTATATGAGTAAGCGAAACCCACGTCCTGAGAAAATGATCTAGCAGCTTCCCTCTTCGCTTCTTTCTTTCTTCTTTGTTTTTATTTCGTTTCTCGTTTTTCTTCGTTTTTCATTTTTCGTTTTCGCCGTTTTCGAATCCACCGGGTTCGCCTTTTACTTATCTTCCTCGAGGACGAGTAAGAGGTAAGCTTGGGGGATTTTGATCACTCCTTATTTTACACTTTTTTCCCGCATGTTTGCATGCCATTTAGATCGCCCAAATCATGTTTTCCACGATATATCGACGATATTGCGATGCTTTTCACGATTTGTTGTTTTTGTCGCATTTCAGGTGATTTGGAGCGATTTGGAGTGATCTCGAGATACGCCTACTCCAGAGTGTCACCGATGACCTCCCCGAGGGGTATTTTGCTGTTGGAGAGGAGCGGAAGAAGAAAGAACGTCGCAGGAGCGACGAGGAGGCCAAAACAAGCTGTTTGGGCATTTTTGGTGTCCCACTCGGCCGAGTGAAGGACTCACTCAGCCGACCAGCGAAACACTGCTCGGCCGACCAGATCGGATACGTTTCATACGTGCACTCGGCCGAGCATCGGAAGCCACATCGGCCGAGTGACGAGACCCCGTCCGCCCGAGTGGCACCCAAACGACGCATGACAAAAATCGCCAACTTACTGTTTTTCGTCTGCCTGAGCTTCAGAAGACCCACTCGGCCGAGTGGCAAATGCCGACCGCCCGAGTACCAAGAAGCCATCGGCCGAGTGACGACAACTCACTCGGCCGAGCGACTCCCGAAGTGAAGACCCCCGAAGACCCAGACTTACTAAAAATTTACAGGGTTTCTCACTCGGCCGAGCGACTTTTGTCACTCGGCCGAGTGCGACGCGCTGCCTGTAGCGAAAATTGCGGATTTCAGGCTGCGCAGGGGTATTTTGGTCACAGTTTTTTGGACGATTTTGAGGGGTATTTAACTCCTGTTTTTACCCTAGTTTAGAGAGCTTTTCTCTTAGATTTTTGCAGCTTTTTAGATTAACTTTTTAGCTTTATTCTTGTGATTGGAGAGGAGACAAAAGTTGATTTTTGTTGGATTATTTGAAGAACCCCATTGGTTTGTGTCTCTCTCCTCTAAAAATACTATTTTTATTGCATATCTCAATTTTGTCATGAATTCTCTTGTCAATTTCATTGATTATTTTTGTGTTTGTGCTATGAATTTGTGAGTAGTCTCCACGTCTTGGGGCGTGGGGATGAACCCTACGAGCCCAATTTCAGATTTGTGATGAATTGGTAGAAATTTTGCTAGAATTGCTATTAGGGATTAGATTGGGATCGATTTACTACGGATGGATAGGAGTTCATATCGATTGGGATTTGCAAGAGATTGGATCCCAATTCGATAGGAAACCCTAGAAACCCGAATTGGGTTGGAATTGAATTTCCGTAGTATCGGTTTGCAAGAGATTGGACCGATACTAGGGTTTCCGGTTGCAATTCCATACCGATACCCGTTTGCAAGAGATTGGGCGGGTAGGAACTATCCCGACTTAGGTCGTGGCCCGAGTTTGCACGAGAGTGGGCGCGGGGCGCGATTGAACGATGATGTTGATCCTAATGCTAGCTTCCCTAGGCTAGGGTTTGCAAGAGATTGGACCCAAAACCTAGGATAGCTATAGACCGGCAACAGCGCGAGAGCGTGAGCTAGGTTCTACATTCAGTTGCAACTAGTTCATCCAAATTTCGTTCTAGCAATTTTGATACCAATGAACCACATTGACGAGATATGGTGAGTAGCGGGGATTCCCCATTCCCTAGACGTTCTTTATTTGATTTGATATCTTCGTACGTTGTCTGACGATTGTGACAGGATCGCCAAAGGCAAATTCTCTCTTTTCTATTCTTAAATAGCCAGGTTGATTGGAGCAAGCACGGTCATTCGTCCTCCCTGTGTTCGATAACCCGCTCGCCGCTATACCGTGCGCTTGCGGTAAAACTACCACCGTTCTTCGGGTTACATTCCGGAGCGATCATCTCTGTAGGGGAAACTTTTACCTGTTTTGTGGACTATTTTGGGACTTGTTTAGTTGGGACTAGACAAGTGGGACCCAGCTAGTTTGGGACTAGCTGGTAGAAAGCCTTGCTAGGATTGATAGTGAGAGGAAACACTGTGTGTGGGGTACTGAGAGTCTGGCGAGTGTAGAGACGTAGATGGTGCTCTGAGCGTGCTCTAACTTGTGACTTTGTACCTATTGCACTATTCAATCTAGTATTTGCTTTGGGGGCTGGAGTAGGTCGTTGGGACGACCGAACCAGGGTAAATCTGCTGTGTACCCTGTGTCTGCATTTTAGTTACTCTGGTTGTGCTATAACTGCGTGTGATTATTCGTGGGTTGCACGAATTATTTTTATAAGCCTATTCACCCCCCCTCTAGGCTAGGATCCAGATCCAACACCCCCTACTTTGGTGCATCACTTAAGCACCATCAACTCCATTTGAATGAAAAACTTTGCAAATCAATGAGTTGGTAGGGTTGGTATCCCATGATGGATTGAACCTAGAAAACATCATTTTGATATCCAAAAATCCTTTTGGATCCTATGGGTTAGGCAACAAATTTAACATATTAAATTCAAATAATTGTAACCTATAGCCCAACTAAATTCAAATTCAATATGAATTTAAGTTTCAAATTAACATGCACATCCAAGATCAATAAGTAAACAAAAAAAATATAAACCAATTCTTACCACAATTGCTGTGGTACCCATAAAATGAAATTAAACTTATGGTACCAAGCAATGAAGGGTCAAAGGAAACTAACCCTTTGGAAACCAAGTCCACGAGGACCGTGATTTCCTGACATAATCATCATTTAAAATAATATCATTAATATACGATTGCACATACATATCCTTATTATACATGCTTGTGTTCTTCGGACCCCAAATGGTGTATGTCTTGGGAGTCCTAATCCTATTGGGAGCATGCATACGTTGTTGATTTCTATGTGATGCATGTCGTGGGTAAGCATATGGCATATGATGCAATGGTGCATGATGATACTTATTCATATGAGAATGTGAATGAACATATGCATGTGGTGGAACACATGCATGAGTGTGACTCACATGGTGTGCACGTGCTCATGGATGCGGAGCATAAAAATCATCATATGTGCGAAAATGTGGAGTAGGATGTGTGTTCCTACGTGGCATGTCATACATGAAAGAATGACCCCTCTTTGGAGGTCCACCCAAAGTGGGTTTCTTTCCAAATGGGGGTATGTACCTAGCGGAAGCACCATTGGTAGAAGAACTACCCATGAAGTGTTTACTTCCACTAGTAGAAGCATCAGACGTTGGCCTAACAAAGGTGGCGGACGATTTGGATGATTCTCCCATCTTATACCCCAAGCCAATGTGATGATTGGCCGGAAGTAAGTCATTTAGGATATTGTCCAAATGGCCCTTACCTTTATTGAATTCATTGATTTGGCGTAATGTGCACTCATATTTCTCGGTGAGAGAATGCATCGAAGCATCCAAGGTGGACACTTATGATGTTAGTGCGCAAACACGTGATTTGAGATTTTTATTCTCAATACTCAAAGTTGAGTTTTGAGACGTCAAATCCGCTTTCACATGTTCATCCGAATCCTCGATATGAACATGCTCAAGTTTAGATTTGAGATTTACAATCTCATTTCTCAAATATTCAACAACGGTGTCGTTGTTGACGATGATAGGCTTATGCGAGGTTTTAAGACTATCTAGCTCATATTTAGTCTTAATAAATCTAGTAGCCAAATTAGAAAACTTATTCCAAAGTTGTTTGTTGGCTAATCTAAGTTCATCCATAGTTACCTCATCGCCTTCATCCTCGCTTCCATCCTCGCTTTCATCGGAGGAGGTCTCTTGATCACGTTCCTCTTTTCCCATGAAGCACGTGTGTGCTTTCTCCACGTTTTCATCGTCCGACTCTCCACTTGAGGAGTCCTCGTCGGAGTCGGTGAATGTGCCGACAAGTCCTTTCTTGTACTTTCTCGACTTGTCATACTTGGATGCCTTCCACTTCTCCTTATGTTTGTTTAGAGGACAATCCGGCTTGATATGTCCTGGCTTGTTGCATTTATAACACACGGGAGAGGATATATTAGTCGAAATAAATTTAGATTTACTCTTCAACTTACCTTATCGGAAGAATAGGTCGAACTTCTTTGCCAAATCGGCCAAAGCTTCCATGTCCAACTCTTCTTCCGATTCTTTATCATCGGTAGATTGAGCGGCCTTGTACGCAATCGCCTTTTTCTTTGGCTCGTCTTGCTTCAAGTCCGCCTTCATCTTCTCCTTCATCTTGATCTTACTTTCCTTGCATACCTCGTTAGACAACAAGGTACCCATTAGTTGTACAACAGTGTACTTATTCATATCGTTACCTTCCTCGATGGCGAATGTACGCTTTTCCCAACAAGAAGGAAGTCCGTCGATTATCTTCGCGACTTTCTCCTATTGGGTGTAGATCTTCCCAAGTGCTTCCAATTCGTTGGATATGTCCACGAAGCGAGCATAGTAGTCCTTCATAGTTTCACCATGTTCCATGTGAAACAACTCGAATTCTTTGTTAGTGACAACGAGTTTAGAATCTTTTACCGTGCTCGTTCCTTCATGCAAGATGAGGAGTTGGTTCCATACTTGATATGCACTCTTACATGTGCATATCTTGTTGAAGTCTTCGGGCTCCAACGCATATTGCAAGGCATTCATTGCCTTGGCATTGTTTACCTCCGCGGCAACCTCCGCGGTAGTCCACTTCGTGAAGTCTTGTTCGGGCTCGACATATTCCGTCAATGTGGCTCTCCAAAGTGAAGCGCTCTGGAGGAAGGTTTCCATCCGGCATTTCCAGTACCCATAGTTGGTACCATTGAAGTGAGGAGGCCTAACTGAGGATTGCCCTTCCAAAACTAAAGACGCTCCTTGACGTTCCTTGAAGACGTTGTAGTCGTTGTTGGACATAGCTATGAACCTTGGCTCAGACTATGTAGCTTTGACCTTGTAGCTTTGAACTCTGGCTTTGGTACCAATTGTAATGCCCTACGAAGCTACTGCACATGTACTAGAGGGGGGGGGGGTGAATAGTACTTTAAAATAATCAAGAAGATAATTCCTAATTATTGTGAAAACATAAAAACAACAATGTGGAATTAGACTACAAACAACAATTGACAAGAATTAACAAACGCAAACAAAGCATGTAACAGGTTCGGATCCACCCAAGTCTCCCCGACTTGTTACCGGTGATCCTACGTCCCAACCACCCGGATCCCCTCCGGATACTTGAGTTAGAAACCACTAACCCAAGATTTTGCACTATGAAATTCTTGTGAAAAACCTTCACAAGACCAAATCATACACAATGTAAATGTGACTCCCACAACCCGGGATCACAATCTCTCTCACAACCGAGATATAATTCAAATATCAAAGTAATTGAAACAATGAAATAACTTACCACAAAATCCTATGCCTTGAGTAAATCTTACCAAATTAGGGCAAGAAGGATTTTGAGAAAGAAGATGTCACCAAACCCTAGCTCCAAGAAGATGACCAGCAATGGAGGCCTAGGGTGGAGATGGTGACCTTGATTCAAGCTCCTTGGCTTGGAATGCTCACAATGGAGAGAATCTCTCTTGAGGAATTTGGCTCAAAGAGTGAAGGAGAGATTCTTGGTGAGAAGAGAGAGCTTGGAAATAGCTTGAAAAAACTCTTCTCTTAGGTCTGAAATTACTTGGATAATGGTCCTCTAACCTTGCCTCAAACGAATCAGGTTTGTATTTATAGAGGCAAGAAAAATCGTTCTCAAAAGATTCCCAACGGTCATATTTCTGAAGCAGTTAGTCGGTCTAAGAAGGATCACTGACCGACTAGATTGGCATCTAGTCGGTCGTTGATTCTTCATGAACCGACTAACTGGCTCACAGCCAAACGAAAAGGTTCCAGGCAATATGAACTAGTCGGTCCAAGAATACTTGCCAACCGACTAGTTTCACAACTAGTCGGTCGGTGAGTGTTCTTTGACCGACTAACATATGAAATAGGAAAGGCTGAAATCAAGTACAGCTAGTCGGTTTAAGAACAACTTCCAACTGACTAGTTTCTCAACTAGTCGGTCGGTCGATGTGCTTTGACCGACTAACTGTAAACAGTAACTTAGGCTGTACAGAGGCAAGCTCAACTAGTCGGTCTAAGAAGGATTCCTAACCGACTAGATCGTCATCTAGTCGGTCGGTGAACCTTCTTTGACCGACTAATTGATCAACATAGCAAGGCTGAAATGAGCAACGACATCTAGTCGGTTCAAGAAGAGTTGCCGACCGACTAGATCGTCATCTAGTCGGTTGGTTCTTCTACTTGAACCAACTAAGATGCACTAGAGGCCGAGGGAAGAAGCGATAGGCGTCGGGAAAGTTTCTAATGGCTTCTATGATAATCCTAGCTCTAAGATATGAGCGAAATAAAGATTATAATGTAAGTCCTACTCAAGGCTTAACATTCTATTCTATGAAGCTAGAAGACATTAAATAAAAGATGACGAACTGTCTTCAAAGCTAGCTTCAATCTTCGCTCTTGACTTCAATAAAACTCCTTGAGCTTCAACGAAGCTTCATGCACACGATCACGCGTATTGAGAAGTCTGGAGACGTCGCTTTATATGTACGTATTCTTTTGGTGACGATCTCCATAACTGCGCTCACAAAGAGTTAGTATACGATATTTATGTTTGCTCATCATCCAAAACCAAATCCGGGGAATCAATACTCAACATTCTCCCCCTTTTTGGTGATGACAAACCAACATAAATAATAATCAATAATAATGATTCAAATGAAATTTACTTACTCCACCTGCATTGATGACACGTTAGTTCCGTATTAAACAATAATCATACGCATCAAGCATGCGAGGGAAATATAAAATATGAATCCTATTATTGCAATTTAGGATCTAAATCCATTTTATATCTTAACTCCCCCTGAATCTAACATATCAAATTAGATTCATGGTAAATTGCTTTGAATTATCAATTAGCACATTGTCATTATTAATTCTCTCCCCCTTTGGCATTAGCAAAAAGAGCGGGAGGAGACCAACGACAAGATTACAATGGCTAAGAAATTAAAGCATGACAGTCTAAGAATACGACCACGGTCCAAATGTCACCAAAGTAAAATACCAAAGAAAATCAAAGCGTGCCAATGTGGCCATAGTCGAAAATCGGAAAACGAAATCACCAAACCATAGGCGAAAATTGGAAAACGAAATCACTAAACCATAGGCGAAAATCGAAAAACGAAATGATCAAACCATAGGCGAAAATCGAAAAACGAAATCATCAAACCATAGGCGAAAATCGAAAAACGAAATCATCAAACCATAGGTGAAAATCGAAAAACGAAATCTCCAAAACTCAAATTAATTTCACTTATTGAGTTATGGAACATACTCTCCAATATCAACATTCTTAGTTAAATAGTGCATGGAAAACAATTCTATGTTTTCATAAAAGCAAATCTATTTAATTCATAAAATCGTCGAACGACGAAATCAATATCAGAGACATAAATCCATTTTGAATACCAAATGTGGCAAATTGATACCAAAAGTAACATACAAAAGTGTTATGCCAAACATAGATAGAACATCATAAATCTATGGCATACACAATTCTAGCATACTAATTGAAACAAAATGATACCAATGTAGATATTCTAACAATGCATGCAATCAACACACATGGATACCAAAAGTATATCAAATGTAAGAATATACTTACAACATTAAGCTCCCCCTACTTTGGTGCATCACTTAAGCACCATCAACTCCATTTGAATGAAAAACTTTGCAAATCAATGAGTTGGTAGGGTTGGTATCCCATGATGGATTGAACCTAGAAAACATCATTTTGGTATCCAAAAATCCTTTTGGATCCTATGGGTTAGGCAACAAATTTAACATATTAAATTCAAATAATTGTAACCCATAGCCCAACTAAATTCAAATTCAATATGAATTTAAGTTTCAAATTAACATGCACATCCAAGATCAATAAGCAAAAAAAAATATAAACCAATTCTTACCACAATTGCTTTGGTACTCATAAAATGAAATTAAACTTATGGTACCAAGCAATGAAGGGTCAAAGGAAACTAACCCTTCGGAAACCAAGTCCACGAGGACCGTGATTTCCCGACATAATCATCATTTAAAATAATATCATTAATATATGATTGCACATACATATCCTTATTATACATGCTTGTGTTCTTCGGACCCAAAATGGTGTATGTCTTGGGAGTCCTAATCCTATTGGAAGCATGCATACGTTGTTGATTTCTATGTGATGCATGTCGTGGGTAAGCATATGGCATATGATGCAATGGTGCATGATGATACTTATTCATATGAGAATGTGAATGAACGTATGCATGTGGTGGAACACATGCATGAGTGTGACTCACATGGTGTGCACGTGCTCGTGGATGCGGAGCATAAAAATCATCATATGTGCGAACATGTGGAGTAGGATGTGTGTTCCTACGTGGCATGGCATACATGAAAGCATGACCCCTCTTTGGAGGTCCACCCAAAGTGGGTTTCTTTCCAAATGGGGGTGTGTACCTAGCGGAAGCACCATTGGTAGAAGAACTACCCATGAAGTGTTTACTTCCACTAGTAGAAGCATCAGACGTTGGCCTAACAAAGGTGGCGGACGATTTGGATGATTCTCCCATCTTATACCCCAAGCCAATGTGCTGATTGGCCGGAAGTAAGTCATTTAGGATATTTCCAAATGGCCCTTACCTTTATTGAATTCATTGATTCGGCCTAATGTGCACTCATATTTCTCGGTGAGAGAATGCATCGAAGCATCCAAGGTGGACACTTGTGATGTGAGTGCGCAAACACGTGATTTGAGATTTTTCTTCTCAATACTCAAAGTTGAGTTTTGAGACGTCAAATCCGCTTTCACATGTTCATCCGAATCCTCGATATGAACATGCTCAAGTTTAGATTTGAGATTTGCAATCTCATTTCTCAAATCTTCAACAACGGTGTCGTTGTTGACGATGATAGGCTTATGCGAGGTTTTAAGACTATCTAGCTCATATTTAGTCTTAATAAATCTAGTAGCCAAATTAGAAAACTTATTCCAAAGTTGTTTGTTGGCTAATCTAAGTTCATCCATAGTTACCTCATCGCCTTCATCCTCGCTTCCATCCTCGCTTTCATCGGAGGAGGTCTCTTGATCACGTTCCTCTTTTCCCATGAAGCACGTGTGTGCCTTCTCCACGTTTTCATCGTCCGACTCTCCACTTGAGGAGTCCTCGTCGGAGTCGGTAAATGTGCCGACAAGTCCTTTCTTGTACTTTCTCGACTTGTCATAGTTGGATGCCTTCCACTTCTCCTTGTGTTTGTTTAGAGGACAATCCGGCTTGATATGTCTTGGCTTGTTGCATTTATAACACACGGGAGAGGAGGCATTAGTCGAAATAAATTTAGATTTACTCTTCAACTTACCTTATCGGAAGAATCGGTCGAACTTCTTTGCCAAATCGGCCAAAGCTTCCATGTCCAACTCTTCTTCCGATTCTTCATCATCGATAGATGGAGCGGTCTTGTACGCAATCGCCTTTTTCTTTGGCTCGTCTTGCTTCAAGTATGCCTTCATCTTCTCCTTCATCTAGATCTTACTTTCCTTGCGTACCTCGTAAGACAACAAGGTACCCATTAGTTGTACAACCGTGTACTTATTCATATCGTTACCTTCCTCGATGGCGAAGGTACGCTTTTCCCAACAAGAAGGAAGTCAGTCGATTATCTTCGCGACTTTCTCCTTTTGGGTGTAGATCTTCCCAAGTGCTTCCAATTCGTTGGATATGTCCACGAAGCGAGCATAGTAGTCCTTCATAGTTTCACCCCGTTCCATGTGAAACAACTCGAATTCTTTCTTAGCGACAACGAGTTTAGAATCTTTAACCGTGCTCGTTCCTTCATGCAAGATGAGGAGTTGGTTCCATACTTGATATGCACTCTTACATGTGCATATCTTATTGAAGTCTTCGGGCTCCAATGCACATTGCAAGGCATTCATTGCCTTGGCATTGTTTACCTCCGCGGCAACCTCCGCGGTAGTCCACTTCGTGAAGTCTTGTTCAGGCTCGACATATTCCGTCAATGTGGCTCTCCAAAGTGAAGCGCTCCGGAGGAAGGTTTCCATTCGACATTTCCAGTACCCATAGTTGGTACCATTGAAGTGAGGATGCCTAACTGAGGATTGCCCTTCCAAAACTAAAGACGATCCTTGACGATCCTTGAAGACGTTGTAGTCGTTGTTAGATATAGCTATGAACCTTGGCTCAGAATATGTAGCTTTGACCTTGTAGCTTTGAACACTGTAGCTTTGAACTCTGGCTTTGGTACCAATTGTAATGCCCTACGAAGCTACTACACATGTACTAGAGGGGGGGGGGGGGGGGGGGGGTGAATAGTACTTTAAAATAATCAAGAAGATAATTCCTAATTATTGTGCAAACATACAAACAACAATGCGGAATTAGACTACAAACAACAATTGACAAGAATTAACAAACGTAAACAAAGCATGTAACGGGTTCGGATCCACCCAAGTCTCTCCGACTTGTTACCGGTGATCCTACGTCCCAACCACCCGGATCCCCTCCGGATACTTGAGTTAGAAACCACTAATCCAAGATTTTGCACTATGAAATTCTTGTGAAAAACCTTCACAAGACCAAATCATACACAATGTAAATGTGACACCCACAACCCGGGATCACAACCTCTCTCACAACCGAGAGACAATTCAAATATCAAAGTAATTGAAACAATGAAATAACTTACCACAAAATCCTATGCCTTGAGTAAATCTTACCAAATTAGGGCAAGAAGGATTTGAGGAGGAAGATGTCACCAAACCCTAGCTCCAAGAAGATGACCAGCAATGGAGGCCTAGGGTGGAGATGGTGACCTTGATTCAATCTCCTTGGCTTGGAATGCTCACAATGGAGAGAATCTCTCTTGAGGAATTTGGCTCAAAGAGTGAAGGAGAGATTCTTGGTGAGAAGAGAGAGCTTGGAAATAGCTTGAAAAAAATCTTCTCTTAGGTCTAAAATTACTTGGATAATGAACCTCTAACCTTGCCTCAAACGAATCAGGTTTGTATTTATAGAGGCAAGAAAAATCGTGCTCAAAAGATTCCCAACGGTCATATTTCTGAAGCAGTTAGTCGGTCTAAGAAGGATCACTGACCGACTAGATTGGCATCTAGTCGGTCGTTGATTCTTCATGAACCGACTAACTGGCTCACAACCAAACGAAAAGGTTCCAGGCAATATGAACTAGTCGGTCCAAGAATACTTGCCAACCGACTAGTTTCACAACTAGTCGGTCGGTGAGTGTTCTTTGACCGACTAACAGATGAAATAGGAAAGGCTGGAATCAAGTACAGCTAGTCGGTTTAAGAACAACTTCCAACCGACTAGTTTCTCAACTAGTCGGTCGGTCGATGTGCTTTGACCGACTAACTGTAAACAGTAACTTAGGCTGTACAGAGGCAAGCTCAACTAGTCGGTCTAAGAAGGATTCCTAACCGACTAGATCGTCATCTAGTCGGTCGGTGAACCTTCTTTGACCGACTAATTGATCAACATAGCAAGGCTGAAATGAGCAACGACATCTAATCGGTTCAAGAAGAGTTGCCGACCGACTAGATCGTCATCTAGTCGGTTGGTTCTTCTACTTGAACCAACTAAGATGCACTAGAGGCTGAGGGAAGAAGCGATAGGCTTCGGGAAAGTTTCGAATGGCTTCTATGATAATCCTAGCTCTAAGATATGAACGAAATGAAGATTATAATGTAAGTCCTACTCAAGGCTTAACATTCTATTCTATGAAGCTAGAAGACATTAAATAAAAGATGACGAACCGTCTTCAAAGCTAGCTTCAATCTTCGCTCTTGACTTCAATAAAACTTCTTGAGCTTCAACGAAGCTTCAGGCACACGATCACGCATATTGAGAAGTCTTGAGACGTCACTTTTGATGTACGTATTCTTTTGGCGTCGATCTCCATAACTGCGCTCACAAAGAGTTAGTATACGATATTTATGTTTGATCATCATCCAAAACAAAATCCAGGGAATCAATACTCAACACTTCCATCAGATGATCAAGTTCCAGACACCCGAGGGAGTTGAAAGAGCAAAAGGGGATCAGAAACAGGCGTGATCGTGCTACACACTATCCACGCCCTGAGGAGGATCGAGCAGGCATATCAAATCGACCCACGGATCGAAGATCGACAGCTTGCTGCGGTCGAAGAAACGGAGAACATCCAAGTCTCCGACGAGGAGGGAAAAACCATTTCTATAAGATCGCTGCTCCCTTGCGACCTAGAGAACAGTTAATCACCCTCCTAAGAGAGCATGTCGACATCTTCGCTTGGACCCCGAAGGACATTCCCGGCATCGACCCTGAGGTAGCACATAAGCTAGAGGTCGACCCGACCTCCAGGCCCATGAAGCAAAAGAAGAGAAACATGGGAGGCGAAAAGATGAAAGCTGCGATCGAAGAAGTTGATCGACTTCTGGAAGCTCGCTTCATTCAAAAAGTCAAGTACCCTGAATGGCTCTCAAATATCGTGATGGTCAAGAAGACGAACGACAAATGGTGAATGTGCGTTGACTTCACCGACCTCAACAAGGTGTGCCCAAAGGATAGCTACCCCCTGACATGAATCGACCATCTGGTCGACAGTGCTTCGGGCCACGAGCTTCTCAGCTTCATGGATGCCTTCTCAGGATATAACCAAATTCATATGGCACCGGAAGATGAGGAGAAAACTTCTTTCATCACTGGTCGAGGTATTTTTGTTACACCAAAATGCCATTCGGTTTGAAAAATGCAGGGGCCATGTACCAACACATGATAAACGACATCTTCGAGGCTCAAATAGGACGAAACCTAGAAGTCTACGTCAACGACATGTTGGTCAAGTCGAAGAAGCCAACGGATCACGTTGCAGACATCCAGGAGATATTTGCACAGATCCGACGATATAACCTTCAGCTAAACCCTGCCAAATGTACATTCGGGGTTCGGTCGGGGAAGTTTCTCGGGGGATCGAAGCCAACACCGACAAGATCGCTGCCATCATCATGATGAAGGAGCACTCAACTCTCAGAGAGCTCCAGAGGCTGAACGGAAGGATATCAGCCTTGTGACGATTCTTGTCTAAGTCAGCTAAGAGGTCATTACCTTTCTTCAAGGTGTTAAGAAAGACGATAACCTACGCATCAAGCAGCAAGAGATTCCTCGAATGGGATGTAGACTGCAAAAAAGCTCTCTTCGAGTTGAAGGAGTACCTTCGCATCCCACCGCTCCTGACCAAGTCAGATAAAGATGACCAGCTCATCATCTACATGGCCGCAACCGAGGAGGCCGTGAGTTCGACACTCGTCAAAGAAGACGTGGGGGTACAATGGCCCATCTACTACGTCAGTCAGGTTCTCCGAGGCACGGAGGTCAACTACTCGAGGATCAAAAATATGGCTTTCGCACTGGTCCAATTCGAAAGGAGATTGCGACCGTATTTCCAATCGCACACCATTCTGGTCCTCACCGACACTCCCTTAGAGCAGACCCTGAAGAGGCTCGATCGTTCAGGGAGAATGAAGAAATCGGGGTCGAACTTAGCGAGTTCGACATCCAATTTAAATCAAGGACTGCCATCAAAGGGCATGCTCTCGCAGACTTTATCATGGAACTCACCTACGACGATGGCCCCTCGAGAAGAGGTATATGCAACTAGCGCACTACTTGAGGCTACCCCATCGTCTTCAACAAGCATCGACCCACCAAGCAGAGCGAAAGACGCGACTGAAGACGAGATAACCTGGATTGTACAAGTCGACGGTTCAGCCACACAAGCTGGGAGCGGGGCCGGAATAATCGTCCAAACATCAGCAGGTGATATATTCGAATACGCCCTTCGTTTCATTTTCCAAACCACTAATAATGATGCGGAATACGAAGCGGCCATCAATGGACTCCGACGGGCTCGTGCCCTGGGGGCGAGAGTGGTCCAACTACTCAGTGACTCTAGCCTCGTCGTCCCCCAACTGAATAGAACCTTCGAGGCCTGTGACGACTCGATGCAAAGTTACATGCAAGTCGCTAAAGCAGAGCTCGCCAAATTCCCGCGCGTATATATGTAGGGGTTTTGGCGGACCCTCAGAACTCGGATCTGTGTCCGTCCTAAGTCGGACGTACCACAGAGGCATAAAGCACAGCAGAAAAATTAAACTCTCTAGCTAAAAAATTTAGCTAGGCCCTGAGAGAGCCAGATCCTAGCCAGATCTATGTCAACTTGGGGTGGATCTGACCACCCCAAGAGGGATCTATTCTACTGCGACGATATTAAATTACACTAAAAAATTACTTAGAAAACATACCCGAAATCTCGACCCTGGAGCGGGTAAGATATACTGCACCGTCTTCTAACGCTCCTCGTAGCCGAACCGCCTTGACTCGATCCACCCGAGCCGCCTCCCACCTTCGAACCGATCTGCCTGAGCCGACACCCGCCTCCAAGCCAATCACACACGGTAGAAGTTTTCACTTGAGTAGACCTGCGTCTTAGACGTCTGGATCCGAATCCAAACCCCCTTCGTAGTCTTACTAGGACTAGTCGGGAGAATAGGAAGAAGAGAGAAAGAATAGTTTAGTCGTAGATCGAGCTTGCTCTAAAATCCAGAGCTACTCGATTGAGGACTTGGTGCATCTTTCAACGAAGAGAGTGCACTCCTATTTATATAGGGAGTCGGCACTTCTCTTTTCATTGCAAGCAATGTGGGACAAAACAAAATAGAAGAGAAATTAATTAAGTTAATTTAGCTTAATTGAAGTTTTATTAAGCCTTTCATAAAGGCCAACTTCAGCGAATTAATTCGCTTTATCCATTAAACTTTGGACACCAAATAAGCTATCAATTCGAAGGGCTTCGAATGGTGAATGCATAGGAATGCACGGCGACGAATTTCGACTTCGTTTGACCCTTCAAACAGTTGCCTAAAGATGGGTAAAAAATTAATTTTCATAGCCGTCATAGAGGGGTTTCAAAAACCCAACAAATTAAGTTGCAGATGCGCCCACTAGGCTTAGCGGGCGTGCCCGCCCAAGGCAAGGAGGGCGGGCGGGCGGCCTGCTGGGCAGCGGGCGCACTCGCTGTGCAGCGGGCACGTGCCCGCTGCAACCAGTGGGCCGCGCCCGCTGTCGCAGCGGGCCATGCCCGCTGAGTAGCGGGCGTGCGCCCGTTTACCCCTCGCGGATTGGCCTGTTTAGCCCAAGTGGGTCTAACCCACTTTGCCTCGGACTATTTTTGTGTTTCTGGGCTCGTTTGAGCTCCGATTTGGACGCGGTTTGAACATGTGTTTAGACCGGGATGATCCCGTCAACCAGGTAACCCTTTCCAATGCTTTTGTTCATACAAATATCGTCGTAACCAATTTACGACACGTTTAATCTTTGTTTGCATCAAATGCAACAATGTCCCTATTGCTTCTATGACTTAGTCTCACAACTGGCTTGTGACATTAACTATTCCATTTCATCGAATGATATCTCTTATTAATCTTCCTATTACTAAGACATGAACGCTACTCGGTGTGAGACCCTACAGCCTGACCTTACTACAGGTTGGGGCTCGAAACCCCTAGACGACGGTCACCACGAGCAGTCGTCGTCGTCCTTGTTTTAGAATCATCATAACGTGATCGACCCATTGACAAAAGTATCGTTGGGTTTACTTTGGCTGTGTCAGTGAGGAATACCGTTATCTATAGTCCCTTCGTCAAGACTGTGTCTCTTTGGCCTAGGGTATGGTTTTCTGTCAACCCCATTAAACAACACTGGTCAGTATATGGCGGTCTTTGTTGTATTCACGTTGTACATCTTACAACGTACCCCGACCGAGGATTAACACAAAGACCGTACTGAGCCTGTGACACTCACTTCCCTTTAACGGAAGAGATGAATCCCATCTTAGTCATCTACTCGCCTCGAGAGCTTTAGGCGTAACCCAACCTAAGATCTTTCAGCAGGCCTAGCCTCGAAGCTAGATCGTAGGTCTAAGCGACACTGTTCACTCACAAGTTAGTACAAATGACTTCAGGTCTTAAGGACCAGCTTACATATCATCACCCTAGAGTTATTATAGACAGTTTAGTTAAAGTTTAACCATATAATAACTCTATGTTGTCTCGTCTCCGACTTCACCAAGTCGAATGACTATGAGATCATCATTACCCTAAGGTAAGACAAAGACACAGTGGTCTGTCCGATGTGCCGATATCCAGTTCTCGACACATCTATGACCACGAACCGCTTAAGACTTAAGTTTCTATTCCGTCACTTACTACTCATAATCGAGATCTTATCTGAATACGTAAGGACCTAACTATAAGTATATGGACATTATCTAAGTATATTGTTTAAACGAATTCATACTTAGGATAATGGATACCATATATTCTATTAACAAGACGCACACATAGGATAAATCGCCTTATGGGCATATATCCTCCTACATCTCCCACTTGCACTTAGACTATTTATCTCGGTATCTCATAACGTTATATCACATCACTCACATTGGACATTTATATGACAAACCTAAGAGTGGATTAATTAACGAGTATATATAATGCATTTTAATGGATTTATTATTTATATATCTCTTAATTACACAAGGTTGATCCTTGAAAAATGATTTGGATCAATTTTCCTTTCTTTGTATTGCTAACAATTAGCTTATACAATCTAGATGTAGGGTCTAACTTTTCTATAAGTCAGTCTCAGCTCATTCCAGTCTTCTTGTGCCAATATGTTAAGTACATACATAACACCCTAAGTCTCTATATATTCGATTGAATAAAAACTATTCTGATTCAATGTTTTATATAGATGATTCAAATAAGTTTGGAAACCTTTTTACTTAGTCCGAGAAACCGGAAATAAGTATATGAGCTAGCTCGCACTGACTTAAAGAATTATCTGGTTAAGTACTTCAATTATATATCTAAATTATATTTGACTATATATATGAAGAGCATAACCATTTGATATGTGCTTAGATGGAACGTACTAGTGTCAGGTTGGGTTTGACGAATGTGTCATATCAAGATCGGTTTAAGGAATCTTGACATTGACTTACTCAATCAAACGTCCTACACTGTGCCTTTCCCTTAACTACATTTAATAATAACTCTTTAAGAATCAAATGTTGTTTATTGAGAATTATGTCAATATGCGTATAATTGTGATCACACACAATTAATACACTCCTGGAACTTATACTTAACTATCGACTTACTATAACATTAAGTCAGCTCCAAACAATCAAAATTTTCTGAAGCTCTGCATCATAATTCGAGAATTTATGCAACCAACTCAGATAGCCACATTCACAGGACTTTCAGCTATTCTCAACAAATCACAATGTCAAAAGAAAGCACATTTCCCGAGACATTTATTCAAACAACGGATTCATAAAAATGAATCATAATTTGTTTATCAAATAAACCTTGAGTGTAAATCACTCAATCATTGTTTTAACTTTAAGGAACGATTCATTTTATTCATAAAAGGAAATAAGTATCGGCTCCTTCTTCATGTCTCTTGAAGTCCTCGCACGGCCCTAGCAACAACGATTGCTTAGATGCCGACCGTCCTCGGAACTTCTTCCAACTTCTGCTTCATATCAGCCACCTGTATACATTACACAGATGTCTTAGTATCTCATACTATGTGATAAAGTATTTATGTAAATAATTATGCTTTATTGAATTTAATTTGTTGTACCTGAGGTAGATGCATCAGTATGCCCCTTCTTTTTTTCTGCAAAGTAAACCTTGCAGTTCCTCTTCCAATGGCCCATCTTAAGGCAGTGAAAGCACTCAGATTTCGACGGGGGTCCCTTTCATCTTCTTCTTCCCCTTCTTCGCCTTGGCAGGTTGTGGGACATGCCTCTTCTTACCCTTGCCTTTCGGCTGGTCTGAAGAAGTAGAGCCAACAGCCAACGCAGTCGGTTTCTTCTCGATTTCCTCAAACTGCCTAAGCATGTTGAGGAGACCAGAAAGATCTGTTTCAATACAGTTCATAATGAAACCAGTAATGAAAGGTTTGAAGGTTGGGGTTAAAGACTTAAGGATGATGTCCACGGACATCTCATTGTCCAGGACAAAACCCAACTGGGCGGCGTCTTCCACGTACCTGATCATCTTAATGACATGATCTTGTACGGGCCCTGTCTCCATCTTAGTGCCCCAGAGGTTGCTCGTGGCTTCAAATTTGGTAGCTCTGGACAGCTTGCCATACAACTCCTCTACATTCAGAAGCATGCTATGAACATCCATATGTTCATGCTTCCGTTGTAGATCGTTGTTCATAGAAGCCAGAGTAAGGCACCTGGCCTTCTCTGTATCCCTCTGATACTCCTTGTAGGCTTTCTTCTCCACAGGCATTGCATCTTCGTCCGGCTTTTCCAAAGGGTCCTTGAACAGCACATATCCAATCTCGGATAGAGAAAGGACTAACTTAATGTTTCTAAGCCAATCCTTATAGTTTGTTTCTTCAAGCACATTCTTCTCTATCATATACTTAAGACCCAAATCCATTTTGCAATTTAGTAGACACTTAGTCCGTATATGTTCGTTGTATAGTTTCAATGGTTTTTAATAAAACTATATTCTCCCACTAAATTTATTAAAGCCATAACAATAAACAATTTATTATATAATAACATTTGTGAGAGAGGGATCCGACTACCCTGAGTCTGACAACCTTGAGTGTGTCTCAACAAGTTGTCCGACTCTGCAGTCGGTATACGAACTCATTGTCAATCATATTAAATATGATTCCCTTTCGATTTTTACCCGTAGTCGTTTGTGATCATGAGTGTGCTCATCCAAATCACAATGGCTAGCCTAGTCAGACCCTTGTTTTCGTGTCTAGCCTGAATCGCTCCGAGCGCGCGGTGTATGCACGACACGTCGGTTTGGGTCAGGTCTTAGACTACATCTTTGGTTAGACTTACGCCGGCGCTCGGTGTATGCACGAGACGACGGTTTGGGTCAGGTCAAGATGTTATCAAGAAATCGGTTTCTATAAGGCTACCATGTCACAGCTTGAGTGTGGCTCAACAACCGTTACACGTGTCTTACAGTTGCGAACTCCTAAAACACGGAGGGCTACGATTTATCTTGAACAAGATTATTATCGTATTTGACTTAGGTATAGTCAATAGACTTACACAGTCATGATTCGACTCCTTGCGGTCCAGCGGACGTGGCCAGGGAATTGACTAAGCCAAGACCACTTGGCCTCTAGACTAGCTAGGGTGGTCCAGCAAACTTAGCCAAGCACATTGACCGACATCATGATCCATTGAAGGAGGTTCATCAATTCTATGTTCATCCATCAACTAAATGGCTTTTAATTAATACTAGTTAATCCTTATCAACTATTGGATCCTAAAATTCGAAATTTTTATGGATTTGTTGAACAATTTTTATTAGATCCTTATCAACTATAAGGTTCTTATGTTCATCGTGCTACCCCAATCTTATTAGGATTTTAATAAAACAATTACAACATTTTACAAAATAAGTCCTTCAATGATAATCATCATATAAACAATTTATGATAATGATTGTCAATAAAAGGGACTACCCTAATCTGGTATTAGGTTTTGATGTTGTATTTGTTCACTTAAAATGTAGCATGTCACTAGTCATTAAAATTTTATCTTGTAAAGTTTGAATCAGTTAATGGCTAACCTAAAGGGTTCAGGAATACTCTATTCATCATGTTCATTAAATATAAACCAACTAATTTAATCACATAACTTAAAGGTTCAATCAAGTGACATACAATGAGAATATGCAAGTTTAAATTATCTACAACATAATTAAATAACTTGCAAATCTAAAAATTTAACATTTAAATTTAAAGAACTAAAATTTTAAATTTGAAGCACTTTTATCACATAAAATTAGGTTTCACAAAATTATCAAATAATTTCAAATTCAAACCTAAGTTTTAAAATTTAATGAAACATTTCTAAGATTAAATTATCGTATAAAATAATCTTGAAAACTATATGTAATTAAAAGAAATAAATTTATAATTTCACCTTATTAGAATAAATTTTTTCTTTATGTTACATATACTTTAAAACAATTATAAATTTTTTTTCAAATCATTTGAAATTAATTTTAAATCTTTCTGATAAAGTTTAAAAACTTTCAACCTTTATGTAACTAAAAGAAATAAGTATCATCTCATGAAATAAATTTTTTTCTTAATGTTACATAAACTTTAAAAAACTTTTAAATGCTTACTAAAATTATTTTATCTCATAAAATAAAATTTTAAAAAGCATTTAAACATAGAAGACCGATTAAATTTATCGCATAAAATTTAAAACGTCCCCAAAATTTTTTTTCATGTTACAAAACAATTTTAAAACACAAAAAAAATATTAAACAAATTTTAAAATAAAGTTCAAATGTCCGTTTGTTCAAAACAAGCAATTTAAAGAATTTAAAATTGTCGCAAATATAGATCTAGAAGCATAAAAGCTCCGATACCACTGTAGAGGTCCCTTCGATTTGGACGCGGTTTGAACCCGTGTTAAGACCAGAACGATCCCGTCAACCAGGTAACCCTTTCCAATGCTTTTGTTCCTACAAATATTGTCGTAACTAATTTACGATATGTTTAATATTTGTTTGCATCAAATGCAACAATGTCCCTATTGCTTCTACGACTTAGTCTCACAACTGGCTTGTGAACATTAACTATTCCATTTCATCGAATGCATATCTCTTATTAATCTTCCTATTACTAAGACACGAATGCTACTCGGTGTGATACCCTACAGCCTGACCTTACTACAAGTTGGGGCTCGAAACCCCTAAACGACGGTCACCACGAGCAGTAGTTGTTGTCCATGTTTCAAAATCTTCATAACGTGATCTACCCATTGACAAAAGTATCGTTGGGTTTACGTTGGCTGTGTCAGTGATGAATACCATTAGCTATAGTCCCTTCGTCAAGACTGTGTCTCTGTTGGCCTAGGGTATGGTTTACTGTCAACCCCATTAGACACCATTGGTCAGTATATGGCGGTCTTTGTTATATTCATGTTGTACATCTTACAACGTACCCCAGCCGAGGATTAACACAAAGACCGTACTGGGCCTGTGACACTCACTTCCCTTTAACGGAAGAGACGAATCCCATCTTAGTCATCTACTCGCCTCGAGAGCTTCAAGTGCAACCCAACATAAGATCTTTCAGCAGGCCTATCCTCGAAGCTAGATCGTAGGTCTAAGCGACACTGTTCACTCACAGGTTAGTACAAATGACTTCAGGTCTTAAGGACCATCTTACCTATCATCACCCTAGAGTTATTATAGACAGGTTAGTTAAAGTTTAACCATATAATAACTCTATGTTGGTCGTTCAGTGAACTCATTCTCCAATGAGCACCTGTATCTCGTCTCTGACTTCACCAAGTAGAATGACTATGAGATCATCATTACCCTAAGTTAAGACAAAGACACAGTGGTCTGTCTGATGTGCCGATATCCAGCTCTCGACACATCTATGACCACGAACCGTTTAAGACTTAAGTTTCTATTTGGTCACTTGCTACTCATAATCGAGATCTTAGCTGAATACGTAAAGACCTAACTATAAGTCTATGGACATTATCTAAGTATATTGTTCAAACGAATTCATACTTAGGATAATGGATACCATATATTCTATTAACGAGACGTACACATAGGATAAATCGCCTTATGGGCATATATCCTCCTACATCTTCCACTTGCACTTAGGCTATTTATCTCGGTATCTCATACCGTTATATCACATCAGTCACATTGGACATTTATATGACAAACCTAAGAGTGGATTAATTAACGAGTATATATAATGCATTTTAATGGATTTATTATTTATACATCTCTTGATTACACAAGGTTGATCCTTGAAAAATGATTTGATCAATTTTCCTTTCTTTGTATAGCTAACAATTAGCTTATACAATCTAGATGTAGGGTCTAACTTTTCTATAAGTTAGTCTCAACTCATTCCAATCTTCTTGTGTCAATATGTTAAGTACATACATGATACCCTAAGTCTCTATATATTCGATTGAATCAAAACTATTCTGATTCAATGTTTTATATAGATGATTCAAATAAGTTTGGAAACCTTTTTACTTAGTCCGAGAAACCAGAAATAAGTATATGAGCTAGCTCGCACTGACTTAAAGAATTATCTGGTTAATTATTTCAATTATATATCTAAATTATATTTTGACTATATATATGAAGAGCATAACCATTTGATATGTGCTTAGATGGAACGTACTAGTGTCAGGTTGGGTTTGACGAATGTTTCATATCAAGATCGGTTTAAGGAATCTTGACATTGACTTACTCAGTCAAACGTCCTACACCGTGCCTTTCCCTTAACTACATTTAATAATAACTCTTTAAGAATCAAATGTAGTTGATTGAGAATTATGTTAATATGCATATAATTGTGATCACACACAATTTATACGCTCCTGGAACTTATACTTAACTATCGACTGACTATAACATTAAGTCATCTCCAAACAATCAAAATTTTCTAAAGCTCTGCATCATAGTTTGAGAATTTATGCAACCAACTCAGATATCCACATTCACAGGACTTTCAGTTATTCTCAACAAATCACAATTTCAAAAGAAAGAACATTTCCCGAGACATTTATTCAAATAACAGATTCATAAAAATGAATCATAATTTGTTTATCAAATAAACCTTGAGTGTAAATCACTCAATCATTGTTTTAACTTTAAGGAGCGCTACATTTTATTCATAAAGGGAAATAAGTATCGGCTCCTTCTTCTTTATGTCTCTTGAAGTCCTCACACGGCCCTAGCTGCAACGATTACTCAGATGCCGACCGTCATAGGAACTTCTTTCAACCTCTGCTTCATATCAACCACCTGTATACATTACACAGATGTCTTAGTATCTCATACTATGTGATAAAGCATTTATGGAAAAATAATTATGCTTTATTGAATTTAATTTGTTGTAACTGAGGTAGAGGCATCATCATGCCCCTTCTTCTTCTCTGCAAGGTAAACCTTGCAGTTCCTCTTCCAATGGCCCATCTTATGGCAGTGGAAGCACTCCGATTTCGATGGGGGTCCCTTTCATCTTCTTCTTCCCCTTCTTTGCCTTGGCAGGTTGTGGGACCTGGCTCTTCTTACCCTTTCCTTTCGGCTGGTCTGAAGAAGCAGAGCCAACAACCAACGCAGTCGGTTTCTTCTCGATTTCCTCAAACTGCCAAAGCATGTTTAGGAGACCAGGAAGATCTGTTTCAATATTATTCATAATGAAACCAGTAATGAAAGGCTTGAAGGCTGGGGTTAAAGACTTAAGGATGATGTCCACAGACATCTCATTGTCCAGGACAAAACCCAACTGGACAACGTCATCCATGTACCCGATCATCTTAATGACAAAATCTTGTACGTGCCATGTCTCCATCTTAGTGCCCCAGAGGTTGCTCGTGGCTTCAAATTTGGCAGCGCTTGACCGCTTGCCATACAACTCCTCAGCATTCAGAAGCATATCTGAACATCCATTTGTTCATGCTTCCGTTGCAGATCGTTGTTCATAGAAGCCAGAGTAAGGCACCTGGCCTTCTCTGCATCCCTCTGGTACTCCTTGTAGGCTTTCTTCTCCGCAGGCGTTGCATCTTCGTCCGGCTTTTCCAGAGGGTCCTCAAACAACACGTATCCAATCCCGGCTAGAGAAAGGACTAACTTAATGTTTCTAAGCCAATCCTTATAGTTTGTTCCATCAAGCACATCCTTCTCTATCATATATTTAAGATCCGAATCCATTCTGCAATTTAGTAGACACTTAGTCAGTATATGTTCGTTGTATAGTTTCAATGGTTTTTAATAAAACTATATTCTCCCACTAAATTTATTAAAGCCATAACAATAAACAGTTTATTATCTAATAACAGTTGTGGGAGAGGGATCCGACTACACTGAGTCTGACAACCTTGAGTGTGTCTCAACAAGTTGTCCGACTCTGCAGTCGGTAGACGAACTCATTATCAATCATATTAAATATGATTCAATGTTATTCCCTTTCGATTTTTACCCCTAGTCATTTATAATCATGAGTGTGCTCATCCAAATCACAATGGCTAGCCTATTCGAACCCTTATTTTTGTGTCTAGCCTGACTCGCCCCTAGCGTGCGGTGTATGCACGACACGTCGGTTTGGTCAGGTCTTAGACTACATCTTTGGTTAGACTTGTCTTAGACTACATCTTTGGTTAGACTTACGCCGGCGCTCGGTGTATGCACGAGACGACGGTTTGGGTCAGGTCAAGATGTTATCAAGAAATCGGTTTCTATAAGGCTACCATGTCACAGCTTGAGTGTAGTTCAACAACCGTCACACGGGTCTTACAGTTGCGAACTCCTAAAACACGGAGGACTACAATTTATCTTGAACAAGATTATTATCGTATTTGACTTAGGTATAGTCAATGGACTTACACAGTCATGATTCGACTCCTTGCGGTCCAGCGGACGTGGCCAGGGAATTGACTAAGCCAAGACCACTTGGCCTCTAGACTAGCTAGGGTGGTCCAGCAAACTTAGCCAAGCACATTGACCGACATCATGATCCATTGAAGGAGGTTCATGAATTCTTTGTTTATCCATCAACTAAATGGCTTTTAATTAATACTAGTTGATCCTTATCAACTAGTGGATCCTAAAATTCGAAATTTTTATGGATTTGTTGAACAATTTTTATTAGATCCTTATCAACTATAAGGTTCTTATGTTCATCGTGCTACCCCAATCTTATTAGGATTTTAATAAAACAATTACAACATTTTACAAAATAAGTCCTTTAATTATAATCATCATATAAACAATTTATGATAATGATTATCAATAAAAGGGACTACCCTAATCTGGTATTAGGTTTTGATGTTGTATTTGTTCACTTAAAACGTAGCATGTCACTAGTCATTGAAATTTTATCTTATAAAGTTTTAGTCAGTTAATGGCTAACCTAAAGGGTTCATGAATACTCTATTCATCATGTTCATTAAACATAAACCAATTAATTTAATCACATAAATTAAAAGTTCAATCAAGTGACATACAATGAGAACAAGCAAGTTAAAATTATCTACAACATAATTAAATAACTTGCAAATCTAAAAATTTAACATTTAAATTTAAAGAACTAAAATTTTAAAGCTTGAAGCACTTTTATCACATAAAATTAGGTTTCACAAAATTATCAAATAATTTCAAATTCAAACCTAAGCTTTAAAATTTAACAAAACATTTCAAAGATTAAATTATCGTATAAAATAATCTTGAAAACTATATGTAATTAAAAGAAATAAATTTATAATTCCACCTTATTAGAATAAAATTTTTCTTCATGTTACATATACTTTAAAACAATTTTAAACCATTTTTAAAATCATTTGAAATTAATTTTAAAACTTTCTGATAAAGTTTAAAAACTTTCAACCTTTATGTAACTAAAAGAAATAAATATCATCTCATGAAATAACAACTTTTCTTAATGTTACATAAACTTTAAAAACTTTTAAATGCTTACTAAAATTATTTTATCTCATAAAATAAAATTTTAAAAGGCATTTAAACATAGAAGACCTATTAAATTTACAGCATAAAATTTAAAATGTCCCCAAATTTTTTTCGCGTTACAAAACGATTTTAAAACACAAAAAAATATTAAACAAATTTTAACATAAAGTTTAAATGTCCGTATGTTCAAAACAAGCAATTTAAAGAATTTAAAATCGTCGCAAATATAGATCTAGAAGCATAACGAAGCTCCGATACCACTGTAGGGGTCCTTTCGATTTGGACGCGGTTTGAACCTGTGTTAAGACCGGGACGATCCCGTCAACCAGGTAACCCTTTCCAATGCTTTTGTTCCTACAAATATTGTCGTAACCAATTTACGACACGTTTAATCTTTGCTTGCATCAAATTCAACAATGTCCCGATTGCTTCTACGAATTAGTCTCACAACTGGCTTGTGAACATTAACTATTCCATTTCATCAAATGAATATCTCTTATTAATCTTCCTATTACTAAGACACGAACGCTACTCGGTGTGAGACCATACAGCCTGACCTTACTGCAGGTTGGGGCTCGAAACCCCTAGACGACGGTCACCACGAGCAGTAGTTGTCGTCCCTGTTTCAGAATCTTCATAACGTGATTGACCCATTGACAAAAGTATCGTTGGGTTTACGTTGGCTGTGTCAGTGATGAATACTGTTAGCTATAGTCCCTTCGACGACTGTGTCTCTGTTGGCCTAGGGTATGGTTTACTGTCAACCCCATTAGACAACATTGGTCAGTATACGGCTGTCGTTGCTGTATTCACGTTGTACATCTTACAACGTACCCCGGCCGAGGATTAACACAAAGACCATACTGAGCCTGTGACACTCACTTCCCTTTAACGGAAGAGACAAATCTCATCTTAGTCATCTACTTGCCTCGAGAGCTTCAGGTGTAACCCAACCTAAGATCTTTCAGTAGGCCTAGCCTCGAGGCTAGATCGTAGGTCTAAGCGACATTGTTCACTCACATGTTAGTACAAATGACTTCAGGTCTTAAGGACCAGCTTACCTATCATCACCCTAGAGTTATTATAGACAGTTTAGTTAACGTTTAACCATATAATAACTCTATGTTGGTCGTTCAGTGAACTCATTCTCCAATGAGCACCTGTGTCTCGTCTCCGACTTCACCAAGTCGAATGACTATGAGATCATCATTATGCTAAGGTAAGACAAAGACACAGTGGTTTGTTAGATGTGCCGATATCCAGTTCTCGACACATCTATGCCCACGAACCGTTTAAGACTTAAGTTTCTATTCGGTCACTTACTACTCATAATCGAGATCTTATCTGGATACGTAAGGACCTAACTATAAGTCTATGGACATTATCTAAGTATATTATTTAAACGAATTCATACTTAGGATAATGGATACCATATTTCTATTAACAAGACGTACACTTAGGATAAATCGCCTTATGGGCATATATCCTTCTACAATATATTCATCACGTGCCATGGTCGAAGAATCATCAGCTGACGCCTTGTCGAAGATGGCATCCTCCTCCCTCGCGGGACTCAGTCGGACCGTGTATGTAGAACATCTGCCCCATCCCAGCGAGTCGGTACATGAACTACTAAACCTCGATCAAAAGATCACGTGGATGGAACCGATAATCCAATACCTAAGTACGGGGAGACGCCGACTGACCCATGGAAGCACGAAAGCTAGAACGGAAGGCCTACTAATTCGTCCTGCTAAATGGTTCATTGTATAAAAGACGATGGACCAGGTATGACATCTTTCCATATCTTAAATGTTTAGCCCAACAGGAAGCGCACTACGTGATCCAAAAGATCCACGAGGGCGACTGCAGAAACCAATGCGGAGAAAAATCCATCGCCCTGAAGGCTGTGAGACAAGGGTATTTTTGGCCAATGATGTTCAAAGATGCCGTCGAATACGCTCGACGGTGCTCGACCTACCAAAAATTCTCAAGGGTCAGCTCGGTCCCACCAACTGATCTAATCCCCATCGTCAGTCCAGTTTCTTTTGCCAAATGGGGACCAGACCTCCTCAGACCATTCAAGCCAGCGAGTGGAAAACGAAGATACTTGATAGTGGCAATCGGCTACTTCACAAAGTGGATCGAAGCGGAGCCTCTGTCCCGAATCACTTGGAAGGAAGCTCGTAGCTTCCGTCTGGAAGTTCATCGTCTGTCACTTTGGCAATCCACAATCCATAGAGACGGACAATGGGACGCAGTTCGATAGCATTGGTTTTAGAGACATCTGCTCAGAGCTGAAGACCAAGCTGCACTTCGCCTCCGTCGCCCATCCCCAGTCGAACGGCTTGGCAGAGTCAGCCAACAAAAGCATTCTCGGGCCCATGCGGAAGAGAATAACCGGGCTCGAAGGAACTTGCCCAGACGAGATCCCCGATATATTATGGTCGTACAGAACGACCTACAAAATTTCGATAGGCGAAATACCGTTCATGTTGGCCTACGGGTGTGAAGCCGTCGACCCAGTGGAGGTCATTGAGCGACCGCTTCGTCTCTAGTACTATGACGAAGAAAGAAACTCAGAAGGCCTCGAGATCAACCTATAACTGATGGACGAGGTCTGCGAACGAGCTTTAGCAACCCTCATCGAACAAAAGGGGCGCATGGCCCGCTACTTCAACTCGAAAGTCTGCGAACACAGCTTTCGTGTGGGCGACTTGGTGTTGTGTAAGGCTGCTTTCACTCCCGAGATTCTCAAGCAAGGAAAGCTCGCCGCAAAGTGGGAAGGACCCTACACAATGATCGATATACTCGGTCCTGCCACCCACCGACTCACTACTTTGGATGATAGGGAACTTCCTCATCCCTGGAACGATGAGCATCTACGGAAGTATTATCAATGATTGTACAAACGGGGTAAAATGATTGTTCATTTTTTACCCCATGCACGTTCATTATGAATGCAAAGTTGACCGTTCTTTGACATCAGTCAGAATACTCTCGTCGACCGTAAGTCGAAGGGGCCTCGCTCCTCGCCACCAAACGACCCTCGTCAGCCGTAAGTCGAAGGGGCCTCTCCCCTCAACACCAAACGACCCTCGTCGGCTGTAAGCTGAAGGGGCCTTGCCCCTCGCCATCGACCGACCCTCGTTGGTCGTAAGTCAAAGGGGCCTCGTCCCTCGCCACCGAACGACCTATGTCCTCAGCCGTAAGCCGAGGAATCCACCCTTACCCATGAGCGACCTCCGATACTCGTTGGTCATAAGACAAAAGGACCTTGTCCCTCGTCGATGGACGACCTTGGCACATATGTCGAAGGAAGTTCGCCCCTCTCTTCCCAAGGAAGCGTGATTCATGGTTTAATAGGTTACGTTCATTGATTGAATACACCTAACCTATCCACGACCTAACTTTCCTAAATATTTCTACGAAATTTCAAATTAAGTCGTCGAGGGGCCATACACACGTAGATATTCAAATAAAGAGGAAATTCGAATAAAGAAGAAAGGTTGCAAAATTTTTTTTCATTTCTCTCGAATAAAATAAAAATTGCAAAATTTAGCAAAATAGATGGCCTGCCGGCCTAAGAGGAGGGGGAGCGCTTCCTGACACCAAGACAATGGTAAAAGCCATCATCGCCTTCGTGAGCTTCGACGTAAGCTCAGTCTTCTCCTTCGCGGTAGCCTCCTCGAGCGCCACGACTTTGGCCTGAAGCTCGGCCTTCTCCGCCTGGAAAGCTTCTACCCATCTCTCGGGGTCGCAAACTTTGGCCCGAAGCTCGATCGTCTCCTTCTTGTAGGCGTCGAGCTCTTCCTTAAGCTGTGACCTCTCCAACTACCACTGAAGCTCGGTAGACTTGTACAGGTCCGACACCGACGACATGCTGTCCTTAGCCACTGTCGCCTCCCATTCGTTTGCCACCTTGTTAGCGAGGGATTTCCCCAAGGCCTCATCCGCCTCCTTCGCCCGTGCCTCAAAGCTGACCTTGCGCTCTGCGTCCGCCACTCGTCAACCTCCGTCAATCAAGTTGGCAGCCTGGCGGCGCAGCACAGCCCCGAGAACGGACATCTGCAAACATGACAAGGATTAGTCAAAAACAACGACAGACTTGGACGACGACAAACAAAGGCTCGAGTGACATACCTGATATCCGCTCCACATGAAGAAGTTGGCCACCCTTTCGAGGTCTAACTTCTGCGGGAATTCTAGGTCCTTGGGGAGGATCGAGTTCTCCACCAACCTGGCGGTCGTCCCGAAGTCCCTCAGGGCTGACTAATCCTTGCCAATGGCAAAGGAGGGCAGGTGAAACTCACCTTGGACATGCACCGAGGATCGAGACGAGAGCCGATTGAGCAGCAACGCTCGATCGAACTCCCCGGGATCGAGCCAACCAAAGGAGAAGGCGATACGATGTCACCCCAAGGCCACTTGAAACGACTGGTTTTTCATGTATTTGGATTATCTATATTATATATATATGTTTTGGTGGATTTTCTCCTTATGTGTGGTTTCGTCTCCGTAGCTTTCGTTTTCGATCGTTTCGTCGTGATTTTCTAGCTTCTTCCTTAGAATCGTTGATCTCGGAGTAAGTCACTCAAGACGAACTTCAAATCGCTAATATTTTAGAGTTAGAGTGATCTTATAAGCTATAGGAATCTTCCCGAAGCTTCGCGCTTCATTTCGGCACTTTTCGTGCACCTTAGTTGGTTCAAGAAGGGGGACCAACCGACTAGATTGAGATCTAGTCGGTCAGAAACTCTACTGTAACCGACTAGTTCATTGAATCAATTGTACAGGAGTTACTGTTTACTCTTAGTCGGTCTAAGAACAACATCCGACCGACTAGATGTGAAACTAGTCGGTCAGAACTTGCTCTCAGACCGACTAGTTCCTTTGATAAATTTCACCTAGTTACTGTTTATCATTAGTCGGTCCAAGAACAACCACCGACCGACTAGGTTGCAAACTAGTCGGTCAGCCATTGTTCTTTAACCGACTAATTCATTGACCATTTTGACGACCTGAGTTACTGTTTGGTGTTAGTCGGTCATAGTTATCCGACCGACCGACTAGTTCTCAAACTAGTCGGTCAGCCAACCTTCTTTGACCGACTAACCGCTGTCGAAACCCTAGGTTTTGCCCAACCGCCACATGATTTTCTATTTAAACCCCAAACGTTTTCTTTGCTTTCTTTCTCTTCTCTTGGCCATTTCCTTCCCCCCTTGACCTCTGATCTTCTCCAAGCTTCCTCTAGCCTTCCTCCTTCCTCAAGAGCCTTTCCCCCCCTCCATTTAGGCCGGCCACCACCTCAAGGCCGTCGAAAAACCCCCAAAAACCCCCAAAATCTCATTTCTCCAGATTCTCTCCCCATTTCCAGATTTGAGCCCTAGTTCCCCGGATCGTTTCTTCCGTTGCCGTGCTTGCTCGGCACCGATCTTTCGTTTTCTACGGTAGTGTTCGATCCTTTAATGTTCTCATAAACCGTTTTGTGATTTTTGTTAAACCCTAATAAAAATGGATGTTGTTTTGATGGTTGTTTCTCCATAACATCGACTTCCCCGTAGATTAGCGTCCGTGAGACGAACCTTCGTGATCGTCATCCTCGGTGCTAGGCAAGTGAAACTTGCCACTTAGGGTTTTAGGCCATGTCTTAGGCCATTTGCTTGTTGTAGGCGTAAAAGAGACTAGGCGACGAAATGATACTCGCCTAGGTGCAATTTCAGGATCTAGCTTGACAACGAATGTCCAACAGTTCAGCTGTAAGGTGTAAACATCTACAAATAACATGAGAACGTGACAAGTGAAAAGATTGAGAATGTTAGTAGCTTGGCTACTCCTATCATGCCATGATAATTGTTCACTTGTACTTGATGTTATACCATGTCTTGCTTGCACACTCATACAAAAACTGCCATGTCATGCATACTTTCAGAACTGCTAGGTTGGTAGTCTACCTTTCTTTCAGTTTCCTTGCCCAAGTCTTTTAGACTTGCTGACATGTGCCCCTTTACTCTTTTGGGTGACACATGTTAGATCCCGAGACTGAGAGTGCTGCGGAGAACGTGGTGTTTGCTGACGCTGAGTCAGAACTCGCGTTCATCGAGGAGTTTGAGGACACCGGAGACCAGTCTTAGTGCCTTCGCTGAGCTTACCTTTTGTTAGACTGTTTTTGTTGTCGGTGCGTAGCACCAATACTATGTTTATGTTTGTCCTTGTTGGCATTGTTCTGGGCCTTTAGACTCTTTCCTTTAGCCTGGTGGCTTTTCTGGATGTTGAACTTAATTTTAATGTTTGGACATTGCTGAGATTTGGGATTTTATTTCTGTATCTCCCTGTGTTATTATCTTGTTCTGCTCGTGGTTACAGGGACCTGCATATGTTTTATTGACGCTTATCAGGCGTGTGGCTTCATAGCTCCACGTCTGTGCGGACCTTCTCACGTCTCGCCTCCATTTTAGGGAAGCGGGGCGTGACAGGTTTTGTTGGTGGCCCATGCAGGTCTCTTTTTGTAACTGCGATTATCAGAATAATGATAATAATATTAGAATGTCCAATAAACTAAGTTCGACATCCGAGTCCTAAGCTATGAGTCTAATTGTTTCGTTTTCTGCGTCATTAGATGGCAGGAAGGCGATTTACCCGTGGTGGTTGTAGCGCGCCCCCTCATGACGAGGAGCCTGAGCGGGAGCCCACCAATGGAGAGATGATGCAGATGATGCTTCAGATGATGCAGGTGCAGCAGGGCGTGCTCCTGCAAGTCCAGAATGCTCTAGTTGCTCGAGCTGCTCGGGCAATCTAGGATGCCCCTCGCTCTGAGACGGGAGCAAAGAAGTTTCGGGAGCTGGGTCCCGCTTATTTTGATGGGTCTGAGGGTCCTCTAGCTGCCGATGAGTGGATTCGGAACATTGAGGATAATTTGAAGATGGCGAAGATCGGCCTGGCTGGATGGGTTGATCTGGCGAAGCGGTAACTCAAGGATAATGCTCGGAACTGGTGGGATGCGGAAGAGAAGATTCTGGTGGAGCCGATAGCTTGGGCTACCTTTAAGTCCAGGTTTGATGAGGATTTCTTTTCGAAGGTTGCCAGGAAGGAGATGCTGCAGCGTTTTATTGAGCTGAAGCAAGGGAGCTCGACGGTGGACCAGTACCACCAAGAGTTCACTATGCTGAGTCGGTTCGCACCGAAGATGGTGCAGGATGCTGATGAGAGGGCTCAGAGGTTCCTACAGGGACTTGCTTTGGAGCTTCAGAGTTTCGTGTCTTCCTCTGATCTGGACTCTTATCAGAAGGTTCTGGTAGCTGCGAGGAGGCATGAGCTGAACCTGAGCCAGAGGAGAGGACATGTTGCTGGAGCTGGGAAGAGGCCTATGGAGCAGGCCAGGGCGGTGGTTAGGCCTGGTTTCAAGCCTAATCAGCCGGTGCAGTTCAAGAGGCCAGGAGGGCCTAATCAGAAGACTTGCCATTTCTGCAGCAAGCCTGGCCACATCAAGGATCGGTGTAGGAAATTTCTGGGCCAGTGTTTGGTTTGTGGTGATGCTTCTCATGTCGCGAAGGATTGTCGGCATGTGAACCAGTTGCGAAGGGCACCTGTTGCAGCACATCCATTGCAGCAGAGAGCGCCTGTTCCTACTGGACGTGGAGCAGCTCTTGTCCCACAGAGGCAGGCTTTTCAGCGGGCTTTTCCACCGAGGAGGCAGGCTTTTCTGATGACCGAGGTGGAGAGCGAGGCTGTGGATGAGGTTATCACAGGTAATCCTCAATCTAGCTGTTCCTTCTTAGTTGGTTTTGTTTGTTAGATTATGTTGTTTGCTTGTACATGATTGTTTGCTAGACTAGGGCTTGATTGTTAGACTGTTTGTATGTGTGATTTTGGTGTGCACATTTCCTGAACGAGTCCTCTTTGACTCAGGTGCATCGATGTGCATTATTTCTCGGAGCTTCGTGGAGAAGCATTCCTTGTCGACGTCCCCTCTTTCCAAGAGTTGGAATATCGTTACGGGGAATGGCGTGGTCTCGGTGCATCTTGGTTGCAATTCTTACCCGTTGGTGGTTTGTGGACATGAGCTTTACGCTGATTTCATTATCCACGACATCATCAACTATGATGCGGTCCTTGGGATGGATTGGCTTGCGAGCTTCGATGCTACGATCGACTGTCGGAGGAAGAAGGTGGTGTTCGAGATTCCTGGACATCCAGTGTTTGAGTTCAGCCGGGGTAGCAGTTCTCTCGGTCCGGTCAGGTTTCGGGCCAGGCCGGTGGAGATTGTGGCTATGCAGATGGAGCTGGGGAGGCCAGCTGTGGTGCGGGACTTCGATGACGTCTTCCCCGAGGAGATGTCTGGGTTGCCACCCGATCGAGCTCTCGAGTTTTCGATTGATCTTATTCCGGGAGCACAGCCGATTTCGAAGGTGCCATATCGTATGGCTCCCGCTGAGTTGGAGGAATTGCGGAAGCAACTGGATGAGATTTTGTAGAAGGGTTATGTCAATCCTAGTGTGTCTCTGTGGGGAGCACCGGTGCTGCTGGTAAAGAAGAAGGATGGTTCGCGTCGCATGTGCGTGGACTATCGGGAGCTGAATGCGGTGACCATCAAGAATAAATACCAGTTGCCTCGCATCGATGATATTTTTGATCAGCTTGGAGGTTCGAGGGTGTTTTCGAAGTTGGATCTGAGGAGTGGTTATCATCAGCTGAAGGTGAAGAAGGAAGATGTTCCGAAGATAGCATTCGGGACGAAGTATGGATACTATGAGTTTGTGGTTATGCCTTTCGGTGTAACCAACGCTCCCGCAGTTTTCATGAATTTGATGAATCTGATCTTCTATGACTTTTTGGATAAGTTTGTCGTTATCTTTATTGACGACATTCTGATCTATTCAAAGTCGGAGGAGGAGCATGCCTCGCACTTGAGGACAGTGTTGGAGATTTTGAGGAAGCATCGTTTGTATGCTAAGTTTTCGAAGTGCGAGTTTTGGCTGGACAGAGTTTCTTTTCTCGGGCATGTGGTGACTGGAGATGGTATTTCAGTGGATCCCGAGAAGATCAAGGCTATTCGGGAGTGGCCTGTTCCGCAGTCAGCATCTGAGATCCGGAGTTTCCTTGGGCTTGCTGGTTACTATCGACGCTTCATTAAGGACTTTTCTCGTATTGCTGAGCTGATGACCAGATTGACGCGAAAGGATGTACCTTTTGTTTGGTCGGGTGATTGTGGGAATGCCTTTGGTGTTCTGAGGGAGAGATTGACGTCTGCCCCTATTCTTGTTATGCCTGATCGCAGCGGTGGATTTGAGATCTTTTGCGATGCTTCTGGCAAGGGTCTCGGTTGTGTGTTGCTTCAGCACGGGCATGTTGTGTCGTATGCTTCGCGTCAACTCAAGACTCATGAGAAGAATTACCCGACGCATGACTTGGAGTTGGCTGCCATCGTGTTTGCGCTCAAGATTTGGAGGCACTTCCTGCTGAGTGAGAAAGTGAAGATCTTCACCGATCACAAAAGCTTGAAGTATATTTTTACTCAGAAGGAGCTCAACATGCGACAACGTCGATGGTTGGAGCTCATGGCGGATTATGAGATTGATTTGCAGTATCACCCTGGTAAGGTGAATGTGGTTCCTGACGCGCTGAGTAGGCTTCCAGCGGTGATGATTTTGACCTCGCAGTGGAGATTGCAGCAGGATTTTTGCGAGTCTGGATTTGAGATCGTTCTTCCTGGAGAAGCTTCTTCGTTGTTGAGTATGCAGATTCAGTCGTCGATTGTGGATCGGATCAAGGCTGGCCAGGCTAGAGATCCGAAGCTGGTGAAGATTCGGGAGCAGGTAGAAGCCGGTCTGCAGACTGACTTTTTGATTCATGAGGATGGCTCGCTGAGGTTTGGAGCCAGGTTGTGTGTGCCAGCTGGGGATATCAGAGAGGAGTTATTGGTGGAGGCACACAGTTCGCCGTATTCTGTGCATCCTGGTGGCACCAAGATGTACAAGGATCTTCGTCTGAACTATTGGTGGCATGGTATGAAGAGGAGTGTGGCTCGGAGTGTAGCCAAGTGCTTGGTTTGCCAGCAAGTGAAGGCGGAGCATCAGCGTACTGTAGGGTTGCTACAACCGTTTCCGATTCCGGAGTGGAAGTGGCAACACATCACTATGGATTTCGTGACTGGACTACCTCGGAGTCCGAAGCAGAATGACGCGATTTGGGTGATCATAGATCGATTGACCAAATCTGCGCACTTTATTCCATTCCGAGTAGGACAGTCCACTGAGGCGCTAGCGAGGAGATACATGGAGGTAAATTATTTTACTCTCCGTTTCTATTTCCTTTCCCTAGTTTAGATAGTGATGTAACGTGAATCGTGCAGGAGATCGTACGACTTCACGGAGTCCCTGTGAGCATCGTGTCGGACAGAGACACGAGGTTCACATCTCAGTTCTGGCAGAGTTTGCAGAAGAGTTTGGGTACGCGTCTGAGTTTCAGCACGGCGTACCATCCGCAGACGGATGGCCAATCCGAGAGGACGATTCAGATCTTGGAGGACATGCTAAGGGCGTGCATGTTGGATTTCAAGGGTTCGTGGGAGGACCATCTATATCTGGTGGAGTTCTCTTACAACAACAGCTTCCAGGCGAGTATTGGCATGGCGCCTTTCGCCGCGCTTTATGGGAGGAAATGTCGATCGCCATTGAGTTGGGATGACGTTGGTGATCGGGAGCTGTTGGGACCTGAGATGATTGTGGAGGCCGTGGATGTTGTCAGAAACATTCGGGAGAGGTTGTGGATTGCTCAGGACCGTTTTAAGCATTGGGCGGATGCTAAACGCCTTCCTTTGGAGTTTCAGCCGGGTGACCAAGTGTTCTTGAAGATTTCCCCGAATCGTGGTGTGATTCGCTTTGGGAAGCGAGGGAAGTTGAGCCCGCGATACATTGGACCGTTTGACATTCTGGAGAGAGTTGGCGAGGTAGCCTACCATTTGGCCTTGCCGCCGTCTTTGGAAGGAGTTCACAATGTTTTCCATGTGTCGCATCTTCGTCGATACATTGGCGATCCATCTCATGCTGTGGATTTCTCGGAGATTACCGTTCGCCCTGATATGACGTATGACCAGCAGCCAGTGCGGATTCTGGACAGGCGTCAGAAGTCGCTCCGGTACAAGGTTGTCAATCTTGTGAGGGTGATGTGGCGACACGGCTCGCCAGGGGAGTCTACTTGGGAGAATGAGGATGAGATGCGAGAGCGTTTCCCACTTTTGTTCCCGGACACGTGAGTGATGAGAAATTTCGAGGACAGAATTTTTCTTAAGTTGGAGAGGATGTAACGACTGGTTTTTCATGTATTTGGATTATATATATTATATATATATGTTTTGGTGGATTTCTCCTTATGTGTGGTTCCGTCTCCGTAGCTTTCGTTTTCGATCGTTTCGTCGTGATTTTCTAGCTTCTTCCTTAGAATCGGTGATCTTGGAATAAGTCACTCATGACGAACTTTAAATCGCTAATATTTTAGAGTTAGAGTGATCTTAGAAGCTATAGGAATCTTCCCGAAGCTTCGCGCTTCATTTCGGCACTTTTCGTGCACCTTAGTTGGTTCAAGAAGGGGGACCAACCGACTAGATTGAGATCTAGTCGGTCAGGAACTCTATTGGAACTGACTAGTTCATTGAATCAATTGTACAGGAGTTACTGTTTACTCTTAGTTGGTCTAAGAACAACCACCGACCGACTAGATGTGAAACTAGTCGGTCAGAACTTGCTCTCAAACCGACTAGTTCCTTTGATAAATTTCACCTAGTTACTGTTTATCGTTAGTCGGTCCAAGAACAACCACCGACCGACTAGGTTGCAAACTAGTCGGTCAGCCATTGTTCTTTAACCGACTAATTCATTGACCATTTTGACGACCTGAGTTACTGTTTGGTGTTAGTTGGTCATAGTTATCCAACGACCGACTAGTTCTCAAACTAGTCGGTCAGCCAACCTTCTTTGACCGACTAACCGCGGTCGAAACCCTAGGTTTCGCCCAGCCACCACACGATTTTCTATTTAAACCCCAAACGTTTTCTTTTCTTTCTTTCTCTTCTCTTGGCCATTTCCTTTCCCCCTTGACCTCTGATCTTCTCCAAGCTTCCTCTAGCCTTCCTCCTTCCTCAAGAGCCTTTCCCCCTCTCCATGTAGGCCGGCCACCACCTCTAGGCCGCCGGAAAACCCCCAAAAAACCCCCAAAATCTCATTTCTCCATATTCACTCCCCATTTCCAGATCTGAGCCCTAGTTCCCCGGATCGTTTCTTCCGTTGCCGTGCTTGCTCGGCACCAATCTTTCGTTTCCTACGGTAGTGTTCGATCCTTTAATGTTCTCATAACCCGTTTTGTGATTTTTGTTAAACCCTAATAAAAATGGATGTTGTTTTGATGGTTGTTTCTCCATAACAGCGACTTCTCCGTAGATTAGCGTCCGTGAGACGAACCTTCGTGATCGTCATCCTCGGTGCTAGGCAAGTGAAACTTGCCACTTAGGGTTTTAGGCCATGTCTTAGGCCATTTGCTTGTTGTAGGCGTAAAAGAGACTAGGCGACGAAATGATACTCGCCTAGGTGCAATTTCAGGATCTAGCTTGATAACGAAGCTAGATCCGTCATTCATCATGTTGCATAACTACCATGTCATGTTTAATTTCAATTAACGGTACGCGAATTAATTGTCATGTCATTGCATTCTTTAAATGTTCCCGTGATTGCGTAGCTCCGCTACACCTAGTGAATTGATTGAGGCTAGGCACCTGCTTCTAGAGGGCACAACCCTACGCCAAATTGTGAACCTGAAAACAAGCTCTTGTGCGGGGCAACCCTGGCTCATTTACTGAGCAACGTGTGCAGGGACCCTGGCTTGTTTACGTGTGGGAGGGGTAAGAGTTAAGCGGCCAATCAACTGGGAGTCTGTCCGATCAGCAACTTCAGTTGTAAGGCGTAAACTCTGGGTTCTGAGGTAGTGTTAAGCGGCCAATCAGCGTGAATGTCCAACAGTTCAGCTGTAAGGCGTAAACATCTACAAAAAACATGAGAACGTGACAAGTGAAAAGATTGAGAATGTTAGTAGCTTGGCTACTCCTGTCATGCCATGATAATTGTTCACTTGTACTTGATGTTATACCATGTCTTGCTTGCACACTCATACAAAAACTGCCATGTCATGCATACTTTCAGAACTGCTAGGTTGTTAGTCTACCTTTCTTTCAGTTTCCTTGCCCAAGTCTTTTGACTTGCTGACATGTGCCCCTTTACTCTTTTGGGTGACACATGTTAGATCCCGAGCCTGAGAGTGCTGCGGAGGACGTGGTGTTTGCTGATGCTGAGTCAGAACCCGCATTCATCGAGGAGTTTGAGGACACCAGAGACCAGTCTTAGTGCCTTCACTGAGCTTACCTTTTGTTAGACTGTTTTTGTTGTCGGTGCGTAGCACCAATACTCTGTTTATGTTTGTCCTTGTTGGCCTTGTTCTGGGTCTTTAGACTCTTTCCTTTAGCCTGGTGGCTTTTCTGAATGTTGAACTTAATTTTAATGTTTGGACATTGCTGAGATTTGGGATTTTATTTCTGTATCTCCCTGTGTTATTATCTTGTTCTGCTCGTGGTTACAGGGACCTGCATATGTTTTATTGACGCTTATCAGGCATGTGGCTTTATAGCTCCACGTCTGTGCGGACCTTCTCACGTCTCGCCTCCATTTTAGGGAAGCGGGGCGGACCCCACTGATCCTGAAGGGGCATCGTGGAGGCATAAGACACCAAAGGGGTCTCCACCACCCCTGGATGCTCGAGAGGAGCGACCCCCTTACCTTTCTTCATGGGATCCTCCTCCTCCACTCATCGCCTCTTGAGAGATTTCCCCTCCCTGTGGGAGGGCATCTCTCTCTTCTGGCCGACCGCTTCAGTTGGCTCAATAACATCGGCAACGTCGACGTCCACCACCTCCTGTGGCTCTGCGACCACAATGGAAGCCAGGGGCACAGGGGGCCGTACGGGAGCTTGGCTGGAGGCCTCCCTCGAAGAAGCTCGGGAAGAAGGCCTGGATGCCTACCTAGTCTCTCTCCCTTTGAAAGAAGAGCTCTGGCAGACGTGGAGAGGCAATCGAGAGCTAGATCCCTCGACGCGTGCACTCGATCGGTCGGTGTGGGCACCCGACCTTTCGACCGTCGTCTTCTTCTTCTGCTGTTCTTTTTAGACACGGTCCAGACTGGAATCTCCACTGCGTCGGCTTCCGTTGGTCATATCTACAGGCAACGAACATAATTATCGTGAGGAGCAGAGATAAAGATATAGATTCAAGATACATTAGCCGATCTCCATAGAAGGATCTTTAACATATGATCATCCAAAAAATATTGAATCGACCTATCTTCTCTCGGTCGACTCAAGAGAGACATCATTGCCTTGACCTCGCACGACGACAACCTGGCTCTGACCTGCTCCAAAGACATCCAAGACACCATCGCAAGCTCAGGATTTGGGGAACTCCAGCCATTGAGCAACGGTCCTAGGTCAGGAAGAACAACGAACACGAATGTTTCCGTCCACCCTGTAAGGACCCTGGCTATGAGGAAAACACTAGAAGGGGGTTGAATAGTGTTTATGCAATTTAAGAAGATAGTTACACCAAATTAAATTCCTAACCAACAATAATTACGGAATAATAGAAAACCCTAAAAGGAAACAATGCAAACGCAAGGATGTTTCAAGGGTTCGGATTACCCAAGTCAGTTCCCGACTTGTTCCCGGTAATCCTACGTCTCTTCCACCCGGATACCACCGGATACTCAAGTTAAAACCCTAACTTGAGGTTTCCTTTAAAACCCACTTGTAGCAACCCTACAAGTAAAATCGAAATACGCTTGATGTCTTTGACTCCCACAACTTGGGAGCAAGCAAACCACTCTCACAACCCGAGAGTAATCAAATAACGAAAGTTATGAAATATGAAATTAAGCAACACTTAGAATCACCTATGCCTTGAAGTAGAACTTGAAGGAGAAGTGTGTTGTGTGTTGAAAGACTCTCTTGGAAGAGAGGACAGCCATTTCTCTTGACTGCACCAAATGCCTAGAAGATTTCTCTTTGGTTCTAGGTGTAGTGCCCTGGGAAGCTACTGCACATGTACTAGAGGGGGGGGTGAATAGTACTTTTAAATAATAAGGAGAGTTATTCCTAATTATCGTGCAATTAACAAACAACGTTACGGAATAACTACAATCAAGAATTAATGCAAACGCAAACACAATGGTTTAATGGGTTCGGATCCACCCAAGTCTCCCCGACTTGTTCCCGGTGATCCTACGTCCCAACCACCCGGATCCCTTCCGGATACTTGAGTTAGAAACCCTAACTCAAGATTTCCAATATGAACACTTGCGAAAACCTCACAAGCGCAATCGACCTACAATCGATGACCGTGACTCCCACAACCCGGGATCACGCAAAACCTCTCACAACCGAGAGTATACAATTCAAATATAACTGAAATGAAATGCTTACCAACAAAATACCTATGCCTTGAGATTTCTTACCAAATTAGGGCAAAGAGGATTTTGATGGAGGAAGAGTCACCAAACCCTAGCTTCAAGAAGATGACCAGCAATGGAAGCCTAGGGATGAGATGGATGACCTAGAATCAAGCCCTTGGCTTGGAAGGCTCACAACCAATGAATCTCTCTAGAGGAATGAGAGTGAGGGAGAGATTCTTGATAATGGGAGAGCTTGAAGATGAGAGTTGAAAGAACTTCTCTTTGAATCAATAGAGCTCTGAAATAGCAGCCTTGGATCCTATGAAATAACCCCTTCAGGTATTTAAAGGATCAAGAGAAAAGAGAGAGAGAAACGTCGCTTTCAAAACTCCAACGGATCTAAATCTGAAGCAGACTAGTCGGTCAAAGAACAACCACTGACCGACTAGTTCATCAACTAGTCGGTCGGTGAAACAACATGAACCGACTAAGAGGTGAACAGTGAACAGATGAAGATTTCAGACCTAGATAACTAGTCGGTCCAAGAAGACATTCTGACCGACTAGTTTCACAACTAGTCGGTCAGTCAGTGAACGTAGACCGACTAATAGGCAAAGTGAAATAGTCTGAGTACACATTGACTTAGTCGGTCCAAGAACAAAAGTTGACCGACTAGATTGTCAACTAGTCGGTCACCAAACGTTCTTAGACCGACTAACGATAAACAGTAGCTTAGGAGAAATTTAGCATGAACAGTAAGTCACAACTAGTCGGTCAAAGAAGCATCACTGACCGACTAGTTCACAAACTAGTCGGTCGGTGAGTCAACGTAGACCGACTAACTGTAAACAGTACTGAACAGGAAATTAAGGAAGCAAACTAGTCGGTCCAAGAATAGTTGCTGACCGACTAGATCACCATCTAGTCGGTCAGTACTTCTTCTTGTACCAACTAACATGCACAAACAAGTCCGAATCGAAGCGTGACGCTTCGAGGAAGTTAGAATGAACTTGTACTAAGATCCTAGAGCTACGATATGAGCGTAATGAAGATAGAAATGTAAGAATTACTCAAGGCTTAACATTCTATAAATCGAAGCTAAAAGACTATAAAATAAACCTTAGCGATCTGTCTTCAAAGCTTCAATCTTCATTCTTGACTTCAAAGAAGGCACAAAAGCTTCAACGAAGCTTTAGGCATGCGATCACGCGCTTTGAGAAGTCTTGAGACGTCGCTTTGGATGTTCTCGTGAATTTGGCGACGATCTCCATAACTGCGCTCACAAATTGTTAGTTCATGATATATTTATGTTTGCTCATCATCCAAAACCAAATCCGGGGAGTCCAATACTCAACATTCTCCCCCTTTTTGGTGATGACAAACCAACATAAATAATAATCAATAAGAATGTGCTAAATGAAATATACTTACTCCCCCTGCATTGATGACACATTAGTTCCATATGAAATAATAAGCACATTCATCAAGCAGATGACGAAAGTAAAAATGCAAATCCAATATTTGAGATTTAGGACTTGTAATCCATTTTTATATCTTAACTCCCCCTGAATCTAACATATCAAATTAGATTCATGGTAAATTATCATTTAGCACATGCCATTATTATGCCATTATTATATCTCTCCCCCTTTGGCATAACCCAAAAAGAGCGGGAGGAAGCCAATGACAATAAATCATGTCCAAATAATTCATTAAGCATGGGAGTCTAAGAATACGACCACGTTTCATATGACACCAAAATAAAATTCGAATAAAATCAAAGCGTGTCAATGAGACCATAGTCGAAAATTGAAAACTTAAATCATCAAAATATCAAATGTAAATTCACTTGTTGATGAAATGAATTTATACTCCAATATCAACATTTATAGCTATTTTAGTGCATGGAAAACAATTCTATGTTTTCATACAACTAAAGCTATTGAATCAAAATAAATCGTCGAGCGACGAAATCAATATCAGAGACATACATAAAATGTGCACAAAGGAATGAACCATCAAAAGAGTGGTGCACATCATAGAATATCAAATGATACAATATCGATCGAAGATGAACATAAAGTAAAAGCACATCAAAACTAAGTGAAGTGTGCGATGAGAAGCGACAATGTGATAAAAGTAATACGAAAATTATCATTATAATTTTTAAAAACATATCATGCCAAAATAGATAAGAATTTCAAAGCATTTATGGCATTCACAATTCTATCATGCTAGGAGAAACAAAATGATACCAATGTAAAGAAATATATTCTAACCAAGCATGCATTCAACCCTTATGGATACCAAATGTAATATTATACTTACAACATTAAGCTCCCCCTACATTGGTGCATTACCTAAGCACCATCAACTCCGTTTGAATGAAAGTCTTCGCAAATCGAGGAGTTGGTAGGGTTGGTATCCCACGGTGGATTGAACCTAGACAACTTCATTTTGGTATCCAAAAACCCTTTTGGATCCAATGGGTTAGACAACAAATTTGAAATATGAAATTAAAATAATTGTAACCCATGAGTTAATGTAATCAAAATCAAATTTATAAACAAATGCCTTGGTACCCATAACATGATCATAAGCTCATGGTACCAAGCATTGAAAGGTTAAAGGAACTAACCCTTCGGAAACCAAGTCCAAGAGGAACTTGACTTCCCAACATAATCATCATTCAAAATAACATCATTAATATATGATTTCACATAAACATTCATAGCATCATCGCTAGTGTTCTTGGGACCCCAAATAGTGTACATTTTGGGAATCCTCTTCCTAGTGGTTGCATGCACAAAAGTTTGATTTCTATGTGGTGCATGTGGCCTAGGAGCATGAGTTCTAGCAATAGCATTATGATGAGCATGAGATCCATGATGTGGTGTAGCATACATACGTGGATAAGCATGAGGTGTGTATGCATGAGGATGATTATGAGAGTAGGCATGCACATGTGGATGAGATGTTTGAACATATGCATTAGGATGTGCATGAGCATGATTACGTGCATGTGAGTGTCTCATATGAGTGTTAGCACGTGCTCGTGGGTGCGGACCATAAAAATCATCATTAATATTAGCATGGACCGGTGGAGTAGGATGTGTGTTCCTACGTGGCATAGCATGTGAGTACAAAAATGCATGACCCCTCTTTGGAGGTCTACCCAAAGTGGGTTTCTTTCCAATCGGGGGTGTGTACGAAGTGGAAGCACTATTGGTAGGAGAACTACCAATGGGGTGTTTGCTCCCACTCGTCGAGGCATCGGATGTCGGCCTAACAAAGGTGGTAGGCGATTTGGATGAGTCTCCCATCTTATACCCCAAGCCAATGTGGTGTTTGGCCGGAAGTAAGTCATTTAGGATATTATCCAAATGGCCCTTACCTTTATTGAAATCATTGATACGGCCTAACGTGCACTCATACTTCTCTTTGAGGGAATGCAAAGAAGCATCCAAAGTGGATACTTGCGATGTGAGTACATAAACACGTGATTTGAGATTCTTATTCTCAATACTCAAATTTGAGTTTTGAGACGTCAAATCGGCTATCACATGTTCATCCGAATCCTCAACAAGAACATGCTCAAGCTGAGATTTGAGGGACTTCACCTCATTTCTCAACAAGCCATTATGAGTAAGCAAACTTGCTTTCTCATTGGCGAGTGTCTCAACAATGGTGTCATTGTTGGTGATGGTAGACTTAGGAGAGGTTTGGAGGCTAACAAGTTCATCTTTGGTCTTATTATATCTATCTACTAATTTAGTAAATTTAGACCAAATTTCTTGGTTAGCTAACCTCATTTCATCAATAGTAGGTTCTCCGCTTCCATCATCGCTACCATCCTCGCTTTCATCCTCGCTATCATCGAATGAGGACTTTCGAACTTTTGCCTCATTAGCCATGAAGCAAAGTTTTGCTTTCTCCACTCTTCCATCATCCGACTCTCCACTTGAGGAATCCTCTTCGGAGTCGGTGAATGTGCCAACAAGTCCTTTCTTGTACTTTCTCGACTTGTCGTACTTCGATGCTTTCCCTTTCTCCTTGTGTTTGTAGAGAGGACAATCCGGTTTGATGTGTCCTGGCTTGTTGCATTTATAACACACGAGAGTAGAAGCATTAGTCGAACTAACTTTAGATTTATTCAAAGATATACCTTCTCGGAGGAATCGATCGAACTTCCTTGCCATACGGGCAATGGATTCCATGTCCAAATCATCTTTCGATTCTTCATCATCGGTAGATGGAGCGGCCTTGAAGGCAATCGTCTTTTTCTTTGGCTCATCTTGCTTCAAGTACGCTTTCATCTTTTCCTTCATTCGGATCTTACTATCCTTGCGTACCTCGTAAGACAACAATGTACCCATTAGTTGTGTGACGGTATATTTATTCATGTCGTTACCTTCCTCGATGGCGTAGGTACGCTTTTCCCAATGTGATGGAAGACCGTCGATAATCTTCGCGACTTTCTCCTTTTGGGTATAGACCTTCCCAAGAGCTTCCAAGTCGTTTGATATATCCACGAAGCGAGCGTAATATTACTTCATTGTTTCGCCCTGCTCCATATGAAACAACTCAAATTCTTTATTAGCAACGACGAGTTTAGAATCTTTTACCGTACTCGATCCTTCGTGCAATATGAGGAGTTGGTTCCATATTTGATATGCACTCTTACATGTGCATATCTTGTTGAAGTCCTCGGGCTCCAACGCACAATTCAAGGCATTCATTACCTTGGCATTGGCTACTTCCGCGGCGACCTCCGCGGGAGTCCACTTCGCGAAATCTTCTTCGGAAGGCTCGACATACTCCGTCATGGTGGCTCTCCATAGTGAAGCGCTCCGGAGGAAAATTTGCATCCGGCATTTCCAGTACCCGTAGTTGGTACCGTTGAAGTGTGGAGGCCTGACGGAGGATAGTCCTTCCATAACTGAAGAAGCTCCATCGCGGTTCCTGAAGACGTTGTAGTCGTTGTTCGTCATAGCTCTCAACTTTGGCTATGTGTAGCTTTGTACTTGGCTCTGATACCAATTGTAGTGCCCTGGGAAGCTACTGCACATGTACTAGAGGGGGGGTGAATAGTACTTTTAAATAATAAGGAGAGTTATTCCTAATTATCGTGCAATTAACAAACAACGTTGCGGAATAACTACAATCAAGAATTAATGCAAATGCAAACACAATGGTTTAATGGGTTCGGATCCACCCAAGTCTCCCCGACTTGTTCCCGGTGATCCTACGTCCCAACCACCCGGATCCCTTCCGGATACTTGAGTTAGAAACCCTAACTCAAGATTTCCAATATGAACACTTGCGAAAACCTCACAAGCGCAATCGACCTACAATCGATGACCGTGACTCCCACAACCCGGGATCACGCAAAACCTCTCACAACCGAGAGTATACAATTCAAATATAACTGAAATGAAATGCTTACCAACAAAATACCTATGCCTTGAGATTTCTTACCAAATTAGGGCAAAGAGGATTTTGATGGAGGAAGAGTCACCAAACCCTAGCTTCAAGAAGATGACCAGCAATGGAAGCCTAGGGATGAGATGGATGACCTAGAATCAAGCCCTTGGCTTGGAAGGCTCACAACCAATGAATCTCTCTAGAGGAATGAGAGTGAGGGAGAGATTCTTGATAATGGGAGAGCTTGAAGATGAGAGTTGAAAGAACTTCTCTTTGAATCAATAGAGCTCTGAAATAGCAGCCTTGGATCCTATGAAATAACCCCTTCAGGTATTTAAAGGATCAAGAGAAAAGAGAGAGAGAAACGTCGCTTTCAAAACTCCAACGGATCTAAATCTGAAGCAGACTAGTCGGTCAAAGAACAACCACTGACCGACTAGTTCATCAACTAGTCGGTCGGTGAAACAACATGAACCGACTAAGAGGTGAACAGTGAACAGATGAAGATTTCAGACCTAGATAATTAGTCGGTCCAAGAAGACATTCTGACCGACTAGTTTCACAACTAGTCGGTCAGTCAGTGAACGTAGACCGACTAAGAGGCAAAGTGAAATAGTCTGAATACACATTGACTTAGTCGGCCCAAGAACAAAAGTTGACCGACTAGATTGTCAACTAGTCGGTCACCAAACGTTCTTAGACCGACTAACGATAAACAGTAGCTTAGGAGAAATTTAGCATGAACAGTAAGTCACAACTAGTCGGTCAAAGAAGCATCACTGACCGACTAGTTCACAAACTAGTCGGTCGGTGAGTCAACGTAGACCGACTAACTGTAAACAGTACTGAACAGGAAATTAAGGAAGCAAACTAGTCGGTCCAAGAATAGTTACTGACCGACTAGATCACCATCTAGTCGGTCAGTACTTCTTCTTGTACCAACTAACATGCACAAACAAGTCCGAATCGAAGCGCGACGCTTCGAGGAAGTTAGAATGAACTTGTACTAAGATCCTAGAGCTACGATATGAGCGTAATGAAGATAGAAATGTAAGAATTACTCAAGGCTTAACATTCTATAAATCGAAGCTAAAAGACTATAAAATAAACCTTAGCGATCCGTCTTCAAAGCTTCAATCTTCATTCTTGACTTCAAAGAAGGCACAAAAGCTTCAACGAAGCTTTAGGCATGCGATCACGCGCTTTGAGAAGTCTTGAGACGTCGCTTTGGATGTTCTCGTGAATTTGGCGACGATCTCCATAACTGCGCTCACAAATTGTTAGTTCATGATATATTTATGTTTGCTCATCATCCAAAACCAAATCCGGGGAGTCCAATACTCAACACTAGGTTGGAGAGCAAGAGATTGAAGATTGGAATTCTAGGGCTTTAGGATTTGAGAGCTTTGATCTTGAGAGAAAAGAAAGCTTGAATGATTCTTAAAAGTCTAACCTCTCAATGGAACAGTTGATGCTTCTTCTATATGTTTCTGAAACCCTTCAAACCGAATTACCAAAAACCGCTTTGAAATCCGTGAAGAAAAACTCAACAGATAGAATCTGCGCATGCAACAGTCGATGTTGAACAACTCACAGTCGACTGCTGATGCGCCCGCAATCTACACCTAGGATCCACCTGGCAGTGTCACGATCGCCAGGCGTGATATGGCTCCTAGGCTACGACTACGGGTTCAATCCGCAAGTGGACGGTGTCGAGTTATAGTATATAAGATAGTCGAATCCCACAGGGACGTTGATAGTGTCCGTGGTAATCTCAGTCTATTTCTAAATCTAGAAGTAATGTAGCGATAGGAGTAAAAGGTTTGGGTTGATGATTTTTTTTGTGTAATATAATAAAAGGAACTAGGGCTTTATGGATCGCCGCTAGGATCGTTGGGGTTGATGTTGGATAGGTTCCTCACATCGCATTAGGGCTAGGGAATTAATCCCATAATTCGTACCACTCTCATGGGTTAGAATTACGGGGTATTTCGGTGGCTCTCGTCGATGCAATGACGGTAGCCATCGACGTAGCGGTATAGTTCCTCGATGGATCCCCTCAAGGCGCGAGCCGGGCATGGTCACATGCCTTGATTGGATCCACCGATTTCCCTATTCGAATCCTTAGATACCCCTTAAGAACATCAATTCCACAGACCATGGGCATGATCTCAGTACGGGTTATCTACGGATTCGGTAGGATCTACCGAAATACAACCATAGATCCCCAATTCGATGTGCGGATCCAGATCTACATTTCCCCCTAAAATCCTAGGGTTCACCCATCCGCCCTAGAGAGGATCTACTCACTCATGGTGATCGGAACGCACGAAAATATTGAATTTGCGTAGGAAAACATTTCTTGCAACAAAAGAAATTAGGGCTAAAAATTACTTATAGTGAGAGTGAACGAAGAATAAATCCAGAGAAAGCAGAAAGCAATAATCTTCAATTAACGATCCAGAGTTTGCTACAAAATTAATCCAAAAATATTCCGAAAAAATTTCTCCCTAAAACTTCTCTCCAAAAATCCTCAATCAAAACTCAGAATTGCCTCCCCCCCGCTGAGCTCGCAGTCACGAGCCTCAGCTCAAAAAATCGCGCACATCGCGCGTTCAAAAATCTTCCAAAAATGCCCCAGGTAGTGCTGGCCGAGTATGTGACTTGGCTCGAGTCGGATCTGCTCGGGCAGAGGTTCGGCCCGCGTCGCATCTTGCTCGGGCTCAGAATGGTTGACCGGTCGGCTACTCGGGGTGTGCTCGGGGGATACTCGGGCATGCCATCTGGCCGAGCAGATGACCTGCTCGGTCTGCGTCGGCCGAACATGTAGTTCCTTCAACGTGTCATGGCTCGGCCCGAGCTAAAGCTGCTCAGGCCGAGCATTTTCTGGGAAAACACCCTGCTGCTGCTGCCTCTCTCTGTCTCCTTCTTATTTCTCCTTCTTCTCCTTCTTCGGCTCCGAGAACGCAGCGTACTCCTTCAGAGCCCTGCAAACAAGCTCATGAGCGTGTCAGATGTGTCCAAACCCAGGCGGGGGTCCAAATCGATCCAAAATCACCGAAAACTCAAAATATACTACGAAACTTTTAATATCGTCAGAAATACCAAAATCGTAGTAAAAAGTGGGATTTGGACGCGGGGATGACATGCAATGCGATGGAAATATGATATGAAAATGATGTAAAATATGGACACATCAAAATCCCCCAAGCTTACCTCTTACTCGTCCTCGAGGAAGATGAATAATCGATACGTCGGGAGGAAAACAAAATGAAAAGAAGAAAATGAAAGAAAAAAGAAGTGAAAAACAAAAAGAGAGAAATAAGAGAGAAGTGCTAAGGATGATCGGTCAGATCTCAGGCCTGAAAAGTCTATCACGATGCTCTGAGTGCTAAACATGCATGCTATTGATAATTTCAAGCTTTATATATCATATGTCATGTAATGCAGAAAAAGAATAGGGATCTACTGAAATAACACCGTAAAATCCTATCAATCTCATGCAATCCCTAGAGTTTAGTATAAAATAGTTGTCAACGCCCTTTCAATCAAAGATGCACAAGGAGCACAAAATATTCACGCAACATGCAATCGAGAATAGAAAGATCATGCCATTCAGATATTCAAATTGATACGTGAAAAATCCCCAAAACTAAAGTAATTCGTAAAGTTTGGGTTTTATTAAATCTCCCCGATGTGCACCGTCTCCACTCTAATGTTAAGCTCACTCGTATAATCAGTCGGTTTACCCCCCCAAAGTTTAGCTTGAGACATCGCATCAATGAAAATGATATGGAATTTAATTTTTCTTCCAAGAAAGAGTTATAGCTTCTTAATGGAATAGCACAAGACGGTATTTATTCATATTTTTCTTTTTTATTTTTTTTCTTTTTTTACATGGGAAGTGAGATTCAATAACGTAGCTGTAGGGGTGTAACCAACTGATATGTAGGGAAAAAGTAGATATGTGGAGAAGGAAGATAACTGGACACTAGGTTCACTCATAAGAGGGTGCACATCAGTTCGATAAAATAAAACTCTAACTAAACTCATATGTAGCATGGGTATTTCACTTCTATAAATGAATACTGAAAATAGAATGCGGTAATAATCACAATGTCAACAGGCATGCAAACAGAAGTGAAAAGGATGATAAAAACATGTGCTCCAAGTGTTCAGTGATGCGTGAACCTGGGTGCGTTTCCCAACATAAGTCATACTAGATACTAATTCATGCAATTGATTTCAATTCATATCAGGTATTAAATCAGGCAGATCATCAAAAGAAATACATGCATATAGACAATAAAGCTGAAATTAATCCTAATATCATGCCAAAGGGATAAGCATCGCTAAAAACTAATAAAGCCTAGAGAGATATCATCATTCAGACCATCCTCAGTAGAAATATAGAGAAAAAGAGAAAAAGTGGAAATAGATAAAAAGAGGATGCA